>JAYEPQ010000013.1:24694337-25894337 GCA_036321105.1 Dracaena cambodiana
ATCATACTCGTTAGGTAGTTACTCCCATGATCGAAGTAATGCCGCTACATTCATTCGGTAGTTAGCTCCACGATCTGAGGTGGCAACTTCCCTTGTTCGGGTTGAGTGACTTTGTATTAAACCTCCCCTCGGAAGCTATGGATAGCATTGCGCGAATCTCAATTTTAGATTCGCGGATCTGTTTTGTCATACCTGGGCCACGAAGCTCGAACTTTAGGTTCGTGGATCTGCTGAGTTGCGGATCTCAAACCCTAAATTATCGGATTTGCTTTATTTTCGACAGATGATTCCATAATTTTTCGCTAACAAAACCTCCTCCAAAGTTTTCAAAACTCTCATGATTCTCTGAGGTGTTCTAAAATACTTTGGATATAACAGTTTCCTTTGATGTAGGATTCTGTAATAAAATCTCCATCTTCTATATTTTCGAGAGTGCAATTCTATATTAGAACTTTCAATTGAGGGCAGCATGATCCTGTCTCAATATTTTGAACTCCCGTTTTGAAAGGAATACGAGTCTGTATTAGCACCGTGAACTTGCTGCTTTTGAAGAAAAATGCGACTCTGTGTTAGTACCACAATTTTCAACTCTTAATGGATTAGGGTCGCAAATTTTCATTTTTTGAAGGAACATGACTCTGTATTTGGGTCACGAACGTTCATCTTTGAAGGAGAAAACGACTCTGTATTAGGGTAGCGAACTTTCATTTTGAAGAAGAAAATGACTCTGTATTAGGGTCGCGAACTTTCATTTTGAAGGAGAAAACAACTCTGTATTAGGGTCGCAAACTTCCATTTTGGTTGCAAAAAATCCGAAAGACGGTTATTTTATACGGCATAGGAATTGAGACGTTCTCTGAGCTGCATTAAATGAAAAGGTACTCACGAGATTCGGGCCAGAGATCACGTCCATCCAAAGATCTCAGCCATCAAATCATCTACTATATAACCTCGATTTCATGAGATAGGTCATCCTTGTCTTCTTTCTGAGAAATTTGAACTCCAGGCTTTTCTTCAAGGTTCTCAAGGCTTTTCATCTTCGGCTTCCATTGATCTCTGATTTTTCTCATGAAAGATTTCCTTAATCTGCAAAAGATGCCGAAGAAAACTTCCTCATCTGATACTTCTGCCAGTGGCCATCGAGACCTTCAAGTAACTTCTAGTTCGACAGTGGTTCGGCAGGAACTTGATTGGAAGTAATTTTCTTAACACATATTCGAAAGGCAGTCCCTTTCTTAATTTTTTTTATCTTGAATCCGAACGTTTCTTTTGCAGTTGATTACGCCTTGAATCCTTGGCCAAAGGATCATTATTTGGATATTCGGGTCGCTATGATGGGAAGAAGAAGTTCAGGCTTGGCCAAGTTTTCCTGTATTGCACCACATCCGATAGCCAGGAAAAGGAAAACAACATTCTCAATCCTACTCACTCGATATTGCGAGAGCTGATGATTAATGCTCCTTTTGAAGGAGACAATTGATCTTTATTGAACAAACCTGCCTTTTTGTTCGGTGATCACGTTTCGGTTCGCAACCGTGGTTTTGGATGATGGAGACTACAAGTGGCTTTGTCAGGTTGAAGGCCGCAATTTGTTTCCCCCCAACATGGAGAGGTCCTACCCATTCCTATTTCTCCAATCCCTTTTTGTACCTAGATGAACGGACTGACATTTAAACAGGCCGCAAGACGGCGTCTTATTGGAAGGGTTTAACGTGCAAGGTGCCTTCCCTTGCTCCACTGGGAAACACTTTTGTGGGTTGTTCCCGGGATCCTTTAAACAAGACTTTCCAATAGGTGAAACACTCATAGTCGCTCAAACCTTCTTGCATCGATTTGTCAACGTGTGAGAGGAGTTTCCAGTTCCAGATTTTTGTCCCCCCGGATGGGTACACTGCTCTTCAAAAGGAGAGTTGGCAATTCTAACTGATTTCTTTTTTAAGCTTTCAGAGATCAGCTTCAGCATGCGAAGCTGTATCGTGCTATCAGGCAGTTCAGTATGGTATTCCTGCTAGCAGATTTCATTTTTTTGTTTTATTGGAGTTGTACAACCTTGATACTTGTATAGTCTTTTCCCCTCGTGGCGAATTGGGTTTCACTCTTCATGATATGTATAAGATTTCGGGATTACCGATGGGAGACATCCCATACAAAGAGTAGTCTCCAACGGGGAAGAACTTCATTTGATGAAGACTCAGGATCCTCTGGTCTATGATACATATTGGGAATTGCTCTGTCATTACTACATTTGCACCCACATATTGGGTTTCACTCCGCTACTCGCAATGTGCAGCAGAAGAAGTGGTTGCAATACCTTTTGCCCAACTTTTCAAAGAATAGGCCTGATTTCACTCGCCTTCCTCCAATTTCTAAAAAGGAGGTTAAGAAGAGAATTGCAAATTTCGGGACAGATGCTTACATCGCCGAATTTGATGATGAAGTTTTCAAAACTGGAACGTCCTTTGAAAGCTTTCACTACCAGACCCTCCAGCCTTTATCTGATCCAGCCTTCTTGGTGGGCTACTTGATGGTATGGTTGAAGAAATGCATTATTCCTACGCAGGAATGCATACCCGTTAGGGCCGTATACACAGCCGTCTTACTTGCATTTGGTAGACGGCTCAGCCTACTGCCCACGATGGTGTGCAGTATTCAAAGCAGGCTAAGGAGATTACTGATAAGTTTTGTAACGTCAAGAAGGAATAATGCAAGAAAGGTGAATCAATCATTAAGACTCCTAACCCGCTTGTAGAACTTCCCTATACTTATTTGATGGCCTGGCTAGTTCTACACTGCCCACTTTGATGAGCCCCGCTGATTTGCAGATAGACTTAAATACTCCCAAAGTGCAGCACTATGAGAGGTCGCAGTGGAAAGGGGGCTATATGGCCGAAATCCGCAAGACCCTCCGTTACCACACCAATTTCGAATTATTTAAATATTTTTCGTACTTTTCAAATGCTGGGTACAGAGAGGAATTCGCGGATATTGTTGGTGCTGACAAGTTCACAGTTCTGTCTCTGGGGTGCTTCTGGTGGTTAATAAATATCTGCCCAGGACACTTGGTTCTCTGTTTAGGAACCATTGCTACACAGAACCTTACTACTTGAGATGTTTCGCTCAACAGTTCAGGTATGATCAACTCTATGTTGGTAATCCCAACAAGGAAATAAGTTTCGTTGGGAATTCTTTTGTAGGGGCTTGAGCTTGGTTCCATTTTCTTGCAGGCAGTACCCAAGCTAAATTTGATCTCCCAATCAAGACTTCGAACTTGTATATGAGTTTCGATTTCTGTAAATAGTTCGTGGATGCTAACTCTGCCCCTCAAAACTTCAATATAAATTTTACTTGTCTAAGGGAGATCAGAGCCTGAAATGCTCAAAAGAAAAATGCCGGCAACACGAAAGTGGCAGGAATGGAGGATTTCATAGCATAAGGTGCTTTTGATGAGTTGGAACCAGCGATTCGACAGGGAGAGGAGGATAATAGTGCATTGGTCTTATCGACCCAGCCTGTCTCCCTAGACATTTCTTCACTTCCAAGTTTGAAGAAGACTTCTCCTCAACCGCAATCTCCTCCCAAGAAGCTTTTGCATAAGCAGAAGAGATTAAGGCGTCTCAGTGATTTGCCTATCAATTAGCAGGACACTTCATTTGGAACCGGTACTGTGGCACCCAGTTTGGTTTCTGAGGCCCCCGCGAAGGAACCAGAGGAAGACGAGCACGACTCATCTTTAACTCTCCGTTCTCTTAAGAGGCGCCGGAGTCAGGGACCCATTTTTCGCAGCGATCCTGCTCCTGCTCCTGATATTCAAGAGGATTCTGCGATTCTCACTCACCAGGCCACTGTTGATGATGAGGTGGTTGTTCCACCTACTGTACAAGAGAGTTTTGCGGCCATCACTCCTCTAGCTGTTGCTGATGACGATGAACTTCAGATAATTGGAGAAGTCCACGCACCGGGCTCTCCAAAGGTAGCACCTCCTTTAGGAGATCATGATTATTGGGGAGATGACGATGACGTCAGCAGTAATGATCTTGGTTCTAGTATCCCTTCGTCAGATCACGGCAAATATGTCTACTTGAGTGAAGACGTTCAAGCCGAAGTGTACGGACCCGAGGCGTATGGACATAGAGATTCCAGTGTTCACCCTTCAGGTTCACCTTTATACTTTATCCATTTTTTATCCTGCTATTATTTAACGATACTGTAGCATTCAGTCGTCAATTTCTTCCTTTTTAACAGCTCTTGCTTCGATTCCATCTTCGGAGCACATGGCTGAAGACGATACTCCACAGGATAGTACCATCGCGGAAGTCCTAGCTGAAGCAGTCTGTGGGATGATTGAGACCACTGTTTCCGCGGCCAATACCTCCGAAGTAGCGGTTCCTCCAATGGAAACTGCCACCCATACCGTTCCAGGATTGCTGCAACCATTACTTCTGCCGAGTGTGTGGCAGTTGCTGCTTCTAGTAATGGTGTTGTTGCTTCTCTGCAGCAAAATACAGTTCAGGATACACCAGTTCCTATTGTTGTTGGTTCTTCCCATGCAGAGGTTGATGCCTTTGAAATCAACCTATTGCAGGATACAGTGAAAATCTTTCTCCACTTTCTGGATCGTTACATTGAGAACATACTGAAAGGAGCTTCCTTAGCATCTCTTGCTAATATCCTTCATCTTTACCTGACTGGTATAGTCAGTATTGGTGGGGAGAAAAAAGCTGCTCCTTATAAGCTTATGATAGTTCAACTTCAAGACTGTGCTGAGTCTTTATCAAGATCGCGGAGTGCTGACAAATCTAGAGTAATTGAAGCTACCTTCCAGAAGCTGATGGAGGAGCAACTTAGGTCGCAGAAGTAGCTCAAAGAGAAAATTGATGCTTGCAAGGCTTCCTTTGAAAAGAGCTAATCAGACAATTAATCTCTAGCCTTCCAAGTAGAGATTATTGCCTCGGTTGTCAAGGATCGTGAGCAGGCCATAATCAGGACCCAGGAGTCCATCGCTAAGGCTCAAGCCTTTTTAGCTAAGATTACTAAAGAACACGACGAGTCAATGAAGAATCTTATGAGCTTGTCCAGGCAATGAGATAATGCGATAAAAGGTCTTCAAGAGGTGCAAGCCGAACTAGAAGCACTGGAGGCTGCTCAGCACAGAGTGCTACAGCTAGTGAAGAGGAACTGCGTCGCCAAGCCACTGTTCAAGCCTATGAGATCATCCAACAGGAAATCAGTGATGCTGAAGAGAAGATAAAGGCCCTCCTAAATCATTGAATTGTATAAAAGAACCCCTTTTTGTTTGCCCGAGTCTTTGTAACTTCTTCTCACAATTGCTCTAGCTCTTACTCTTCATGACATGTTTTATCTTTTGTATAATAAACATGATTTTGCACTTCAAAACTGCTATTTCATGTTTGGCTTCAGAGATTTGTGTCAAACTTGTTATCTTGTGTTTTAAAGTCCGATAATTTGCGTAGAATCCATAGTATCTGTATATCAGGCATGTTTTTACATCTCAGGACCACGACTTTATATTAGCAGGATTCTTTCCTTCGCACACGACCTTCATGAGCTTTCGTCAAGTTTGTGTCTTTTCATCCTGAAATTTGCGAGATAAAGATTCTTCGATAGGAATTTGCAGTAGTTTATGTGAATCATGACATAACCCATTATCTGATTAACCAGTGCGAAATCCCAAGCGTCATACGCTTTTATTAATGGTGAGACCTTTCGGTTGTAACATCTAAGCATCTCATGCAACAGTAATAAATTATGTTGGGATTTGAATTGAGAATTTTAACCAAAGATTTGCTCTTATCTTTTCCAACCGAAGATCATAACCACAAGACCGTCTATATAAGACGTATGACCTCCTCCATAAAGAATCATCTTGACGTGAGAAAAGTTTCTTCTCCCTTGTCTTTTCATTCTTTCTTTTGTAATTGACTTATTCGTGCAGCCGTATTATCTTCTCCTCTAACCGAAGCAATGGATGGGAACTGGCATGTTATAAGGCCTCCACACTGCATCAATTCAAAGGGGTATTCCACCAAAAAGGTTCTTATGACCGTAATTATTTTCCTTAATTAAGGTAACCTTCTTCTTGATCAATGTCATCCTCTCTCTTCGTTTTCTTTTAACAAGAGTTTGAATTGGCTGCAGGAGATAACCGTAGTCATTCTCCTTAACAATGACCCATATCCGATGGGCTCGTAATTGCTTTCAATACCTCTAGGGTATCGGAAGGTCTCATGTATTTTTCATGAGAGAAAAGATTTCGGGTCTGTGGCATTGTCTTATTTCCTGCCCAGCATCCCGCATGGTTGGGGTGCTAAATGGATAGGGTGGCATCGAATTTGTGCAACCCCTCACGTTATACGTTTGGGAGCATGCATTTGGTATGCCCAGTTTTGCGTTAATCAAGTCATTGGTGACGTTGATCATGACTGAGCAAACCAACTCGGAAGCCCTAACCGTTGGCAGGAAAAGACTGCAAGAGCAACCATTTTACCTTCAAGTCATCCTTGGAGGGGAGGCTACAAAAGCTAATTCACCCTTCCGGAAGACGAGGCATGAACAAACTTTTTGATCTAAGCCACGATGAAAGAGGAGGCTACAGAAGCAAGTTCGCTATCCTAGAAGAAAAGTCTGCAGAGGCAGATTATTGCCTTTAAGCCGTCCTTAGAAGAGAAGGCTACAAAAGCAAACTTTTACTTTTTCTCATACCAGTGATTTGTATTCATTTTTGTTAATTGTATAGTGCTAGAGAACTCTCTGTAATTTTGATCTGATTATAAATAAAGAAACTCTTTTTTTTTGCATAACCAAAAGTGATTGATGAACAATTTTGATATTGATTATCAAAGATAACTGTTAACTTGACAATTTTTGAATCACCCAAAATCTTCCAACCACTCAAAGTTGTTGTGACTGAGAGAACTTCTTATTAACCTTGCTAATTAGGTTGAAGCTCGCACCGTCTAGTGATTTCCAGCACCATGACTTCTGATTTGTGAGAGGTATATATATATTTTTTTTTTAAATTGGTAAATTCATAAGAGAGAAATTTTGATTCGTCAGAGGTATTTTTTAACTTGGCAAGTTTGAAAGAGAGAAACTTTGATTCGCCAGAGGTATTCTTTAACTTGGCAAGTTTGGAAGAAAGAAATTTTGATTCTCCAGAAGTATTCTTTAACTTGGCAATTTTGGAAGAGAGAAACTTTGATTTGCCAGAGGTATTCTTTAACTTGGCAAGTTTGGAGGAACGAAATTTTGATTCGCGATTCAAAAATCTTTAGTCTGGAACTGCGAATCTTTGTTAATGAATCCCTGATTACCAATAGATTTTTATTCATTATTTGCATTGATTTACCCAGATAACATTACAACTAGTGTTCTACAGTCTTATTAAGAATAAGATTTCTTCAAAAATTTATCGTTAATTGGCATCATGATCTTATCACCATTCGGTTTTGCCAATCGATATGCGCCATTAGAGTAAACCATATCAATGACAAAAGACCCCTCCTACTTTGGCTGGAACTTTCCTTTAGGCTTTTGGCTAGTTATGATCGGTCTTTTTATTGTTAGGATCAGATCACCCTTTTTGAAAGTTCTTCGTTTGGCCTTTTTGTTAAAAGTCCTGGATATTCGCACCTGGTATAGTTCAATTCTCTTTTGAGCTTCCAACCGCTTATCATCCAAGACTTCTAATTCCTAGAGCCTTTGCTGATGTCGTTCTTCTTGCATCATCCTAGTCGTTAGTGCGACTCGCAATGATGGAATCTGATTCCAAAGGTAAGACCGCTTCTGACCCGTACACCAAAGAAAAGGGCATGAAGTTGGTGGGGGTTCGAACTGTAGTACGATACGCCCACAGACATTCTCCGATCTTCTCATCCCAGTCCCTTTGATTGGATGACAAAAACTTTTTGAGGAGTTTTACAATGGTCTTGTTGAAAGCTTCCGCTAGATCATTAACTGCAGGATAATATGGCGAAGAAACTACATCTTCGATCCTGTATTTGTTGCAGAATCTGAAAAATACTTGGCTCACGAACTGAGGACCGTTGTCGTGAACAATGCTCTTGGGCACTCCGCAGTGATAAAGCACATGGTGCTTAATGAACTTGATCACATCTGATGACTTTACCTCGGTCAGGGAAATAGTTTCAGTCCATTTTGAAAAGTAATCCGTTATAGCTAAAATGAACCGGTGGCCTCTTGTTGATGGCGGAGAAATTGGCCCGACAATGTCCATTCCCCATTGCTCAAACGGCCACGATGTAGTTGTTGGGTGGAGATATTCTGGAGCTTGATGTATAAAATCTGCATGTATCTGGCAGGCTTTACACTTCTTAGCATAATTAACCACTTCTGTTATCATCTTAGGCAAGTAATAACCCATTTTTTGGATTCTATCCCAAAGTTTCGGCCCTGGCTGGTATGCTCCGCAAATGACAGCATGAGCTTCTTCAAGTACTTTCCGAGCTTCTCGGTTAGAGAGACAACAAAGTAGGATTCCGTCGTAAGATTTCTTGTACAATGTCTGGAGCTCCGCATTATAGTAGAACCGGATAGTCCTTTTTTAGATTGCTCTGGCTTCTTTCGGATCTTTGGGTAATATGCCGTAAAGGATATAATCTATATAAGGGAATCGCCAATCTCTTGGTTCTAGACTTGACTCGAAAACACCAGTCTCATCTTCCTGTTGCTCCCTCAATTCCTCTCTGAGTTCGTCCTTTGGACAGAATAATTCTCTGCTCCCTACGTAATTTGCTTTTTAGCATGTTTGGGCAAGGCCAATGTAGCAGCTAAGGAAGCCAGTGAATCTGCATAGCTATTTCGATGGCGCTTCACGTGGCTGACATAAAACTCACCAAAACCATCGGCTATCTTAATTACTGCACAATAATACGGCAAAAGGTCTTAATGTTTGACCTCATATTCTCCTTTAACTTGGTTTACGACAATTTGAGAATCTCCATATGCTTCCAAGTATCTGACCCCCAATTGTTTAGCTATCTTTAAACCGATTAAGAGGGCATTATACTCCGTAACATTGTTGGAGCATGGGCTTGTTAAAGAGTAAGCTTGAGGAATGACGTGGTTGTAAGGAGAGACGAAAACAACTCCTACCCCCGCTATCATTTTTCCTTCGGATCCCATTCGGAAGGCGCCGTCGAAGAAAAGTTGCCATACACCTTTCATGACCATATTTGCCTCCGGAGACTCTTGCAAGTTGTCTTCTTTTAGAATCGGGCTCCATTCACTCAACTCTCCAGGAGTTTGTTCGTATAACTTCGAGGATGCTGAGATTGGGTGCTCGGCTAAGAATTCAGCTACGACCTATCCCTTAATAGATTTTTGCGGAACAAAATGCATATCATATTGTGATAACAAAATAGCCCAATTGGATAGCCTCGAATTTAACGATCCAGGTTTAGACATTTGTATTCTCAAGGGGTTAACTCTCGATATAACGTGAATAGTTTGTCCAACGAAGTAGTGTCGCATTTTCTGTACTGCAAACACTAGAGCTAAGCATTCCTTCTCCACTGGATTATATCGGTGTTCCATCCCAATCATCATTTTGCTGAGCTAATAAATAGCTTGTTCATGACCCAACTCATTCTTCTGTGCTAACAAGGCTCCCAAAGAGTGGTCCATAGCTCTCACATATAGCAGGAAAGGTATTCCCGAAACTGGGACTACTAGCACTGGTGGTTTCATAAGGTATTATTTGATTTCCTCGAAAGCCTTTTGGCATGAGTCATTCCAAATAAATGACACTCCTTTCCTCATTAACTTGGTAAAGGGCTAACATTTACTGGACAAATTTGATATGAATCTGCAGATGTACGTCAGTCTACCTTTCAGTCCCCTTAATTCTTTGAGATTGCAAGGAGGTGGCATGTCTTGGATAGCCTAAATCTTGTCCGGGTCGAGATAAATTCCTTTGGAAGTAACCACAAAGCCGAGAAACTTCCCACTAGAGACCCCCAGAAAAGATTTAATCAGGTTCATCTTGAGCTGATATTTCCTCATGAGTTCAAACACCGTCTTCAAATCTTGCATGTGATCACCCTTATTCTTGCTTTTAATTGCTAGGTCGTCTACGTAACATTCCACTATTTTCCGAAGATGCTCTTGGAATATTACGTTCATAGCACGTTGATACATGGTACCTGCATTCTTCAGGCCAAAGGGCATGACCATATAACAGTATATGCCGAGCGGTGTTCTGAAGGATGTATGTTTCTCATCATCAGGGTACATCTTTATCTAATTATACCCTGAGAACCTATCCTGAATGTCATACGTTCGTACCCATAAGTCTTATCTATCATAGTATCTGTAATGGGTAATGAAAATTCGTCCTTAGGGCAGGCCTCATTCAGATCTCTAAAATCAATACATATCTGGATTTTCCTGTTCTTCTTAGTTACAGGAAGTATATTTGCGACCCAATCAGGGTATTGTTCCTCGTGAATAAAGCCTGACTCAATCAACTTTTTGATTTCAACTTCAATGGCTTCCATGATCTCTAGGTGGAATCTTCGTTCTTGTCGCTTTACTAACTTAGCATTTGGTCAGATGTTCAGTTTGTGAACCGCGACACTTGGGTCTAATCATGGCATCTCCTCATAACTCACAGGCAAAAATATCGATGTACTCGCAAATGGGGGATATTAACTCCTCCTTCTCCTCCGAGGATAGGTTCTCACTTATAAATATGGGTTTAGGATTCATTTTATCCCCCATATTTATTTGGATTACTTTATCTTCGGTTGGAGGCTCGCGCTGATCAAACTAAATTTCCCACTTCGCGTTAAGATGTTTGGTCCAGGAGTCATCTTTTACTGGTGCGGTTTCATCTAGGTGAGGTCATGTTCATGGACACTTCGTGGAAGATCATACCGGCACTGACATCTGAATCCCAGCAGGACATTTCTGATGAATGATCGAATTGCCTTTCTTCAGTTTTCTCACCTGAGGAACCCTCGGGAGTGGTGATATATCCCAACCCCCTGTCAGTCTTCTGATAATAATCTGACATTTTTCCTTTTGGGACAAAAGGTTGGAGAATTGTTCTTCTTTTTCCAAAGTTCAACCTCTACCCTTGGCCAGGTTATATCTCATTTTCTTTATTAGTCTATGAGAATTTTCATCGTAATGGAATAACTCAGGATTTTCCTATTTTTCTTCAGAATCTAAGCACTTCTTTTTGCTTTTGTGACTTGCCTTTCTAAATATTATAGATTTCTGAGTTCCATCCTTAGGAGGAACTTCAAAAATAGACTTGTTGGCACTTTCATCGTCATCACTCAATTCGTGAAAGGACGATCGGATAGGTGCTTGGAAAGGAGCCAAAGAGCATATTTTATCTAAACTATTGTTGAACGCATCTGTATTAGTACTTGAAGGTTCAGAATCAACACCAGAAAAATAAGCAAATTCTAGGCTTTGATTTATCACCCATTCACCATCAGAGTGAACGGTGTTATTTACATCAAGGCTTATCACAATGGGCTTACCGTCCCAAATTACATTGTCGGATTCCGAATCTTCGAATCCTGATTCTGTGTTGGCTTCTTCACCGCTATCAGAGTCATCTGGAGTAAGCTGATCTGAAACATCGAACGCATCTTGATATAGAAATGTGTCAGTAAACTAGTTTTCGACTCCTTTAAAGGGTTGCTTTTCCGCGACCAGCGTTTTTACGTTCCCGTCTTTATCTGCATATTCCATGCATTGATGTAACGTGGATGGCACAATGAGGTTATTATGGATCCAGGGCCTTCCCAGTAGCAAATTGTAAGATGTGTCAGTATCTATCACATAGCACATGATTTACGTCTTCAAGTCGCCGATTTGGTACTTAAACTTTATCTTGCCCAATGGTCTACTACCATTGGCATTGAATCCAAAGATGGTGGTATTGGTTGCTGCTAACCTGTTCATCGGAATTCCAAGATACCGTAACATCCTCCGTGGCATGATGCTTAAGGCTGAGCCTGGATCAACTTGAATGCAGTCGATCTCTGTCGATCCTATGTACCCTTTGTAATACAAAGGGCGGTGATGCTTATTGCTTCTAACTTGCATGTCTTTTAGGAAGAAAGTGATGTAAATGATGTTTTACTAGAGGTCTAGTGACACGTTGCGCAAAGAGATTCTTCCTTCTCAACCATTTTTGGTATTTGCGCCAAGAATACCTCTGAATCTTGCAGAGCCTCTCTCAATGCTTCTCTAGTTGATTTAGAAAGCTTCAGGAGCTCATACAAGGTTATTCTTGCGGAATATTAGCTATCTGTGTTAAGATATCGAATTGAAACGACTTCTGTAAATCTTCCGCAGGCTCTTTCCCTTTTTTTTCAGAGCTTTGTCAAACTTAAGCTCTTTTTGTTTTATCTTCTCTAGAAGTGGCCAGGATTCTGCGGTCTATCCATAATTCTTTACATAATTCTTTAAGTAATCTTTTTCCAAACGGGTCCCAGAGGGAGGTAAATCCGCATTAGCCACCAGAGAGTCTCCGATTTCATCTTCTGAATCTGTTAGAGTAGGAATGCTCTTATCATCTTCGGAAATTATGGAGATGACATTAGAAGTTAGGATCTTCCCTCTTCGCTTTCTTCTAGACGAATTAGAAGTCTATTGTTCATCATTAAGGAGATCTGGATGTACCCACATTATCTCCCCTCTGTCAGTTTCAAAGGGGGATAATCCTTTCTCCTGCTGTTGATGCGGATCGAAATTCACGACCTACATCGTGCCTCTAGAAATGGGTTGTGCTTCATCTTAGACTGTTGATTCTATACAGTCATGCGCTTTACCAAACCTGAAAGTCACCATGTTTGCGGTCACCTTTTTCTGGTGCTCCTGGAGCTTGATTACCTTAGCGTCCACTAAGGCTTGAATTTTATTCTTGAGAACGTAACAGTTCTGAGTAGGATGGTTAATAATCCTACGGTAAACACAGTAATTAGGATCATTAACTCTCCCTGCTTCCTCCGGATGTTTGGACTTGGACAGCTTCACCATCTTCTTAGTCATAAGGAGGTTGAAGATGGTTTTTGTACGCTCGTCCTTGAAAGAATATTATTTTTGAGGCAAACGTGACTGAGAAGGGAGTTTCGGAGAAGACTTTGCGGGCTGCGGAGTATCAGCCACAATTGTTTCCTTCCCCTTATATCCTCGGGACCGAGGCCTATGGTTGTTGTTGTTATTTCGCCTATGTTTCTCTTTGCCTCCTTCTTCTTCAAGCCTTTGCGCTATTTCCTTAGCCTCTTTAGCTTGTAGGGCGAGATCCTTCCAAGTCGAGGATTTTACTGCTCCCATTCTGGCTAGAACCTTAGCCGAGAGATTATATCTATAGGTTTCTACCAAGGTCGTCTCTGGCATCCTGTGTGGGCATCTGAGAGAATCATTCTGGAACCTTTTAATAAAGTCTCGGGCTGACTCCCCTTCTTCTGTTTAGTGGCCAGAAGCGCTAGCATTGACACTTCCATATCGTTTTCATAAAACCTAGTTAGGAAGACATTTTTCATGTTGTTCCATGAATTGATGGTTCCTGGTTCCAGCCTTCAGAACCATTCAAATGCTAGTCCTGTCAAAGTACTAATGAATACCCACGTAATGATGGGGTCATTTCCGGCTAAATGCCCAATTTGCGACTTGAAGTAGTAAAGGTGCTGATTCGGCGACCCTTTACCATCGAAGGATTTGAGCTTCAATGGTTTGTAGGTTTCTAGGAACGGCATGCTTTCTCATTCCACCGGATATGGTCATACAACACCCAACTCTTGCAAATCACTTTTATGCATGAGGGCATTCAATTGATTTTGGAAACTCTCCATCCAGATAGCATTCGCATTTCCTTCCTGATGCATGGAACGATTGTCATCATCCTCATGATGTTCTCCTTCTTCTTCATTATTGTGAAGAGTATGACCTTCTTCTTCCATCCTCTTTCTCTTGTTAGTTTTTGGGTCATGGGATGGCGTCTGCGAAGATGCATTCTTCAACCTTGTCTTTTCTAATTCCAGCAGAACATGCAGTATGTCTTTAGTTTCGCTGATAGCATTCTGCTGTTGTTGGATACTCTTGTCTTGTTCATCCATTCTCCACATGAATTCCTCCGAGGTACTGTTCTGGGCCATGTACGCTGAGGCGGAGTCTTCCAGGAGCGAATCGGACATTTGCGACTCGGCCATAACAGACTTGGTCGTGTCTTCCTCATCGAAGGAGACTCCAGCCATTTGTCTATAATTCATCGGGATTGCCATCCCACTTTTGAGTTGAGTATTTTGAAAAACTCATCGCTCTTCATTGAGCATGTTCTTCAAGCCTGAAGAATGCTCCAAGTCGGAAGCGCCTCCCTCAGAGACCTTCTTCGTCTTTTTTTTCTTTTTCTTTTCCCTGACACTTATCATATTGGATGACACTTCAGAGTATTCGTGCTCATAAAATTCGAGTCTGTTTCGCCGTCTCCTTTTTGTCAGTTGTGATGGAGATGTTGATGATGTTGATAGTCGATGGAACACCGACTGCGTAGTATGAGTTGAACAATGACAGTGTGATAGCACTGTATTGATCAACCAATCGCAATGACAGTGAGATGCATGGGATTCTTCCCTCTTTCTGTTTAGGAGCTCCTGAAGATCCTTTACATTGGAACTCTTGGCGACGGCGTCGTCTTTGAAAGATAGACTTGGGACCGGAGTCTCTCTTTCGTCGAAAGCTTTGGGAGCAAGTCTCACCTAGCTGGAATAGTTGGTGAGATAGTCTCAGCCTTTGAGATAGGCTCTCCGCAAGCCTGAGGTTCGCGTGCTCCTTCAATTGCGCGATCATGCTTTCCCCCAAAACTCGAGGGATGCGAATGTAGATTCCGTGTTTGTAGTCATAGATAACTTTAGTGAATTTATTCCGTTTCCTATAGGAAACGCGAGTAAATCCTTCTGTCTCTTGATCTTCTGTAACCTCGCATTTTGGCCTCTATACTTACACAGTAGGCCTTTGCGATGATGAGTTGGCAGTTTCCTTTGCTGCGTGGTCCTGCGAAGGGCACGAGTTTTACTTCTTCTTAGGTTCCTTCTCATTGTACGAGTGAGAAGAACCTCCATCCCCGCGTCATAGTCCTGTAGATTAGGTATTGGTCGTTTCCCCTTGTTGAAGTGGGGACCTTGATCCACTTTACTTGAGAGATCAGGAGTCTTAATCGAAACTGGTTTAGAGCCCAATGTTGAGGAAGAAGAGGATTTCGGACTAGTTTGGTCTACTTAATCCTCCGGTTGAGTTGTTACCCTTGAAGTCTCCTTAGAGATTGATCCTTTGGAGACCATACGACACCCCTGTAAGGAAGTATAGCTCTTGGAGCTGGAAGAAAGAAATTCTTTATACTTTTCTTGGTCAACATGGATGGTAAGCGAGTTAACCAGGCTGCCAACTAGAATGTTATTGGATTGAGCTACTACCAGATCACAGGAGGTGAAGGTAGACCTCAGCGGAGTTGCCCATCTTCTGATCGCTATAAAATTGTAAATAATTCTCTATTGAGCTATTTCAATAAAGGATTACAATTTCAATGGTTTTCCGTTTACAGAAAATGAGGAAAAATTCAAATTCCTCTTTGTTTAAAACTAGGTTCTGAGGTAGCTGTGGAGGACGATCCTACTCTCCGTTAACACTCCGCACAAACTCTTTCAATTGGCGGAAAGGCTCTGGACTTCTGATCACAAAGGGTAATTTTAGAAGAAGATGATCTATCTCTTTCCCTTCTGCCTTCCACTTTTTATAGGGGTTTTTGGGCAACGTTCCCATTCCCTTCGTTCGACCGTTAGCCCCATTACTCGAGAAGTTTCGTCATACTCATCAGGTAGTTACTCCCACGATCGAAGTAATACCACTACATTCGTTCGGTAGTTAGCTCCATGATCTGAGGTGGCAACTTCCCTCATTCAGGTCGGGTGACTTTGTATTAAACCTCCTCGCGGAAGCTATGGATAGCATTGCACGAATCTCAACTTTAGATTCATGGATCTGTTTTGTCGTAGCTGGGTCGAGAAGCTCGAACTTTAGGTTCATGGATCTGCTGAGTTGCGGATCTCAAACCCTAAATTCGCGGATCTTCTTTGTTTTCACCGACAATGGGACACACCCCACAACACCAACCACAGAAGTCTAGGTTTAAACTCTTACAGACTATATAAGGAGGATATACAAACTGGAGTGAGAATAATATAGAAACTAGAGAACCACTCCCCTCTCTAGAGAGCTAACAACTGTCTATGCTAAACCGTCCATCTGAAAATATCCCGCTACTCCGGCAACTGCTGTGAGCTGTAGAGATCATCCTCTGCAGAGCCTCCTGATAGATGTAATATCTCCTCATCCGATGCAATACCTAACCAAAAAATAGTATCATGAGTAGTATGTCGGATGCACCAATCAACAGTATGAGATACAATATTAAATGTCTTAGTGTTCCTTTCAGCCCACATATTCCAGCAAAATGCAGCAAACAATATTTTCACTAAAGGTGTATGGTTATTTTTTACTCGGAGAGAATCCCAAAGTTCACTTTCTAGACTTAAGTTAATGTCAATACCCAACTTCCTTGTACAACCTTCCCACACTTGCCTAGAGAAGACACTAGTAAACATAATATGATCGCTTGATTCACCCTCTTGTTTACACCGGATACACCTGTTAGGTCCTATCCAATCTCTGTGTTGCAGTTGTGGCCAAGTTAGAATAACCTTCTTATACAACAACTACAAGAACACTCTAATCTTGGAAGGACATTTCGTCCTCCAGATCCAACCCATATTAGCTAATGAGATACCACCATGAATAAAATATCGGTACGTTAATTTAACCGAGAAGTTCCCTCCCTTAATCCATCTCCATACTGGATGATCAATTTGTGTATCATTCGGGATAAAGTCCTTGAGTGTTTGCCTGAGTACTCTGTTTTCCATACAAGCCTGTCCTGCATTAGAGGTAAATTGATTTCATCTCCACCTTGACCTCCCTCAGCACTCCCTGACCACTACCTTTTTATTACTAGCTAACTCAAATGTCCTTGGGAAGAGAGATATTAATGGTACTTGGGAGCACCATCTATCATGCCAGAAGGCGATCCTTTGGTCGTTACCCAATTTGAAATTTAGACTATGCCAAACCATCGGTTTAGAAATCATCACTCCCTGCCAGAAACTTGATGCCTTCGATGGTTTTTTAAAGCCACCATACCATCCCTTCTTTCCCGGGCCGTAAATTTGATATAGAAACTGCTATAAAAAGCACCATCCGAACTTAGTATTAGATTCCACCATCATTTTGCCAATAATGCCATGTTAAAAGTCTTTAAGTCCAATATGCCCAATCCTCCCATATCCCTTGGTCTACAGATCTGTCCCCAAGGGACTAAGTGATACTTGTTACTACAATCCATCGTTCCATTCCATATAAATATCTTTATAATGCGATCAATTCTCTCTCTAATTCATCCGGGTAATAGAAAGAAAGACATATAATATAGCGGAAGGGAAGAAAGTACAACATTAAGCATGACCACCTTTCCCCCCTAGCGACAACAATGCTCCTTTCCAACCCTCAAGTTTTTTCTTGAAGGCATCCAAAAGCGGTTCCCAGTCTAACCTATTCAGTCTACCTGTCTTTAGTGGAACCCTAAGATATTTGATTGGGAGTTTTTCTTCCTTACATCTGAAAATATCAAGAATCAGATAGAAGGGAAGATTTTTTTCTCCCAGCCAAACAAGAGAACTTTTGTTGAAGTTTATTTTCAGTCCCGACCACGCCTCATAGCAACGCAACACCCATTTTAAGACCAAGCTTTCCTTAACATCACTCTTCCCAAAGATAAGTGTATCGTCTGCATACTGTACGTTGGTGATCGATAACTGTGGGGCACCATTCAAACCTCGTATTAGTCCCTCCTTCTTCACTTTACTCAACATATTATTCAACCCATTAGCTACAAGTACAAAAAGAAGTGGAGATAATGGATCACCCTATCTTAACCCTCCTCTCAACCCCTCTTCTCAACACAATCTCTTTTCCAACCTCTCCATTGATACTAATATGTGTTTTTGCAGAATTGAGCCACATGGTAATCCATGACAACCATCTCGGTCCAAATCTCGGTCCAAATCCCCTTAATCTAAGAATTTTAGCAAACATTCCCAACTCACAATATCATATGCCTTTTCGAAATCCAATTTTAAAATAAATCCATTCTCTCTTGTCTTCTTACATCTGTGGCTGACTTCATGTGCCATAGCTACTCCCTCCAAGATTTTTCTTCCAGCGATAAAGCCAGTTTGATAATCCTCAATCAAATCATGTAGTTTAGGGGCCAGTCTTTTGGTCAGTACTTTGGATACAATTTTGATTGAGCTATTCAGTAGTGCAATGGGACGGAATTCCTCGACTCTTTCCGCACCAATTTTTTTAGGGATTAAGGTTATGAGATAATAGTTAACCCTATCCAGTCTTGCAGCTCCTCTGAAAACCTCACGGAGCAACCACATCATATCCTCCTTGATTAATGTCCAAAACACTTTAAAAAAAAGAAAAGTGGAAAGCCATCCGGTCCTGGTGCCTTATCCTGACCCAGATCCCGCATCACTTTTTTAATCTCGTTTTCATGAAACTCAAGCTTCAGATCACTCATATCAGGGGACCTTTCCCAAGTCCTATCTGTTAGGCTAAGTCTAAAATTTTTCTTCATTCCTAGGAGCCTTTTAAAGTGCTGAAACATAGGTCCATGAATCGCCTCACCATGCTCTAAACCCACTTCTGTTTTCAAATAGTGTATATTGTTCTGCTTATAATGAATGTTAGCACATTTGTGGAAGAAAGCGGTATTTGCATCACCTTCCTTCAACCACTTATCTCGTACTCATTATCTCCATTTGATCTCTCTTATATATATTGTTAATCATTTTTCTAAGTTCAGAGAGTCTTACATCTTCATCATGAGACAAACTTCTGATCTTCTCCTGCTTCTCCAGAGTATCTATCACCCCTAATATTTGTCTCTTTTGGACCCTTGTTTGCTCAAGGAAATGCCTCTCACATTTATGTAGGACTTTACGCAATCTACATAGTTTCTTACATATGTTAGTTGTTGCATCATGTAAACTTGTATTATGACACCAACTTTCTTTGATGATATCATGCAACTCCTTATATTCTAGCCGCCATTTTTCGAAATGGAAGCGTTTGTGTGCATATGCTATTCCCTCTCTTGAGTGGAGGCAAAGTGGTGTATGGTCTGAGGTTGGTCTTTGCACTGAGAACACCTCAGCCAATGGGAACTTCGAGTCTCATGAATCTGACACGAGAATCCTATCTAGCTTAGCTAAATATTAAACCAAGTAAAGAGCCGATCGTTAATGGGTAGGTCAATCAGTTTTACTTGACTGATCGTATCGTTGAAATCCTCTCGATCTCTATGATTTCTACCCCCTCCCCTTCTTTCATCGGCAAAGCAGGTGACGTTAAAGTCATCACCTAAACTTAGGGGTCCGTACATCGACCTCTGACCACTTAGTTCCCTCCCAGAAGGTAGCCCTCAACTGACTCTCATTAGGACCGTACACTGCTGACACCATTTATAACCATCCATCATATCGCCTTCTCACTTTTACCGTTAATGAGTAATCACCACTCCAGGTATCCAACTCCTTGAAGTTCTTATTGATTTTCAATAAAATCCCACCTGAGGTACCCCTTGCGTTTTTCACTATAAATGTAAAGTTGTTCAAGGGGGCGATAGTCCTTAAGACTCTAGTATTGGAATCCGTAAGTTTGTCTCTTCTAAACACACTATATCCACCTTATTATTATGAATCACCTCTGCGATCTTACGTCGCTTTGCTGGGTAACTCATACCTCTCACATTCCAAATATACAATTCATGAAAGTGGTTGATAACTCCTCCAATTAAAGAGCGAGGCCTTTCAAACCTTATTCGCTATTCCCGACTCATCCACCTTGAATGAATCGAGTGCCCTCAAATGTGCTAAATTGTATGTGCATTCACTAGTATTATCCCCCATATAAATATTACAAGTATCAGCTAGGGACATGAGCATATCATCTGGTATAATATTAAAGACATTCAAAACAGATTCGGGAGTACTTGTGTCGAGCTCCGTATGTATGGCCTTCCTTTTAGAGGCAGAGTTCGCTACTAACCCACACTGGTAGACTTTACCTCCTCTGTTCTCTTCTAATCTCTTACTCTTTCTGGATGGGGTGATCGCTGGCACAACTCTGTTGGTCTCCTCCACATTTTCTGTCATATCTTCACAGGTCCTTGAACCTCCTTCCTATTGTTGAAGTTCTTTTTCCTCTGGTAACTTTTCCATATTGTCTTTATCTTGTCCAGCCACCGATATCCTCCAACAAATGAAGTTGGTCCTCTGCTACCGTTTTTGGCTGTGACAGGCTTGTCTCCCCTTAATCGAGAGAATGACGCCTGTCCCGAATCTGTTTGGGCAGTCGTGAAGCCTTCTTCCCACACACCCAACACGTTTCTACGCTACCCGGTGCCGGCCTTCTCACCGGAGAGAACTTTCTCTTCCTTCCCCCTCCTGCAACCAATGTTGCTTGTGCTACCATCTTTTCTTTCCTGATCACAGCCCTAGACTTGACTTGTTGCTAGCCCCCTTCTGTCTCTATTTGCTTCAATAAGTGACTCTGCCCTCCCCTTTGTTGTAGCAGTAGACCCAGTACCTCTTCTCCAGAGTAAGTGGCATTCACAGTGATTGATCTCCTGATGACAGCAGTTGTCACCGTGGGATTGGAGGATGAATTCTCATCTCCCGTTACCAGCGAGCCTCTTGACTATCACCTCCTCATATGCTTAGGATTCTTATCCTCATCACTCTATGCCTCCTCCTTACTCTTTCCTTTCCCTAGCCACCCCCACACAAAATCCATCAGCGGAGATGATGGTTAGTTGAAGGTCACAACTGGCTTCTTGACTGCCCCAGTGAAGGGATGTTAGGAATGGGAGTGCGGCTTCGGAAGGAAGAAGCCGATAATGAGAAGCACTCCGAGGTCTCCTTCTCCCTCTCCCCCCTCTTTTTTTTTGTTTTTTTTTCCTCTGATCTTTCAGGCACTCCGATTGACCGCCAGTGAACTTTCACCTCTTCGCCAGGAGTCGCCTTACACCGGAAATCGCCCACTTACCTTCTCGCCGGGAGTCGCCTTAACACTGTTTTGTTATCATTAAATTTAGGCATGATATTGAAGGAGAAACACAGCCTTAGATCTGTTAGGATGATGAGAAGGTGTATTTTTTTTCATCTCCATTAAAGGCACTGAAATCTTAAACCTCTCGTGGATGCAGGCAATTGCCAAAACACGTAATATTGTTGAAGTTATATTATGTTCCATAAATTATTTGTATTCTGGTACCTAAATCATCTATAGGTTCGTCAACAAACAAAAATATTATAATAATATTAGATTAGTACAATGCGGATCAAATTCATAGATGTATTTATACCTAAGCATGCATGTCACACATGGACCAATCGTAATACACATCAACAATTGACAGATGAATGACATTAAAGGCACCAAAATAATCGTATGAACAAGGACAAATATGTCTGGCCATATCTCAAATGCTTGTGAATAAAATTACGTACCATAGGCGGAAAGAATATTGCGAGTATTTAGGAAGCAACAATGCTTTACTTTCATAAATAACAATACCAGAAATAAAATTTTTAAAGTACAGTAGATGAATAGGAGGCATAACTATACGTGATAGAGAGGATTTCAGTAATCTTATTGGAGAAATGAACCTTACTGAAGTACCATTCACAGATAGAACATTCACGTTTGGTTAAACTTCAGAGATGGACCATGCTTGGCCAAATTGGATAAAATTATGGTTTCTCTGCATTTGAAGCAAAATTCCCCATGGCAGTCAGTCACACAGTTAGGAGACTGACATCTGACCGCATCACCTCTATGCCTATCTTCTGGAACATCAAATAGGCTAAGAAATTAGAGGTTCCACTTTGAAAAGATGTGACTTATAGATGAAGACGTGTCGGTGATAATAACAAACAATTGGAAACTACTACCGGAATGTCCGGAGTAAATATTGCATGCGAGCTCAGAAGACTGAAAAGTCTCGAATAAATGGGAAAATAGATAATTTGGGAATGTACGAGCAATGAAGGAGAAACCACGAAGAACATACAATAACTGGAATTGCAAGAAGATGTAATTAATAGCCTTCATTTTCCTTAACTATAATTAATTAAATATAGACAAAATAATAAATATGATTTCTCATTTGCTCTGATCTTTTATTTTCTTTAACCTTCTAAATTTTTCATCTTCTCTAACCTCCAAACTCTTCATCTTATTCATTAATTCAATAATCAAACTCCTATCATTAATTCTAAAAATTAACTCTCTAACCTTACATATTCTAAACCCCTAATTGGAAGCATATTTGAACTCACATTTCTAACATATTTCATATAAGAAACCATCCTCTAAAATTCTCCCCTTCTAAAATTCTCTTTTCCTCTCATCTTGTCAGGACCACCATTTGAGCTGCCAGAACCACCGTAGGTCGCTGGAGCCGCCGCCACTTTTCTGGATATGAATACCTTTTCCCTCCTCTTTCCATATTTTTGGGCTCTCATTTTTGTCAAGAGATAAGACATCATTTTCTTAACCTTATAGGATTAAATTAATTTTTTGGATCCCATGACGAGCTTATCCACTACCCTATAATCCTAATGGCTTAAAAATAATATCCATAAAGATGGGTCGAGACTCATTTCTTAATTTCAAATCCATTAAGATTAATTAATTTTTATTGCATTGCAAATATTAAAAAAAATAATCTAAAAATAATCTAGATTGCATCCTTGTGATTAGTAATTAATCGATATCAAGAAACAAAATCTAGATGATTTCATTTTTAGACTCACTATTCATGCTATTCTATTTAACTATTTATTTCTATAATGATTTGTTATCTCATATGAACTTATCAACTGCTTATTATTGTTCTTATAATCGAAATTATGTCATTTTTGTTATGCTAAATTTGTTAAATCATATAGTATATTTAGATTTTAGAATAATTTGATATATATATATATATATATATATATATATATATATATATATATATATATATATATATATATATATATATATATATATATATATATATATATATATATATATATATATATATATATATTTGATAAATCACATAAAAACTATAATCATAGAAATTTTATTTGCAAAATTATTTTGTGTCAGTATCTAGATAAATTATTTTGTATTTTAGTTATCTAATTAAGGAATGTACATAGCTAAAAAATCTTCCCACATTTATATACTTATATGGCCGATATCTCTATGATGTCTCAAATCAGTAAATCTTTGATTTAGTCAATTTTGATCTATTCAATAAAATATAAAAATGAACTTTTTGAATCATGTAGTCAATAATTTAATAAAACTGAATTGGAAAAGCACATGATATGATATGATATGATATATATATATATATATATATATATATATATATATATATATATATATATATATATATATATATATATATATATATATATATATATATATATATATATATATATATATATATATATTAGAAAACAAGAATTTAGACCTACATGAATTATATTGGATAACAGTGGGTTGAGGGAGAAACTAAAGATGGAAATATACTTTGTTTTGCTGTAACTTGTTAGGTTGTACAACTAAATAATTCGCACAGCATAAATGCGAAGAGACTTGTAGATCATACCTGGTTATTCCTATCTGTCTGATGGTAGATCCGACTCAGCATCGAATAATCCTACGATCATTTTCTTGGCCTGTACAGGAGATAATCGAAACAATGATATCTCATTAGTTCGTTTTTCCAATTACATGACATCATACATAAATACACTCTTGTTGTAAATTTAATTGCACTAGATGATATCAGATTTAATATATAACTTTTAATATTATTGTTAAAGATTAAGATAATATTTTTATATTCTTTCAATTATTTTTACATATACTGTTTTGGTCACAATCTGATGACCAGGATGAATGCCAGACTTATCGATAGACATACCGAAACTGCTACAAGATCTGGTATATTTTAAAGAGCAGGTTGAAAGTAAATAGAGAACTAGAATATCTTTTTTCTTTTTATTTAGTTCATTGTATTATATTATTATTTCAGTTGTATTCAAACTTCATTTCCATCAATGAAAAATTAAACTTTTATTGAATTTTTTTATTATACTATGTTGTCAGTACATGTTGTACATACTCATATAGCGTATATTGGAAGCAGGGTGTGATGGAAGAACTGTAGCCTTTACCTCCAAACAAATTGGCATCGCTACATAAAAAAAAAGAGGAAATTTAGGAGAGATTCCATAGAAAGAAGATCACATGGAAACAAAGATTCAGAGAAACATGGATAAAAGAGGGGGATCTTAACACGAGATATGTTCATATGGTGGCCACATGAAATTACGAGCAAATTGGATAAATAGAATGAGGGTTCATGACAGTGACGCTATGGATGGAGCTGATAAGGAGCCATGTAGATAATTACTTCAAAAAAAATTTGGAGAAGGCCAACCATAGAGGATTAGTCCTAAAAAATAATTTTGGCGGGTAACAGATGGATCTTCAAGATCTAGATAAGGATTTTGAGGAAGAAGAAGTTGAAAAAGGCTATTTTGGACCTAGATCAGGACAAGGCATCAAGTTCGAACAGATTCCCAATGTTTTTCTTCAAAACATACTAGAAAGTGATAGAAGGAGATTTTTATGGAACCTATGGCAAAAATAACAAGGGGGTAGACTAGGCTAGATAGACTAAGCTATGCAAATATTGCTTTAATCCGGAAAAGGAAGGCAAAGGAGATAAGAGACTTTCATCCAATAGCGCTACTAACAGTGCAATCAAAACTGTCTCAAAATTATGGGCTAATAGACTCGGTCTCAAACAATAGAAAATGATTGGAGATTATCAAACATGATTCATATCCAACAAAAACATAATGGATGGAATAGCAATAGCCCAAGAGGTCATTCACCAGTGTATAAAAAACAAAATCCAGATGGGTTTCTACTGAAACTAGATTTGAAGAAGACATATGACTCGATAAGTTGGGAACGCCTCAACAAGACTTAAGACAGGAGATGCTTTGTCACGAAGTGGAAGAAATTGATGAAAATGTTGATAGAATGAGCTAAGGTTAGCATTCTGTTGAATGGAGAAATAGGGAAAGAAATTGTCAATAGAAGGGGTTTAAATTAAGGGGACCCATTGTCGCCTTCGTTATTACATTAATAGCAAACGAGTTAAATGCTATCATCCGGAGAGCAGTGGACAGTGAAATCATAGAAGGACTACATGCATCCAGAAAGATTAGTATCATTAATTTGCAATATGCGGATATTGAATTATGGTCAAGGTTGAGAATAAATTTCAACAAGAGCCAATTGCTTTTCTTGGGAGAGAGGGATCTGAGCACAAAAATAATTGAGAAAATTATGGATTGTAAAGGAAGAGTTTTTTGATCAATTATTTAGGCGTATACTGATCAGATCGAAAAAATTACATAATGAGGATTATGTTTGCCTCATGGAATGCTTCAACAAATTGGATGGCTGGAAATGGAAAATTCTATATCCGGGAGGGAGGATAACCTTGCTGAAATTTGTACTGATATCTATCCTACTCTATTATATGTACTACTCCAGAGTCCTAAGCTAGGTGACAGGATTAGGAGAAGGTTTCCATAGAGTGGGACCATGTCAGGAATGAACAGCTAAGACCAAGTTTGTTGCAGTATTCAAGAGGGAGGCAAAGGAGTGCATGATATGAGTGTATGAATATAGTTACTATGGAAGTGGAGGTGAAAAATGTTGAGGTAACCAAAAAAGACCTAGTAAGTAGAATTCTAAATGATAAATATGGTCCACGAGGTGGCTCTTGGCAGGAAGGGTATAGAAACTCTTCCAATATCTCTCGATTTTGGAGAGGCCTGGTGAGAATTAAGGACAGGATATGGATGGCAACCTTCTTCTAAATAGGAAAAGAGAAGAGTACTGCTTTCTAGAAGGATAGAAAATGGTAAACCACGTATATGTATTCCGTACTTTTAAATACACCTATGAATAGGGATGGTAATGGACGCGTCCATAGACCAATTTTTGGCCTTTCATGTATAAAATTTTAAATTAGAAAAATAAAATTTTTATTTTTAATTCAAAATTTTATATAGAACGACTCAAAAATTGATCCGTAAACGCGTCCATTGCTATCCATACCTATGAACTACATTAAAAAAAAAAAAAGGAGCCAGTGATAACAGAATATGTCAGTAGAGCCCATATTAAATTAGTAACTAGACTGGACATTTGAGCAATCAATGGAGAAAATAGAGAGGAGGTTGTTATAAAATAATCAGAACCAGCCAATCTATTTTATTATGAGTCAAGAGATATTATATTTATAGGTATTTCAACATCATACAAATAATCCAACAGGCGATATGAAACTAAATCTAAACAAAATCCAAATACAAGATAGTTTTCTATTCTAACACTCCTCAAGTTAGAGTATAAATACTAATTATACCAAACTTATTATGCATATTGAAAAATACTGCCTCACTTTTCAGTAATACAAATTAATTTGAAATTGATGAACAACAACAACAATAGCAACAGTAGACAGAGTAGCAGTAGTATATGAAATATTTGAATCATTAGAGCACACCCCTATCTAAATAACAGATTAACTTCTTTAGAATCAATAATAAACAAAAGGAGTAAAAAGTTGCATCAGACATAAATTACACCCTTATAGCCGATGAGAGACTAGCCAGAGCCCCTGCACTTATAAAGCAGACAAGAAACAAAAAACTGAAGTAGACCAGGAATTAAATTAGCAACGTAATTATAGAGTTAGAGTCAGAATTAGAATCAATATCAAATTGGCGACACGTTTGCGGAGACGGAGTTGGAATCAGAGTTGAACATCAATTAGAATGGTTGAGATTGATAGCTGAGATTTATTTCTTAATGCACTCTGATACCACGTTATGAAATAATCAGAACTAGCCAATTTATTTTATTATGAGTCAAGCGATACATATATTTATATGTATCTTAACACCATACAAAAAATTCAATAAACAACGTAAGATTAAATCTAAACTAAATCCAAATATAAAATAATTTTCTATTCTAATAGAGGTGATACAACACACTTAGCTTTCCGCTTTAATGGGAAGAGAGGAGGATCTGCTTCGTTGGCTTTGACACAAATCAAGAGAGTACAAGGTGGGAGCTTTCTATGACATAACTAGATCTAGAGGGATACTGTATCACCCCAAATTACAGTCCAAAAATTTTGGCATTTATTCTATTTATGGATAATGCATTACCAATGAGTACCCTAAAAACGGGTACACAAGGCCTTTAATAATAAAGCACTACGCAATCAGAGTGTATAATATTAAGGAATTATGTTGCAACTATCCAAAATATTACATCATATTATCTAAAACAGTTCTAAAGAAAAATTGCATATGGATAATTACAAGGAATATAATAGATTTTTATTACAACAAAAAAAAGGGTAACTCGTTGAACAAAGAAATCCAAGTTAAAACCAATTAAGTCTGTTAGATGATTATATCGGAAAAAAAGTTTTCAAGAATCGACCAGAAATTTGTTTTCTTTCTAAAGTGTAAATCTTTAGTTGGCTGGTTCTCTTTGAATTTTCTAACACCTTTCGATATGAAAATAATCAAGGTTCAGACCCTATAAGAAATAGAGTGTGCACATGATAATACTTACAAAAATTATATTTTCTTCTTCAGAGAAACCCTAATTTTTCTCCCTGACCCCCTTTTCTATTTTTTCTTCTGACCTCAATTTCCATGGCGATCCAATTAATGGAGATAAGAAAATTCTTTTTTCAATTGTTAGTTTACTTCTTCTTTTGATTGTTGATTCATTTACGAATAATTTTAATTTTTCTTTGGCTAGTAATTTCTTTAACTTTTTTCAGCCAATAATCCCTATTGAGTTAGGTTTTTTTTTATTTTTTTAATTGACTTGTCAGTTTTCAAGAAAGGAAAATTTAAAAAAAATAAAAATAAAAATAACTTTTAATTGCTCGAATGCTATTACTACTTTATTCCCTAACTGTGAATAGATTGAGATTGTTATTTTAAAGTTCTATATGTGCCAAAGACACATGTTTCTATGTATAAGTAGATTTTCCTTGTTGAGTAGTTTTCTTCTCTAGGATGCATTTTCATAATTATTCTTTTATTTTATAAATAAAAATTCTTATCTGGAATAATATTTAGACTTGTTTTATCTGACATTCTTTGCCACATTGTCTTGCAAAGAGAAGTTAGGGATTTAATCATAGGATTTGCAGTTGTTTCCCATGATGGATAGATCTAGAAATAAAGAGTTGTACTTTGAAGAATAGTTTCGGCTCAATACCTAAACTAGGCAAGTGTTAAACAATACTGATTTCAAGGCTACACGTTCTTTGACGAAGCCTAAAGTATATAGCTGAAGTTTTTTCTTATTTTATTGTTTTTCCATGTAATTTTCCAGTGATGAGAATGTTCATACCGTCTTATTTTTATTAATATTATAATATTTCTAGCGACTAACTACCCAACTTTCATTTAAGTGTCAAAACTAGTTAGTCCGCAACATGCATGTTATGTAAGACGAATAGATGGCATGAGACTCAACAATACTGCAATTCTCACGTATCAAGGTACATTTTTTGTTGAAGGAGTGATGGGTTGCCCCAAGGCCCAACTAGATAATAATTTAAAGGAAACCGAGATGAAATTGGGGACCACTAATATTGAAGGATGCCCTAAAACAAATACCTCTCAAAATGATTATTTGGGCTTTCTCACACACCTTAAAAATCTGGACAAAATTTTCGCACGGGACACAATAGCAAAATTATTAGAGAATGTGATGAAAGGGGAACAGACAAGAACTCCCATGAAGGCACGGTGTAGACAGGCCTCCCATCTCCCAAAAAGGGTACGGGACAGAAAAAAACTTCAGGTCCGAACCAGTGCGCAAGACTTTCCTGGAACCTCTCCAGAGAAGTTACTCATGCCCCCACTGGATGCACTACCAGCAAAGGAGGCAGGGAACGAAGAAGTCACAGGACCAGCTTCAACTATCTCGAAGGCCATGGATGATACACAAGGGGCTCCTGAACTGGAAGAGGAGATCCGCGAAAATAAACAGATAATCCCTGCAATCACTCCAACCAGAAGGAGCAGAAGACTGGAGGAGAAAATGGGAGGTCAACAATACCAGGCTGGCCAAACTGCAATGTTAGCTACCAAACGCAAGACACTCATTTCGGAACTCGCCCCAGATACCTCTCATTTAAATTTTGATATACTGAGTTTCATTCCTAATAATGAGTTAATTTCTACAGCTGAGATTTGTGATATTAACATGGGATTAGAGGATGTAGAGACCAATAGTATTCTATTATAACTTAGATCGCTGGACGACCCTAAATTTTTGGAGGGGAATAATGCGAGGGTTTAATGCCCATCGGTTATGGAGAAGTTAGTCCAACAGATTCAAATGAACTGTATATTTTGGATTGTTAGAGGATTGGGTAATCCAATCAAGCGACGTATGGTTGCGGAACTCATCCGAAACAACAAAATTGACATTGTTTGCTTGGAAGAGACTAAACTCACTAATCCGTCCCAGAAAATGCTAAAAACTATTGGTCCTAATAACTCATTTACTTTCCATTATAAAAATGCTCGTGGAGCATTAGGTGGTTTATTAATCGGCTATAACTACAAGTTCGCTCTAATAGACATATGGGAAGGTCAGTTCTCCTTCTCAATAAAAATAAAGAGACTTTTTATGAGTGGATCCAAACAATCACAGTAGTCTATGGCCCTAATGACACCAGTCACGTCCTCTTTTTTGGGACGAGCTCACAAACGTAAGGGGTAGATGGAGCTCTCCTTGGATCATAGGGGGATTTTAGTATAACTCGATTCATTCATAAAAGAAAAGGAACATACCATCACCCCCTTGATAGAGAGATGTTCAATGAGGTCATCTCGCAACTCCAACTTACAGACCTACCACTGAACAACCGTAGATTCACATGATCTGACATGAGGGAGAATCCAAATTTGGCCAGGCTGGACAAAGTTCTAATTTGCCAAGATTGGGATATGAAATTTCACCTATCCGACCTCAACGCGCTTGAGCGCATTATCTCTGATCATGTACCTATTTGTCTAGACTCTAGAGAGCACCAACCCCAACAGAGAAGATTCCATTTCGAGAAATGGTGGTTAGAGTATGAAGAGATCCATGATCTCATCAAGGAGAACTGGTCACAACAGATATCGACAATAGATGCTACGAGTAACATATGTGTTAAATTTCGTCGTCTCTGCAAAGTATTATGGAGATAGGAGAAAAGACATTCGCCTTTTATCCCGGAAGCACAAAATCAAGGTACTGGAAGAAATAGACATTCTGGAAAAACACGAAGAGACAAGATCTCTCAGTGGGGCGGAGAGCTCCAATTACTCGATCTCCGAAAAACTATAGAAGAAATTTACAGAAAAGGGGAGATAATGTGGAAACAAAAAGCACGATGCAAGTGGATAAAGGAGGGGGATGCTAACACTGCCTTTTTTCACAGATCTGTTTGCATGCGTAGAAAAGTTAACAAGACTAATGCATTATAATCTGAGGAAGGATTTATTCATGGACCTCAATTAGAGGACCATGTACACTATCACTTTAACAAGTTATTTGGAACAAAGAACCATTTCAGACTGCGAATGAAAAGGAATGCTTGGCGCACCTGCCCAAACTTGCACGAATTGGAACTAGAGATCCAAGAAGAAGAAATTAAGCGTGCAGTGTAGGAGTTGGGGCTTGAAAAAGCACCTGGCCCGGATGGATTTCCAATGTTCTTTTATAGGACTTTCTGGGAGGTGGTTAAGGGTGATCTTAAAAGAGTGGTCGACGAAATCTACCAAGATTCATCCAAACTGAACAGAATCAATTACTCCCTCATCACACTTATCCCCAAGAGAGATCAAGTAGAGCGGATTGGAGACTACAGACCCATTGCCTTAGTGAACTGCTCTATTAAAATCATCACAAAAATTCTTTCCAACAGACTTGCACCCAAACTATAAACTATGATTGGGGATTATCAGACTGGATTTATCGCAGAAAGGAATATATTAGAGGGAGTAGTATCAGCATATGAGATCATTTACTATTGTAAAAAGTCCAAGTTGAATGGATACATCCTCGAAGTAGACTTTGAAAAAGCTTATGATATGGTAGAATGGGATTGTTTATTCGAAGTTTTACACCTTTGCGGTTTTGAAGAGAGGTGGATCTCGTGGATAAGGAACTGGTTTACATCTGCAAAAATGCAGATCTTAGTTAATGGTGTAGCAGGAAAAGAGATAGTACTCAGGAGGGGACTACGACAGGGAGACCCACTTTCCCCCCTTCTGTTCACACTCATTGATGATGGCCTAAATATAATGTTTAGAAAAATAGAAGATGCAGGCCTAATAAAAGGTCTTGCAGGATTTATCTCTACATCACATATCGGCGATAATCTCTCTGAGGCAATTTACATCAAATGGAGCCTTCACTGTTTCGAGGCATGGTCGGGGCTAAGGATCAATTTTTTCAAAACTTCCCTTATATACTTAGGACACAAAAACCTCACTATAAATTTTATCCTCGAGACCTTCAGGTATAAGGAAGAAAAATTCCCAATGAAATACGTGGAAATCCCCATCAAACCAAGAAAGCTCTCCAAATATGATTGGTACCCTCTTTTGGATTGCTTCGAGAAGAAACTAGATAGCTGGAGAGGGGGCCTACTATCTTTAGGAGGGAGGGTTGTCATGTTCAACATAGTTCTTTCATCCCTCTCCCTCTACTACATATCCTTCTTTCTATTACCATGCTGGGTTAGAAACAAAATAGACCAAATCAGAAAGAAGTTCTTATGGAATGGTACAACCGATTCTAATAAATATCATCTTGTTTCCTGGAAGCAGATTTGCAGGCCTAAGACTGCGGGAGGCCTTGGAGTACTAGATTTGAGGACTTTCAATTTATCCTTAATGGTTAAATGGTAGTGGCACTTACTCACTTGTCCCGAGGGTAGTCTCCAGAAACTCATGCATGCCAAATACTGTTCTAGAAACGGTACATGGTATGCGACTGACTGAAATTCACTAAATTCTTCTTACTTCTGGAAAGGAATGATCAAGACCAAACACATAGTCTGACCTAGTCTACAATATAAACTAGGCAATGGTAGAAAAATTGCATTCTAGCATGACCGATGGTGTACACAACTCTCCCTCAAAATTCTGTTTTCTCCAACATTTGAGTTGTCCTTAAATAAGGATGTAGTAGTCGCCTCCCAATGGGGAAGAGCGAGATGGCGACTGAATCTAACACATCCCATTTCCATATTGGAGGAAACTCAGGTCCGTGAACTAAGGTCTATTCTGAATGAAATAACACCATCCGGGGCAACCAATGATTAACCCATATGGAGATGGAACAAGAATAGAGTATTCTCGATAAAATCCACATATCACCATTTTATGGATAGTGGAGTCAACACTAAGGATACAAGTTGGATATGAAATACAAAATGCCCACTGAAAGTCAAGATATTTCTCTGGCTAGCTCATAGGAATGTCCTCCTCACATGGCCATTACTACAAAGACGTGGCTGGTCAGACCCAAATTTCTATGTTCTGTGTAACGCAGCTGGAGAGTCTACCAACTATTTACTGCTAAACTGTAACTTCATTTATTATCTCTGGACTTACTGTGCAAGAACTCTTGGGATCAACCCAAACATGGAGGAGGAAAATTGCACATGGAGTAGACTGTGTCTAAATAGTCATCCATCAAATCGGGCCAGAACGCTAACTGCAGCTTTATATTGGAATGTTTGGTTGGAAAGAAATAATAAAATTTTTAATTCTACTGCTCGCTCCTTGCATACTTGCATCCGTTTAGTTATGCATGATTTTTCTCTTTGGACAGATATACCTTCCAATGAGGAGTGAATTCAGATATCAGGGGGATCTTCTGAGGATGATCTGAATTCTCCTGGCCACATATGATCCACACCAATCAACCTGCAATATGGAGAAGGAATCAACTCTGCGGCATTAGAAGAAGAATTCTTGACAGGACATGTTCCTACTTCTATGTATCTTTTCTTTTTCTTTTTGATTTTTGCAACTAATGTACTATGAGAATTACTCATGTGCGTGATCAAACTCTGTAATCATTTCTATGGTTCTGTTATCCCCTTGCTAATAGAACGCGGAGGGCTTCCACCCACCATTTTATTTCAAAAAAAATGTACTTTTTTTGTTGGTTTACTATGTTAACAACTTGACATTTTGAAAAGAGGATCTTTATGCCTCATGTCGATTGCATTTCTTTCTCAAAAAATACTGTTATTCATGCATTTGTTATTATATATATGGACATCTGAAATATATAATCTCAATTTTTTTTTATCTTCACATTGTTTTCGTGTGTACTTCAGAAACTCTCTATTCTTTAATACTTGGTTTCTTATTTTGTGAATGTATTAGTTATCATATCTTATTTGTTGAAAGTCCCTTCCACTATACCAAAACTCCGAAGTTATAGAGAGGGTTGAAAGAAATTACTTTGTATTTTAACACGCCCTCGTAGGTTGAAGACCCATTTTTTGGGTAGAAACCTGGACTTTAACGCTGTATAATTTTTTAAAATCCGCAATTAAATGCGTGCCCAACAAGAATTGAACTTGGGTTGCTCTGATACCATGTTGAAAGATCCTTCCACTGCACCAAAACTCTGAAGTTGTAGTGAGAGTTGAGATAAATTATTTTATATTTTAATATTATTTATTCAAAGTATTTGTAACATCAAGAAGCTCATTCCCTTAGTTTGGAGGGTTCTTTGGAATGAATAAAAGATACGTCATTTTTTAACTTGAAATCTAGTGCATTTTTTTATGAAACAACTTGAAGTTTTAATGCAGATGAACTTAAGAATAGTTTATTGATGAGGCATGTGAAAAAATTTGTTTGTGTTTTAAGTGTACAACATTCTACTACTCGAGTAATGAACTGAGGATTAAATATTATAAACGTACACGTATGGAGTTTGTCAGCAGTTTAGATCTAGGCTGGATTGAGCCATGGATCTTTCCTAAGTGAGGTGGATCAAACTGATAAAATAGCTTATTAAAATATGGCTTGCCTTAACTCTAATTTCACACAATATAGTGCTCAACCTTATTTAGCTCAAAACTTTTCTGTGTTCTCTCTAGATCTACTAGTAAATTGATGGTGGTTGAAAACTTTCCAGTTGGTGTGAATATCAACATATAGAGGAATTTGATAACTCATGCTTTATGCTGAAGTTTTTTTTTTTTTCCTTCTTCCTTCATATCAACTTCTTTGATTTTACTAAGCACTTAGTTGCAAGGGCATCTATTATAACTTTCCTGTAACTTTTACAATCTTGAACTTTATTATTCTAAGTTTCTAACAGACTTTAATTTTATTATTTTAAGTTTCTAACAAGTGATTGATAAAATTGCAGTTGTGTTAATATACTTTTGGAGTCGTGAACAGTTGTCATTTGTGCTTTATAGGAACAACCTTTGCTCTCAAAGATGTGCAGGAGCTAAAAAGAAGGAAATGTTGAACACAACATATACTAGTTTTTTGTTCTCTCTTTATACCTTCAATATAACTCATTTTGGTTTAGTTTAGTCTAAGAGCACCATCATTTTTCTTAATCAATAGAAGGATAAATTTAAATGATTAAGAAGGTCTAGGAAGTGGAGAGGTCAGGGCTACTTTTACAACCAATCTCATTGACCCAACAAGCCAACAACAATATTGGATTTCAACAAGTCTAGTATTGATTAAGGAGATTGGTCAGAATAATCTTAAGGTTGATGACTAAAAGTCTCCAACTGATATTCCACCTGCTTTATTTAACACATATTGGCTTGGAAGCTTTTTCTCATTATTCTTTTATGCTATTATATTTGTAGGAAATCTATGTTTTCTATTTTCTCTTGCTCTTTGTTCTATGATGATGTACTTTTACTAGTCACATCTTGCGATGCTATATTTCTTTAAAAATTGTTTTAATGAACATCACGAGTTTTCCTTATGAAAGGAAACAGGGAGGACCTTGGTCATAATACTCTTTATTAATGTTCTAAATATTGAGCACTACGTACAATATATTGGTTTATATATCGTTTTGAAGGGTCTGCTGATAGGATACTAAAACCTGATAATGATCTCATTTGAAATCCTGCTATATAATATGAAAATCTCTTATCCGATAGGAAAATCGATATCCGACATTTAAACCTTGCTCTATATAACTACTAGTGTAGGTAAATGCGGATGGGTTGCTGCCTGAATTATCACATAATATTGCCACTGCCATTAATTGATGCTACCAACATCTGCCCACCGATGTATTCATGGGACTATCGTTGCTGTCATTACCATCTTGGATCATGGTCACCACCATTAATCACAACTGTCTCTATTGCTAATATCATTGGTAAGTAATGATCACTGCTTGTTACATGTCATGTCTATCCCAGCTATTAGTATTGGGAAAATATGATATGGAATTCCAATGGATTCTTCTAATGTAAAATGCAAACATATTATATTAACAAGAATATTAAAATTATAACAAATATTATTACTCAACATTTCGAGAAATCTGATACGTATAAGATGTTCCTCGTATAAGAGGGGCATTGCATTTTTATTTTAGAAGTTTATCTGCATGTAGGAGATGCTGGGGGATTGGCCACTCTTGTCAGATTTACTCTCAGTTTGTGTAGTTTATTCTGGAATTGGATCTATGTCTCTTTCTCTCGGATATCTTAGAATGATGTACTTGGTTGTGTGGTAGGGATATATCTATGAGTATCGGATAAAAGTATTGACATAGGTACTGCACCTTCTTCGAAGTGTCAGAGCTTCGGAGCTTATATGGTAAATTTCTTAACAAAAACTATGCTGGAGCAAGTTGTATGAGTATTTAATATACTTTCCTATTTTGGCTTGCTGCTTTCTAACCATTTAATTCCAATTCATGCTTGAACTCATATTGCCTTCGCTGCTTTCCAACTCTTTAATTTTGCCTCATTATTTTAGGTTAAACCTTTCTACTTCTTTTTTTTAAGAGAAGCAACCCCTGTCTCCATCTTATGATGTGTTATTTCAAGGTTTGTCTTCATCATATTCTTTGATGAATCTTGAGTTGCAATTTTTTTCATTTGCTTTTTTCCTTTCCTTTTTTCTTTTTGGATGTGATGTGGATGGATCTTGAAAACAATATGAAATCTTAAGATTAATGTAGATCAACTATGTCTTTGACGATCTCGATAGAACTAAAATATATTTCTTTTGTCCATTTATAACTTTGGGCTCATGTCATAATATACGACAATATTTTACGCTGGCTGTCACAGACCCATACCACACCTGGTCTGGGATAGGCAGTGAAAAGAACTTTAAGCAAGCGCTGACGGAGTTTTTTTGTTCATGTAGCCTACCACGGATACTTGGAATAAAAAACTTAGTTGTTGTTGTATAACTTTGGAAAGGGATTTCTTTCTACCTACAATTTGGATATATACAATACTACTTTCATTAATATTTTGCTTTGATCTACTATTTTTTATTTATCAGAATATAGCCAATGGGTAGGATTGGGTCAGCTAATCTATTATCGGTTCCTCTTGGTATATTTGTGAGTATGGAAATTTTTTCCAAAGTATATATTTTAATATTTTGTTTGATAAGTTAACTAGCTTATTTTATTCTAAGTAATCATCAAACTTAAGACCGCATTACCATAGAAACCCGAAGTTGGTTATTTTACATATTTATTACAAGTGATGGTCCCTTGAATTCAACTAAAGACGAACTTAGTGTTCGCAAACCGCATGACCTAAATCATTGCGTTAAACATTGATATGAATTAATTGTTCTCTTGGGAAGTTTATGGATCTGCAATCAATTTGGTGTCCAAATTACTTTTAAACAACTTACACTATCAATTAGGCATTGCTCATCAATCCACCATTGTTTTTTCTTCAATTAATTTTGCCATTCTAAATATCCCTGGCATGGCTGAGATATTGCCTGATATATTGTATTTTGGGATCAGTCATGACGATATGTTAGAATGGCTTTGTATCTTTTTATGCACATATCAGTCGACATTTATAATATCATTCGATATATGGGTCCAGTGTATGGTCTTGATATATTGGCCGATATGGTTTAATTTTTTTTAATTGAGTGTTATAAAGTATAAATAGGTTTGATTTCATACCAAATATCATTCCTATATATATAGGAAAAATCCGAATTCTTTCACCTTTGATTAAATCAACCATATTGATGAATTGCTATAAAAGAAACATCAGAGATAGAATCTCTTTGACATGTTAAGACTTGAAAATATTAGAGGTTTATATTGTTGAGCTTATTTTAGTACTTTCTCAAGACGTAAATTCTATTTATGAATTTCTTCTTTGGCATCTTCTCTCTTTATATATGTTGATTGTTTAGGTAATATTATTGTTATTACTACTATTGTCATTCTCATCGTTACTATTGCTGCATCTAATCTAGCTCAACTACTATCCATATCGTGCCTGAATCTTAATTGTTTTTATCATCCGTGTTGTCAACTTTAGTTTAATCTATTTTATGGATTATTTTATTGTGTTGTGATTGTGTATATGAACATGTTCTTGAATTCCTTTATATATATGTTATATCATACTAGTAGATAGATAAAATTAAACCATGTATCAAGTTCACATATTTGGCATGTATATATAATGTTTGACATTAATGTCCGATATGTGAGTTCATATCCTCGATATATTGTTTGATATCTGCTGTCCAAAATAAGAACCCATATGATCCTCATATCCGATATTTAGGCCTTGATTAATTTGCCCATTTCTTCCACTTTCACCCCCTAACAATGACTTTAGCACAAGTAAATTAAGTCCATATCCAAGTGAAAATATGTTATAAAACCCCAACCTAATCAAGTTGAGAAAAGTTAGGGAAAATGGCCAGCTTGGAGGAATCATATGATGTATGAACTCCATATTCTTCCCTCTGAAGATGGAATAAATGCTCATATGCCAACATTATACCTAAGACTCAATTTTTTCTTCTCTCTATTTTTTATTTGTATATGAGAAAATTTTAATCTGTATTAAGCTTAAAATCCTCATTAGTATTTAGGTTGTTCAGTGATGGAGGGTTTGTGATCTAGAGGTGGAGATGGCTATTGGGAACTTTTTATTTGTCTTGGAAAAAAGTAAAATATGTTAAATGCATGTTTTCTTTTAGTTGACTGTCATTTGATGTTAATTTCGGTAAAAAAGATAATACTTCCTTCCAATGGCTGATTATATTTGATTATAATTGATAATGCTAAATTTGTGAGCCTTTAATGTTAAGCTCAGTGAAATGTTCACTAAGAGATAAGTTTGTTAGAGGGAATCGAGTTTCTGATACAACCTTACTCATGCTAGAGGGGCCAACATCATTGCACGATTTTAATAGGACTGATTTCAATACGTATCACAAGTATCATATCATATTCTAAGATATCGTCGTATAGACCTTATAACTTTAGTTCCGATATTTTGATATTGTCGATATTTCATACATGATACATCTAATGTTGCTGATTTTTTATACCAGAAACCATATATCAATAACAATTCTGATATTTCAGACCTGGAGCCATCACCTTTGTGGCATGTAATCATGACTAAGTACTTTAGGCAATTCAGGAGTAGGAAAGTCTATGGTTGCTTTAGAACCTGCTTTGGTTGTAGCACTCCATTACATTAAATGTAATATAGCAAAATAGAGAAAACATCAAACTCTACCTTTATTATTTTACATGGTCTAAATTAGAGTTTAATCACAAACTTTCTATTCATTAATTTCCTCCTAACATAACTCTATTCAAATTAACTTTCAATAGGAAACCTGGTAATAACACTGGTCCGGTGGCTGATTCTTGTAAGCCAACTGATAGAGGATGGGAAGCACCCTATACAACACCGCCACGTCTCATACACGGATGGCAATGGGCAAATAGAGGGGGCACCACCGACACTCTGAAGACCCAAGAGACAAGTGCCAATGTTAGAGCTGGGGTGGAATCTCTTAGTGCACATGACTTTGAGCCTGGCATTGTTTGGGATGTTTCTGATGAAGATTATGATCAGATGATTGTGATTCTCATGGTGGCTGATTACTTGAACCAAGTGCTCCATTATATGGAGGGAAAGAAATGGGAACTCACATTCTCAACCAGGTACAAATTCTTACCTTTTGTTTTTTATTTTTTATTTTTTTTGAATTGTTCCATAAATGCTGTAGAACCAATGGAATAGGATTGCATTTTACACTTTTAGAATTGAAGCTACGTTACATTTTTACTTTGTTTCTTGGTACTTTTCTTTTTAGTAATTTTAAGATATTGGAATTGTGTTATGTTGGTAGTGATTGATATTTGGGTATTGATTATCAAAAAGGAGAAAGATGAAAGTTTGATAGTTTTTCTTGCAATTATCATGGGATTTGAGATAAAGTTTATTGTTGGAGCTATATTTCATTATTTAGGCAAAAAAAATTGTGTATATTGTTGATATTAATACCTTCAGTACAAGGTTGATCTGACTATTTTGATGCGAATTTATACAAATATTATTTTGTTGCTAATTTTGGTCAAAAGATTATTTATATTTATATAAGTGAGCGAGTTTCTTGAAGTAGAAATTTGATAGTATTGATTCCGAGTATCTTTGATGTCAAGATTAGTGAAGTGTCAACTGTAAAGGAGCTCAGGCGGGTAAAAGGAGGAATCTAATGGGATTGGAAGTGCATGGTTCAAATTCTGAAGGGGGCATCTGAAGTGGGTATTATAACTCTCTGAGAAAATGAGTGAGTTTTTTAAAGTAAGAGGGATCTGAAGACAAATGAAACTCACTAAATACTAAGCAATTTTCTCTGCCATATTACACAGAAACTAATTATTTTCTCTGTAACCACTTCCTCTTATTCTATTGACTGGTGTTCAAAAATTCTTATTCATTTAAATTGTAGTAACCACAAATCATCTAGAACCCAATGCTACTGTGACACTAGAGCATGTTCATACTGTGTATATTTCCAGACAAATAAATACTGGAGATACTATTTATTGCATGGCTCTGCTACTAATGCTTCACTTCCAAATCCATGTTGTTCTTTATCTCTCAATTTAATTATGTTTCCAGCACGCTCCCTATTATTCAATTAAGCGAGCTTTTTTGTTTTTTTGCAACTTGATGAACTCTTCCCTCTTCAATGGCTTGTGCAAATATCAACACCATTGAGTTTTCCCTTTGATGTGAAGCTACCATATATTGAACTATGACTCGTACGGAGGGACTACCTATTTCTTTTAAACAAGTAAAAAAATACTTAATGAAATGTTTTGGCTAAATATCAGAAAAAGGATTTGCAATTAAATGTTCTTCATGTGCACCACCTAGTTTGACCATTGCGAATGATCCATATATCAACATGGGTTGGCTGTCAAAGCAACTTCTAGCATCATCAATAAGTTATCCTGAAAAAAAAAAAATTTTGAGAGATATCCTGAAGAAAAGATATCCTGGCTAGCTTGCAAAGCATCTTCGTTTTTTTAGCTTAATTTGCTTATACTAGGCATGTTATTTCTTACCCCAGTTGAAGGAGCTGACCATTGGGGGAGGGTTACCGAGGAAGGGCTGGGATGCCACTCAGTGCGGTCCCTCCCTCGAACGGAGCTCCCATAATATCCAAACCCTAACATTCAAATCCAAGGAGAGCGATTTATTTTTGTAAGGGAGGTTTCTGTCATCGCCAAGTGGATCGACGTGATGGGAGGCTATCACGATCTGAGTAAAAATACGGCTAGTGGTGATGTGGTTATGGAGAAGACGTCCTCCTCTCCCCCTCTACTGTAGCCTCTCCATTTTGCGGAAATGGATTTCGGCAGTTATCATCGGAGTGGCAACAACGGGGCACAGCAGGATGGGGAGTTGGATGACGGAGTCGATCATCAACAGGCTGGCACTACGATGAAGTGGCAGATACACTCTTGAGTTCCGACAATGAAGTTCATGAGAGTAAAAGTTTGCAACATTACAAACAAAGGCGAGGCTTTGTCTCTAACTTCTCTCTAACCTCTATGCTCTAGTGTGCTGCCCCAGCACTTCAAAGAAAGACCTCATTGAGAGAGCAATCAATCTCGAGAGAAGTTAGGAGACAGGAGAGGGGAGATGGGCGAGCGCCTTCGCCGGCGTCGTGGAGATCGCGGAGGTGCAAGAGAAGTTGGGATCGTGGAGTTCGTGAAGGTGCAGCTCGTGGAGATGACGACTTGATGGTGCAAGAGAAGTTCGGATCTCCATCGTCGTGGAGATGACGACTTGGGACCGCGTGAGAGAAGTTCAGATCTCCGTCGGCATTGTGGAGATTGTGAAGGTGTGCAAATCTCGAGTGCATGGAGACAGCAGAGTGGAGATCTTGTATGAACAAAAATCAAGGAACAACGCCCACAACGTTCGAGGCAGAGACATGGAGTATTGAGAAATGGACCAAGTTTGAAATTCAAAATCGTAAATTGGGGTAATGACTCATGTCGGCTTTGATCCAATGAGAATAATTGGCACATGACTTAGAGAGTTCTGTTAGAGATTATTTGAGATGGTCGATATCGTGGACTCACATGCTGGAGGATAATATAATGGAAGGGAAAGAGATGCAATCGAACTGACTATAAAAAATACTATTCAGATGCAAGCCATAAAGAAAGAGAAGGCCAACCAGAGAAGTTCAGTTTGTGAGACAAGTCAGTAGAGACAGGCTCCAACAGGGGACACTGATACTCATAAGCGAGCATGGTGATCTGGGTTGCGATAGAGCCCCCAAAGGGGATTGAAAAATTTATGGAGTCTAAGAAGGTAAGTTCGTTGCTAATCGATTATGTAACTGAAGAATTAATCTATAATGTGTTTAGGGCAAAATGACGGGAAACAATTAATGATCTGGTTAAAGCTCCATGTTATCATCCTGACATCATGAGAACTATCATGTCATTATAGTACTAGTAGATTCGATACCTCCTTGTCTCCATATAATCGTTGTCATGGCTCTCATTAAGCATTGTTGTAATTTTATTTTACTTTACTATTCACTCACGTTAAAGGGACTACATATGTAATCTATTGTAGCTTGTTTCGTTAACATCTGATTAATGGAATGTGGGAGGCTACCCATTGCTTATGCTAAAAAACATTTATGCTATTTCTTATTTAATGGAGATAATTAAGGCTGAGGTTTGATTAGAGTTTCGATTAAAGCCTAGGATAATGGCTTTATTATTGTTGTTGTCGTCGTCCTCACATTTTTAATATAATACTTCAACAATAAAAGGATTACAATAACTGACTTCTTTAAACGTAGCACCACGTCTTATGCAACATTAGCATCACTATGGCCATTCTTTATTGCAAAGGGGCTAGGCTAGATGATGGGAGGTCGAATTTGGTAAGTGCATTAGCATTCTTGTTCCAGAAGAGGAATTTTTTTTAGGACAATTTTTACTTTTTCTTGTTTTTTGAAAGTGTGATTGATGTTACCCAAATTTTATTAATCTAGAAAATTAACTACAGACCTTCATTCCCATTTATAAATTACACCTAGCACTTCCTTATAAGTTTGTTTTAAGAATTAGTTACAGAAACTATCCATGTACTATTAGGATATATCACTAATATCTTTTTATAAAAATTTTCTTAGAGAGACTCCCTGATATATGGGATGCAACAATTTGTAGTTGATTTTTTTTTTTTATCATTTACACCACGAATTGAGGGTCTCTGCGAAAATATTCCTTAATAGAATATTACTGATGCATCCCATAGTACCAATAGTACAAGGATAGTTATTACAATTAACTCTTGTTTTTATTGTAGAATTCTTTTTAAGTTATTTTTGTGTTTCTTGCTCCGAGGTTATCAAGGTCACGAAACTTATATTTACATGGAAAGTTAGTAAGCACATACTTGCTATTGAGAAAACCTTATAGAGTAAACTACTTGATGCTTGGACTTTCCTACGAAATCGAAGTATAGAAAACCAACAGAAACTGCTTTTTCTAGTATTATGTTAAATAATCAACTTTTTTTTATTCTTAAAATATGACCAACTTAAGACTATGTTACCATGGCAGCCTGTAATTGATCATGTTACATTTTGTTACGAGCAATGGGCCATTAAGTTCTACTCAAGATAGACCCAAAGTTGTCAAATTCCATGTCCCAAGATTGCATTAAAAAGCGACATGAACTAACTGTTACCCATTCAGTGTCTTAATTGGCCTTAATACAACGAACGCTATTAATTCACCATTTCCCTTTTTTAATTAGCCTGCATGCTCCTTCCTCTTTCATCCGTTGCCGCCAACTTTCAGGTACAACCAAAGTATATCTGTAACTTATCTATAATGAACATCAATTTTGCATTTGATCAGAGACAAAGTCAAGAGCACACTTCGCCTTCAAAATTTTGGGTGTTGAGGCAATCATGATTGCTAGTTTGCTATGCTGGTCTTCTTTCGAGGCTAACAGATCAAGGGTTGGGAACCCTGGCTGCCACATCCAATAGAACTTGAAACTGGACTTTGCAGCCCCAAGTTAATTCCTAAAGAAAGTTAGTCATGATTACATGGATCCTTGCTAATGAATAAGTAGTGCAAACTCCAAGTTCACTTAAAAATCATTAAGAAAACATGTCCATGCATCAACCAACATGGACTAAAGATAGTTACATTTTGTTAAAAAAAAAAAAATACTAGGTGGTCTATTAATTATACATGAAAAACTAATTTCTAAAACAATTGTTCATGAGTTATTGATATTTGATTTTCTATAGTTTTTATGTAGGTTTTACATTGTTTTCATCAATCATTGCTTTGTTATACCTTTCTTCGTTAGAATACATGTAAAAATGGGCCACTGGATATATTATACATTCCTAGCTCATGGAAGATGAGTTATTGTCATGTCATTTTCATCCTAATTTGAGCTTAAGAATATTGACATATTTTATGCCTACATTGATATATTCTTCTTCCTTGATTTTATGTATTTTCTTCTTAAGCTTATGCTAAATCTCCACTCATTTCTCCTCAATCGTATTAGTCAAGTTGAAAGTAGAGAATAAGAAATTGATAATGAACTATAATTAAAGAAGATGAATTTTATCAAATCAGAACATGATATTATATCTTGTTACTCAAGTTAAGTTTATCTTCTCAAATGATCATCTTATTCCATTACTTTTGTTGATCATTCTCATTTGACATTTTGTATCTTTCATCTGAACATTATCATAGTATGATTCATGTCTTAAATTTTTTATATATCACAAGTCTTATTGAGTCGGCGAGGCAATTGTAGAGATATATTCTCGGAAGCTAGCAATTGCAGTCGCTCGATATGATCGTTGTGTGTAATTGAATTTTGTAAACAGTCATGAATTCATTTCTTATTCTGTATTCATAAGTCTTGTTATATCGATATTATACTAGTTCAGATTTATTTTCTCTTCTAGAGTCTATTACAACATGTAATAGGACTTTGGGAATGAACTCTACAAAAATATTTATCATCTGTGTCTTACCTATTACTTAATCAGGATAGCGTGAAACTTCAAATTAGTAGCAGTTATTCCTGATTAAGCTCTATCTTACTTTTGTGTTCCTTCACCCAAATAAAACTTCAAAAATAAATTGGGAATTCTGTCTATCCATTATCATTCCCACTAAATACGAAAATTGTTCATGATGTATTTCATATATCATAATTGAAAAAGCACTTAAGTGAAAAAACAGAGTAGTGGATCTATCAAAAATAGATTTGTGATCGAGCCTAAAATATGAGAAGCGACATGTAAGAATTATTAACCGGCGGGAGAATGTCTTGAAAAATCAAGTAATACAGTTAGTTCTTATTTCATAGGAGATGCAATCACCAAGAGATTCCACTTGAGAGGTTGAGAAAATATCTAGATAAAGTACCCATATATTTTCTCATGATATTCACTAAAATATGTGTTGATGCCAAAATTGTCCGACTAGGTTAGGTGAGCCACTTTAAGCCCCAAATATGGTTGGGGTTGTAGAGAAACTCGAACCGGATTGGGAGATGTTTAGGTTAAATTGCCGAGATGCAGAATCTCGGGCGAGCAACTTGCAAAAAGTGTAGAAGATAGAGAAAGAATGTAGAAAATAATTACACAAGGACTAATTAGATTCGGCTTTGACCACTACAAGAAAACAGGGATTTTGTGAAAAGAAAAATCGTCGCTAAAAACATGAAAGTCGTCACTAAAACTCTTTAGTGACGACTTTCGTGACGACTTTCAATTGTTACGTATACCTCCGTTACGAAAGCCATCCGTGACGACTTTATGATTTCGTCACGAAAAGTATATCTTTAGTGACGACATTTAATTATCACTAAAAGATTCTACTGTGACGATTTTTGTTGTCACTGAATGTCTGTCTTTCGTGATAATGATAATTGTCACCGTATACAATACGTGACAAGTAAATATCGTCACTATAAAGTGCTTACTGTATATTAAAATGTAAATTGAAATGAAAATTATCATTACAAAAACCCTTTAATGAAAATTATATAGATAATTATTACAAATATTAAAATGTAAATTGAATTTTGTGACAACTATTTAATTTCGTAGCTAAAAAATTGGAATTTTTTCATGACAAAGTTTATTTGTTGTTGCAAAATACTCTCTTTTAGTGACAAGTTTTACATTTCTCACATAAAATTCGTAAATGAAGCACAAATTTGTGACAATTAAAATCTAACGTCACTAAAAACAAATATTTAATTACAATTTTTAGTACGTAGTCAGTAAAAAATTAGGATTATGTGACTAATAATTATCTTCGTCACAAAAAATCCTTAATTTTAGTGATATAATTTATTTGTTGTCATAAAATACTCTAGTTTAGTGACAATATTTACTTTCGTCACAAAAAAATCGTCATTAAAGATCTTTTTTGTGACAACAAATATTTAGCATCGCTAAAAACAGATATTTAGTGACGAGATTTAATACGTTGTCACTAAAAATGAGGATTATGTGACGAATATTTATCATCATCACAAAAAAACCATTTTTCGTGACAAGTTTTCTTTATTGTCACAAAATACCCTTCTTTCGTGACAATTTTTATAGTTGTCACGAATTTTTAATCACGAATTCCCTATTTTCTTGTAGTGGACGGATTTCAAACCTAGCATCATTGAGGAAGAATCATTCATTTGGCTTGATTTTTTTTAATTTGAAGAATGGATTACAAATCACTCACTCGTTTCCCTCACTTCTATCTCTCAAAGTTAAATCTAATGGATCTCGAATCTTGGCTGATGAATCAATAATGATGGATCACCCCCTTTCCTTTGGATTGAGGGGTATTTATAGTTGTTGGTAATCAATTACTAAAGATTTGAGGTAAATTAGAATATCTTGTCGCCCTATTTAGAGATAGGTTTCCTTGTATTAGTTGGATTCAGTTTTCTCTAGAATAAGTTTCCTTATCGTTAGAGAATTAAGTTTTCTTACTTAGTAAGAATTCTAATGGATAGCTAATTTATGGTTATTGGAGACAGAGTTTGAATTATTATAGCTAGTGTTAGAGAGGATTTTGTGGGTTACTACATGACTGGTATTGTTCGTGAGCTGGTTCCTTGAGTAAAGAATGGTTGACTTGATACTTGGAGTGTGCATATCGTTTGTGGTGTTTTACGTTATGAGCTTTTGCCTTGGACTTTGACTAACTATGTTTGTAACAGTAAAAGCTTCCTCTCTTGAGTTCGGTCTAATGAGCTCTTGGAGAGCTTGACTTTTTCGAGTTAGTTATATTGTTACGAGGTAAGTCATGACGACAATGGGTCAAAAATAGATTGCATAAGGGTGTGTTTGTTTGCATAGAAGTAGAATGGAAGTAAGGCTACTTCCACTACTTCACTTGTTTGTTTGGCCAAGAAGAGAATTGGAAGTTATTTCCACTAGTATGATGTGGATCCTATGTGGCATCCAAACTTCTCTTTTTCTTTTCCCTTCATTTTTGAGTGGAAGAAGGAGGGATCTCACGGATCGAGGTAAAAAATAATTAAAAAAATAAAAGTTTCTTGGTAAATGAAGAAGTACTATTTCATTGGAGTTTCTTCCTTATGCAAAACAAACAACCTAATTTGTGGAAGTAAAAGAAGTATGCTCTTCTTACTTCTCATATAGACCAAACAAACAAAAGAATGTCAAGAAGTAACCTCTTCTACTACTTTATTTTTGGGAAGTTACTTCTTATTCTATTTCCTACTTCTCAAGCTTCCAAGTAACCAAACAGGGCTAAGTGGATAAGTATGAGAAGGAAATATATTTTGTATTGAACTTCTTGGCACACTATAAACAATCCATAGATATAGTGGTACAAATGACCCTTCATCTTCCTAATTAAATGCAAATACACCTCTATTTCTAATGACACTTAGACTTCCTAAATGATCTTTTAGATTCACAATGAACATTCATTCTAGTGACTCTTAATCTTTAGATTCTTACGGAATACAATGAATCAAGAATAATTGACTTAAATAATTATTTCAGTATCCTTCCTTAATCTTGGTTCATCATTCTAATTCTATTCCTTAATAGAGAGAATACTTCAAATTTTAGTGCCTTCGTAAATATGTCGGCGACTTGATCTTTGACATTACATAAATTAGCTCCACATTCTTGGGCAACTCATAGTCATCGAGATTGCCGTGTATGATATTGACGGAAAAAAAAAATTGAATATATAATTTTCATTCTCCCCCAAAAAGATCAAAAGGAACTCGCCAAAAAAAGATCATCCCTATTCGTCACCCGTTTTGCTGTTGAAAAATAAAGGATTAATTCATTTTTTATAGTCATTTCTTTAATTAGTGAATACGAGCATACTCTAGATCGGAATCGTGGGGAAGTACTGTCATTGCTACCAAGTAAAAGTCCCCATTATGATTCGTTTTATCCAAAATTATATATAAAAATACTGTTTTTTGTTTTTTGTTATTTCTTTCTATAAATAATACGAAAGATTAATTATAATACACTTTTCATTTTAATAGAAAAAGTTTTACCAATTTGGACAAATTTTACTTTTTTAAATTTATTTCAAACTTGTTCGAAAGCTTTTGTAACCAAGCATATAAGGGATTTTGGTTATTATTAGGAATTTTAGGACTTTATTGGATAACAGGAAGTTTAGAATTTCAGGATTTGTTCGAAATAATTAATAACTTGGTTCATATTAATAGCGTAAATTCCATAGACCGATTGGATATCACTCTTCAATTCGAATTAACGAAAGCAATGTCTCCTTGCATAATATGGATTCCAAACATTTATGATCTGCATGTGAATGAGCCGAATTACTTAGACACGATTTTCTTTTATTCCAGTCATATACTCGAAAGAAAACCATGGAAGGCGATGGAATCCCTCGCCAATGGAGTGGAGAAATGTGCTTCGGGTGATGAAGGGACTTATCTTATGCATCTTCATGTACTCTCCTCGAGTGTCCATCAGGTCCACTCCTGCTTGTCACTTGCATGTTTGCAATATTCCTAACTTGATTTCAATTTTAACCAAGTCCACTTTGCCATGCGACTACTTCTAATGTAAATCGCAAACTTACCATTGTGAACCAACAGTTATCGTAATTAACCACCTTCAGCGCAAATTGCATATTCATCATAGTGACATAGCAGTCATCGCAGTTCAATTGCCTCCATCGTAAGTCACCTCTCATCATTGTGAGTCCAACAGTCATCACAATTCAAGCATCACCTGTAGATACTAAAAAAATGCCAAAAAAAATATACACATATATAATAATAATAATAATAATAATAATAATAATAATAATTAAAAAAAAATTTACTACGGGCCCCGTGGGAGGCTCCCGCGAGTGCAACCCGCGGTTGCAACCCCCGCGGGAGACTCCGCAGGTGCAATCCGCGAGAGAGCTCCCGCGGGTTGCACCCGCGGGAGACTCCTGCGGGTGCACCCGCGGGAGAATCCCGCGGGTTGACACCCGCGGGAGCGATCCCGCAGGTGCCAACCCGCTGGTTGTCTTCCTTCTATTTCCGTTTGATTTGTGTCTGTTAATATTCCGTGATCCGATTTTTCAGGAAGGATTGGAGCCGGATTTTGAGCTTTTTCGGTCTATAAAAGAAAGGGATTGAGTCCGGAGAAAGGACTTTTGGATTCTTAGACTTTGGGATGATTTCGGGCGAGCTCGTGAGATCAAGGAGTGAAACAGAGCCATTCTCTTCCCGGTCAGACGGTCAACGGAGTGCACCAGCGAGACTCCATCGCCACCCGATCCCACACAAAAAAAGGGAATAAATTAATATTCTCGTTCTTGTAATTCCTCAGATTTTTGTGTAAATCTCAATATTTTCGTTGTAATCAAACAATTTTATAATGGAAGGAAAAATCTAATTTTTGAGCAAACAAGAACTGACGACCACAGTGGGAGCCCCTCTGTTCACAACAGAGAATATGGTGGCGCAGTCCGACCGGGTGCCGATTGGCTCAATGGTTTAGACGCTGGTCATAGAAGTCGATCAGCAAAAATATGAGGAATTTCTTTCTTCCTCTGATTCGGAGCCTAGGCGTCATCGCCGGGCGACGATGAAAAAAGGTGAGGCGTCATCGCCCACCGGAAATCAAAAGGCGTCATCGCCTATTAAAACTTACGAGGCGTCATCGCCCGTTGAAACTGACAAGACGTCATCGTCTGTCAAGTATACGGCGATATCGCCCGTTGAAACTGACAAGACGTCATCGTCTGTCAAGTATACGGCGATATCGCCCGTTCCAAAGTCAAGCCAAAAGTCAAATCAAACTCTAATCCGCTCCCAAAAGAGAAATCTAAGGCGTAAAACTCAACGAGCACGCATCAATCATACAGAAAGGGTTGCAGAAAATTCCGTAATAGTGAAAAATTTCGGAGCAAACCCACGGATGCAACCACGGGTTGAATCCCGCAAAAGCAACCCCACAAGTGCAAACCCGTGGCTTGCAACCGCGGGTGGCAACCAGCGGCTTGCAACCGCGGGTGGCAATCTGCGGTTGCCAACCGCTGCCAACCGCGGGTGGCATCCCGCGGCTTGCAACCGCGGGTGCCAACCCGCAGGTTGCATCCCGCAGGAGCGAACCCACGGGTACAAACCCACAATTGCAACCGCGAGTTGCATCCCGCATATGCCACCGACGGGTTACGTTAAATGAACACAACTCTCATGTCTCTTCGAGCACGCCTATGGTGAGCACACTACATACACCAAGAATTTTAATCTCTCTATCAGAGGCGTGCGGGGCCCACACAACTACTCAGGCCAACGTGCACTCCAGAAGAATTCGCAGGAGGGTTGGAGAACAATCTGATGCTGGAAAAGAGCTCAGCCCTGAAATATTGTAAACTCTCCAGTATTATGAACCAAATTTGCGACACAAGAGGCGTCAAGATGCAAATAGAGAGGAGAAAATACCTCAAGATTTGAGAGAGTATCTCAATTGGAAGAAGAACTCCTCACAAAATATTCCTCACTGCCAATGCGAACAGCTGATCTCAACTGTTCTATCAAACTGCCAATGCAACTGAAAACGGTCCGTTTTTGAGCGGATCACCGAGCCCAAAAGAATACGGACGGTAAAAAAAGTGTACTCTGGAACCGATCTACCTGCTGCCTCATCACATATGGTTAATAAAGGTAAAAAGGTGGTCGGAAACAACCCTTCGGATAAGGAAATCACTCCAGGGTCAAAAGGAGTTTCTATTGAGCCAGAGGGCGTGCTTCTAGAAGAAGTCTCTGGAAGGCTTGAGAGACAAGAGAAACGTCTCGAATAGCAAGAGGAGACCATAGAAGAAATGAAACAACTTTTAATTGAGTTGTTAGCTCAAACTAGAAAGAACCAATCCTCGTCATCCGTTTCTGGTAGGCAGAAAGGAAAACGATCCGTCCAAATAAATGAAGACAGCGAGGACGAGGATGAAGAAGTACCTCCTCATTCAAGAGAGGAAGAGGAAGTGAAGGTTATCATCAACCCTCACGTAGAAAAAATGAAGAAGATGGAGAATCAACTACAAGCTCTTCTTCATCGAAAGAAATTGCAAGAGGTGGGGGTAGTCCGTCCTTATCCCATAGAATGGGAGACCGTACCTTATCCTGCAAAATACAAACCGTTGAACCTTCAGTCATTCGACGGTAGAGGTTCGCTGCAACAGCACATCTTCTACTTCCTGTCGCAGACAGGACACCTCATGGGGAACGATCCGACCCTAACTAAGATATTTGCGAGCACTTTAACAGGGCCCGCGTTTACCTGGTTTATGCAGTTACCCTAGGGAACAATTAAATCATGGGCCGATGTAGAACGTGTGTTCTTAGCCCGATTCTTTGAAAATGATACAGAAGTCTCTATACTATCTTTGTTAGCAGCGAAGCAAGAAGAAGGCGAAACGTCAAAATTTATGTCGAACGGTTCCGAGAACTTTCTGTTCGATGCCCACATGGCATGACGCAGGACACGCTTGTGGAAACCTGCAGACACAACTTGTTGACCGATATCCTAGACAAGATGGGCTCGGTCGAATCCAAATCATGGAAAGATCTGCTTAAGCAAGGTGAACAGGCTAAAGATATACTTCGACTCCTCGAAAAGCAGCAGTCCGCAATCGGAGGCAGTACAAATGAACCTCCATTCCAGTTTTTCCGTTCCAAAGGGAAAGATATAATGGCAATGGCGGTAGAAAGCACACCGAAGCAGAAGCCATGGCCAACTATAAGCAACACAGCAAAGTCGCCCTGGCTTCAAAAGCAGTATTCGTTTAAGGATGAGCATACTGTTACTATGTTCAATCTGCTCAGCAAACGCAAGATGCTTAAGTTACAGGAGAACAAGAGGCCTGAAGAGTTTGGGAAGACTAACGATCCCAATTACTGCCTATACCACCGGATTGTAGGTCACCCTACAAAGAATTGTTTTATTCTAAAAGATAAAATTCAAGCGTTGATTGACGCTGGAGCAGTTCAGCTCAAAGCTAAACAAATAAGGAGTTAAAACTAACTCCGACATATTTAATGTGTGTGGTCTAAAGGTACCATTTGGGCTCACAACAATTCCAAAGGCGAGCTCAGGACGGTTAATTTAAACCCCATAACCTACAAAAAAAAATCAATCAAAAAAAATCAAAAATCAAAAATCAAAAAAAAAATAATAATGAACTACCCAACGCCGACAAGGCTACGGGAAGAGAATAAATTTCTCGCCAACTCCAACATGCTGGGGGTAAAAAGCATGAATTACCCAACGCCGACAAGGCTACGGGAAGAGAATAAATTTCTCGCCAACCCCATCATACGGGGGGTAAAAAAACATGAATTACCAAACGCCATCAAGGCAACGGGAAGAGAATAAATTTCTCGCCAACCCCAACATGCTGGGGGTAAAAAGTATGAATTACCCAACGCCGACAAGGCTATGAGAAGAGAATAAATTTTTCGCCATCCCCATCATACGGGGGGTAAAGAATATGAATTACCCAACGCCGTCAAGGCAACGGGAAGGAAATAAATTTCTCGCCAACCCCAACATGCTAGGGGTAAAAAGCATGAATTACCCAACGCCGACAAGGCTATGGGAAGAGAATAAATTTCTCGCCAACCCCATCATACGGGGGGTAAAAAATATGAATTGTCCAACGCCGCTAAGACTACGGGAAGAGAATAAATTTCTCGCCAACCCCTTCATGCTGGGGGTAAAAGTATGAATTGCCCAACGCCGCTAAGGCTACGGGAAGAGAATAAATTTCTCGCCAACCCCTTCATGCTGGGGGTAAAAGTATGAATTGTCCAACGCCGCTAAGGTAAAGGGAAGAGGAAAAGTTTGGCATTTAAGCCCAAACGAAATTCTCGACAACTCACCATGATGAGGGGAATAGCATGGCTAGCCCAACTCAAACGGTAGTTGGTAAAGGCAAATCAAATCCATTAATAGCTGGGGGTTTGCTAAAAATCCCATGACGAATATGTCCCAACAGTATCCTTATTCAAATATAAGGATACATCGCTGCCCTACGCTGCTAGGGCAAAGGGAAGAGGAAAAGTTTGGCATTTAAGCCCAAGCGAAATTCTCGACAACTCACTATGCTGAGGGGAATAGCATGACTAGCTCAACTCAAACGGTAGTTAGTAAAGGCAAATCAAATCCGTTAATAGCTGGGGGTTTGCTAAAAATCCTAATCAAATAAATCTCTTGTCACGTTAAGATTTCACCTCTAACAACGAAACTTTTCTCGTCATTTTTCTCCAGCAGAGCAAGCGACACTCCAAAATATTTGTCAAGTTAAAATCATATCTCTGACATCATAATTCAAAATCAAATGAGATAAAATCCGATTAAATCTCCTGTCATGTTAAGATTTCACCTCTGACAGAAAATAAAATTCACACTTCATCAAGTCCAACATTACATCTCTGATGAACTTTCTTTTGATGTCGTTAAGTTAAAAGTCACCTCTGATGATAATCATCTCCCTATCAAGTAACAGTTACTTCTGATAGTCCGATTCCAAAACTAAATACGTTAACCGTCACCTCTGTTTAGTCAGCTTGTCCCTATCACGACCAGATCCTTTGAATAGGTTAAGCTCCAAGACACGTTTAATGTCATCTCTGTCTTTCCCTGATCCGTCATACTAGATGTCACTGAACGGTTAGGATTAAAATAAGCACGTTAACATTATACCTCTGCTTGACCTAAAATAAGCATGTTAACATCATACCTCTGCTTGTCATCTAATGAGCACGTTAAAATCATGCCTCTGCTTGTTATTGAAAAAAATTAAATACGTTAACAATTATTTCTGTCTACCAAATTCTTTACATATTTGATAGCCAAAATCAAATAATCCAAAGTATTTCGAAACTCTGTACGGCTCAATACAGAACTTCAAAAATTTTAGAGGGGGTTATGTAGATACTAAAAAATGCCAAAACAATATACACATATATAATAATAATAATAATAATTAAAAATAAAAAATTTACTGCGGGCCCCGCGGGAGGCTCCTGTGGGTGCAACCCGCGGGAGAACCCCGCGGGTTGCAACCCGCAGGAGAATTCCCGTGGGTGCAACCCGCGGGAGACTCCCGCTGGTGCACCCGCGGGAGAATCCCGCGGGTTGACACCCGCGGGAGCGATCCCGCAGGTACCAACTCGCGGGTTGTCTTCCTTCTATTTTCGTTTTATTTGTGTCTGCTAATATTCCGTGATCCGATTTTTCAGGAAGGATTAGAGCCGGATTTCGAGCTTCTTCGGTCTATAAAAGAAAGGAATTGAGTTCGGAGAAAGGACTTTTGGATTCTTAGACTTTGGGACGATTTGGGGCGAGCTCGTGAGATCATGGAGCGAAACAGAGCCATTCTCTTTCCGGTCAGACGGTCAACGGAGTGCACCAGCGAGGCTCCATCGCCACCCGATCCCACACACAAAAAAGGAATAAATTAATATTCCCGTTCTTATAATTCCTCAGATTTTTGTGTAAATCTCAATATTTTCGTTGTAATCAAACAATTTTACAATGGAAGGAGAAATCCAATTTTTGAGCAAACATCACCAGTGCACTTTAACTGCTCTTACATGCTAACTCATACGAGCATAACAGCTAATACAATTCCATCTCCAGAATACCTTACCTGCTTGTTGTTGCAAACCTTGAGGTCGTTCCATGCCATCTATAAGGCGTCATGCTTCCTTGTGTTCGATTCCATTAGTATGAAACCTTTTTCTTCTTCTTCATTGTGCTCTGATACCAATTTGATGACAATAGGATAAAGATAGATTGTATAGGTGGAGAAGTATGAAGAGAAGGAAATATATTTTTTTTATTGAACTTTTTGGCACACCACAAATACATTACAAACAACTCATATAAATAGTGGTACAAATGACCCTTTATCTCTCTCATTAAATGCAAATGCATCATGTCTTTCTAATGACAAGACTTCCTAAATGACCCTTTAGATTCACGATGAATATTCATTCTAGTGACTCTTAGTCGTAAATGACTCTTTAGATTCTCAAGGAATACAATGAACCAGGAATAAATTGATTTAAATAATTAATTTCAACGAGTCATCTTTTCCCGATTTGGCTACATACGCACGAGACATGGTCCAATGTTTGCACTCTCCTACAATTGGCATGGTAAAGACCAAGTTCCTATCGGACTTCCTTCGCATCCTCCAATTTGATGTAGTGTTGTCAGAAATTTTCCTCTCAGCTGATAACTGACCATAATTTTTTTTATGGTGTAGGAATGAGAATCCCTTGAGTCTTAGGATGCCCATTGACCTTGATTGGTCTCTATCATCAAACTTGGAGTTTTTTTTAGAAATCATCCATGAGAACAACTCGGCTTTCTTAGTTGTCTAAGCGGAATCCTTGGAGGATGTGCTTCATTTATGATAAAAGAACCAATTATCAAGGTGGCTGAGCTGTCAATGGACTGTACAATCAGGATTTTTTGTAGTTTTAAATTTAGATTATCAATCTGTTGGTTGATAGGTGGCAGAGATTAGGCGGCATTATGATTTTGAACAAGTCCATCAATCATTGAGCGGCTAAGAGCATCCGGTGACTTCAAGAGATCTTGCAGTGGCTAAGATTATGCGGATCAGACCATCAATCATTGGAATTGTCACATGGAGTTGTATTTTCCCATTCTTTTTTACCGAGGGCGGGAAGTATTCCCCCTTGCTGCAGTAAATTTTTTAATTGAGAACTAAGATCTTTGAATGTGCTTTGTCGTTCTCTTCCAAGTCCTTTTTGAACTCATTTTAAAGTTAGGATGTTGTTCTTCCATAGCTTTCATTGGTTTCCTTCTGAATCTACTTTAGAGTCGACTTAGAGTGTTAATATAGTGTCTTCAACCTCTAGCTTCCAGACTTCTTCGTCCGAGTTGTATTTTGTGTTATACACTTAATTCAGAGTCTTGGTCTCCTAATTCTCCCCATTCTAGTTCTTCTTCTAGTATCACTGAGTTACCTTCTCATTTTTCTCGTGATGAACTATCCGAGAGTTTGAAAAACCCAATTTGATGGCGTTAGATATTGGCTCATTGAGAACTGTTGTACGGCTTGTTTAGAGTCCATAATGAGATACAGCTCGCCGATGTGGGGAGTAGTATTATACTACTCATTCTTATCAAATAATATGTCTTCTCTTAAGTCTCTAAAATCCATATCTTTTTATATCACGTTCATCCATGTTTTGTTTGATCATCCTTATTGCTACTACAACTACAACTAAGCCTTTTGTCACAAGTACTTGAGGTAGGCTATGTGGACCAAAAGAGAATCATGCCAGATCGATCACATTGCTAATCCTTCTCCATTCATTCCTATCGAGCAATGTGTCATTTAAACATCTAGCATTTCATATCTTTTCATATCACCTCCATCCATATTTTCTTCGATTTTTCCCTCACTCTTTTACCTTGTTTTACATTGATAAATTGTCGAACTTGTACTTTGTAGCTCTCCATTACACATGACCAAATCATCATATGTGATTTTCACGCATCTTCTATTATATGGAGACTACGCCTTAGTAAGAATAATTCATGTAAGAATAATTTATGTTTCTCACTTTATCTCTTCTAGTTTTATTGCACATCAATCGAAACATAAACTCTCAGCTAAACTCATATGTTAATGAAGTCTTTTTAATCCAGCATTTGTATCATATAGCAAAGCTGGAACAATAGCAGTCATATTAAAAATTTCCTTTAGTATCAATAGAATATTATGATCACATAAAACTCATTTTGCATTCCTCCATTTCAACCAACTAGTTTGGATATGATGGTTAACATTACTATAATCTCTCCATCGTTTTGAATAATATAACCCAAGTATATAAACTGATTGATTATTTGTATCTCTCGCTCATGTAGTATCACAATACTATAGTCTTGGCTCTTGGGTCTTTTGTATACTAAATTTGTGCTCCTTATACTTTATTTTGGACTTACTAATTTAAAACCTCTAGATTATAACGTTTGCCTTCATAACTCCAACTTGGTATTTACTCTTGCTCTCTGCTCATCGATTAAGACAATATCATTGCAAATACTATACACCAAGTTATGTCATCCTGAATAGTTTTAGTAATTTTCTCCATTATTATGGCAAATAAAAATGGACTAAATGCAAATTCTTGATGTAATCCAATTATGAACAAAAAATCACTTGTTAAGCCACTACAAGTTTTGACATTTGTTACTACTCTATCATACATATTCTTAATTATGTCAATATATTTATAGGGACTATCTTGTTTATCAATGTCCACCATATTGCCTCTTTCAGTAACTTATCATAAACTTTTTCTAAATCAATAAAAGACTATATGCAAATATTTACACCTCTCTCGAAATTGCTCTATAAGTTGACAAAGCAAATAAATAGCTTCTGTTGTAGATTGCCCAAGCATGAATTTAACTTTCTGATAGCCTAACAATCTGTCTTAACCTATATTGAATTACCATTTCCAAGAACTTCATAGTGTGACACATAAGTTTTATTCATAGTAGTTTGAACTCTGAATATCACCTTTGTTCTTATATGGAGATATTATAGTACCCTTCCTCTATTCATTTGGTATTTTCTTAATTTACCAAATCTTATTAAAAAAAATTGTCAGCCACCTTACACCTGTATCTCCACACTTCAATAAGAAACTTATTTGGACCAACAACTTTTCTTGATTTATTTTCTTCAAAACCTTTTTTACTTTAGATTCTATATTTTTGTGCATAAAACTATGATTCAGATCATTACACTAAATATAAAGGTCTTCTAAATCTTGAGTAAAACTACCATTCTAATCTGTCAAAATAATTTATCTTTCTTTAATTCCTTTGTCTCAAACTAGAGCCTTATAGTCCTCATCTTTAACACACGTTATCTTACACAAGTCTCTAGGCTTTCATTCTCATATTCGAGTAATTCTGTATAAATCCCTTTCAGACTCTTTATGTCTAATTTATCATAAACTTCTTTCTATAATTTAGTTTTTATATTCCGAACCACTTTTTAGCCTCCTTGGCTAGTTTGTACCTCTCAAAACTTGCCACTAACACTTTTCTTCTTAAAATGTCTGTAAAAGTCCCGCTTGATCGTAATAGTATTTTTACCTCTTTATTCCACGATGATGTGTCCTTACGTGATGGAGCTCCACCCCTCTATTCACCAAGTATATCTTACCCTCTTAATATAGTTAGTCATTTCGTTCTATATTATATTAGGATCATCATGGGTCTTCCAATCTTCTTCTATACCACTCTATATATAAAAACTCCTTGGTTACTTTCTAACCGTTGTTTAATTCTAATTTATAATCAATCTTTCTAAGTTTTCTTTTAATATGAATATCTAAAACTAAGAGCCTATATTGGGTTACCACACTCTCACTTGATATTACTTTAGAATCGATGCACCTAGCCTATCTATCCTCCTAGTTAAAAAGAAATTTATTTGATTCGAACATGATCCACTTTCAAGTGAGAAACTCTTTTTTTAACCTGAGCATTTGCTAATCAAACCATAGGACAAAGTAAAATCTAAAGTCGAGTTACTTGCTTAATCTCTTTCTCTAAAACTAAATTCTCCATATATACTATCAATCTATTACGACTAGTTCCTACATGCCTATTGAGATCATAGCTAATAAAAAAAAATTCAATAGCTATTTCTTATACCATCTCATCTACATCCTCCCAAAATTAACTTTTACTAAATTCGTTAAGTCATACATATGGCATATAGACACTAATGATATTATGAATGCCCCTATTTAAAGTAAGTTTAAATAATAAAATCATATAATTTTTCCTTCTAACCTCTAATATATCCACAAGTAACTGTTTACCTATGATCAAATCTATTCTGTTATAATTTCTATCTATATCCATATACCAAAGTTAATAACCCAAGGCTCTATTGCTCTAATTTTCTCACATACCCACTTAGTCTTCTGCACACAAAATATTCTCTCTTTCTAATCATAGTATCAACTAAATTTGTTAATATACCTATAAAGAAACCTATATTCCATGAGGCTAATTAAATTTTGTGTTCATGAGATAATTTTTTTGTCCTCACCCGCTCATTAAAGTATGAGAACTCTTTGACATTTACACCACATGTGAATGCTAATATGGTGCATCACTTATGGGCAATAACCTAGCAACCCTCATGCACTTTTCACTATACCTAAACTCCGATTTAGTGTGTCGCTCAGTAGGGTAGATCCCAACAAAAATTTAATTTTTGACTCATATCGTAATATGTAATAATATTTTATGTTGGTTATCACAGGCTTATCATAACCCTCTTCTTTTATCCTTAAGCACAGCACTGGCGAAGTTTTTTCTTTTCCCTTCAATGTCTCATAGCACTCTTCTAATCTTCGGATATATGGTGTTGCCCTCAATAGTAGATCAACCAATTGTTAAGGAAAAAATTATATAGCACCTTAGCACCAGTGTTTTGAACATTGCCTCTATAACAAATACAGTTTCAACATAGCGGTTTAGAACCCTACCTGCTATATATTAATTCTTTCAAAACATTTATCATTTCTAGCAATTTATCGGCTATATTAGGTCTCCTCTGATAAATCAGACACAATGTTGGCTCGCTCGCTATTCCATTATAGGATTATTGGAGATTGGGCGAAAATTTTTAAATCAAACCCAATAAATCCAAACACAACATGGTTTCATGTTCCTAGGCTAAGTATTCAGGTGATTCACACGATATGGCAATGTGACATTTGACATTTGTAAATATTCTACAATCGGTTAGTGATTATGGATCCATATGCTTAATGCAGTTGTCGTGATAAGTATATTCGAATCATATACATTATATACAATGTTTTATGTAGTTTTACATAGTATTTGCATGTATTATCTTTATTCGTTTGTGATTTTATACTTGAAGTTTGCTAATGATATCTGATATTTGCTAAATTTCTCCAATTTATCCCTGATAACTGATATTCTCTACGAAATTTTTTCCGTTCGATATTATATTCGCTAAAACAGATATTTAAAACACGATTAGCACTTATCTTTATATATTAATTCACCAAATAATAAATATATAAAAGAAATTAGGGATAAAATCGATGTGGGCCAAATTTCTAAGATGCTTTGGTATGGAGGGTTGGAATGCATATATTTTGAAGGCATGGAATTAATTGTGCAACATGAAGGAACCGTCATGCGCAGAGCGTGAATACAGTAAGGCTGTGTTTGGATTGAGGGAAAATGAAGGAAAAGAAAAGAAAAGGAAAGGGAAAGAGAAAAGGAAAGCAAAGGATATGGAAATTGGTTTTCTTTTTTATGTTTGGTTAGAAAGAAAATAAAGAAGAAAATTTCAAGAAAATTTTTGAAAAAAGTAGTTTCTTATGTTTGGTTGCTAAATAGAAAATTAAAAGGAAAATATAATTCTAATTAAACTATAGAGAATTTTAATATTAATTTACATATTATTGATATAATTTTTAATTTTTAAATAATTAAGCATATAATAACCAAATGGTTCAAACTTCATAAAAATTAAAAATATCTTGGGACTAAAATTATAAGAAAATTTATGCAAAAATTTCTCTCCTTTTTTCCTTTTTCTCTTAACTTTTATTTTCTTTCATTTTCTCTTGGATTTGATGAAGAAAATGAAAAAGAAAAAAAAATTAATACATTTTCTCTCACTTTCTTTCCATTTTATTTTCTCTCTAATTTTTCCTCTAACCAAACATTGGAAAGCAACTTTCTCTTTCTTTTTCTTTTCTTTTCCTTCATTTTCCCTCAATCCAAATACAGCCTAAGAGAATAAGGACAAGAAATAATTAATTTTAGTAACTGCACTCCCTTATCTTTCTCGTCTTTGTAAATAACAATGCAATCCTCTTTTCCTCTAAAAAGCAAAATATGCAATCCGCTGTTGCTATAAAAAAGTGGCAGAATGGGTTGGATTGATGAATCTTAATCCAATCCCCTTTTCCTCTATAAAGAAAAAAACCTAGTTGCTCTCTCTCACCCCATTTCCTTTTCTTCTTTTTTTTTGCTCTCAAATTTTGGTGGTGATTCGATTAATGGAGGTACGAAAATTCTCTCTACTTGTTAGCTAACTGTTCTTTTGATTCCTGATTCATTTTCGAATCAATAAGTTATTTCTTGGGCAAATAGTTGTTAATTTTCATTTCACTCACTTGATGGGTCTAGTTTAATTTACCCTCTAATTGTTCCGTTCAATTAGCAAGAAAGGAGAACTTGAGAAGTAAAAAGAAAGTAACTTATGTTCTTGCTTGAATGTTCTGTGAAGTAATTTATTTCTTAACTGAGTAGTTAAGAGGTCGAGGTTATCATTCTAAATTCCATTATGTGGCAAAGAAACATGTTCCTAGGAATATAGATAGCTTTTTTGTTGGCATTATAATTAAGTAGAGCTCTTCTTTTTCTCCAGTGCAGTTTCACAACTTTTTTTTTTTTTATGAGAAACTAATCATATTGTTATAGTAAAATTATTTGATCCGACATGGTTTGTGTAATATCCCTAGCTCAATAATCCCATATCGGTTGTGAGATAAGAGTTAGAGTAGTTTATAATATTCCTATGAAGCCATAAAGTAATATTCGCATATTACTAAGCGAATATGCTGCTGGCAATTTGCATAGGGTATTTAACCATAGGTTTTGCAGTTGTTGGATATTCTTGATATCTAGTGCATCAGGGATATTCTTGATATCTAGAATAAATTGTCTTGTGATCTTGCATGTTTGTGTATCAGCAAAAATATGTGTGGTCTTATTGCTCCACGTTTGTCACTTAATACCGTTGATAAGTTTATAAGAACTCACATAAAAATTTAGCTACATGCTCTCATCATGAAGTCTGAAGTATATGACTTGCTTATTTTATTGCTTTGATGTATATGTCTTTCTTATTTTATTGCTTTCCTGTATAATCTTCTAGCTATAATCAATTCCATCTGGTCATTTTTTTTTTTAATTTCTGCATTTATCTACTTATTTTGGATTACTAACTAGCAAACTTTTTATGCAGTTGACAACCTTAAGATGCATACAAATTAGTTGGATTGCGTCTTGCTTATTTTTATGCAAATAGATGGTACAAGGCTCCATAAAATTGTGGTTCCCTGCATTCAGGTATATGTGTTTTTGCCATATACCATGCTACCATTCTTACCAGGTATCTCATGTCTGATATTTTTTTTGTCCTAAATTTGTTTGCTTGCTTTGAGAATGCAATGTTATATAATCATGGTACTTACTAACATCAAGAAACCCATTAGGACAGTTTCGATTACTTTTAAGAGTGAAAAAAAAAAATTACTGGATAATTCTTTACCACAACGTTGTACTCCATGGCAGCATTCTAAATTTTGACTTGGCGATAAAGAAACAGAGTTTGAAATCTACATTTGAAAGTAGATAAGTTGGTGGTTTTGATGTAAGGAATTTTGCATCCTAACATAGATATAATAAATTTATATGACTGACAGTATTTTTTTGTTATAGGACGCAAATCATTCTTTATATTGGTTTCATCTTAGGAATTATATTATTAAAATCTTGGTATAAATTGAGGCATGAAATTTCTTTAGTGAGATTTGACCTAATTGATTGAACCGCATGTCAAACAAATGGGTATGCCTCCTTTTTTATAATCGTAGCTTGATTAATTACCAAAATTAAATCCCTTGACTGACATTTGTGGGAATTATCTAGTTCCTTCCTTTTGATTAGTTTACGGCATGCTTCATGTTTCATTCCACTCAACAACATCGGCCTCAACCTGGTTGAGCTCTAGATTTTTACTCTGCTCCTCTTGGTTGAATAGTAATAATTGGTTCTTCAAAAATTGTTGATTGCATGAGCTTCGACAATCAGGAGCAGAGGATGAAGTAAAGTCTATACTCTATGCTATATTATTTTTCTTCCCTCAAGCTTGGTCCTAAATTTTCTTTTATTTTGCTAGGGCACGTCAAGGCAAGGCACATGATCGCTACTTGACTTTCATTGCTAGCATCATTTGAGCATTGTCGTCACCACTGATGACTGTGGCCACCATCTATTACAACTACCACCATGGCCTCCACCTCCTCCCACCGACGAACATTGCTGCCATTGCCAGCATGTATGGGCTATCCACAACCTTCAACCACCTTCTACTATAGCCGCTGCTGTGATGATGCTTCATCACAATTGACAAATACTTACACAACCATTTGCATGTGATGGTTAGTTTCAGAAAATATGCAGATCCTTTTGGCATACCAAATATGTCAACATTACATTGACAAGAATATTAAAGTTTATATCAAATATGGCAATGCAACCTTTCTAGAATTGTGATTTCTGAGGATTTGATTTCTTGCATTCTGCATATCAAAAGCAATATTAGTTTGAGGAAGCTTCAAGAGATCACAAAGTCTAGCTTTCGCAATCGTTCGACTTCTGTTCTTATATGTTTATTTGTATATTGATTGCCTAACCTCCAATGTTTTTCAAGAACACTAGTTTGTCTTGAAAGCTTTACAAATGCTTTGATTAAGCGACATTGAAACCCGCAGAGCATCCTAGGATAAAAGAAAGGGGTTTTTACATATCGATCCTTTAATTCTTGAAAAATTGAATATCGATCCCTCAAAACTTCTTATTTTGATTTTAGTTTCCCAAATTATTTAAGTTACATCATTTTAGTCTCTCACTTCCGTTAGTTAACTTTTTAATTCTTTATACTCGTTATATTACTAGAAAGGGAGGGAAAAATTAGTTATTTTCCTCCATTATCTATTTCTCTCATCTTCCTCTCTTTTTGGTTGGGTTCCCCTTTTTATCCTCCCCTCTTACTCTCTTCTTGATTGGGTTTTCCTCTCCATCCTAACCTCTCTCTCTCTTCTTGGTTGGATTCCCCCCTCCATCCTTAACCCCCCTCTCTCTTTTTGGTTGGATTCACCTCTCCATCCTCAATATCTCCCTCTCTTCTTGGTTAGGTTTCTTTCCTGAGAATGAAGGTGAAGGGATTGAGATTTTCTGGATTGCAATTAGGGTTAGTAGGGTTGGGGTAGTATGAGAGCTTGAGAGAGGAAAGGTAGGGAAAGACGGTGAGGAGGTGGAAGGAGAGGTTTGAGAGTCATCTTTTAATCTTTCTAATTAAGTCTCATTTTATTAATATATAAAAAAATAAAAGAGAAACGGGACTTATTTTAACGGAATAAATAACGGAGGGAGTAAAACGGTGTAACTTCAATATTTTGGAGGACTAAAATCAAAATATAAAGATTTAAGGGATCGATATTCAATTTTTAAATAAGTAAGGGATCGACAAGGGTAAATGCCTTAGCCCCCATAGTATCCTTGGATAAATAAAATTTCTCTTTTGGGGGGTAAAATTCTCGACTTATTTTATTAAAATGAGCAAATGTTACAATGACTTTTTGTCGTATGCATGGTATCATTGCTGGTGCTTTTTCTCGGTGTTGTCTTGAACTCCATGAAGGCTCGAGAGGACGGTGAAGGCTTGACTTACAATTTGTTTGATAACGTTATCTCTCTCAAAAACATTCTTGCAGCGAGCTTTTCACAAAAACCGCATTGATAAGGCTCCAATTTTCAGCTATTCTGGCTCATGGATGATGAGATTTATTTAGCCCAAAATTAATGAATTAATTCACAAAACCATTTGGTTCGATAAAAAAAATTAGTCTTTGTTTTATAGCTTAAAAAAAAAAAAAAAAAAAAAGCATTTTTGGTACTTAAATCAAAAGAAATCCATTTACGCGAGATGCTTTGTCAACATCACACTCTGTTTGCTACTATGCATTTGTAAATATCCTGTCGTTATGAGCCCATACGAACCCATAATTGTATTTTCACCTTGTTACGGTTTTATCTCATGGAAAAACCCTTTGACTTAGGTCAATAACTGACCATTAACACAATTGTAATTGTGTATAAGGGAGTGGTTGACACTCTATACTTCATTAAGGGTGCGTTTAGTTCAATAGAAGTAGCAGAAGTAAAAATGAAATTAAAAAATAACTTTCAAAATGAATGTGAAAGAAGGTAATTCTTCTTGTATTTCTTTCGCTAATTTTCTGAGATTGAAGTGTGTTAGAAAGTGAATTGAGTATTATTTAACTGGTTAAATAAAATATTACTTATGTTATTTTTATTTTTTTTGGAGGCCAAAGTATAACTTTTAAATGATAATGATAGTATATAAATTAAAAATATATATTTGCTTTTTTTTTCTTTACTTTCTGGAGCTCTACCAATTCAAAAGAAGTGAGAGAGAAAAATTTGTAGGTAAGGTGCTATATAAGCACCACCTTACCATATAAGAAATAACTTCTAATTTTCTTTTTAACCATACAAATACTTAATAATATTGAAAATAGTTTTACTTTCACTATTTTCATTCTACTTCAATATAAACAAACATATCCTAAACAAACCCCATGCATGCCGCTCCTTTTTCTCTTTCTTGCATGAAGCTCTATAAAACTCAGATTCTCATTATTCTTTTTTCATTGTCAAGCTTTAAGCATTAGGTTCAAGAGAGCTCTTCCATGGCAAAATCTTTCATCAAGTCTCTTCTTTGAGACTTTATTGTTTTTAGGTGACCATTAGTCTCATTTAGTGTAATACTCCTGAGTTAAATAGTCTAACATTGCACATGAGACAAGAGTTAGTGTAGTTTATAATAATTTTCATTAGCTCAAAAAATAATTATAGCTAGTATTTTTTTAGGAAGAAATTTATGGTCAAATATAAATTATTTTAATTATTGACATTGTATCAGAGTCTTAATATATTCCTATGAGAATGTATTATCAGCGACTTCATTCGAAATTAAGTGTGATATGGAGCTAAGTTCTATAGAGAACTAAGAGTCACACAATTATTATGGGAGAGCCGGGTCTTTTCCACAGAAAAGGGGAATCCTTTGTTACAATAGAACCAGAAGTGATGTGGATCATTCAAGAATCGAAGTCGATTTGCTTTATAAAAAGAGGATATCAATGAACTTCTATGAAATGGTTTCACGGGATTCAGCCAATTGTCTCGATCGTGGGATATCATTGAGAAATAGGAATCCGTGTTATCAAAGGATTTCCCGGATCTATGAAAATCACCTCTAAAATCACATATCACCTAGGGGAGTGTTATTGTGTGTCCCTCTGATGAGAACGTCAGATCTGAGACAAGAGTGTAGCTTATAATGATTTCCATGAGTTTAAAAAGTACTTTAATTAGTACTTTTTAGGGAAGAATCCGTGATTAATTATAAACTATTTTAACTATTAATATTGTACTGGAGGCTCAGTATATTCTTATATAGATATGGATATATTGTCAGCGACTCCACATATGGAGCATTACATTTAGCCTACGAAAATTTTGAAACCTCCAAGGGTTTTGAATTTTCTAGCTCAATCAAGCTCCATAGACTCTTTCTTTTGGATAAGACAAGGAAAGAGGAGCCTCATAAAAACTCTTGTTTAGCCGAGAGGCTTGTTTTAGCCACATGATTTGCTTTCTAAAAGTAGCTTTGAGTAGTACAATCTTAATTTTGACTCTTAACTTCGATTAAGTTGATTCTTTTTTTTAAAAAAAAAGATAATAAAAATTCTTATAATTATGTTTTATATTGTTTCCACAACTTCTAAAATAATCTCGTACAAACATGACTTAAAGTTGTTGGTTGCACAAACGTGAGGGTGCTATTGTCTATGTATCCATTCAGTATTTCTGCCATAACTCTTGATCTAAAACTCCTTCAAATAAGTTGATTCTAGTATTTTTTAAAAGATAATTCAATTATCTACAATTTTCATATTCTATATCTTTCTAAACTTTAATGATAAGTATTTGATTTTGCATATTTTATTTCTCATATTACTTTTATATTCATAATAAGTGATACTCGGTTATTTTTAGTGTGTTTTGCAGGAAATTTAGTTTCCTTAGAATTTACAGTGAAAAGAGATGAAAGGATTACAAATGTAAAGAAAATGAAGATTGAATCGGGAAGGTCATGCAAAGCACATGAAGATAGAAAAGTATAGTGCATATTTTCATATTTAATCCAAATTAGAAGAAACCTCACATAAAAATAAAAATGCACAGAAAGCAAAGCTCCAAAGTAGTAGTTTTGACCCTACGTGGCAGTAAACACTATTACCTAGCAGTCAAAGTTAGTTAAAACTTGGTCAAACTTTGATGTTTGTAGATATTGAAAAAAAAATAATAATTGGGGAAATCCCCGCCGGAGCCACCCGCGGGAACTTGCCGTGGGTTGCACCCGTGGGAGTTCCCCACAGGTGCCAACCTGCGGGAGCACTCTCGCGGGTGCCAACCCGCGGTTGCCAACCCGTGGGTGCCACCCGCGAGTTGCTCTCGCAGGGTTGTCCACTCTCGTGCTTCGGTTGCGTGGTTTGACCCGATTTTTAGGGATTAATTACGGAGATTTGACAGGAATTTGAAGGAAAGATTTAACCTGGATTTGAAGCAAACGATTACTCCTCCGTCTATAAAAAAGGAAGGGAGAATTCAGAAAATGGGATTTTTCCGAAGACCGGAGTCCAGAAATCCAGTGAAGGAGAATTCTCAACAATATCTTCTTCCCAATCCAGATCGGATCATAAACAGAGATAGAAGCAAAACTCCACCGTTGTCAGACCCATAAAAATTTAAAAGGAGAATCAAATTAATTTTCCCTACTCTTATAATCTCATATTTTATTTTGTAATTTTCTTTTTACCATTGTATTTAAAATCAAAATCCAAATGGAAGAAAAATAACAAATTTTTTGAGCGTACAATGGTTAATTCAGAATCGGATATTGAGTTTTTTTTGTTATTGGATCAACATCTTTATATGGCGGTCAGCTCGTGAATTTTGATGCTGAATTTTTTTTTCAAGAAACTTCAACATAGATTAGAATTTCTCTAATGTAATTGGATCGGATCAAGTAAAACCCTATACCTATAAGTACTCTTACAAGTTTAATATTGTAAATATATTCAATTCATTACTTTTCAAATGATTGGAGCTAGCCTAGGTTTTGAGAACATCGGCTTTTCCTTATTGTCACCTACCGTTGTAGTTTATGTTTTTAATTAATAAAATTTAGTTATTTTAATTTCTTTTAGTTCTTTTAATTGCTTTCATATCTTTCTTTATTAATAATTCATGTGTTTTACTTAATTCCACACTAGCTAATTCTTTTCAAATTTCTAGGATGTAGATTGATCCACGTGAAACTCTTCTCTCTTTTATTTATGGATTTTTAGCGTTAATTATTTAGTTCGGGTTAAATTAATTGGTTCATAAATCTAATTACTTGATAGTAATTCTTAACAATCTAATCAATTTGATGATTTATGCTTGTTAAGTTGGATTTGGAATTGCTGTTTAATTTATCTAATTTTTAATTTGAATTGTTTTATTTTAATTTGTTGAAGTTTTTTTAATAATTTATGCTTATATTGAGTTCTTTGATAACTCATGTTTAGGGAGTGAGATTAATTAATCTAAAATAATGTTATTTTGTGTTTCTTTTCCATCAAGTAGGTATTTATTACATACTCCTCCTATCGTATCTTTGTCCAATAATAACAGGGGGAGATTTAACAAATAAAATATATTATTTATTCATACATTTAGGGGAGAGAACACATTAAAGATGAGAGATATTAAGTGGGACCATTAACAGTATGGTATCATTACTTGATTCACATTATAGGTTATGTTCGTATTTGCAAACTTGGACTTAATATCATGAATCATAATCCTGCACATCACATTGTTATATATAGTTTAGTCATTAGTTTAATTTGTTATTATTAAAATGGGAGATTATTGAGTAAATATCCATACATGATCCTTAATTTAATGAATAATAAACTCCATTTATAGTATGGCAGTTTGGTGGAGAACATGTAAGTGAGATAGATACAAACAATTCAAGTAAGATGATAATCGACACGACCGATATCGATAGGTAGAGTTGATGCAACTTCAAAACTGTATTTAATAGAGCTATAACATGAATACTTGATGGAGTCAATTACAAAGATATATGCTCGGAACCCTCTTTGTAATGATACTAAGTCTAACTAAAATAGAGTTTAGAGGTAAAACTTGTGATCGCTCAAAGTTAGGAAGAAGCATGAGGAAGAATAGATAAAGCTCATGCATCAATATTAAATAAAGCTATACTTTGTAGTTGATTCAGACATAAATGGAAATATCACTATAAGAGAAAGTTGTAAAGATATAATTCTCTTTCCAATGACACTTGTATCATCCAAATTGGACTTCTGAATTAAAAATTATGATTATTTTACTGAAACACTACCAGGATGAAAAATCAGCTACTAGTATAGCAACCGGTAGCTCATAATTAATTTCTACCTAAGAACACATATCAGTGCACTTACTTAGGGCTATCGGTAAGGCACATATAACTTAGTACAAAGTTGAATTTCAGGGGTATATATTTGGAAAAAATATGACTCCGAATTTGGTTGGATTTGTTTCTAAACAATCCAAATTATAATAGGACTATTTGGAATTAAATTTATGATTTATTCTCTATTAAATTAATGGATTAGATTAATTGGAGAAGGGTATTATACTTACAAAAGGGGTTTGAGAAGAAGAAACACGAATCTTTTTGGTGAATTTTTAGAGAAGAGTTTGAAGAAGAAAAACAAATTTTTGGTGATTCTTAACATGTCTTTTCATTATCTACATACTCCCAAAAGCGGGCTATAACATCAAATCAAAAGTTTTAAGGAGTGTTTCACAATGAGACTTGATCTTGATTCTTATCTTTAATACGCATCATTCCTCTCATTTCAAAAACGATTCTACTTGGCCTGTAAGATGATTTCAACTTGTGCCTGAATAATATATCAAAGTGGAAGTCTTAAACCGTACTTCTACAGTCTATGTGATTTATTTACATCCCATTCAAGCTAGTGTCATTGAGGTGTTACAATATATATGTTTGGGTTTATGTGACATATTCAAGTTGGTGTCATTGAGGTGTTACAATACTAGTCGTCTCTGCAATATTTATGTTTGGGGTTTATATATATTTGTTTGGGATTTATATGACATATAGAAAACTAGATGGGACTTGTGATCTACCTTTTATCTGTAATGTAAGTAGAACTGTCAAGGGAAGAATGGACTTAGCATTATTCTAAACCACTATAAAATATCGGTGTGCTTTGTTTGTGTTTGATTTATATGATTACTTATTTTATTCCACTACATAATAATTATGTTAATTTATTAACTAAGTTAAATTATGGTATCAACCTTATTAACTATACTTTTAGGACTCCTACAATATGATACCAATACCAGATCTTATTGGTGGCTCAATAAACTGAGCCAGTCGAGAAGTAACCACCGATAGCTTACTTAACTGAGCCAACCTGCAATCAGCCACTATTAAAGTCACCTATGAAACTATCCGTGGCTCATAATAGTAGTCGTGAAATCTAATCGTTTATTTGGCAAGATTATGATTTCATATTTGATTTTTCACTCAGACTTTGAGTATTTGGATTAGTTTCAAACTGTTACTTGAACCATTGGAGTAATTATTTATGGATTGGATTTAATGAAGAGTTGGAGTTTATTTTGAAAGGAGAAATTTCTGTATATACTCTATGATTTGAAGATTTTGAAGAGCTTGGCGAAATTAAATGTGTAGAGTTTGAAGAAAAGAGGAGCTACTTCGTCAGTAAGTGTTATTAATTTTGGAAATCCATGCCAGTTAACATCTCCATCTATATACAAGAGTCTATACTACGCACTTGGAAAAACTCATCTTCGTATTTATTTTATATTAGTCTACTTGTAAATTCAATTGTGAGAAGATAATCATTATTATGTTTGAGATAGCTAAGTGTTAGGGTTTTTTCTGTAGTTATCTAACAAAAGAGTTGGATTATAATCTATTGTCAAGTCTTGGTTGTCTAATAGTTGTGGTCAAATTACTGTAATTGACTTTAATTATTAGTATAGTTTTTCCCATGATTTTTCACCCATCATACTTTTCATGTTAAAATCTCAGTATTAATCTGGTTGATTATTGAGATTCCTTATTATGCTTGATTGATTAATTATTTGGTGTATTAATTTGCTATCAAAATATTCCGCACTTCCATGGCTTTTTTCAAATCTAATATCTCAACTAGCCCCATAAGATACTAATATGGATTCAAGTGAACTAATTTTCAAGTTAGTTTGTATTTGAATCTAATCGAGTCACCATTCTTAGTAAAACTATAAAAAAACAAAGGGTTTTAGAATATAGGTTCCTAACTAAAATGTTGTGATCATTGGTTAACATTGTGACAACTCTATTTGTTACATGATAATCCTACTTATTCACAACGGCAAATTTAAAACATTAAAATTGGGTGAAACTAATTTGCCTTATCATGGATTAAAGGTAAACCATATCCACGATTCATTAGGAATCTTTTTATTTTATTTTGCAAATTTTCTTACTAATAGTGGTCGCTACAATATGTTCACCATCACCTGTGCTAGTTGAAATTAGAGATGAAGCTCATTTCGATTGCTAATAAAAAATTTTCATTACTTCATGTTTCTATAATTAGGATTGTACAAAAGAGATCAAGAAATGTAAAGCAAAAGAAAAAAAAGAAGTAGGAGAACAAATAATAATTAGTAATTTAATTTAATTAGTTAATTTAGAAATAAGTAAATAAATTTGCTATCATAATCAGTTCTTACTTATGATCAATTGATATTTTTGATGAATATTTAATAGAGAAGCTATTAAAAGTTGAATCTCATATTGTCGAGACTAATATCCAAATCAACGTTTAAAATAGAGATTACGGTAACGTAACATTTTACTTCTGTTAGGTTATGCCGCATATAACACAACGCATAACGTAGGTTATACAATTTTCTATTTATTGAATAAAATAATTATAAACTATATAAAATAATTTTTATAAATTAAAATATAAATTTAAAATATCAAAAAAAATATAAAACCATTTTATAATCATAACTTATTTTAATTTTATATTAAGTTTATAATAATTTTCACATTTATCTTCATAAATTATATTAAGTTTGCAACCGTAATTCTAGTTATCATTTAAATAAGAAAATAATATTCTAATTTTTTATTTCAATTTCATTTATTATCATTGTTGTAATTTATATTTTACAATGTTCAATTTATCTTATTTGTACTTGTTGATTTCATTTCAGTTAAAAATTTAATAGAATCAACAAATAAGATATTTCAGCAACCGGAGAAAAAGTACAAGCGAACAAGGAAACAATCGTAAATTAATAAGATAGCAATTCCATAAGTAATCAAACAAGATAACAACTAATCAAGTAATAAAATTACAACAATTCACTAATAATTAAAATAATAATCAACAACAATTTAGAAATTACTAAAAATATAATTGTAAATAATGTAACATAATGTTACGTAATATAACGTAAATTAATATAAAAAATGTAATGTTACGGTGCATTGAGTTATTTCCAATTATTACGTAGCACTGGGATTTTGTTAAGTTACGTAATGCAATATAACAGGTTTCATAACACGTTATTTTCAACATTGATCCAAATATTAAATTTGTTAAAAACCTATATACTAAAAACCCAAAAGTAATTCAAGAAAATAAAAGCCAAATTTGTAGATTGCAACCTCTGCTTCTGGAAAGGGGATTTTTTTTTTTTTTTTTTTTGAGGTTTTCTTATTCATTTTTCAAGAATCATAGTTTGTATAATCTTATTTTGCAAAATTATAAAACTGAATAAAGATGGAGCACAAGGGGGAATGTCCACATTATATCCTGCTGAATACGAACATCCAGTTCTACATTTGGATGGTTTCCCAGAAAAGTGGGCCAAGACATTTTCTGTTTCTATGGTGAACTTCATATATCCTCCAAAAAGCAAAAATCTAGACCAAACCAATATCAAGAAACTCGGGAATTTCCAAAGGAGCACACTTTTTTTTTTTCTTGTGAGCCCACTTTTTCTAATGAGCCCACCCTCTCTTTCAAGAGAGAGGGTTTTTCCTAATGAGCATACCTAAATTCAAAAAACTACTCTTTCCTATTTTTCTCCCAATATTGCAGCAAGTTCCAAGTTAGACAGTCCGGATCTTTTATGGTGGATCTGGACTTACAGTCCCAATCCACCTTATAGGATCCGGACTGTCTAACTCGGATCAAGGATACCGTTTGGATTTTTCTAAAATAAGGAGGTTAAAGATGAGGTTGAAAATTTGGACGTTTAGTGATGGAGGAGATGAGATGTGAGAGAGAGAGAGGAGATGAGAGAGGAGGGAGGAGATGGGATGAGAGAGAGAATAAAAAGGAGATGAGAGAGGAGATTTTGGGGTTTAGCCGTGGAGGAGATAAGAGAGGAGATGAGTAGAGAGAGAGAGAATAGAGAGGAGATGAGAGAGTACATTTGGACGTTTAGCGGTGGAGAAGATGAGAGAGAGAATAGAGTGGTTGAAGATGAGGATATTTTTATCCTAAAATTTAAATGGTATAGTTTTAAGGATTAATTATAGTTAGACTCCCTGTAGTATTAGGGATGTGTAACTTAACACCCCTGAAATTTGAAACTCTAAAAAAACCTCCTGAATTTAGTTATTTTTGCTCTTTTTTTTTTACTAAAGTGCACTCTTGTCTCTCAAGTTCTTATTCTATGCTCATCTCTCTTTTTACAAGTGCGCTGGTTAAAAGGAGAGATAAGGTAAGAATAGGAATTTGAGGGATAAGAGTGCATTTTAGTAAAAAAGAGAGTGAAAATAACTAAATTTAGAAGTTTTTTTGAAAGTTTCAAATTTCAAAGATGTTAAGTTACACATCCCTAATATTATAAGAGGTCTGACTGTAATTAACCTTAGTTATAAATAAACGTAAATTTTTAAGTGGGCTCACAAGAAAAAACATGGTGTGCCCCTCCAGAACTCCCAGAAGCTCACATATCTATCATAAAGGGATGAGCTCTCCTCTCTCTGTCCACAAAATTAATTTCTCCAAAAGTTTCATGGGTTCTTGCTCTTCCCCCTCTTCCATTTTTCCCACGCATCAGAGCCGGGGATTCTACAGACCTCACAAGCTGCTGATTCGAACCAAGCGGCAGCGACTTCTCTCTCTTAAAACAGGTATTTTTATTTATTTCATCTCCTTTTCCCTTTTTTTTTTTGAGACTTTTAAGTTTAAACAACAAAACTATAATGTGCCCATTTGGGATTTGGGGTTCCTGAAGTAGTCAAAAGAGTTGCCCATTTGGAATTGTGGAAGTAAATAAAGAAGTTATTGAGTGTGGCCTTTTGGGGATATTTTTTGTTTTTGTGTTTGTTTTCCCAGCTGAAGAGGAAAATGAACATTTAGGTAAATATTGCATTGTTTCTCCCAAAGCAGATTTGGAAAATTTCTTTGTTCTCTAATTCATCTTCACAGTCCAATCTTTACTTTATGACGTACTTACGGTGCACAACTACTATCTGTTAAACTAATTATCGCTGAACCCATCAATCTTTCTAGAAGAAGAATGGCTTGCAATCCTTATTAAATACTAGAAATTTTAAGTTGCAACAAAAGTAAGTAAGGTTCTATAGATTCCATTTTCTTGAAAGATTAAGCAGTTCTTTTCTTGGAGAACCTGAAGATTGAGCAAATCTTTTGTCAGGGCCCTGCCTGGTTCCCTGATCAATGAAGGGTGGTTATAACTACCAAACGGGGGGGCCGGTTGTTTGGGTGGACCGGTTCAACTTCCATCTAGACAAGAATAAACCCATGAGGTGCTAGGTGAAGATAGTCCATTGCTGCACATGATCAAAGCAGATCCATTGCTGAGAAATGTAGAAATGGAAGGGGATATGCACACTGATATATAGACCGTCGATGGAGCATCTTTCCAATGATGAGAGGGATGGGTTAATATGGTCTATTGATCTGTAATGAGGGTAATATATAAGCTCTCAATCATCAATTGTAACCCTAAGCTGAAAAGAATCCTTCTCTTATTTTCTCCTCAGACCTTTTTCCTTAGTTTCTCTTCATCTCTTCCCTTCTTCTTCTTCTTCTTCATCTTTGCCTATTATCCATTGCTGTTATTAATGTTTTCTTACAGAGAAGAATGCCGAAGAATACCGGATCGTCAGTGTCTTCTCAGCACCCTACTAAAGGGAACTCTGATAGTGGTATCAGAGCCGGATCCACGCTTCCTAGCATTCCCGAGTCACTCGAGAGTTCTCCAACGATCATGGCATTCCTGGTGAGCGACATGGATTCGATCCAGTCAGTAGTATGGCACCATGTTGGGCAATTGACCGACATCTCGGGCCAACTCAAATCTCTGAGTGAGGAGATGAAGAAGCTACAAATCGATCAGCAGAATGATCGGATTGAGCTAATCAATGACAAAGAGGAGCTCAAGTTATTTATGTTGAGTCTAAGCAACAGGGCTGGAATTAGCCCAGAATCGGCATCTCGACCGATTCCCATGGCGTCTCTGTCGCCAAGATATAGCTATGTTCAAGGAGCAGATACAGGGATAGGCAGTGCTCAAGAAACTCTGGCTCTACACACTCCACCGCTGATTTCCCATTTCCCTACAACTGGAATCCAAGCACCTCCCTACCAACCACCACCACTATGCTCGACCCAATCTCATCAACCACAGAGCCTTCCTCCACCTCTGACACACCACTTCCCTCCCCCATTAAACCATCCAATCCAACCGGCATACTACCCCTCGAGTCTCCAACCAGTGATGCTAGATACAACCATGCCTTACCATCGATCTCATGACACAGGATATACTCCTAAACCCAAGCTAGAGTTTCCTATTTTTTCCGATACCAATGTGGAAGGTTGGCTGTACACAATGGAACAAATGTTGGAATATTACAATATAGCAATTGATCAGAGGGTGAGAATAGCAGTAATGCATCTTCAGGGTCCCCCGTTACAATGGTATCATTGGTTGCTCCGTACTAATAAGGGAGTTCCACCATGGTGGGCGTTTGAGAATAAAATAATATCGATATATAGAGGAAGGACGGTAGCCGGGTATTCTGGGGAGTTCACAAAATTGAAGCAGGAAGGAGATAGTTTTGAGCGCTACCAAGATGAATTCATGAGACTCCCATCAAGTCCCTGAATTACCGGAAGAATTTTTGATGGGGTATTTCATTAGTGGGTTGAGAGATGACATTAAATATGATATAATAGCTAGAAATCCTGTCACCATGGAGGAAGCAATGAGGTTGGCCCGGATAGAGGAAGAAAGGTTGCTTAACCATCGAAAAGGTTTAAAATTCTCTGCTCAAAAGGGGAGTAATGCGCCAACTTCAATTGGAAGCGGCTCTAGCATGAAGAACCACACCTTTAATACTACTACTGCCACGCATTCTACGGTAAGAAGGATTTTTCAACAAGAGTTGCGAGAGGAGGGATTGCAACGAAAAATACGTCGCGGGACACAAGTGTAAAAATCAAAAGATCCTTCGGTTGGACATATTACCCGATGAAGAGATGGAAGAGCAAGGTTGGGAGTTCGGTGCGGAGGAGGAAGCCATAGAACCCCAATCACCTATAGAACTCTCGGCCAACTTAATAGCGGGAATAGTGGGGGTTAGTTCAATAAGGTTAATCGGTAAAATTCGAGGGAAGGAAGTTAGCTTTCTAGTTGATTCAGGGGCCACTCACAATTTCATCGATCCCATGACGGTGAAGAGGGTAGGGCTGCCACTACACCATATGAATACGTTCCAAGTAGAGGTAGCGGATGGGGAGAAGATGGCAGGAAGGTTTTGCTGCAAGTCAATTACATTGCAAATTCAAGGGTTTGAGTCTAATGCAGATTTGCTAGTTGTGCCCTTAGGGGATGCTCAAGTAATTATGAGAACGGTTTGGCTCAAGAGTTTGGGTCCTACCTTGTGGGATTTTTCACGCAAGACATTGCGTTTTTGGAAAGAGGAGAAGCATATTACCTTGCAAGGAATTCTAGCTAAAGAGGTTGATGAAAAAATTCTCATTAAAATCCTACAAACAAAAGGGATGGCCTATATGCTGTGGGAACTGGAGAATAAAGATGAGGAGAAGGATGAGCCATACTTGGGGAATTTGCTTGATATCTTGGAGTTATTTGAAGAGGTCTTTGAATCACCACAAGAGCTGCCACCCGAGAGGAGTTGGGACCATCGCATTCCATTGATAAACCCTCACCAATTAGTCAATTCGAGACCTTATCGGTATCCATTCCATCAGAAGAACGAAATTGAGAGGCAAATCCACGAGATGTTGGCCACTGGTATTATTCAAAATAGCATGAGTCCCTTCGCTTCGCCGGTGGTTCTAGTACGCAAGGCAGACGGAAGTTGGCGACCGTGTGTGGATTATAGAGCTCTCAATCGAAATACAGTAAAGGACAAGTTCCCCATTCCCTTGATTGATGATTTGTTGGATGAGTTGCAAGGGGCTAAGTTCTTCTCCAAACTAGATTTGCGCTCAGGGTACCATCAAATCCGAGTTGCAAAGGAAGATGTTTATAAGACGGCTTTCAAAACTCATGAGGGACATTACGAGTTTCTAGTAATGCCCTTCGGTCTTACGAATGCTCCGTCGACCTTTCAAGGCCTGATGAACCACCTATTTAGACCCTATCTGCGGAGGTATGTACTTATATTTTTTGATGATATATTGATTTATAGTCGTACTACTGAAGATCGTAGGAACCATTTCAACGAGGTGTTGCAAGTTCTCAAGGAGAATCAATTGTTTGCCAAAAGATCTAAATGCAAGTTCGGGTGCTTGAGGGTGGACTACTTGGGGCATGTCGTTTCCAAGAATGGCATAGCCGTGGATCCGAAGAAGCTGCTCGCCATCAAGGAGTGGCCACCGTCAAAGAATCCGAAAGCAATGAGAGGATTCTTGGGTCTCACGGGATACTACCGGAAGTTTGTGAAATCATATGGAAGTATTGCCGCACCGCTCAACAGGATGTTGCGAAAGGGGGAATTTCATTGGACCGAAGAGTCCAAGATTGCTTTTGAGCAACTAAAGAGCGCATTGATTTCTCCTCCGGTTCTTGCTATGCCGAATTTTGATGAAGAATTCATATTGGAGTGTGATGCGTCGAATGAAGGAATTTGGACAGTTCTTATGCAAAAGGGTTACCCTTTGGCTTACTAGTCAAGGTCTGAAGGGAAGAACGCTCAACCTCTCTACATACGAGAAAAAAATGCTCGCTATTCTTTTGGCGGTGCAAAAGTGGAGACAATATCTCCTGGGCAGAAGATTTACTATACGAACTGATCAAAAAAGTTTAAAGTTTTTGTTGGACCAGCGTTTCCGACAAGAGTCTCAACACCATGGCTTCTCAAATTAGCAGGGTTCGATTTTGTGGTGGAATACAAAAAGGGAAGTGAGAACAAGGTGGCCGATGCGCTTTCCCACAGAAATGAGCATGAAGAAGTTAAAGGTGAAGATCAGAGCTGCCGAGCTACTTCAGTGATTGAACCCACATGGCTAAATGAAGTTAGAGACATGGTCACACACTCTCCTTTCTTTGAAGAGCTACAGTCCAGAGCTAATGAAGGGAAACTCCCTCCATCCAAATACAAGAAAATAAGTGGTGTGTGGTTTTACAAAGAGAGGGTTCTTTTAGACCCTCAGGCAGAGCTGTGCAAAATTATTTTTCATGACCACCATGAAGCTCCAGGCGGTGGACACTCCGGGTATCACCGGACACTGAGGAGGATTAAATTCTCTTTTTGGTGGCCGGGCATAAAGAATTTCATTCAACAAGCAATTAAGGAGTACGACGTGTGTCAAAGAAACAAGAGAGAGACTGTTACACCTCCGGGGTTCCTCAACCCACTGCCACTACCCGAGACAGTATGGGAAGATATCTCCATGGACTTTGTGGAGGGGTCACCTTTGAACCAGGGAAAGTCTGCTATTCTTGTGGTGGTTGATAGATATTCCAAGTTTGCTCACTTTATAGCAATAGAACACCCGTATACCGCTCCAAAAATTGCTCAAGTTTTCTTCGAAGAAGTGTTGCGCTGGCATCGCCTCCCAAAAACAATAGTAAGTGACAGGGGTTCAATTTTTTTCAGCTCTTTTTGGTTGGAGCTCTTTAAATTACAAGGGACGCGGCTCAACCTCAGTTCTGCCATCACCCTTAGTCGGATGGATGGACAGACCGAGCGTATCAACCAATGTTTGGAATGCTATCTCCGTTGTTTTTGCAGTCTCAAACCAAATGAGTGGCGAAAATGGATCCCATGGGCAATGTATTGGCATAACACTACATGGAGGTCCGCAACGGGGTTTACACCATACGAGATCATCTATGGGCGACCGCCTCCTTTTCTCCTCCAATATGTTCCCAAGACGGCAAGGGTTCAGGCAGTAGAAGACCTCTTGTATGATCGTGATTGAGTTAAAAAGCTGCTAATGGACAACTTAATCAAGGCTAGAGATCGAATGAAGGTGTTTGTTGATCGCCATCGCACTGAACGAAGTTTTGAAGTAGGAGATTGGGTACTTTTGAAGCTCCAACCTTATCGCCAATCTACTGCAAGAGGAGCGATGCCACAGAAGTTGTCTTCCAAGTATTTCAGCCCATACACCATTGTAGAGAAGATTGGGAAAGTAGCTTATCGTCTACAATTGCCACCCACCGCTAAGATACATGATACATTTCATGTCTCGCAGTTCAAAAAATATGAAGGAAGGACTGTACAAACCCAATGTGATCCTCCTACTTTTTGGGAGGTTAAGGCAAAGGAGTCTGAAGCTGTGCTAGAAAGGAGGATGGTGAAGCGAGGGAACCGAGCAGTGACCCAGGTCCTAATCAAATGGAAGGGTGCGGATGCGATAGATGCTACTGGGGAAGATTTTCAGCTGATAGATGAGAAGTTTCCTGGTTCAACCTCGTGGTCGAGGTTGTCTCTCGGGAGGACAGAGTGTCAGGGCCCTGCCTGGGTCCCTGATCAATGAAGGGTAGTTATAACTACCAAATGGGTGGGCCGGTTGTTTGGGTGGACCGGTTCAACTTCCATCTAGCCAAGAATAAACCCATGAGGAGCTAGGTGAAGATAGTCCATTGCTGCACATGATCAGAGCAGATCCATTGCTGAGAAATGTAGAAATAGAAGGGGATATGCACACTGATATATAGACCGTCGATGGAGCATCTTTCCAATTATGAGAGGGATGGGTTAATATGGTCCATTGATCTGTAATGAGGGCAATATATAAGCTCTCAATCATCAATTGTAACCCTAAGCTGAAAAGAATTCTTCTCTTATTCTCTCCTCAGACCTTTTCCTTAGTTTCTCTTCTTCTCTTCCCTTCTTCTTTTTCTTCTTCATCTTTGCCTATTATCCATTGTTGTTATTAATTTTTTCTTGCAGAGAAGAATGTCGAAGAACACTAGATCATCAGTGTCTTTTTAGCACCGTACTGAAGGGGACTCTGACATCTTTTCTTGGAGAACTTGAGTATCGCATGACGTTTTGGGCATACATATCTAAAAAAAGTTCAATTAAACCCCTCCTAGTCCCCCGGCATTGGGAGTTCGAAACGAGGACGGAGGCATTTAGTGGAATATATGGTACGAGGGACTAGGAGTGCTATTTGCCCTGGGGTTAGTGGGTAGAGGTGGACTGCTTGTCATCTTAGGCCAAAAGAAAAGGCACCATCTTCCCTTTGAATGTTCTTTCATTGCCTAAGGAGAGTTATTTAAGTTGTTGAAAGTGCTCAATTATGTAATTCTCCGATCAAGAACTTTGATGGTTGTCATCACTGGACTGGCCTTCCCTGATCATGGAAACTGTGAAGTTATTTTATTACAGCTACACATTGGATAAGGATAATCCCCTTGCCATTCTATAAGAAGAAACTAAAGGAGCCAACAATAATACAAATACTGAAATACATAGATAGTGCAAACATAAAACAAAAATCTAAAAATTTTACATGCCAAGTTACATAGAAGTTAGTAATAGAAATGCAATACAAAAGTGGTGCTATTGGTCCTCTCAAAAGCGTGGAAGTTGTGGAGCCCTGCGGGCCACTAACTATGGAGTCTGCCGGTGCATCATGAAGTCGTCACTCCCCTCCTGACGAGTGTCCACCTGGTCACGGTCCTCGCCTGTAGAAGCATCGAGGTCCACCACCCCCCCCTCCTCCAACTGCAGCTGCAGAGTTATTACCATCCCATATAAGTTCATTGGAACTGTGATACACCTGATACGTTTGTAGTACATTTCCCATGTGGGACTATTCATTTTTGAGGTATGACAATTTAGTTAAAAATTGTCTTCATCTATGGTGTGCTTCTTTCGCCGGTCTTTTCAATCAAGCTCATAATATTTTCAACTAATGATAGATAAGAATCAAGTAGTAAAACTTTCCATGGTGATTATTTGAGTTGAGCTGTCTGTCTAAATTGATAAGGAAGGTAGGAGGTTGGGGATGAATTATGTGATAAAAATTCCTCCAATTTTTTCTCCATTTGAGAGTTGGCTGGGAAACTTGAATACTCTGACCTTGATTTGAAGAATGGAAGTGTGCACCAACCAAGGTGAGAGTTCTTCTATTGATATTATTATTATTGAGATGGATGTAATGAGTTACGTACACGGAGTCTTGCTCAATCAGAATTTAGCAATATTCTTTGTCCTTTACAATGAGAGTTTAAGTTTTGTCCAGTGAGGCTTTGGACTCATTTTATTTGGATTACCTCTATATTGTTGCATGCACAAGTCAAATGCTGGGGCTACACTACTATAATTATGACATTTCACAATGGACCTTTCAGTTGCAAGAAGACAGAGCTTGTTGCGAATGATACCTAACAATAGAATCTTCAGTGCAAAACTTTGGTTGTGACTCCTTAGTTATTAAAGCTTTTAATGATGGATTTTTGGACAAAAAGCCCGTAGCGAAACAATTACTGTTACAAATGCTAATGTATCATAAGCCAATTTGGACACGTTGTACAGCCAAAACATCCAATGCATGCCCAACAAAACTATATATATGTATGTGTGTGTGTATGTACATACATATGAGTTGGTGTTGGTTCATAAATTGACAAGCCTAGACTTACAAGGGAGAAGCCTTATTAAGTAAGAATCCATGGGGCTTGCAAGGTCCAGAAAACATAATAATTCTTCATCGGCCAAGATCACTTTGAGATAAAGAAACTGAGTTCGGGTATAATAAGGAAACCTCTCTAAAAGACAACAAAGTCTCTCTCATATCCGAAACTTATATTGGAATTCAACTATGGCTCTATCATTGAATAGCTATAAATACACTTCTCCTCTATAAGTAGGAGGGATAGAAAAAACCTCATCCTAACAAGGTCCTCTCTACATGTTGAGAATCCTCTCCTTCTTCCTCTCCATGTATATTCCCTGTAATTGTAAGAGAAAAGGAAGATTGTAACCCTGACTCCACTATAGAGCATACGCCAGAGCGATTATCTTCCACCGAGGATATAGGCCTGAGTTCACTTCTTGACTAAAACTCGTTTATCTCGTTATCTGTGTTCTTTTCCTTTATTATATAACAATTTCCTTGAAGGTTAATCAATGTTGGAAGTCGTCCAACAAATCCGACTTAGTTCAAGACCTGGTTCTGAGCTCGATTCCTATTTAGTGCTCAAATTGGCTCACAAATCTTAGCTAATCAAAATTGACATCAACACTTTGACTATAAGTTTTCCGTCAAATCTAAAAGTTAGATTTAGTACATTTTCACCATCAATTTATCTTGAGATGTGATAGTTAAATTTCAAAAGTTTATAGAGTAGAGGGAATAAAGTAATGTGGGCCACTAGTGAATATATGGTGGAGAAGTGTTAAAACTATTTTTTTAGATTTAATAAAAAGTTTGTAGTCCAACTCTATACATATATGGGGATAACTGTAAATGAGCAACTGTTTAGGTAAGTTAGATGAGCTAGTGATTAAAAATAATAATTATGTTAGTTTGTGTCTACTTAATAGAAAGCTAAATCAAAATTAAAACCCAAGAAATTGGGTGTAATTGAACCCTAGGTGATTGAGATCATTGTTTAAAAAAATATATATTAAAAAAGTATTGGAGAAGTGAAAACGAACAGGTAATTATGTGTATTATCAGCTCATTTCCATTATTATCATACATATATATGTGTGTGTATCGAGTTAGGCTAGACTACTGTCTATATAGTATTTGGATGTGGAGACTATCAACCAAGATTTAAGCATGAGTAATCCTAAGTGAAAGTTTATTCTAGTAAATATGATATATCAGTCATAAACTATATACAAACAAAATTGCATTAGAATTTGACGTGATTCACTAATAGATCAAGCACCCGAAAATTAGTTAATGTTATGACCGTTATGATGCATTCATTGTTTTGTGTTTGATCCATGGTTAAACCAAATCCAATTCTTATAAAAATTTATTTATAGATAGTTTATGAATGGTAGTCACATCTACTAAAATAGTTTTTATTTTGAGTTATCCATTCTTAGATCTTGGTTGATATAGCCATATTCAAATACCATTGATTGTAACCCACCTATCTCTCTCTCTCTCTCTCTCTATATATATATATATATATATATCAATGTTTAAAATAACGATAATGTTAACGTAACGTTTTTTTTGTTAGGTTATGTAGCAAATAACGTAACGCTTAACGTAGGTTACGCAATTTTCTATTTATTTAATTAAAATAAATATTAAACTGTATTTAATAATTTTCATAAATAAGTAAATAAATCTAAAAAATCATATAAAACACTGTAAAATCAATATAAAGGCATAGAAAAATTATAAAATTTCATAGGAAATATCACAACAATTTTTTAAGTCATACACAACAAAATATTATTTTTCCTTATAACATGAAGATAATCCCGTGTGATCATCTAATCTACAATAACAAGATCATCATCCTCCAGAATGTAGTTTGCATCTTCCGGATTGATATAATCCCCCGTCTCATCAAAACTATCATCAATTGCTTTTCTTTTGTCCGAAGAAGATGCTACACAAGAGATATACAAATTAAGATATTATTATATACTCAAATCATGATAGTAAAGTGTTCATTTAAGAATATTAAATTATAAAAATTAGATAACTTACAAGTATCGATCCTTCGTTTCTTTACTGGGGTTTCAGTTTCATCTTGCTTGTTTTCCTTATCCACAATGGATGGAAGAACATTTTGATTGCTATTAATTGCAGTAATTTTTAAGAAATCATTCGTTCTTATATTAGAATCGTCATCAGTAGGCTAATCTAGCAATCCAAGATTTTCTGCGGGACAAAACTCTTCACTCTCAACAACCCATTCATCTTTCGGTGTCGCTTCATCAATCAAAATCGGATCCAAATTCGTTCGCTTCCTCCGAATATTTCTCTCTCCAAGCTTAATATTGTACATCACATACACGAGAGAATGTAGGCGTTCTTTCTTCAAGCGACATCTTTTTTTTTAATGCACCTTTAACAAAGTTGTGAATTGTTATATGAGCATGATGATAAATAAAGTACTTAAAAAATAATATATTAAATTTTTAAAATTTATACTTGTTCAAAAGTGCTCCAATTGCTTTAAGATTGAGAAATTTGTTCATTGCTCCTAAAGTGCGAGATTGAGTGTTGCTACCAGCAGTGCTTTCAAGCTCTTGGCTTACAATTTCAGTATTTGATTCCCCCTTCCAACCCGGCTTAGTGATGCTTTCTTTTCTATTTCAGTGGACTTCAAAACATTTTTATATATTTTCTTAACATCTGGCGGGACTCGTTCACACATTTTCACCTTATGTCTCGTCCCAGCCAAATGATGCTTAAGCCGAGTGATTTCCGCAGTTATGTGGTGATTACAGAATTTACAATAAAAAATAATTGGGGGTTTCCCTTCTTTATGAATCCCCCGTTCTCTGGCCGGATCCATATTTTTTTGACATCATTCAATCTACACAAATAATTCAATAATTCAATAATTCGAGAATCAACAATTAATTCAATTATGAAATATCAAATATCAAGTAACATTAATTCAATTAGCATGCTGTTGCTGACTGCTGCATGTTAACATGCTGTTGCTGCTTCATCATGCTGCTGCTGCATCTTCATTCCTACTGCTGCATCTTCATTCCTGCTGCTGCAACAGTGCACACTGCACAGTTGCAGTAGCCGCATACATAGTCTACACACAAAATAATTCACAAAAAATTCACCCAAATCACATAATACACACATAAATCACATAATTCACAAAAATTCACACAAATCACATAAAATAGTATTAATCCACAAAATTTCCAAACTCACATAATTTCAAGTTTCCAACAGTGCAAAATTGCATGAATGCATATAATTCGAATTATCCAAGTTATCCAACAGTCTATATTTAAAACAATTAACCATCTAATTTAATAAAATTTAAGAAAAATTGGTTGGAATGCTTACCTCTGTTGAACCGAAGAGAGAACGAAGAGGAACCGAACCAAAGATGGCGGCGGAAAGAGGGTCGGGAGTTTCGAGATTGATCGGAGCTACTTGCCGACGTTTTGGAGCCAGAACAATAGTGGAAAGAGCGTCGGGAGAGGGAGAGGGAGAGAGGTCGGGACTCGGAAGAGAGGGTCGAGAGAGGGAGAGAGATAGAGAGTCGGAACTTGAAATTGATCGGAGTTTCTTGCCGGTGTTTGTGAGCCGGAATGGCACCGGGAGAGAGAGTCAGGAGAGGGAGAGGTGGTTGGGACTCGGGAGAAAGGGAGAGAGGGTCGGGAGTCGAGATTGATCAAAGTTTCTTGCCGGCGTTTTGGAGTCGGATCGGTGCCGGAAAGATGATCGCGAGAGGGAGAGAGGGTCGGGAGAGGGAGAGGGTCGGAAGAGAAATCGCTGAGGGAGAGAGATAGGGAAAGCGATCGATTAGGGTTAGGGTTTTTTTTCACCGTCGGATTTATATATAAATCGATCGGGTGAAAAAACGTTCGTAACGTTACGTTACGAAAAAATGTAACGTAACGTACGATTTTTCAAAAAAACCCAGCGCTCCGCAGCGGGGTGTTATTTCGCCCCACTACGGAGCGAAATTTTGTTGTTACGCTCCGTAACGCGTTATAACGCGTTACGGAGCGCGTTTTTTTATACATTGATATATATATATATATATATATATATATATATATATATATATATATATATATATGTATATGAGTAAAAGATGGTTAGAATGTACCTCTAGCAATGTTTTAACTACAATATCCTAAAAAACCTAAATGTGATATTGAGCAGGCCCACCTTTAAGCTGAGTTTTGAAAGATCACCCTAAACCTTTTCTAATATTATCTTTAACTGTGATTTGACCAAGTAGAAAGACAGGTCCTCTGAACCTTTCATTGTCTGAAGGACTTAAACTGCTTGACTTAGTAAGCTCCTTGATGCCTACCCTATGGACAAAGATTTGCTTGCTTATAGACTTCACAGGTTAGTGAGCTGCCGTCTCTGGTTAGCTATTTATGCAAGCTACCACTTGAAAGATCCAAAACATTCATCTCCATTTCCAACCTTTATGGTTCACATCTACCAAAACTTGTGGCTATAGGATTAATTTGCCTATTGATCAATGGGAATAAAATGTTATATAAAAACTGCTATTTCTTTTCTACTTAATTAAATGAGGAATCTCATTATATAATGATAAGTTTTGGTAGGTATGAACTCTATGGGGTGGATATCATGATGAATTATTTGGATCTTCAAAAGAATAATCACATTTAGATTTTTTTGGATATTGTAGTTAAAACTTGGCTAGAGGGCCACAAAACTTGTGGCTATAGGATTAATTTGCCTATTGATCAATGGGAATAAAATGTTATATAAAAACTGCTATTTTTTTTCTACTTAATTAAATGAGGAATTTCATTATATAATGATAAGTTTTGGTTGTATGAACTCTATGGGGTGGATATCATGATGAATTATTTGGATCTTCAAAAGAATAATCACATTTAGATTTTTTTGGATATTGTAGTTAAAACTTGGCTAGAGGGCCACTCTCGCCCCGGTTAGCTACAATGCCAAAAAACCAAAAAACCTCAAACCTTAGGGCTTACACCTGAAGCATTAATCTTAAACTCCACTCCTTATGGTTCACACCTACCAGAATTTGTGGGTTATAGGATTGATTTTCCCATTGTTCGGTGTGTATAAAATGTTTTGTTTATAGGAAACTTTTAATTTTGTATCTACTTGATCAAATATCGAATTATTATAATATACCGATAAGTTTTGTGTGAATTCTAAGCGTTATTGTAAATATCACCTATAAGGCCGATATATCCCCCGATATATCATTTTCGTGTTAGTCAAAGCTATTGTTCACAAAAGGGTATATCATTTTATGCGCACATCGGCAGATATTTGCAATAACACCTGATATATAGTCCTGATATATCACCCTGATATATTGGCCGATATGGTTTATTTTATCAATTATATTTTTAACTTAGAATTAAATTTGGTAGTTATACCCAACATTATTCCTTTATATAAGGAAAACCGAAGTTCTTTCACCCATGCTTAAATTGACCATATTCTTAAATTATTTTAATAGAAACTTGAGAGCCAAACAAGCAAAGCGTTAGAAATGCTAAAGATCTATATTGTGGAGGTTATATAAGTAATATATAAGACTTAAAATTTTCTCCAAAATTCTCTTTTTCTTCCACTTCTTTTTTACATCGTTGCTTAATCGGCTACTGTTATTGTTGTTACTACAATTGTCGTTGTTGTCATTACTATTATTGCTTCAATTTTCTTTAACTACTATTATTATCATTGCTAAATATCAATTATTTGTATAATCTATGTTTTCAATTTTTGTTAAATCTATTATATAGTTTATTTTATCCTGTTATGCTTGTTTTCATGAATATGTTCTTGAATACCTCTATATATTATGTCATTATTAATTAGGTAAATGAAATTAAACCACCTATCAGATATCAAATTTATATATTTGACATGCATATATAGCGTTTGATACAAACGTTAGATATAAGTTCTTATCCCCGATATATTGTTGGATATCTCATTTGATTTGAAAAGAATCTATTCGATTCCGATGTCTGATATTTACCATATTTATAAGGAGTGGAGATCAAGATGAATATTTTGGTTCTTTAAAAAATTATCACATTTAACTTTTCTAGGTATTATAGCTAAAACTTGGCTAGAAGAAATTCTAGCCCCATTTTGTCAAGTTTTAGCTACAATATCCAAAAAAAGAAAAAAAAACCTATAATTTTTTTAAGATCCAAAGCATTTATAACCTACTAATATTCATGGGTTATAGGATGATTTAATCATGGATTAGTGGGTATCAAAATGTTATGTTTATAGGAAATTGTTAATTTTGTATCAATTTGATCACATGTCGAATCTTCTTATATATCAATAAGTTTTGGTAGTTGTGAACCCTAAGGGGTGGAGGTCAAGATGAATGTAGTGGATCTTTAAAGAATTACCACATTTAGATTTTTCTTGGACATAATAACTAAAACTTGGTTAGAGAAACACTTCAACTCTCGTTTACTCATATATATAGAAAAACCGTTCATTTCAACTATCTAATGTACGGTTGTGATATATTGAAAATGTTTTTTTCATACCGCTATTTTAGGATACGGAGATCAAAACTGTCAGTTCGGATTTGTCTATATAGATCCTCTATAATGCGATCTAGGACCGCTTCTATACACAACACCTTGTGAAAACAACTTGGATGTAATTTGCCCTATATACATATATATATATATATATATACATATGTATATATACATACATACATACATATACGCACACATATACATATGCATACACACACACACACACACATATATACACACACACACACACATGTGTATATATATATATATATATATATATATATAGAGAGAGAGAGAGAGAGAGAGAGAGAGAGAGAGAATAATGAAAATGAGCTGTTGCCTCACATAAGTTATCTGAACTGCGGTTCATTTCCACTATCTCTAATAATTCTTTTTAAAAATTTCATTTTGGATTATGATCTTGACCCACTAGGGTTCACTTGTACCTAATTTCTTAAGTTTTTAGTTTTAGTTTGGTTTTCTATCTAGTAAACACAAAATTAACAGTTTTTCAGTGAATACTACATTTTATATCCACTTGATGAAAGGACCAATAAACTCCGAAACTATAAAATTTTATCCTAAAGAAGCTAAGAAGGTAGAGATCATGATTAAAATAATTGAATAAAATAATGGGATCATTATTTTTTCACCACCGACTCATGTAACATATATATGTGTGTATTCATGCAAATATATAGTAAACGGGGGCTAGAATGTTCCTCTGCCAATGTGGACTAGAGGGATACCCAAAAACTCACCTTCCTACATTTTTTTTCAATCAGATTTTATCATATTGATTTCCATCCTTCTAGTTTATGCATACAAAAAATTATGGGCAATAGGGTTGATTTGCCCATCAGTCAGTGGGTACAAAATGTTGTGTTTGAAAAGCTGATAATTTTTAAGTTACTTAATCAAAAGTCAAATCTTATTACATGTCCTATAATTTTTCATATACGTGAACCCAACGACATGGAGATCAATATGATATTGTCAGACGAAAGGAAAAAAATGTGAGAAGGTGAGCTTTTGAGCGTCCTTGTGCCAACTTTGGCTAGAGAGACACTCTAGCCCTGATTTACTATATATAGTTACTATATTTATGAGAATAATGAAATGAGCTGACAATTCTTATAACTTACATGCATTACAATATATTTTTGTGATCCCAATTATTTTTTTTCAAATTTTCTTATTATGATCTCAAACTCCTAGGGTTCACTCATACCATATTTCTAGAGTCTTAGTTTTGATTTGGCTCTCCATGAAGTAAGCACAAAATTAACGTTTTTCGATAAATATAACATTTTATATCCACTTGATGAAAGGATACTGAATTTCAAAACCTGTGAAATTTGATCATAAAAAAGATAAGGATGTGGAGATCACAATCCAGAAAAATTAATAAAAATAATCGGTTTACTATTTTTGACTAACAACTCATATGTTTTCTTCGCTGGCAACTCATTTAAAGTAATCCCCATATTATGTATATATATGGCAAGATATACTTTGATCAACATAAACTTTTGACTTTCAACAGATCTTTACACTCTAACTCGATTGAGAATGACAAGAACACAGAATCCATATTTCTATTAACACATTCTGTAAAATATTTATATATAGCAGCCAAATTGATGAATCCAACTGAAGTCCAATCATATAGCAAGATATACTTTGATCAACGTAAAATTATCACTAAGAACATGCCAACATAAACTTTTGAATTTCAACAGATCTTTACACTCAAACTCTATTGAGAATGACAAGAACCCAGAATCCATATTGCTATTAACACATTCTGTGAATTATTTGCATGAAGTCCACATTAAGAAAACTCGCCTAGTGCTTCCCACTGAGGATACAACTCACCTGTAAATCACGAAACTAATAGCAAATGAATCAATTAGACATAAAAAAATTCAGCAGAGAATTAATTGTTTTCTACATATAAATTTACTAAGTCAAGCATGATAAAATGGAAAGACTTGGTATTGCCATCAAAACCAAATATCAAGAAACAATGGAAGGACTCAACTTCAGAGCAAGCAAAACTGAAAAACTTTGCCATTTGAGACAATAGAGAGTTAGGCTTAGTTGTTGTTATAGACATTGGAGAGTAAGGGAGTTGCAACAATTGCTACAGTGTTGCTCCTACCACCTCATACAGGTTAGTCACCTTGACATTCCTGAGGATCATTCCTTCTCTAGTCTTTTTTACCAACTCAAAAGTACAAGCACACTAAATACCATGTCTAGACGTGTAAAGATATAGTTGCTAGTAGCAAGTTTCATCTACAACCAGTAAACATATTACTAATGCCTGTCAATGGGTAATTTACTAAATTGACTTGCATTCGTCAAATTGAGATTGTGAATGCATAAGGTACAAAAATGAACAACTATATATATCATGCTTACTATAAAGGCAAAAATATGGAGAGCAAGTAGAAGATTTGTTATCTGAAAGCTAATGCTGTCTTCGGTTTCTCTTGTCATGGCAAGCCATGGAAGGTAATATAGCATCTGCAACACTGGCAGAGGCAACCAAAACAGTATTATTTATTTATAGGGTACTTTAAATGTTTGAGAATAAATTGATCAAAATACTTGCTTGAGGAACTGGGTTCAAGCATTATCTGAACAAAAAGTCTAAAACTACAGTTCTTAAGAAAAGGGTCTCAACATATAGTACACTTTCACGAAAATACTTGAGAGAAATATAATTGATTTGGTTACTTTTTATGGACTATGGCTTTGTCTGCCAACAAATTTTACATCTCTTACATTGTTAATCAATCTAACAAGATCCTTTTCTATCTCCAGCCCATCATTTTCATGCTTAGTATCTAACTTGGCTTTTGATACTAAAGACTTAATTATTTATATATGTCTAGAATTTCCTAGTATTGTTTTCAAATTAACAAATTGGTTAGACTAATAATATTAATTGAGAGCTGCTGTCTAATTTTCTAATTGAGCAATTATTTACTTCAAAGAAGTTAGATATGACATGAATATATCCAAGATTTTTCCTCTGCACGCACCTTATATGAACATTGAACATGTCTAAAGAGAGAAGAAAAAAGTTTCAGCTAATGAGTGAATTCAGTCTTGGTGGGCACTGGGGATTATAATAATCAAGCTACAGGTTCCCTAGAAATATCATCCATAGACTGCTGAAATATGGTCGCCCCATAAAGTAAATAAACATTGTGTTCAAATCCAGCAATAGAAACATATTATTTTGCTATCCTATATTGTTTGTTAGTAGCACTAAACAATCACAAATTAGTTGATATGAACCAAAATATATAACAAGTTATCAAGATACAATGTGAATACATTAGACTACGATAGCAGTGATATAATAGGGTGATCAGGTGTTGGTGACGAACTATTTAGTTTCCATGGCTCTCTATTCATTTTCTATAATTCTACTAACATAGTTTTACCTTTTAAGTTTCCATGAAACGATCACTCTTTGTCCGGTTGCCAATATTTCGAAACTGCCCCTTCCTCAAGCTCCTCTCAGGAGCCGGTACCTGATTATTGAGAAATTTGCATGCTAACATAATCATTGACCTACCCAACAATGAAAGCAAGGAGATTCCTGAACCTGTAACCTTGATACTATGGATAAAAATAATATACAGCATCATGAAACTCACAATGTAGTTTTAAACATAAAATTAAGCTCAGTAAAAAGGTAAGCTACAATAATAGCTTCATGAAATGCAGAGTCATTACAAAGCAGATATTCGTGTTTGGTGATATATTTAGGGATTGAGATGCCCAGTTAAAAAGAAAAAGAAGTGAAGCTCAATTACTTTCTACATAATTAGAGACATACAGATAGCTCAATGGAAGGGAAAGTACAAGTACAGCATCATGAAACACACTCGCCCATGGTACTCTGAAGTAATTAGGAACATTCAACTCAGTGAAATCGGTCTACAATTATAGCTTCAAGGATCTCACTAGCATTACTAAGCCAATATGATCGGCTTCTAATAAATACAGGCACCAATAAGTTCAGAACACAAGTTATTCACTATGTAAATATTTATGAAGACATTGCGCTGCTTAGAAACTATGATCAGTTAATGGATGAATTCAGGTAACTCAGTGTTGAATTAAACGATGAAAACTTGCGTTATGGGTCACAGAATGGACAAAATATCACAGAATGGACAAAATATCATAGCCTGTACAAATTGATTGCTGATTGTAAATAAAGATGAGATAGTTCTTGTACTTCCATCACCAGACTTTCCCACTTACCTAGATAGACCCCTCAATTTTTCTTGTATAACTATGAGAATAGGATCAAAACCTTCGGACATGGAGCGTACCTGAAGGGCAAATCTGTCGTAGTAGTTTCATCATCTGAAAATAAAAATTCTACTTCCTGAAAGAGCATTGAAAGTTATAACAAATTCAAATAAACACTTCACTGACTAATAATCAGCAAGCCACAAAGAAAATCGAGGATTTATATTAGACCGGATATTGAGGACTGCACCCTGAAAAATGCTTGGATAGGCTACTTTTGCTTGTTCATTGTCATGTCTGTGTGTACACATCATCAACCAGCTAGTAAGTGCCTATACTACTAATAAGTGGATTACTTAATCTATAACTAAACAAGTAGGCACATCTAAACTGCATGTACAACAGAAAATTAATGAAGTTACTTGGAGAGATTGACCAAATAGTACATTGGGTACACTCTGATTTAACTTTATATCTGGGTAAAAACTAACAAGCTCTTGACAAAACTAGTGTTTGACGATGCAAAGAGATTAAAGATTACAAGCAGATTTATGTTTCAGTAACATTAAACAGTAGAAGAAATGGAACCAAGGAAATTTTGGTTCTTGCTTAATTTACATCTTTTTGGTTCATGTAACCCAGCCCAAATACTTGGGATAAAAGGTTTAGTTGTTAGATATGTTATTAAGTAAATGTTGCAATATATTGCATAAAGTTTTTACATTTGTTGTTCTTACTTGTGGTCTACTAGTATTTCTCTAAACAACTACAGCTTGATGAAAATATCTGGTACTATAAGGTTCACTGCATTTATTTTCCTTTTACAATTTTGCATTCTGTCTTGTCTTGAGTATGGAAGTCTATGATCTATGCTTCATATGGTTTCATTTCTGTAGCAAGAGATGTAGTTATTTCAAGATTAAGTTCAAGGTGTTTTAACAATTTTTATAATGGGTCAAAACTTTATGGTTGCAATATCTTCTATTACATGGTTAAAGATGTCTTTCTTATTTTATTATTCATGTTCTTAGTACGTATCATAATACTAATATATATTTTGTCAAGCATCTTACCTTGTGTCAAGATAAATGTTTGTGTAGCAATATGGTATATTACATGATTAAAGATGTTCGCTCTTATTTTTATTACTCATATTCTTGTACGTGCCAAAACACTAGTGTGTTTTAATGTCAAGCATCTTATGTCAAGATAAATGTTTGTGCAGCAAAATATTCGATTACATGATTAAAGATGTTTATTCTTATTTTTATTACCCATATTCTTAGTAGATGCTGAAATACTGGGGTTTTTTTTATGTCAAGCATCTTCACTTATGTCAAGTTAAATGTTTGTGCAGACAAATTGGGAATCAGAATCCAAAATAGTTTGACCAATGCACCTGCTGAAGACCAAATTACGGATCATGTTCCTGTGACTGGTGGTGCATATGACTTCAAAGGGGCAACAATATCGATCACTGAAGAGCTCATATCTTCTTCAAAAAAAGTGACTCTTGTACGGCATGGCCTCAGCTCTTGGAATAAAGAAAGCCGAGTTCAGGTGTGTTATTTCTTAGCAAGTAGAAACCTTGTCTAAAATTTATATTTTGATCTAGCCATCAATATTTTACTCTTGGTCAGGGTACTATCTCAATGGTTCTGTCCAGCTCCTTAAAAATAATTGAAAATTGGGAAGCTGAAAGTACATGGTGGAATGGGGTTTCAGGGACTTGTATCATTCCTATTCATGTTAAAGTATGAAAAGTGAACATATATTTTGTACTATTATTGTCACTATTATCGTAAGGGTTAATTACACTCAGACCCCCTATAGTATGGGACATGTAACACTTAGACCCCCTGAAGTTTAAAACTCTCACTTAGACCCCCTGAAGTATCTAAATCACCGTGTTTTAATTACATTCAGACCCCCTGATCCAGAGGGTCTAAATGAGAGTTTTAAACTTCAGGGGGTCTAAGTGTTACATGTCCCATACTACAGGGGGTCTGAGTGTAATTAACCCTTACCGTAAACTTTTGTGAAATAGATCTGCAGATAGCATGCTAACTGCAGGTAGGATAATTATAAATTCTACAGCTAGTTTTTAAGTACTTGATTTTTCTTTGCCCCAACCATAAACATAATTGGAAAAGGATGGAAAATACCAATCCTATTGGAGAATATATTGTCAAGGTTTCATTCTGAATAATAAGAAGTATTGACACTATTATAGTTCCCATTGGAACAAAATCAACTCCGAAGTTTGAAAATGAAGCTTACTTGAGGCTTAAGATCTCCTTTTTCCATAAGACTCCCTTCTGTTGTGAATTTGTTAGTTGACTGGGTCCTGTAGCACTGCAGGATGCTAGGTTTCAGGTTGGGTTGGGCTTATGTTATTAGAGAGCATTATGTCTTAAATTGTTAATAACTGTATGCACAAATGAATTTTGTTCGAACAAAGCTATATGAGTTAAATGTATTTCTGACTTTAAGCTCTTCAACATGGAAAGTGGATAGGATTTGTACAGCTAAAGAACTCTGTCACATCCATGCAGTTAATGGAGTGTTTCCGAAAGCATAATAATGTAGAGTTGAGAAATCAAAAAAACAATGAACTTGTTACTGGCCAAAGTATGGGGTGAAAAATTATGGGCTCTTTAGTTTTAAGTTTTTCAAACTTTTGGTTGAGTAGTCACCTTATTTGACAGGTATCTGTTTTTTTGACGTGCTGTTTTTATCTTTCTTAGTTCCTAAAATTGTATAACTAAATGTGGAGTTATCAAATCGTAAATTCTCATCACGCGGAAACATGAAGAAATAATAACAGCAATTCATTGTAAGATAAGACTCAACGAAGTAGGGACCAAGGACACGACGACATGGCATTAGAATTTATTTAAATATAGAGAGACTGAAGAGTGAGAGACGTAGATAGATAAATAGGCATTCCTATGCATCAAAATGACCACTCACATATTTCTAATAATATAATAACATGCAGTGATTGAATAATTTTTAATCTATCACACATCTCTATAACTTTGTAGAAGGAATAGGCACTTTTACTCTTCATCTTCCTATAGAGTAGTTTGATGGATTTAGCTTCTTACATCAAAAAAATGTGTAGACTTATATATATATATATATATATATATATATATATATATATATATATATATATATATATATATATATATATAATGAAGTAAATAAATATCTCAAGTATGTATAGTAGGGATGGTAATGGACGCTCCCACGGGCCAAATTTTGGCCCATCCTATACAAAATTTTGAATTGAAAATGAAAATTTCATTGATCAAATGTAGCATGTGTCCAACAAGCGTCCTAAGTTAATATAATATATGTAACATATAATTGAGGACATTTGATAATATATGTAACATATAATTGAGGACATTTGAGAATTGTCTGATCCATATCTGATTAGCGCCGGAGAAGTATCGGTGTTTAACAGGACATGAGTGTGATTTGTGATACAAGTGTTCTTGTTTTATAGGGGAGAGCCTATGTTGCATAAGTACAGGTATGGGATATGGGCATGATATGACATGCATAAGTTGCAGATATGGCAAAATTAAAGTTATTTGTGTACGTGAGTTAATATTGTTCATCTATTATATGGATTTGTACGTCTGAATGGTTAAGAAAACATAATAACTCATGTAACACATAATAAATTTCAAGTGATATGAATCAGTATTCATAAGAATATCCATGATTCCTCATCAAGATAATGAACAAATTATACAAAGGAATCAAGAAATCCAATAGCACTTCATAGCCCGTCATATACGTGTTTGATTTTTAACTTCTTACTCTTTATACATCTCTAGTATGTCTTGGTAAATATAGGACACATTTTAAATTTTAAGACAAATATTTGGAGTGTCTGGCAGGTATCTACCAAATATCTGAGTATACAAGTCCCAAACTTATAATTGATACAGGTATGTTTTGAAGTATTCGTACAACATAAGGCGAGGATGAAACAGTGAAGAGGGAGCGAAGGAAGAAGGATGAGGTGGGGGTATGTAATGAAGTTGAAGGTGTCATCATTCTAATTTGACATTTTAGAAAGTTTCATGCATCATCAACCTAATTTAGGCATCCAACATCCTTTCCGGCCACAGTTGAGGAGTTGTTAAATAGTCAAGCTTTTGGACTTAACATCTAACGTTTTATGATGTGATAGTTAGACGTGAAATTACATTGAACAACTATATTATTTTCTTAAAATCTTTTACCTATTGAAGCAGTGCTCCAAACTTGAGTTTCTCCTCGTTTGCTCATTATTTCATCAAACATCCTATCTATGTAGTGTGAATACTTCTATCAGGGAACCATATTTGAGCCAATCAAATGTCAGATATAGACATTTCTTGGACACTCAGTGACGCAGGACGGAGGCGGAATTAGGGTTAGAGTTTTTAGAGGGATTGGGGAAGAAATGATAAATTGGAAAAAAAACTTATGGGATTTGGGAATCCACCCAGGCTCACACCCACTCTTTACGAATCAACGAGAAAAGATTTTGATTTAGCGAATTCCACACCAAAGATTTCTCAAGAATTTTTCTCAAAATATTATTCATCTCCTCAATACTTCATACAACCCCTATATATAGGGAAACTCTAACAAGTAGAATCTTAATAAAATCCAAACTCTTAATCAAATCAAATATCTAGTAAAATTCAAATCCTAATAAGATCCAAAATCAAATCAAATCAAATATTGATCTCCATCAATTCTCCCTGGCTTCAAAACATGAAGCTCTGGTGAATGACGAAAATGATAACTATCGAGCAAATCCGGGTTGAGCTGCTGGACTTCTTCGGTGCGCAACCAAGTGCAATCTGAGTCTGGACGTCCACACCAACGCACCAAATAATGCTGATATCCACCATCAGCAGTCGAAACAATCTCATCATCCAGAATATCTTCAATCTGATCTATATGATACTTGCGTGGAGCAGGAGGAGGTGGTGTACGGATGGAAAAATATCGATGTCTTGGCGAAGCAGATAATGGTAGATCTAGAATTACTGCTGGATAGTCAAATGGAGCACGGTATGGAGTCAGGTCCTCGACATTGAAAACTGGATTGATCCCGAGATTGTGGGGGATCGCAAGCTCATAAGTATTAGAACCAATCCTCTTTAGAACTCAGTAAGGACCCATACGTCAAGCATGAAGTTTCTTCAAGGTTCCTGGCGGGAACCTCTCTGGACGCACTCTAACCATCACCTCATCATCAACTGTAAATTTCTGCAATCTTTTGTGCGAGTCTGCTTCAGACTTGTAGTTATTATTACTAATTGCTATTTGCCAACGAATATGATCATGCAAATCATGCAAATGCTGTGCAAAAAACTCGGCTGAGGCACTAGGTCTATCACTTATGGGGAGGGGAAGAAGGTCTATAGGTTTTCTAGATTTATAACCTGTAACTAGCTCAAATGGACTCATCCCAGTAGACCTATTGACGGAACTATTATATGCAAACTCCGCTATAGCAAAACAAGATCCCACGTCGTTAAATGGTCGCCCACTAAACATCGAAGCAAGTCACCTAAACTACGATTGACAACTTCTGTCTGACCATCTGTCTGTGGATGATAAGCAGTGGAGAATTTAAGTGGTACCCATTTTCTTCCAGAGAGTTCACCAAAAATGACTTGTGAACCGAACATCTCTGTCAGAAACAATTGACTTAGGAAGGCCATGCAAACGAACTATCTCTTTACAGAACAAGTGTGCAATATGTGAGGCATCCGAAATCTTGTGCCAAGGAATAAAATGTGCCATTTTGAAAAATCTATCCACCACGACTAATATTGCATCATGCTTCCTAAGTGTGCGAGGGAGTCCTAAAATGAAATCCATGCTAAGATGCTCCCAATGTGCAAAGGATATGAGTAATGGTGTGTAGAGTCCTGTATTCTGCTTGCTACTCTTAACTACTTAACAAACTCGACAATGCGACACAACTCGCGCAACATCACGTCTAATGCTTGGCCAATAAAATCGGTCCTCTACAAGAATGATAGTTTTATCTCGACTGAAATGACCAGCAATCCCTCATGCATGTATTTTCCAAATCAGATGATCGCGCAAAGAAGTATTAGGAATACATAGACGGGCACCTCGAAATAAAAAATCATCAACAATAGTGAAGGCATCTGCTATAATAGGAGGATCCTGTGTCAGAGATGAATAGATGTCACCAAAGTCCCAACAAGTAGGATAGTCTTGAATGATATGCTCAAATCCGATAACTTTTGCACTCATCATCTGTAAAATGCAAAGTTTCCTACTTAATGCATCAGCGGTTTTATTTTCAGTTCCTGCACAGTGTTTGAGTACAAAATTGTACTCCTAAATAAACTCAAGCCACCTGATGTGTCGATACCCTACTCTCTTTTGGCAATTGATATAGCATAGAGCTTGATGCTCTGAATATAGAACGAACTCTTTTGGTAGCAAATAGTGACGCCAATGACGCAAACATTGCACTACTGCATAAAACTCTCTATCATAAACATCATAGCGCTATTTCGTCTCATTCAATTTTTCGCTAAAAAAACCGATAGGATGATTTTCTTGGCTTAAAACACCACCTATACCTATGCCTGATGCGTCACATGCTACCTCAAAAACCTTCGAGAAATCTAAAAGATGAAGAACCGAAGCAGTAGTCAACTTCTCCTTAATTTCCTCGAAGGTATGAGTAGCAGATTTAATCCATTGAAACTCCCATTTCTTAAGACAATTAGTGATCGAAGCCATGGTGGTACTAAATCCCCTAACAAACCTCCTATAAAATGTAGCCAGACCATGGAAGCTCCTAGCCTCATGGATCGTACGAGAAGTAGGTCATTCTCTTATGGCCTTAACTTTGTTAGGATCTGTTGCTACTCCGTCTTTAGAGACGATAAACCCAAGAAAGTGAACAGAGGAAGGTAAGAACGCACATTTCTTCAAATTGACAAACAGTTTCTCCTTATGGAGAGTCTCTAGAACCTATGTCAAATGAGAAAGATGTTCTTCTTGGGTTTGACTAAAAACGAGAATGTCATCAAAATAGACAACAACGAACTTGCCTTAGAAAGAACGCAATATATGGATCATAACTCTCATAAATGTGCTGGGCGCATTAGATAAACCAAAAGGTATGACCAACCATTCATACAATCCGTCCTTAATTTTAAAGGCAGTTTTCCATTCATCACCTTCACGGATACGAATCTGATGATATCCGTTTCGAAGATCTATCTTCGAAAAGATTTGAGAGCCAGCCATCATATCTAATAAGTTATCAAGTCTGGGAATATGAAACATATACTTGACGGTAATTTTGTTGATGGCGCGACTGTCAATGCACATTCTCCAACTATCATCCTTTTTAGGTGTGAGTAGAGCGGGAACGGCACAAGGACTTAAACTTTCTCTAATAAAGCCTTTCCGCAATAACTCATCGACTTGTTTTCTCAACTCAGCGTGCTCAACATGATTCATCCTATAATGAGGTAAATTGGGCAAACTGGACCCAGGCATGAAGTCAATGGCATGCTGAATGTCCCGAAGGGGAGGGAGTTCATCAGGTAACTCATCGAGCATGATATCTTGAAAATCAGTGAGAATCTGATGAATCTCAGGATGGTAAATGACAGGTGGACTAGAAGACTCTCCTAAAGCAATTACCGCATACACTAGTCCCTCCTCTAGACTCTCCTTGAGGAACTGTGATCGACTTACCAAGTGAAGAGACTTTTTATGTATCTGGCATGTGACATTTTCGCTCTTTGGGCTCTCATCACTAGACTTAGGCGGCGCGGGTCTCAAAACAATTTTCTTTCCATTAAATTTGAATGTATATATGTTTGACTTGCCGAAACTCGTCACATCTAAGTCATACAATCATGGCCTACCAAGCAAGATATGTGCGGCGGTCATATCTAACACATCGCACCAAAGCTGGTCCTGATAGCTTGACATCTGGATAGGCACTAGACAACGCTGGGTAATAAATTGAGCAGTTTTATCTATCCATGTTACATTGTATGGTTATGGATGGGGTTCAGCTTTGAGGCCCATTTTCTCAACAGCTGTTCTTGAGATTATATTCACACAACTGCCCCCGTTAATCATTAAGCGATAACTCTTTCCTCCGTGTGTGATGTATGTGGTGAAAACGCTAGATCTATGCCAATTTTCGTCTTTCGTTTTAGTGTAAAGACACCTAACGACGCCTAAGCGCACATTTGAAATGATTATTTCCTCGTCTGACTCACTAGCGTTTCCTACTGATTCATATACTTCTTCCTCAAGATCATTACCATCACCATTATGTTCTTCTACGAGTAAAACTCTAGTGGGACACTGTGAAGCTTTGTGGCCATACTCGTGACACCTAAAACACTCTACACCTTTCGTGCCCTGTTTAGATGACTCACCCATTATGACTTTACCTTTAAAGTCTTTATTGAGTTGGGTGTTAGGTCTCTTATTATCTTCAGAAGGGCATCTGGACTGCTCCCCGGCTTTAGGAGTAAACCTACGGTCAGTAGAAAATTTGAGAGAGTATTTTATATCTTCTGCTAATTGACAAGATTGAGTAAGGGAACTTATATTCCGAGAATGGATATGCATAGCTCGTTGTATGTCTGCGCGTAGTCCAGAACGAAATCTAGATATCGCCTTGTGTCAGTCCTCTCGTAAATCACATCGAAGTGTCAATTCATCAAATTGAGTCATGTACTCTTGGACCGTCATGCTTCCCTGGTGAAGACTGTGCAACCTATCTAATAGATGACTCCTAAATGAAACTAGAAGATACTTCTCTTTAAGTCTAACTTTCATGTCATTCCAAATCTCTATCGCATCCAGATATCTGTCACATTCTCTTTCTACCGATGTCCAATATATCCTAGCGGGCCCTGTCAATTGCATTCGAGCAAATCGTATTTTGCGCTCTTCAGGCATATCATACCAATCGAAATAGTAATCCATGTCTGCGAGTCAGTCACTAAAAACTTTAGGGTCGTGAGTGCCATCGAATGTGGGAGCTTCTATTTTTATCTTACGTGTGATGTCATTTTCAACACGTCTAGTTTTAGGGACACTCTCATCTCTAGTCCTTTCATTTCGACCTCTTGGCCCTCTATCGTAATTCTTTTCGTTATATTCATTCTTATAAATTTGATTATTTTGTTCTTCCATTTGTTGTTCTAGTGCATCCAGTCGTTTATTAATAATTTTAAACTGTTACATTTATTCAGTGATAGTTTTTAATTGTTTCATCATAATTTCTAACTTTTCGTCCACATTACTAGAACCTGGGGTGGTCATTTTACCGTTACGAAGAAGCATACAATCAAATAAGTGTATGCAATGCAATTTCCTAGACTCAGGCAAATTCTATATGCGTGCACTATATGATCAAATAAAATTTTCTAAGATTTAGTTTCTAAAATGAAAGGAAATGGATTCTAAAAATGTGTGTATGCAGCAAGCAATAAGTTGGCAAATAATTATTAGTAATTCTAACTAACAATTTTATGCAAAATTTCACAAAATAATTGCAAATTTTTGCTGAAGAAAATGGGTTAGTTTAGAAATTATCCAAATACCAAAAAAGTTCGTGCACTTGTAGTGGTCCCTTGGAGTCTTCCGAAATTGGTTCTCCTGCTGAAGAGCCCAAAAATCCTACCACAATTGTTAGAAACAAATCCAGGAATGCAACACTTCGAATCTGACTCGAATTGGACTCCGAACGAGCTTTAAATCACTACTATTCTCCTTAACGGGTCTGCACTAGGTCTGCACTGCTGTACTGAACCAAAAGTGGAATAGACCTGGAGCTGCGGGTCGGATCTGAAACTTGCGGGTCGGACCCAAAATAAATCCAACCTTCTATTCTTTTGGATGTGGGTCTGAATAAGTGGATCAGAGCCAAATCAGCCCAATAACAATCAAACCCAAAACCCAATAGCTTTCTTCTCCTTTCTCTCTCGATCTACAGGTGGCTGCGTTCGGTCTCGGCTGCTTAGGCAAGGAGTGGCGAGGGCGATCTGCTCATTGGCTGAAGATGGGAGCGGCGTTGCTGGCGGAAAAGCGAAGACCGGAGTGTTCGAAGTCGCTGCTGGTAATAGAAGGAGAGTCGGGTGGGGAACAGCGGCAAAGCGACGGTGGAGGTCGGCTGCACAAGGCGACGGGGCTCGCTGGCTAAGGGTGGTGGCGAGGCTGGAGCGTCGATGGTGGAGGATGGTAGGAGATGATGCCGAAGTGGAGTTCGAAGTCGAGGACGGAGTCGAAGGAGGGGAGTTGCGGCGCTGCGGTGGATGTTCGAAGTCGAAGGAGGACGGGGCGACCTGCTGGTGAACTTGGAGCGGATGGACTGGATGGGGAGGGCGGCGTTGCTGGCGGGCGAGGATGTTGATTTTGACGAAGGCGACTGGTGAATTTGGAGCGAACGGACTGGATGGGGAGGGCGGCGTTGCTGGCGGGCGAGGATGATGAGACGAAGGCGGTGGCGGATGTTGATATTGACGAAGGCGAAGGAGGCGGAGGCGAAGGAGGGAGTTTGGTGGATGTTGAGGCGGTCGAGGATGATGAGACGAAGGCAGCGGCGGATGAGATCTGAGGTGGAGAGGGAGCTCCGATGGTGGAGTTGGGGAGGGGTGGTTGTGAGGGTTTGGGTTGAGGATGGAGTGGGTCGGGTCAGGTGGAAGAGGAGAAGAGATCTAGGGTTTTTTTTTTTTCGCTGGTTGATGGAGGCTAAGGTTTGGAGTGGGTTTGGAGGATGGTGTGGAGGAGGAGAATTTTTTTTTTTCTACAAATCTGATCTGAGTTTTTTTTTTTTTTTTTTACTCTACAGATCTGATCTGAGTTTTTTTTTTCTCGCTGGTTGATGAAGGCTGAGGCTGAGGGTGGTCGGGTCAGGTGGAGGTAGACCTGTTTAATGGGCCGGGCGTGCCCAACGGGCATGTCCGGCCCGGCACGTGCTGGGCACAGGTGATCCGTGCCCGGCCCGTGCCGTGCCAGGCACGGCCCGGCACCTCGGCTCGGGCCGTGCCTGGCATGTGCCCGGCACGGCCCGGCACGGATATTAATTTTTTTTTTTTTTTTAAATAGCCGTAGGGGGAAATGGGGGGGGTTTGCAATTTTTTTTGCAAATAGCCCCTCAACGGCTATTTTTATAGCCGTTGGGGGGTTTCTTGCAATTTTAAATTGCAGATTTTTTCTCCAACGGTCAAAATAGCCGTTGGGGGGGTTTTTGTAATTTTTTTTTGCAAATTAAAACCTTTCTTTCTCTATAAATACCTTATTATCTTTTCTATTACCATTCATCATTCTTATACAACCAATTTTTTTCTCAAAAATCTTCTAAAATCTTTAATTCTCAAGAAGTCTCAAGCAAAGCAACTAGCAAATTCAATCAAGTGATCAAGAAGTCTCAAGCAAGCAAGTATCACAAATAAGATCCAAGCAAGTTTTCTCATTGAAGCAAGGTTTTCTTTGCTATTTCGGTTTCCAGATTCATCTCTCTAGCTAGATATTTCACTCTCTCTCTCAAATAGTTCACCGGTTAACAGGTATTTATAATTTAAAGTTTCTTTGAGAATTTTAATTTGTTTTTTTCTGGATTTTATTAAAATGGATCAACACTCGTCTGGCGCTTCTTGCTCTCAAGCCACGGGTTCTTTTACTCCCTTTTTAACTGATGAAGAATATCAAAATATATGTCAACCCTTAGAACAACCTCCTCAAGTACCATTTTCTGTATCTGAGGAAGAACCTACTGATACAACTATACCCGAAACACAAACTACCATATCTACTAGGGCTACTAGATCGGACATATGGAAACATTTTGAAAAAATAATAGAAAATAGTGTTAGGAAAGCTAAGTGTAAACACTGTCATAAAATTTATTCGTTTCCTTTAGATAGCGGAACGGGTCATCTTAAAAGACACCTAGAAAGAACTCACCCACCAAATGTAGCACATCAAACACAAATAAGCACATTTGGTGGATCATTAGATATACGTAAATATGATCCAATTAAAATAAGAGAACATTTAGCAAGATTTATAATATATGACGAACAACCATTTACTTTTTCGGAAAATCGCAAATTTGAAAGATTTTGTAAATCAGCATTTACTGACGAATATAAAAAAGTTCCACGTTCAAAATCTACATTTCAACATGTTCAAACTATATAAAGAGCAGAGGGACACTTTAATAACTATTTTTACTTCTTTAATTTTTAGAGTTGCTATAACTGCAGATTGTTGGGAAGCTAAAAATATGACTAATTATTTATGCGTAACGGCACACTATATAAATCAAGATTGGTGCATACAAAAAAGAATAATAGGATTTAGGGTATTTGAATTTTCTCATAATGCACATAATTTATCACAATCCATTCTAAGTGATTTTTCAGGTTTTGGAATAGACAATAAAATATTTACCATTTCTTTGGATAATGCTTCTGAAAATACGGCCGCAATTAGAATTCTTAAAAATTATACAAAACCAATTCTAGATGGAAAATTATTCCACGTTAGGTGTATTTGCCACATACTAAACTTATGTGTTCAAGATGGATTAAAAATTGTAAATGATTCACTAATAAAACTTAGATATACATTACTTTTTATTAAAGATAGTGGGCCAAGAAGACAAGCATTTAAATAAATATGTAAAAATATGAAAATATTACCTAGAATTGTACCTATAGATGTTAGAATAAGATGAAATTCTACATATAAAATATTAAACATAGCTATTCAGTATAAAAATGTAATAAATACTTTTAATGAAATGGAGTCACCAATATATAGTTTAGATAATAATGAATGACACCAGTTGCATTGCATTTCTAAGTTTTTAGGCAAATTTGAAAATGCAACTAGAGCACTGTCAGGAACTTATTACCCAACTACATACATTGCATTATATTATCTAACCGAAATTAATTCGGTTTTTAATGAATGTAGAAACCACCCTATACTTGAAATTATTGTTCAACCTATAGAAAATAAATTTAATAAATATTTTAAAGATTTTCCATACTTATTATATTTTGCAACTGTTGTGGATCCCCGTTGCAAGTTAGATGGACTTGAAATATTAATATATTTATTTTATACAAATATGTCTTATGAAAATAATGTGAGGAATTTAGTTAATGATATTAAAATATGTTTAGATATTATGTATAAAACATATGAAGATATGTATGGTGTGCCAACACAAACTACAAAAGAACCATCTACTAGGAAAATTTGTAATCCAATAATATCATCTGTATTTCACAGAAAAAAGGCAAGACAAACTAGTACATATTTTGATGAATTACATTATTATTTAGAGAGAGTTAACTATGAAGATAACGCATCCCCTGAAAATTATGAATCCTTTGATATTTTGGCATGGTGGAAATCACAGGAAAAAAACATATCCCGTGCTTTCCAACATGGCCCGTGATCTACTAACTCCTCCGGTGTCTACTGTAGCATCGGAGTCTGCTTTTAGCGCAGGTGGTAGATCGCTCACGGAGTTGAGAAGCTCAATGGCGTCGGACACATTAGAGATGTGTGTTTACTTGAAGGATTAGTACGACGCAGAAGATAGGGAATAAGACTTGACTAATGAAGTTGTACTAGAGACCTTAGGCTTACCAGAAGAAAATGAAATATGATTAAAAGTATTTAAATTTGTAAGGATTTTCATGTATTTTTAATTTTTTTTTTGTAATTTTTAACTCATAAATCTCTTATAAAAGATATTAAGAACAAGTTGAGGGTGACGGTTAGGGTCCTCTCCCCTCTCTTCGGGCTTTGTATAACTTCTAAAGAGATTTATAGAGCAATTATATGAATGTAATGAGATTAAATATAATATAATATTTTTTTTTATTATTATTACTTCTTATTAAATCTAGTTAAATGAAGCAAATTACCCACTTTAAAAAAAAAATTCTGTTTTTTTAATTAACATGGGCCGGCATGGGCCCGCCGTGCCGTGCCGGCGGGCCGAGCCCGGGCCTAGGCCCAGGCAACTGTGCCGTGCCGGCGGCACAGCACGTCCCAACGGGAGACGTGTCGTGCCCGGGCCGGGTCGGGCACAGCCCATTAAACACCTCTAGGTGGAGGAGAAGAAAATTTAGGCTCTGATACCAAATTTGACACAGGACGAAGGCGGAATTAGGGTTAGGGTTTTGAAAATTAGGGTTTTTTAGAAAGATTGGGGAAGAAATGATAAATTGGGGAAAAACTTATGGGATTTGGAAATCCACCCAGGCCCACGCGCACTCTCCACGAATCCACGAGAAAATATTTTGATTTAGCGAATTCCACGCCAAAGATTTCTCAAGAATTTTTCTCAAAATATTATTCATCTCCTCAATACTTCATACAATCCCTATATATAGGGAAATCCTAACAAACAGAATCCTAATAAAATCCAAACTCCTAATCAAATCAAATATCTAGTAAAATCCAAATCCTAATAAGATCCAAAATCAAATCAAATCAAATATTGATCTCCATCACTCAAACTACTGTCAGTTACTACTTAGTCGTGTCTTTGATTTAATGTAATAATAATAAAAAAAGACCATACAGTTGACCTATAGCTGCCTCAAAAAGCTGCTGCAAGGAACACTCACTGTGGGGAAGGAGCTGCAAGGGTATGCAGAGTTGCTGGTCTTGCTGATTTTCAAATGTTAGGCATCTTTGTAAATTTTACAATGACATCAATTGTTTTTTCCATCTTCCTTCTGAATGGTCTAATTATCATGGTTGTGGTGCACATACAAATAACTTTTCTGTCGGAAGGTTTTAGCAACCCGAGACCTCTGTTTGCCGCCCTTCAAGCAACCCTGCAAACCAGTTGTGGATATTATTCGAAACTCAAATTACCACATTCTTAATATCATCCTTCACCTGCACGTGTTCTATTTTCTACCTCTTTCTTCTCTAGAACCTATCATTCAAATAATCATCCTAACTATTATTCTTTTCTTGAATTTTAACCTTCCATGTCATGCTAATGACCCTCCATTCCTCATCCTCATGCTCAAGTGTCGAGTTAATATTAGGTTATACAAGCTTTTTTTACATTGTAGTTAGGAACAAAAAATTATAGGACACTGTCTTTGCATTACAGCTAGAAACTTTAAAGCATTAAATTCTTAAAAAAATGCATAGCTTGGTATATATCTTGAGTTGGTTTAACACCAAACTGCAACAAATTATGGACAAGATGAAATGAGTTACAGGAGTTTGATGCAGACATCTTGGATAAATACATGTCTAAGATTAGAAATAAGAGCAGTCCGTGCAATGAGCCATGAAAGAAAATAAGTGTAATATCAATATCTGAAAAGAGAAAAAAGAATATAAAGTGATCACTGAAGGAACAAAAAAAATAAAATAAAAGATGAAATTATGAAATTTGAAACAGAGGAACAAGGTTCAAAATAACCATGAAATAGACTGTGGAGGTCAATAGTATTTTGAATTAGAGACCTTCATGTCAGTTATTAAAATAAATGAAAGACCGAAGCAACTACATGAACAGTGGCACTAAAACCTGGTTTAATGGTACAGCGGAGATTTCTAGAAGGTCCCATATTCAAGACCAAGCTATGGCCTTTTGTTCGGAAAAAAAAAATAAAAGAAAAGAAAGATAGATCAAAAACTATGTATTGTAAAATAAAAGTAAAATAATAATAATAATTATTATTATAAATAGAAAATATGAATTACAGGTATAAACTGATATATTTGTAACTCAAGCTCAAGGGCTTAATTGAGCTGTAGTGCTTTTGTCAAGTGAAGTTCTTCGTCAAACATCTCCATAATAATCATAAATAAGAAATACAGATACAAACTTAATTAGTTTTTTATATAAAATAAATGGAAGATTGATGCAATAACTATCAAGTTACAGAATTGTGTAACATTTAATTGCAAATGAAAAAACAAGATGAAACCAGTCATTAGTTTGCACTGCTGCTAATATGATCATCATTGAGATGCTTGCAACTTAACTTTGTTGTAGAAGGACGTGTTAAAACTAGTTTATGAAAGAAAAAATAGATACCAATTTTCGTTTTTTTTAATGCTTGTTGAATTATGTTTGTTCTGCAATTACAAAATATTTACCTGACCTCTACTTGCAATTACAGGGAAGTTCTAACTTGTCCGTGCTGACAGATGTTGGAGCACAGCAAGCTGAGAAATGCCGAAACGCCTTAATCAACATAAACTTTGACTGCTGCTATTCAAGCCCCATTTCACGTGCAAAGGTTTCGATTCCTTATTGCCAATAAAAGTTATATTTTCACAATAATTCTTCTCACTCGGTTTCAAGTAATGCAATTTGGAAGTCCATGTTCCTGACCAGAGCATGACTTTCTTCGACATCTTTGTTTAATGCAGTCAACTGCTGAACTCATATGGTATGGGAGGGAAAGGCCTCTCGTTTTCCTTGATTCGTTGAAAGAAGCACATTTATTTTTTCTTGAGGGAATGACAAATGGTATGTCCTAGTCATTGCCTACCTACATTTTTTTTTTTTTTTCCTTCTGTTTTTCAGCTCATTTGTAATGGCCGACCGTGTAATCACGCTTAGATTTTGGAGGCAGCGGATGCTAAGATGAAATATCCAGAGTTGTACACCAAATGGAGAGAAGACCCAGCAAATTTTAATGTCAATGGGATTTATCCTATACGGGAGTTATGGGGAACGGCAAGAGAAGCTTGGAGGGAGATGTTGTCCTCACCAGTAACAACTTCCCTTCATATATGTTCATATGCTTAGTTATCCTCGTCGTACGCTCTATCCTTTTAATTAGTACTGTTTCATCAGGGGGAGAGTATTTTGGTTGTCACCCACAAGTCAATATTGAGGGCACTTATCTGCACAGCTCTTGGACTTGGACCTGAGAGGTAAGTTAGTCTTGATGATGCATCAAAATGTCCTACAGGAACTTTTTCAGTAATCATAATGAAATTTGTTGTGGTAATGATGCAGGTTTCGAGCAATTGACATCAACAATGGAGGGATTTCAGTTTTTACATTCAACAGAAGAGGAGAAGCTATGCTCAAATACTTGAATATGACGGCACATATGTACAGCAACCACGAGTATCGGTATTAGATTTTGAAGTTGCACGCATCTTAAGCCGATACAATTCTTCAGACGTGCTTGTATAGCTGAGCGGCAAAGTGGTGGACTTGTTTACTTGCAAGGGGAAACTATACTCTCTACAGAATTGTTGAAACTAGATGCCTACCACAGACTTGGCTTTCGTTCAAAAAGTTGATATATAACTTCAAATTATAAGATGCCTATTAAAAATTCCATTGGTGGTAGCTTCTGTGACTAGTATTACATGTTTTTATGGTCGATGAGACCCCCTTAATGTAGTTGGATTCTTTGATTGTAGCATTAAATGATGGATTGTCTTAGTTTATCTGTACTTGGGGAACTTAGGGATGGTAACGAACGTGTCTATGGATCAAATTTTGGTTCGTTTTATACAAAATTTTGAATTAAAAATAAAATTTTTATTTCTCTAACTCAAAATTTTGTACAGCGAGGATTAAAATTTGGCATCCTTGTCTGTACTCTGTATAGTTGGCTCTCTGATTGACAGCTTCTCTGTGATGTTCAGCAGTATAGTTGATTGGAATTTGATTACATAGACTGCATGAATTATTTTTCTCTTTTCTACTGTTAAGTATAATTTTCATTTTTATATTAACAATCTAGTATATGTCGTCATGTTATAATTTTATACAAAGAGAGGAAATTTTATACAAAGAGAAAAAGTATATATTTATGCTGCATTGCATAAACAAAATGCTAAATGGATTATTTTTAGTGGACTCAGGGAGTATAGCATAATCAACTTACCCCCTTGTTTTAGAAAATTGGATTATTATTAGTTTTTTATAGAACTCCGCCAGTGCTATGTAAAGGAGGAGGGTTGTGGTAGGTCAGTGACAGCCAACGTAAAACATTGTCACATATTATGAAATGAGCCAAAATATGAATTTCGTTGGGGCGTTCCCTACTGAGCGATGCGCTACATCGAAGCCCGGGTGTAATGAAAAATGTGTGAGGGTTGCTAGGTCGTCGCCCAGAAGTGACGCGCCACGTCGGCGCTCGGATGTGGTGTCAAATATAAGAGAGTTCCCACATCTTAATGAGCGGGTGGGGGTAAAGAAGTTAGCTCATAAATATAAATTTCGGTTGACATCTTGAAATATAAGTTCCCTTACAGATAAATTAGTAGAGTTAGTTAATACTATGATCATAAGGAGAGTTAATATTTTGTGCGTGCAGGAGACTAAGTGGGTAGGTGAGAAAACTAAAATCATAGAGCCTTGGAGTTATAAACTTTGGTATACGGGTAGAGATAGAAACCGTAATGGAGTAAGTGTGATCATAGATAAGCAATTACTTGGGGATGTAGTGGAGGTTAGGAGGAAGAGTGATAGAATTTTATTAGTTAAACTTATTTTAGATTGAGAGATTTTTAATGTCATTAGCGCCTATGCACCACAAGTAGGACTTGATGAATCCAGTAAATATCAATTTTGAGAGGATCTATATGAGATAGTATAAGGAATACCGCTAGAGAAAAACTATTTATTGGTGGTGATCTCAATGGGCATGTAGGAAGTAGTCGTAATGGGTTTGATAGTGTACATGGAAGATTTGGTTTTGGAGAAAGAAATGAAACAGGTAACTCAATTCTAGATTTTGTTTTATCTTATGATTTAAGTTTAGCAAATTAAGAAAATGCCAAATGAATGGAGGAAGAATACCCTAGTACCTCTGTATAAGAATAAGGGCGACATTCAGAGTTGTTCTAACTATCGGGGAATAAAACTCATGTGTCACACTATGAAGCTTTGGGAAAGGATAATTGGACATAAATTGCGACAAATTGTTAAAATATCGGAGAACCAGTTTGGATTTATGTCGGGGCGATCAACGACAGAAACTATTCATTTACTTCGTCAACTTATAGAGCAATTCCGAGAGAGAAATAGAGATTTGCATATGGTATTTGTTGACTTAGAGAAAGCCTATGATAAAGTTCCACGAGAGATACTTTGGTGGACACTGATGAAGAAAAGAGTTCCTATCAAGTATATCGACATAATTAAGGACATGTATGATAGAGTAGTGGTCAATGTCAGAACATATGGTGGTTTAACTAGTGATTTTTCTATTACAATTGGATTACATCAAGGATCTGCATTGAGCCCATTCTTATTTGCTATAGTGATGGATGAGCTTACTAAAGTCATTTAGGATGAGATATCTTGGTGTATGCTATTTGCTGATGATATTATCTTAGTTGATGAGACAAGAGAAGGGGTAAATGCCAAGTTAGAGTTATGGAGGCATACATTAGAATATAGAGATTTAAAATTGAGTAGGTCTAAAACAGAGTAATGGAGTGTAAATTTAGTAAACGACGGACCATAGACTATAATGTTGTAAAACTAGATAGGCAAGAGATACAAATGAGCAGTCAGTTTAGATATTTGGGTTCTATTATTTAGAATGATGGAGAGATTAATAATGATGTTAACCATAGGATACAAGCTGGCTGGTTGAAATTGAAGAGGACAGCAGGAGTTTTATGCGACCATAACATTCCGTTAAGATTGAAAGGAAAATTTTATAGAACTGCTATTAGGCCAACTTTATTATATGGCACGAAATGTTGGACTATAAAAAAACATCATTCACTGAAGATAAGTGTAGCAGAGATGCGCATGCTCCGTTGGATGTACGGCAACACTAGGAGAGATAGAGTGAGAAATGAAGATATTCGTATTAAGGTAGGTGTAACTCCTATCGATGAGAAGATGCGAGAAAATTGCTTATGATGGTTTGGTCATGTGCAACGTAGACCTACAAGTGCACCAATTCGAAGAGGGGAGTTTATCAATGTAGGACAAGTTAAAAGAACGAAGGGAAGACCGAAGAAAACATGGATGGAGGTGATACGCAAAGATATGGAGTTTAGAGGTTTAAATAAGGAGATATTACTTGATAGAAATAAATGGAGAAGGAATATCAAAGTGATCGATCCGGCATGATTCTTTTTTGGTTCATGTAGCCTACCCGAAATACTTGGGATAAAAGGCTTAGTTGTTGTTGTTGTTGTGGTCTTGTCTTTATAGAAGACATCATACATCTCCTTCTTGACTCTATTTTATATTAGTCCAAAAAAAAAAATTAAAAAAAAAGAGATATTGCTTTTAAATCTTTATTCAGATCGTGGCAAGAATGACCTAATTTTATAGTTATTTTGATCTATAAAATAAAGGTGCTTGGTGAACTATAGTCTCTACACATGGTATGCTATGGCATACAATAACATTTGTTGTATTTTTTTTTTTTTATAAAGTAATCCTCTCAATTACAAATGAAGATATTAGAACCACATTCTCCATAAGCAAAAGAGAGAAGAAAAAAGAAAGGTGACATTTCATTATTAAGAAATAATTTATCAAACATGGAAGTATATTTTATGATAATTGTACTACCCTTGTAGAACTATTGTATTATTACTATGGAATAGTATTAGTAAAATGACATGATTAATCCGGCTTTAAAATCATGTCCCAAGTGAAAAATTAGATGATCAGAAATCAACATTTTTGTGAATTCAGTCGGGTTTGGATACTCAAAGTAATATCTGATAGCTTACTAAATGGGGATGAATCTTAAATTGGATCTAGATTTCTTAAGAATCCAAACATAGTAATTTGAAACTCTAATAATTATTTATACAAAGGGAATAAAGGGAATAGTAGCTCGAGAGTTGTCATATCTTTACAGTGTCGGTCAATGATCTAGGAGCTCCATTGGAGGAAGCACGACTCTAGATCTCAGTACTTGGCGGAGTTTAGATCTTTCTTAGGACTTGTCCACTACTATAGTACAGGTAAATCATCCAAGATTTTTTTTTTTTTGAGAAAAAAAGACAACATCGAAATTATCTTTGTATATTTCAATAAGATATGAAATATTACATTAGTGCAAATGTGTGTGCGTGTGTACATGCACACACACTATAAAAGCAATACAAGAAAAAATAAAAAATAAAATAAAAGATAGGAAGAGATGACGGCTATTTATGGAGCCAAGCTCCAAGGATATTCAACATGGACCGGAGGGCTACGAAAGGGAAGGGGAGATCTGGATAGGCAGGGTGGGGGCATAGGCAAGGAGATGCACTGACAAGGGAGGTGAGGGGGCGGTAAGATTACAAATAAAATTTGATGGGAGTGCTCTAGGAAATAAAAAAATAAAAAAATCCTAAGAAAACAAATTCAATAAAAAAAAAAACTCACTCCTTAATGTTTTTTTTGCCAGTGGACGCAACCTTATACATTTCGCGTGGACCTTAAGCATGTACCACTCCAAACTATTTTGGGGTTCGATAAAAAATATGAACCAAATCTAGTTGTCAAAGTTGAGTGAGTCGTACGTCTACACATTCAACCACTGGTCAAACCCCTTTTAAATTAAGAAGTTATGTAACGCTACCCGTTTTTCAGCTGCTTCCCAAAACGGAAGACGCTACTTATAATTTGTACTAGACAACTCAACAGTCACAGGATCTTGAAATAACCGTAACTACTGTCACAATCAGATGAATAAATAACATGTCTGAAACTGAAAAGATTATATTTATACAAAATTTCATTACATAAAATAGCACACTACTTTAAATATAAACACAAAAGAATCAAAAGAGCAAGCAGTGCCCAGACAAAAGGAAATATAAACATAATATACAAAAATCTCTAGAAAGTATTTCACTTGCCTACTGTCGCTCGGTCTGGTCAATGAAATACGGCTCTTTAATTGGGGCTAGTTCTCCTTCTTCGCTTTCTAAACCTGGGTTCGAAACTCAGGGGATTAAACCCAGCAAGTAATACAAGGAAAAATATATGTGTACTATTACAGTACTAAAGATAAAAGTATGCAAATGAATAAAATGTTTTTATTGGGAATATCTCTTAATAAACAGATAAAATGCATTTAAATCGTGATAGTGTTGAACAGTCACGTGAATAATGAAAAATATAACAGCAAGATTATATATGTCATTTACAAATAATATATAAATATCATGTAAAGATGCATATCTTGTAAAGATGTCAAGTCTAAGTCAAATCTTTGTTAGCATTTGAAACTAAATAATGGATATGATAGCGCGCAGTTTCCGTATTGTACAAGTGCCCGTGCATACCCGGGACCCGGCCTCAAACCCATGGCGCTGAACCATGACACACCGCTAGGTGTTCAAGTTAAACCCCGTACTGTAAAACAGTACGGACATCACTCTTATAGTGACTCATGTATCAGACGGTGGCCCAGTGCCACCCAGTGCTGCTACAGTAAAAGTCCTCAACACCTCAATCAAGAAGTTGGCCAACAAAATCCTTATACAATACAGTTCTTATCCATCATGTAGTTTCTCCCATTCCGTGTTCATAATGAATTATGCAAATGAAAATTTTATAATCTTTCTTTAATTATTTTTCAATTTATGATAATATTCTTACATTTCCATGATTGTACATGACATGTAGTATCATAACATATGATCTGTAATATTAAAACACATGACTTGTAATATCAAATCACATGACATGTAAAACACATGACTTGTAATATCAAAACTCATGACATGTAAAACACATGACTTGTAGTATGATAAATTAACGTATTATATATTAGTACACATGATTTGTAATATCAAGGCACATGACTTGTAGCATGATAGATATTAGTGCACAATTGTATCACAATGCATATCATCAAAAATATTATAATAATCTCGTTTCATTCTAAGTGTCAATTAATAACCCATTGGAAATCAAGTGAATCATATAATAATACTGCATTATTTTTAAACCCAACGTATGCATTTATTACATTTCTAGGCTCAATTATATATATTAATATGCATTTCTCTTTTAATTAAAATCTAATTTATTACTATTATTAATTTATCAATTATGTCCAATTAATCCAAGCCAAGTTCAATTCAATTCCATCAATCATTTAATCCATCAAATCGAAGCCTACTAAATTCCCACTTTTTCATATTTTTATTTTAATTTTATTTTTCCTTTTCTTTTCTATCCAGTCCAAACCCACTAAATTCTCACTTATTTTTTTTATTTTATTTTTCGTTTCTTTTCTGTCAGGCCCAGACCTACTGTTATTATTGTTTTTATGTTTTTTTTTTCTTTCCTGACCCAAGCCCATCAAGCCTAGTTTTATTTATTTTATTTTATTTTATTTTTTTCCTGCAGCCCAAGCCCATGATCTCTCTCTTTTTCTTTTTCTTTTTCTTTTTCATTATTTTCTTTGGGCCGGGCCAGGCCCAATTCACTATTTTCTTTTCTTTTCTTTTTCTTTTTTTTTTTCTTCTGGGCTAGGCCAGGCCCATGATCTCTCTTTCTCCTTTTTTTTCTTTTTCCCTATAGCCCGGGCCCATACTCTCTCTCTCTTTTTTTTCCTTAACGGAGCCCATGCAGAATTATTTTTGCATGCAAGTTTTTTTTTTTTTTTTTTGCATGAGTATAATTTCAGTATGCAATTTTTTTTTTAAAATAAAAAACAAGGGAAAGTAATAATATTTATATATATCAAAATTGATCTGGCTCAGTTCTCAATATCGGTTAATGGTCCAAAATATTCACCAAGTATTTTTACAAGATAATTTACTTACACAAAATTAAATAAATAAACGAATGAAAATAAATAAATTAACGAAATGAACGAAAATAGCAGTATTACTTGTCTCAGTTTGATCTCGAATATTCGGCTCGAATTCTCGGTTCGGTTTGATTTTTCCTTTTCTTTCTCTTTTATTTTATTTTATTTTATTTTTTTCTCCTCTCTCTTTTCTTTTCCCTCTGCTCCTCTGCTGCTGGTTTGGCCGAGAGGAAAAGAGATAGAGAAGTGAGGGAGAAAAGAAGAGGAAGGGTGAGAGAAGAAATAATTTGAGGGTAAATTTATAATTTAACAACTTACCTACATTGTTAATCCTCCCGGCCTGCCACACCAACCCTCCATTCACCACGTAACCATTCGACAGCACATAGAAAATTATTTTGAGGGTGTGCAATTAGAAATTTGTTATGAAAGTATTAAATAATTTCTAATTTATTTAATATTTTATTATTTACGGTTCCAATAAACGTTTTCCAAATGCTACCAAATTTATGCAGGACATAGTGCTCGATGAGGAGAACTCTACAAAATTATCCGTTTGTTATTTCGATGTCCAGAATAAATGAACCGAAATTCTAAAATAATTAGAAAAATAATTTTAATAATATTAAATTGGCAATTTTGGGAGTATTTTTCGGTCTCGTAAGAAAAATCTCCAAAAATCCTAAATATTACAAAACTAATAATCGTGAAGACCGAATATCATTTGGGTTTGTGGATTTAAAGTTATGTTAACCGAAAATTATTTCGGTGTCCAAAATTAACTTCAGTGGACTTATTCGGCACCACTGGTCTCAAAAGAGCAATACATGCAGCTCAAAATTTGGGGTATTACATTCTACCCACCTAATAAAAAAATTTCGTGCTCGAAATTTAATTGATATTTTTGATCATGAGAGGGTATATGTATTATATCATGATGTCCTTTTCAAGTTCCCAAACTGAATCTCTTGGTGATTGTATATCCCATAAAATAAGAACTAATAATATTACTTTATCCTTTAAGACTTCTCCCGTCGGTTAATAATCCTTACATATCGCTTCTCATTTTTGTTTCATTTCTTATGGAACAATCATAAAAACTTTAAGCCTTTTCTCAAGTTTATTTTTGATATATTTACTATTTGTACTTCTAGCTAAGCGCTTTCTCAATTATAATATATAGAATATATCATGAACGACTTCCGTTTTTTATAGGAATGATAATGGATAATCAGGATTCCCAATTTATTCTTGAAGTTTTATTTGGGTGAAGGAACACAAAAACAAGAAAAATTTTTAATCAGGAATAGCTGCTACTAATTTGGAGTACCGCACCATCCTGATTAAGTAATGTGTAAGATATAGGGGATAAATATTTTTGTAAAGTTTATTCCTAAGGTCCTATTACGTGTTGTAATCGACTTTAGAAATGAAAATGAATCTGAACTATTATAACATCGATGTAACAAGACTATGAATGGTAGGGACACAGGATAAGAAATGAACTAGTTACAAAATTCAATCATATACAACGATCTTATTAAGCGACTGCAATTGCTGGCGTCAGAGAATATCTCTCTACAATTGCCTCGCCGACTCAATAAGACTTGCGATGTATAAAGGCTCAAGACATGAATCGTATTATGATAATATTCAGATAGAAGATACAAAATATCAAATGGGAATGATCAACAAAAGTAATGGATAAGATAATCATTTGGAAAGATAAGCCTAATTTGAGTAACAAGATACAATGTCATGTTCCGCCATGATAAAATTTATACTTTATTATTAATTTCTTATCATTTACTTTCAACTTGACTAATTCTACAAAATTCCCAGTGTTCTAAGATCTCTTTATATTTTTACACTTATTCTTCCAAAGGTTGTTTTTTTTTTTTATAGTTCATTATCAATTTATAAATATTGTTGGAGCATTAGTTGTTGAAAACGGTATCACCAATTATTCATAGTGACTATGTTTGGTTCTAATGCAGTTTTTGAAATATTTTCTGCTCAGACATTCACTTGACAGAATCCCAAATAAAGATCTATCCTCGAGAATTCTCTTCCTTCTCTCAATTGATCAAATAGATTAGTTATCATAAGTAGTGGTATTTTTTTTTTTGATTGTTACTATATTTAAATCTCTATAATCCACACACAACTTTTTAGTCTCATCCTTCTTTCCTATTAATAACACTGGAACTCAATAAAATATTAGATCTCACATGATTAAGATTGGCATAGTAGTTATGTCCAAACGTAACTATATTTCTCCAAAGAAATTTGTACTTAAAAATTCATTTAAACTTCGTCTGAAATTCTTGGTATAGATGAAAATTTAAATCTTAAATGCACGGCCTACAGAATTACTTTGCTTATCAAATGATATAAAAATAGAGCATGAATATGCCCTCTCCAGAAGTATCAAGAATTGTTAGAACGGGTACTGTTGTTAGACTCCGTTTTAATTTCTCAAATGATTTATTTCATTCATTTGTTCAGACATATTCTAACTCATTTTCTGATCTGTTTATTTAAAGTGATAAGGTTTTGTAAAGTTCTATACAAATGTTCAATAATACTCAGCCATCCCAGAAAATTCCAAATCTTAGACACCGATTTTGATCGCATGCCAATTTTTCATGGCTCCTAAGATCAGACGTATCATCTATCGGACTTAGACTCATACTCGAAGAAGATCGGGTCGACATTATTCTACAACGGTCCAGATAAGAATCAATAAAAAGAATTCAAGATAGATACCTCAAATGAATAGAAAACAATAGGATAGGCACGATACTAGATCTGATAGGTATCAAAGAATAAGAAACAATTATTACGAATAAGTTACAGACATATTCTTATGTGGCAGTAGTTCTATGGTTTTCCACCTAAATCTAGGCTCTGATACCACCTCGTAACGCCCCCCGTTTTTCAGCTGCTTTCCAAAACGGAGAACGCTACTTATAATTTGTACTAGACAACTCAACAGTCACAGAATCTTAAAATAACCGTAATTACTGCCACAATCAGATGAATAAATAACATGTCTGAAACTGAAAACATTATATTTATACAAAAGTTCATTACATAAAATGGCACACTGCTTTAAATATGAACACAAAAGAATCAAAAGAGCAAGCAGTGCCCAGACAAAAGGAAATATAAACAAAATATATAACGATCTCTAGAAATTATTTCACTTGCCTACTGTCGCTCGGTCTGGTCAATGAAATACGGCTCTTTAATTGGGGCTAATTCTCCTTCTTCGCTTTCTAAACCTGGGTTCGAAACCCAGAGGATTAAACCCAGCAAGTAACACAAGGAAAAATATATGTGTACTATTACAGTACTAAAGATAAAAGTATGCAAATGAATAAAATGTTTTTATTGGGAATATGTCTTAATAAACAGATAAAATGCAATTAAATCGTGATAGTGTTGAACAGTCACGTGAATAATGAAAAATATAACAGCAAGATTATATATGTCATTTGCAAATAACATATAAATATCATGTAAAAATGCATATCTTGTAAAGATGTCAAGTCTAAATCAAATCTTTGTTAGCATTTGAAACTAAATAATGAATATGATAGCGCGCAGTTTTCGTATTGTACAAGTGCCCGTGCATACCCGGAACCCGGCCTCAAACCCATGGCGCTGAACCATGACACACCGCTAGGTGTTTAAGTCAAACCCCGTACTGTTTCACAGTACGAACATAACTCTTATAATGACTCATGTATCAGACGGTGGCCCAGTACCACCCAGTGCTACTGAAGTAAAAGTCCTCAACACCTCAATCAAGAAGTTGGCCAACAAAATCCTTGTACAATACAATTCTTATCCATCATGTAGTTTCTCCCATTCCCGTGTTCATAATGAATTATGCAAATGAAAATTTTATAATCTTTCTTTAATTGTTTTTCAATTCATGATAACATTCTTACATTTCCATGACTGTACATGATATGTAGTATCATAACACATGATCTGTAATATTAAAACACATGACTTGTAATATCAAATCACATGACATGTAAAACAAATGACTTGTAATATCAAAACTCATGACATGTAAAACACATGACTTGTAGCATGATAAATTAACGCATGATATATTAGTACACATGATTTGTAATATCAAGGCACATGACTTGTAGCATGATAGATATTAGTGCACAATTGTACCACAATGTATATCATCAAAAATATTACAATAATCTGATTTCATTCTCAGTGTCAATTAATAACCCAATTTGGGAATCAAGTGAATCATATAATAATACTGCATTATTTTTAAACCCAACGTATGCATTTATTACATTTCTAGGCTCAATTATATATATTAATATGCATTTCTCTTTTAATTAAAATCTAATTTATTACTATTATTAATTTATCAATTATGTCCAATTAATCAAAGCCAAGTCCAATTCAATTCTCTCGATCATTTAATCCATCAAACCCAAGCCTACTAAATTCCCACTTTTTCATATTTTTATTTTAATTTTATTTTTCCTTTTCTTTTCTGTCCAGTCCAAACCTACTAAATTCTCACTTCTTTTTTTTTTTTTCTTTTCTTTTCTGTCAGGCTCAGACATACTGTTATTATTGTTTTTATGTTTTCTTTTCTTTCCTGGCCCAAGCCCATCAAGCCTAGTTTTATTTCTTTTATTTTCTTTTTTTTTTTTTCTGCAGCCCAAGCCCATGATCTCTCTCTTTTTCTTTTTCCTTTTCTTTTTCATTATTTTCTTTGGGCCGGGCCAGGTCCAATTCACTATGTTCTTTTCTTTTTCTTTTTTTTTTCCTTCTGGGCTGGGCCAGGCCCATGATCTCTCTTTCTCTTTTTTTTTTTCTTTTTCTCTATAGCCTGGACCCATACTCTCTCTCTCTTTTTTTTCTTAACCGAGCCCATGCAGAATTATTTGCAGGATTATTTTTGCATGCAAGTTTTTTTTTTATTTTTATTTTGCATGAGTATAATTTCAGCGTATGCAATTTATTTTTTTAAAAATCAAAAACACGCAAAAGTAATAATATTTATATATATCAAAATTGATCCGGCTCAGTTCTCAATATCAGTTAATGGTCCAAAATATTAACTAAGTATTTTTACAAGATAATTACTTACACAAAATTAAATAAATAAATGAATGAAAATAAATAAATTAACGAAATGAACGAAAATAGCAGTATTATTTTCCTCGGCTTGATCTCGAATATTCGGCTCAAATCCTCGGTTCGGTTTGATTTTTCCTTTTCTTTCTCTTTTATTTTATTTTTTTCTCCTCTCTCTTTTCTTTTCCTCTGCTCCTCTGCTACTGGTTTGGCCGAGAAGAAAAGAGATAGAGAAGTGAGGGAGAAAAGGAGAGGAAGGGTGAGAGAAGAAATAATTTGAGGGTAAATTTGTAATTTAATAACTTACCTACATCGTTAATCCTCCCGGCCTGCCACACCAACCCTCCATTCACCACGTAATCCTCCTGTCAGCCACACCAACCCCTCCATTCCACAGCACAACGAAAATTATTTTGAGGGTGTGCAATTAGAAATTTATTATGAAAGTATTAAATAATTTCTAATTTATTTAATATTTTATTATTTACGGTTCCGATAAACGTTTTCCAAATACTATCAAATTTATGCAGGACATAGTGCTCGATGAGGAGAACTCTACAAAATTATCCTTTTGTTGTTTCGATGTCCGGAATAAATGAACCGAAATTCTGAAATAATTAGAAGAATAATTTTAATAATATTAAATTGGCAATTTTGGGAGTATTTTTCGGCCTCGTAAGAAAAATCTCCAAAAATCCTAAATATTACAAAACTAATAATTGTGAAGACCGAATATCATTTGGGTCTGTGGATTTAAAGTTATGTTAACCGAAAGTTATTTCAGTGTCCAAAATTAACTTCGGTGGACTTATTCGGCATCACTGGTCTCAAGAGAGCAATACAGGTAGCTCAAAATTTGGGGTATTACAAGTTATTATTTTTAAAGCTCTAAAATCCATCATTTTTGTTGCAAAGAAATTTTGTTTTCGGATAAAAATTTGAAACTAATAAAAAATAGGAAAGGATTGCGACTTCAGTTGTAATTAAAAGAGAAAAAAAATACACAGATCTACATCAAATATGAAAACACAATTCAATATTATAATTATTAAATAAGACTATAATTTTTTTTATAAATTTGGGAATATGTGACAATAAAAATCTAACCAGAGTAATTTGTTGGTCCACGTGGCGATCTCAAAGAATAAGAGATCAAAGTTTATTTGTTAGAGGTGTTGTGTTGTATTAACGTATTATGAGAACTCTGTTGCAATCAAACGAAGCTACTCCTTGATAGTTTGATATAAAAGTTCTTGTCTTGATCACTGCAAAACTTCACGGTGGAGCTTCGAGGATGATGGAGACAATACTATAGTCGGCTTGATAAGAAAACCCTCTCCTTTTTTTATCATAGCAAGACTTGGAGATCTCTAAGGATAAAAAAGAATGAAACTTATTTGATAAATGTGTACTATTGAACATAACAAGAAAACTCTTGATAGTGTCTAAATCTTAAATTTGTCGACTTGATATGAAAACCCTCTCCTTTATGCACGGTGAAAGAATTTCTTTTCAAGACGAGAACGATAAGAGAGATCTTATTGATATGAAGACTCTCCTTTGTTCAATCAGGAAGATGAAGAAAAGAGGAATTTTGTTGACTTGAATATCATGTTCTTGACGGCTCTTTAGAGTTTTGATAGACAAATGGATACTTGGGAATCCCTTTCGAAATCCCTTCAAAGTTGGAAATGATTTAGTATTTATAGTCTCCTTGGATTTTAAAATTCCCAACTTAATCACTTCCCTTAGATATGGTGAAAATAGGAATTAATGATTGGAAATAGAGACCAAAAATAACCCAAATTCGTTGGAATCGGGCTCGCCTGAAGGGTCCTCCTCCCTTTCCCATTTCTTGAGTGAGAAGCTCCAGTAAATAGAAGATATTGCTAAACAAAAAAGGGGTAAATCCAATAATGGCCACTATAAAAGTATTGACATATTTCTATAGGTGTTTCATGTATTTTGGAATTGTATCAACATCTACCTTTCAGTATCGGTATCTATCTTTCAGCAACTAAATAAGAGTTGTTCAGGATAGGACGAACTATAGAATATGATGTGCTCGTCCAACGAGAAAGGCCTTACCACGTCAAAAAAGAAAGTAGAAAACGAAAAGATAACAAGACATTGTATTTGATAACTCTACTCTATAGTAGTCATGTTTATTGAGGGCTTGTTGTATGCTTGGTCAAATAGGATTGGTCATTGAGGGTTTTTTTTTTTTTTTTGTTTGGGGGGGGGGGGGGGGACCACAACATCGCATCACTGACATCACTTTGTATGGTTAAAAGTACCAAGAGACCATATCTAGGCGTGATAACGGGTTTTATCAAAAAATTTCTACTTGCTTTCTAAGGCGTACATAGATAGACCACCTGATGATCACTTCTTGAAGAAATCTATACGGGCAGAACCACCAATGGGATCGCTAGTGGCTCCACTCCGTGAAGCTCTCTATCAAGTATAGTACGGTGAGACATCACTGAGCTCATTGGTGGGTCACCCATAGCTCTAATACAATAGCCAGATGTTATTCTACTACGTCGCATTTCAAATGGTCATATTTTTTTTTATTCCAAATTACGATTGAGCTAATATAAGTATCGTTGGAAAGAGAATTCAATAACTTTACAACTTCTTTCCACAGAAATTGTTTTACTTCAATATTTGTTATGGTTTAAATGGTATTGAAATTGATTTTGTTGCATTTAGTAACTTCTTTCTATTTTTCATCTCTATTTTAACTAAATTTTCAACCATAGAATTCTTTCGTGATCTTCAATCATTATTATTTTTTTAGTTCCTATAAGACCCCCTTCAAAGATTTTGATACGAATTGTTTGTATGTTTTGGAATACTTTAATCCCTTCATGAAATATCAAAACCACTAGGTGCATTGCAATCTTGTATTTTATCATCTCAAGTGAGACTTATATGCACCAAACTAACCTTGGTACTAGAAGTTGTAATATATGTATCAAGTTGTCCTTGATAGTACAAAATGTGACATGCACCAGGCTGTCTCTGGTACCACAAGGTGTGATATGTGCCAACCTATTATTGGTAGTACAAGAAATGAATGTTTGAGTTAGGATCATAATAGTATCATGCATCAATTCTGAGGATAAATCTATTTTTTTATGGGGATACTATTCAACATGTTGATCCATTTGTAAGAAGTGTACCTTTGAATGTTACAAAGGAGTTGGAATAACTTAACAGAGGTGTATTTTTAAATGCATCTAGGAATTCATAGTAGTTAACAAGTGTGAAATACCATATGAAATTTGCAAGGATTGAGAACTACTGTCTTTTATAGGAAAATCGATGCAAATGTGTGTGCAACGATTCTGAAAACTATTGTGCTACTTGTCATTGCAAAAGAGAGTAAACAACAGCTTTGTAATATGCAAACATTGATTGGGTATGCATTTAGTGAGCCTTGCATGATTACTATCAGTGAATGCTAAATTTGTATCATCAAACCTAATTATTATAAGGTGCTGATCATAGCGTTTTCAGTCAACAATTAAAAGTTCCTGATTTTTTTTTTTTTTGGGGTTTTGTAGCTAGCAAAACGTACCTACTCTATCACTAATGATTCTACCAAAGGGTTCAATATAAATAAATTCTTTTCTTCGGTCATTCCAAGAACAAAGTTGAAGTTAAATTTGCTATGCACCACAGCAACAGTTAATAAGTATTCTATGCATTTGTACGGGTTTCCCACTAGTTATAACTATTACACTTGTATGAATTTATAAAATTGTGGCAACATTTAATTGCAACGGTTATAAGCAACCATTGCTAAATCATATTGCAACAGTTACTCAAAATCGCTGCACGTCCATTTTGCAAGCCATTTTAACACCTGTTACAATGGTTATAGAAAACCGTTGCAAACTTATAGCAATGATTGCAAGAAACCATTGCAATAATTGCAAACATATTATAACTGTCACAAAAATCTTTGCAATAACTGCAAATATATGATAATGTTTATGAGAAACCGTTGCTAGACATAGTGCAATGGTTATAAGAAATCGTTGCTTAACAAATTTCAATAATTATAAAAAGCCATTGACATATTGTAATGGTCATATCGTGATTACCATGACATTTTCTATTTTCTTTATATATTATAATATTTTACGAATGAGCACATGTATCCATAATATTCATCGATAATAAAACATATTATTAAAATCAAAATATAACAAAAAAAATAAGTTTTGATTACATAAAATCTTTGGGGGGCTTAAAATGGTAATTGGCCAAACATTGAAGCAGGAAATTCTAAATGAGCACACAATTTGACTTAGTGAGCACATGCAAACAAGTTTACTATTTTTGGGACAAAGCTATCCTTCAACCAGTTATCTTCTTCTCCAACACTTAGGGATGGTAATAGACGCGTCTACGGGGCAAATTTTAGCTCTCTCAATATAAAATTTTGAATTAGAAAAATAAAATTTTTATTTTTAATTCAAAATTTTGTATTGGATGGGCCAAAATTTAGCCCATGGATGTGTCAATTGTCATCCCTACCAACACTCCACTCTTTCTCTCCTCTAGCACACACCCAATCCCAAAAATTTCTATCTTTTTGTGCTTCTAAATCTTAAATTCCGCGCTCCATTCCCCTCGAACTTGATCCTTCTCTAGTTAAAGCAGTGCCTAATTGTGATTTGAAGCTCATCTTGTTTACAAAATTAATAGAAGAAGACATTGTTCACAGAGGAGAGGAATTGAGGGAGATAGAAAATAACAATACTCGAAATTGGTTGTATTAGAAGATTCTTCTTATATAGAAATATGAAGTAATTAGTGAGGGTAGTGGAGGTGGGGGCAAGGAGACCGTTGGACCGAGCGGGAGAGAGAGCGAGTAAGGAGAGCGAGCGAGGGTGAGAAAACCCTTCGTTTTGAGAGGTTGTGGGTGAGAGAAATGGAGAACATGGGTAAATAGGAAGAACGGGGCGCTCACTAAGGAGAACCCTGGCCTGTTTAAAAGAGAGGTGGTGCTCACTAAGAAAAAGTGCTCACTAAGTCAAGTAGTATTCTCGTTTAGAATTTCCCTTGTGAAACTCTACCCACCATTATAGTATGCATAATGCCAATACTAAGTAGGGACAAGGATGTGGCGATGCTTGTATAGAGGCAGAATCGTTTATATCTAAAACTAAGCGATCGTTGTTTGAAAGGGAGGCACGTGAATTGCAAAATTTTGGGGAGGCATAGCATTTTTCCTTGTGAGCCCACTTAAAAACTTCTATCAAATTACAATTTTGTCATCGATTTTTTTGGACCAAAATGCCCATGTTTTCTTTCTCCCTTCTTCTTCTCTTCTCGAACGAGCAGTTAACCCAAAAAAAAAAAAAAACCTAAAACTCACAAAAAATTGAGGAAGAGGATCATTGGCGGCATTACCTGGACCGTCAATGACGAAGGCGGAGACGGCGGGTAAAAAGGAGAGAAGAGAAGTTGGATAGTGTTGGGTTTAGAGAAGAAAAGATGAAGATGGAGGAGGAATTAGGTATTTGGATTAGAGAAGATTTTTTGGAAGAGAAGAAAAGGAAAGAGGAAGAGAAGAGGAGAAGAGGAGAGAAGGTAAAGTGAAGAAACTGTTTAATAGGAAGAGAAGGGGAGAGAAATGAAAGGAGGGTAAAAAGTTAGAATTTTTAAGTTAATAGTCCGGATCAGTTATTTTTTATCTGGGCTAGACAATCCGGATCAACCAATGTGATTCTGGCTAACAGTCTCAGATTACTTCAAATTGATCCGAGACTGTTAGCCTAGATAAAAAACGTGAGAGAGAGGAAATAGAAGGGTATTTTGGAAATATTAGTGTGCTCACTAGAAAAAACCCTCTCTTTTCAAAAGAGAGGGTGTGCTCACTACGGAAAAAGTTGTGCCCCTCTAGAAATTCCCAAATTTTGGGATCATTGGCTTGCTACTGACTTCTAAAAAAATTTCTTCGTGCTTCATATGTCTTTTTTTTTCCTCAAATGGAAAACCTGTAAATGATCTTGGAAATTCTAAATGACATTCTATTTTCACTAATTAACTGCTTGTTTGTCTAATCAAAGAAATAGCTTTTAACTATTTTACTCTAATAAAAAAAATTGCAAAAGAAAATATTTTTTGAATAAAGAGAGAGTAGGATTTCATTTACTAGATGTCAAAAATGCTGGAGCCTTTTCCTGTAAGGTACTTTCTGTTGGAACCAACCCATGTTGGCCTTCATTTCCTATTTCTTTAATCACTGGATATGAGTCATGATAGGGATCAAAACTGTGTACTGCTTAATCGCCAAACCAACTTAAAATTTTATTATTTTCCGATTTGATAAAGTATACAAGATAGTAGTAGTGTATCCATATCGTTTTTTAAGTGAAATTCTTAATGAGCACATCACTTGACTTAGCAGTGCCATTTGCTTAGTGAGCACATACTCTCTTTTAAAAAGAGAATTTTCTTAGTGAGCACCAAATATTGCCTTTGTCAAACCCTTCTCTATTTTTCCATCCTTCCCTCTCAAACCCTAATTTCTATTTCATTTTATTCATAAAATTTTCCTTAAGATTTTTAAGTAATAGAAAGAAATTGGATACTAATTTAGGATTAGGTTAGAATTTGAATTTTTTTTTTCTTATGATATTTTTCATGTGTTTATCATATTTTATTGATAAATTATTTAAATTAATTCATATAGAATGGATTTAATGATGGGATTCAAGATTGAGAGAAATTGAGTTTAGGGTTTAGATCATAAAAATTTAGAAATTAATGGATTTGGTTGTGTGCTTAGAAATTAATGGATTTGGTTGTGTGCTTAAAGACGGAGAAAGTGATTATGTTGGGAAACTTTGTTTTAAAAAAATGTCGAACTTGTATAAATTCTTTACAACTTAAGGTGTGGTGCTCACCAAGTCAAGTTGTGTGCCCACTTAGAACTTCTCGTTTTCTAAATAAGCATATATCGTTGTAAAATGTTGCATTTCGTAATTGGGTTAGGTTGGATAACCATGAAACAATGGGTCAAGTAATTAGTAGATTAAGATTATTCAACACTGTACATACGCCAGTATAAATATGAGCTGCTATTTCAAATTTGTAGATTATGACTATTCAACACTATACATAAGTCAGTATAAATGTGAGTTGTTATTTCTCACTAATATGTCATGGAAAAAAAAACACCCTAGATGGTTCCTTCTCGCTTCCTTAAGATATTGAAAACTATAGGAATTTTTTTTTTTTTAAAAACCAATTCCTCCCGCCTAAGCATATTGTAAGATGTAGATATTGACACTTGATATTTGTCAAGATAAGAACCAATGTTGAAAATAACACATTATGAAACTTATTATATTGCGTTAGTAACCTAACGGAATCCCAGTGCTACGTAATAATTGGAAATAACTCAATGCACCGTAACAGTACGTTTTTTTATGTTATTTTACATTATATTATGTAATATTACGTTCCCCAAATACTTGGGATAAAAGGCTTAGTTGTTGTTGTTGTTGTATTACGTAACGTTACGTTAAATTATGTTATGTTACGTTATTTACAATTATATTTTAGTAATTTCTAATTTGCTGTTGATTATTAGCAAACTGCTGTAATTTTATTACTTAATTAGTTGTTGGCTTGTTTGATGGCTTATGGAATTGCTAGCTTGTTAATTTACGATTGTTTCCTTATTCGCTTGTAATTCTTTTCTAGTTGTTGAAATATTTTACTTATTGATTCTATTAAATTTTTAATTGAACTGAAATCAATAATTACAAATAAGATAAATTGAACATTACAAAATATAAATTACAACAATGATAATAAATGAAATTAAAATAAAAAAATTAGAATATTATTTTCTTATTTAAATGATAACTGAAATTACGGTTGCAAACTTAATTTAATTTATGAAGATAAATGTGAAAATTATTGTAAACTTAATATAAAATTAAAATAAGTTATGATTATAAAATGGTTATATATTTTTTTTTTTGATATTTTAAATTTATTTTTCAATTTATAAAAATTATTTTATATATTTTATAATTATTTTTATTAAATAAATAGGAAATTGAATAATCTACGTTATGCATTGCATTATATGCGATATAACCTAATAAAAACAAGATGTTACGTTACTATTATTGCTATTTTAAACATTGATAAGAACAACAATACATAGGTAACCAATATAAGCTCATAAAACAAAGTATATATGTTACTTGCCTTTTCCTACAACCAGCTTACCCCATCTTGTCTAAACCCCAAATCTACCCACCCTTTCTCAGATATCCAACTTTGTTAAATGCTTAATTACTCCAACACCAACGTTTCCTTCTCATTTTTCTCTCTCCACTTCAATAAGAAAAGGCTCGAGGGCTTGTGCCTTTCTTCTCAGGCTGCTGGCACTCGTTGCCACCGGCACTGCCACCATTGTCATGGCCACGAGTGACGAGCCACGAGACCACCACCTTGTATGCCAAGTTTCAGGACACTCCTGCGTTGAAGTAATTAATTTCTTGTACTTCTAAGTTTTCTGGCTCTCTAAGGCCCAAAAAGAAGACCCTTGTCACTGATGCCATGTTGATATACTTGGATTGTATATGAAGTTATTATGGGCACCAAGGAAGATATTTTTATTCCCCTTGTGCAACATATATTTTTCTTATTTGTTAATGAGGATAAAATGTTGACATAAATAGCAAATTGGGACATGCAAAGACCCATGAATGAGGATGAACCCGTCTAATTTTGTTTAGACTACAATGACTCATCGTGGCTAATGGAGATAGCATCTAAATACTTTGCTTGATGAATCAAACCGTCTGCTCTACTACCACTTGTCTATGAATAGGATGAACCTGTCTAATTTTGTTTAGATTGCAATGATTCAAAAGGATCAACTATATTTTAGTCTTGAGTCTAAATATATTTAAACACTTATTCGGCTAACCACCTTCTGATCTGAAACAAAATAGAGCGACTGGTCGCATTTAATGCGACTGGAGAGGGCTGCAGAGGGGTTCAATCCGAGCAAAGGGAGAGGAGGAGCCTCGGAGGAGGAAGGGAAACTGAGGAGTCTAGGGAAGAAATAGGAGGTAAATCTGCGGCCTGAGGCAGAGAAAGGTGGGGTTGACAGGAGGAATTTAATGCGCCTAGAGGAATGGGAAGCACAGGCTGAGGGAAGAAGCAGGGTGGTCAGGTCGCATTTAATGGACCTGGAGATAATTAAAGACTGGGGCTCGGGTTCCAATGAGCCTGGGGCAGAAATATCAGGCCACCAACCTCTCTACCCAAATTAGGCCCATTTATTTTCAAGTAGAAAAGGCAGATGACTCAGGCACAGGGGATAAGGGGGCCGACTTTGGGGACAAAAAAACCAAGGGGCCGCAGGGGAAGAACAAATGCAAAATGAAGGTGGAAGTGATAGTGGAGTGGAGGGCTGCTCCAAGGCCCAACTAAATAATAATTTAAAGGAAGCCCAGATGAATTTTGTGGCCCCTAATATTGAAGGCTGCTCCAATACAAATACCTCTCAAAGTGATTATTTGGGCCTTCTCACACACCTTAAAAATCTGGACAAAGATTTTGTCCGGGACACAATAGCAAAATTATTAGAGAATGTGATGAAAGGGGAACAGACAAGAACTCCCATGAAGACACGGCGTAGACAGGCCTCCCGTCTCCCAAAGAGGGTACGGGACAGAAAAAAACTTCAGATCTGACCCAGTACTCATGACCTGCCTGGAACCTCTCCAGAGAAATTACTCATGCCCCCACTGGATGCACTACCAGCAAAGGAGGTAGGGGACAAAGAAGTCACAGGACCAACTTCAGCTCTCCCGAAGGCCATGAATGATACACACCGGGGCTTCTGAACTGGAAGAGGGGATCCGCGAAAATAAACAGACGATCCCTGTGATCACTCCAAGCAGAAGGAGCAGGAGATTGGAGGAGAAAAGGGGAGGTCAACAGTACAAAACTGGCCAAACTGCAATATCAGCTACCAAACGTAAGGCACTTATTTCGGAACTCGCTCTAGGTACCTCTCATTTAAATTTTGATATACTGAATTTAATTCCCGATAATGAGTTACTTTCTGCGCCCGAGATTTGTGATATTGACATGGGACTAGAGGATGTGGAGACCAATAGTATTCTATTACAACTTAGATCATTAGATGATCCTAAGTTTTTGGAGGGGAATAATGCGAGGGTTTAATACCCATCGGTTATGGAGAAGTTAGTTCACCAGATTCAAACGAACTGTATGTTCTAAAATGTTAGGGGATTGGGTAATCCAATCAAACAACGTATGATCGCAGAAGTCATCCGAAATAAGAAAATTGACATTGTTTGCTTGGAAGAGACTAAACTAACTAATCCGTCCCAGAAAATGCTAAAGTCTATTGGTCCTAATAGCTCATTTACTTTCCATTATAAAAATACCTGTGGAGCATCAGGTGGTTTATTAATCGGCTATAACTACAATTTCGCTCTACTAGACACATGGGAAGGTCAATTCTCCCTCTCAATAAGAATAAAGAGACTTTCTAATGGGTGGATTCAAACAATCACAGTAGTCTACGGTCCTAATGACACCCAGTCACGTCCTCTTTTTTGGGACGAACTTAAGAACATAAGGGGTAGATGGAGTTCTCCTTGAATCATAGGGGGGATTTTAATATCACTCGATTCGTTCAAGAAAGAAAAGGAACGGACCGTCACCCCTGAGATAGAAAGATGTTCAATGAGATCATCTCTCAACTTCAACTTACCGACCTACCACTGAACAACAGTAGATTCCCATGGTCTGACATGAGAAAAAATCCAAATTTGGCCAAGTTGGACAGGGTGCTAATTTGCCAGAATTGGGATATGAAATTTTCCCTTTCTGACCTCAAAGCACTTGAGCGCATCACCTCTGATCATGTACCAATTTGTCTAAACTCTAGAGAGCACCAACCACATCAGAAAAGATTCCATTTTGAGAAATGGTGGCTAGAGCATGAAGAGGTCCATGATCTCATCAAGGAGAGTTGGTCACAACAGACCTCGGCAACAGATGCTACGGGTAACATATGTGTTAAATTTCGTCGTCTCCGCAAAGTATTATAGGGATTGGAGAAAAGGTATCGCCTCTTATCCCGCGAGCACAAAACCAAATTACTGGAAGAAATAGATACTCTGGAGAGACACGAAGAGACAAGATCTCTTAGTGAGGCAGAGAGCTCCAGATTACTTGATCTCCGAAAATATAGAAGAAATTTACAAAAAAGAGGAGATAATGTGGAAACAAAGAGTATGATGCAAGTGGATAAAGGAAGGGGATGCTAATACTGCTTTTTTTCACATATCTGCTTGCATGCGTAGAAAAGTTAAAAGATTAACGAATTACAATCTGAGGAAGGACTTATTCATGGACCCCAATTATAGGACCATGTACACCATCACTTTAAAAAGCTATTTGGAACAAAAAACCACTTCAGATTGCGAATGCAAAGAAATGCCTGGCCCACCTACCCGAACTTACAAGAATTGAAACTAGAGATCCAAGAAGAAGAAATAAAGCGTGCAGTATGGGAAGGAATTGTGGCCTGAAAAGGCACCTGGTACGGATGGCTTTCCAATATTTTTTTATAGGACTTTCTGGGAGACAGTTAAGGATGATCTTAAAAGAGTGGTTGATGAAGTCTACCAAGATTCATCCAGACTTGATAAAATCAATTATTCCCTCATCACACTTATCCCCAAAAGGGATCAAGTAGAGCTGATTGGGGACTACAGACCCATTGCCTTGGTGAATTGCTCTATTAAAATCATCACAAAAATCCTTTCCAACAGACTTGCACCCAAATTGCAAGCTATGATTGGGGATTATCAGACTGGGATTGTTTATTCAAGGTTTTACGTCTTTGCGATTTTGGAGAGAGGTGGATCTCATGGATCAGAAACTGGCTTACATCTGCAAAAACACAGATCTTAGTTAATGGTGTAGCAGGAAAAGAGATAGTACTCAAAAGGGAGACCCACTTTTCCCCCTTCTGTTTACTCTCATTGCTAATGGCCTCAACATAATGTTTAGAAAAATGGAAAATGCAGGTCGAATAAAAGGTCTTGCATGATCTACCTCTATATCACATATCAACCTCCAATACGCAGATGATACACTCATATTTGGAGGCGATAATCTCTCTGAGGTAATTCACATCAAATGGGGTCTTCGCTGTTTTGAGGTATGGTCGGGGCTGAGGATCAACTTTGCCAAGAGCTCCCTTATATGCTTAGGATATAAAAGCCTTACTATGAATTTTATCCTCGAGACCTTCAGCTGTAAGGAAGAAAAATTCCCAATGAAATACCTAGGTATCCCTATCAAGCTAGGAAAGCTCTCCAAACAGAACTGGTACCCTCTTTTGGAATGCTTCGAGAAGAAACTAGATAGCTGGAGAGGGGGACTATTATCTTTAGGAGGGAGGGTTATCATGTTCAACGCAGTTCTTTCATCCCCGCCCCTCTACTACATGTCCTTCTTTCTATTATCATGTTGGCTTAGAAACAAAATAAATCACATCAGAAGGAGGTTTTTATGGAATGGTATGGCCGATTCCAACAAATATCATCTTATTTCTTGGAAGCAGGTTTGCAGGTCTAAGACTGCGGGAGGTCTTAGAGTTTTAGATTTGAGAACTTTCAATTTGTCCCTAATGGCTAACTAGTGGTGGCACTTACTCACTCGTCCCAAGGGTAGCCTCCAGAAACTCATGCATGCCAAATATTGTTCCCGAAATGATACGTGGTATGTGACTGATAGAAATTCACTAAATTCTTCCTGCTTCTGGAAAGAGATGATTAAGACCAAACAAATAGTTTGGCCTAGTCTGCAATATAAACTAGACAATGGTCAAAAAATTACATTCTGGCATGACCGATGGTGTACACAACTCCCCCTCAAAATCTTGTTTCCTGTAGCATTTGAATTATCCTTAAATAAGGATGTAGTAGTTACCTCCCAATAGGAAAAAGTGAGATGGCGACTGAATCTAACACATCGCATGTCAATATTAGAGGAAAGTCAGGTCCGCGAGCTAAGGTCTATTCTAAATGAAATAACACCACCCGGGACAACCAATGACCAACCCATATGGAGATGGAACAAGAATGGAGTATTCTCAGTAAAATCCACATATCACCATTTTATGTATAGTGGAGTCAACACTAAGGACACAAGTTGGATATGGAATACAAAATGCCCACTGAAAGTCAAGATATTTCTCTGGCTAGCCAATAGAAATGCACTCCTCACATGGCCAGAACTACAAAGACGTGGCTAGTCAGACCCAAATTTCTATGTCCTGTGTAGCGCAGCTGGAGAGTCCATCCAACCATTTATTACTAAACTGTAATTTCGCTTATCATCTTTGAATTCGCTGTGCAAGAACTTTTGGGATCAACCCAAACATGGAGGAAGAAAATTGCATAGGGAGTAGACTATGTTTAAATAGCCATCCATCAAATCGGGCCAGAATCCTAACTGCAGTTTTGTATTGGAATGTTTGGTTGGAAAGAAATAATAGAATTTTTAATTCTACTGCTCTCTCCTTACATACTTGCATCCGTTTAGTTATGCATGATTTTTCTCTTTAGATAGATATACCTTCCGATGAGGAGCGAATACATATCTCAGGGGGATTTTCTGAGGATGACATGGATTCTCCTGGTCACATATGATCCGCACCATTCAACCTACAACATGGAGAAAGAATCAACTCTGCGGCATTACGAGAAGAATTCTTGACAGGACCTGTTCCTACTTCTATATATTTTTTCTTTTTGTTTTTTGTAACTAATGTATTATGAGAATCACTCATACGAGTGATCGAACTCTGTTACTCCTTCTATGGTTATTTTATCCCCTTTCTAATGGAACACGGAGGGCTTCCACCCGCCGTTTTATTTCAAAAAAAAAAATAGCAGTATCTCCTTGCCTTTGCCTTACTATCACTTTTTAGACTATCCTAACAACATATCTTGCGGTTATAATGCTAAGCATACGGAGCACATTACTGTAATAAAGTCGGTTTAAAAACAAATATCACAACTAATCTTATTTCATTCATAAAGGAATACTTTTTATATAATCATGTCAACATAACATAATCAATATGGATTTAAATAGTAGAAAGTTTATGTGGAAGCACATAACATAATAAAGCTTGTATTGCCTTCACCTTATTATTTCAGATCTCACGTCAAGTCATATTCTCTTTGAATGCAGGTTCTTTGTAGCTGCCAATGCCATGGGTGCAGCTTACAGCCTCTTTACTCTCTTTGCCCGGCAAACTGGTACTCTCTCAAGATTAGTTCTAGCCTTTGACGTGGTGAATTAACGTGAACATATACGACATAACAAAATGCTAGACTAGGTTATCAAATAATTTGCAAGGATTCTGATGACTTTGTTGTGGGCTACTCTTGTCGAATTCAGATAATCACAATGCTGTTGACTGCTGCTGTATGGGCTGCAGCAGTGATAGCGCGGGTTGGGAAGCTGCCCATCTGCTGCCAGATCCACAACTTCTATCACCAGGTGGCTGGGTCGATGATATGTGGATTTGTCGGAGTTGCAATGTACTTGGTGATCTTGCTCCGTGCCATTCACAAGTTCAATCAGCTTCACCTATACTGAAGTAAAAGGAAAAACAAAACAAAGAGAGGAAAAAAAAGAACCTGTGTGTGCAGGCTTGCTCTGTGAAAGTCTTGTTTGATTTGTAATGCCATGTTAATGTCAATGTGTTTGTTGTTGGGAGCAAGCTTTGTCAGTGAACTAAATTTTCAATCGTAATTTTAATGAGATTTTGATTTATATTTATCTCTTTTTTTCCAGGTGAAATCTAGTTGTTATTGGTGTTAGTTTTGGTAGGCAGGCTGGTTGATTGTTTACTATTTGTGAATTATTACTATTGGTGAATTATGATGTGTCCTGTGACACTATGACACTAGGATGGTAATAAATGCATCAATGAGTCAATTTTTGATCCGTCATATACAAATTTTTAAATTAAAAATAAGATCTTCTTTTTAATTCAAAATTTTATATAAAATAGACTAAAAATTAACCCGTGAATACACTCATTATCATCCGTAGTTGTAGTATTTAAGTGACTCAATTATTTAATTAAGACCAGTCGTGTGCACGTAAAAAACGATTCAACTATCCACGTTCCAGACAGTACTTTTTTATGGCTGAAAAGTACACAGTAAATGTTCGTAATCTCCCTAGTCAAGAAAAACAATCAGCTCAATCCCTTTGAAACTGATGAGCTAGGTTACTATCTGCATCATTTTCAGTTCGGTAGTACAATATTTCGAAACTCGAAAATCAACTAAATCACAGTAGAGCAACAGCTCACAACAAATGATAAGCAAAACTTTAGTAGTGAAACGTACAACAAATGTAACAATCAGTACTTGCAGATGTATGTTACTTCCCATTTTCCTTGGATTGAAGGTTCTGCAACTGTTCCTTGCACTATATCGCTGAGGGCGAGACTGATGAATTATGATTAGCATCCTCAAAAACCTTTGTTACGCTCCGTTCCCCAATTGAATTAGATCTAAAAGGAGTATATAACCATCCCTCCATCTACATGCAATAAAACTGTCGGTTCCTCTCCTTGCATCTTCCCATTTTAACTCTACGTGCTGTGAGTGCCTCCAGGAGAACACTCAATCCATTCTCTACAGCCTCTGCCTGTTTATCCAGACCGCACAACTGGAGCTTTGGGTAATGATAGCTCAGCTCCGAGAGAACAGCAGCAGCCGCTGCTGCTGTGCAAGTCCGATCCCATGAGGGTTGAGGCCTTTCAATAGCAAACATAAGAATTTCACCACAAAATCGAGCATATACTGAAGAATGAATGCAAGAACAGCAAGTATATAGAATATTATGAATAGGGTCCAAATTAAAGCTGCACTTTTCTCACCGTAGTTTATGCATCACTGAAGCGCCTGTGGCCGAAAGCAAGACACAGGGCAGATCTTCCTCTCCCCATATTGATGTCCACTTCTCCTGCAAACAGAGGAAACATTTCACGAAGCAGATATTTAAGGAATGGAGCTCTATGAGATACGATATCATTCAATGAGGGATTCAATGGTTTTCTGACAAGTCTGAATCTGAGGTGGGAAGAAAATCAGAAAAATATATTATTTTCTATCATTAATTCTATTAAACTATGGAGGCATTACCATACATGCTCATTGAAAAAAAATATATACTTACAGAAATGAAAAGGCCAGATAGAGAAGTTGGGATAAGAAAATTGTGATTTTGAGCATAAGTCCAGCATAAGTAGACAATATATGGCCAGAAACATGAAATCCTTTACCTATACTATTCTCAGATAAAAATTTACTTAATCTATATTAAATTGTTATCACAAATTAAAATAGTTAGCACACTATAAAACAAACAAAATGTAAATAAAAGAAAGCCCATGATTGGAAGGGCAATTAGCAAGCAAATAGACCAATAGACACCTACTCCCAGTCTGAAAGCACAGGGTTTAATTCATTATTTACTTCAAAAGGCATTCCATTCGGATAGACATATACATCCGCGGATCATGTTTAGATTTGCTAAAATGCTTTGCCTACTATACCCATCATTGAGTAGCGGGGAAAAAAAAAAAAAAAAAAAGAATTGAAGGGCAACCAGTGCATGAGGGCTCCTGCATTGCAGGCTCTGGGGAGGGTCTGTTATACGCAACCTTATTTCAACTCTACGGAGAGACTGTTTCCAGGGTTTTAACCCGTGACCCCCAGGTCGCAATGAAACAACCTTACCTTTGCTCTAAGGCCACATAGAAATCAAGATGTCTAGTAAGTAATTCAACAGGAAACTTGGATGACATGCTCTATGGATCTGCAATGGCCTGACCAAGAATAAAAAGAAACCTTCAGAACTGAGGGCAATCATATTATGGCGATTAATCAAAGGCCATATCCCATTGAGAGAATAATGATTCAAACTACTGAAATAATTTATAAGAGATTATGGGAGCTGAGTCCATTTCACGGTTCAAATTAGGATTATAGGACAGCAATTAAAATGAAACAAAGTGTTATCGTGCCCACTGGATTGTTTAATAGAGCAGCAGGGCTACCAACTGATCAAGTTAATGTAAAAAACTGATGGGAACAAGCAGTTAATGTTTTCAAAGCAACAAAAGAAGGGGAAAAAAGACCTCTCCATTATTGCTTAATAAGTTAGACCTCCTTAAAAAAAGAATATAACATAAATTGAAAGCAGGAAAGGAAGATGCGTAAAAACCTTCAAACGTCTATACATGGCAGCAGAATTGCTCCAGGTGCCATCGATCAGCACAAAGTGCAGAGGCTTCTCTATGAGATCCTGTATAAATTGGAGTTAATATGTAATATAGAGTTGGACAAACAACGTTGCTCTCATCATTTTGATAATACGCGCAAATTAGTGCTTAGCACCAAAACTGAAACGCTTGGGCTGATGCACTACTAATGGATTAAAGGAATGCACATATAAAAGTCAAACATCCTTATTCATAATTTGTATGATATCCAGCACACCAATTCACATGCACTATTTTATAGTTCAATTTTATAGCCAAAATCATATTTGTAAATACAGGATCGAATGCAAATAATGTAGTTATCATCTTGCCCAAATGAACAAGAAAAATAAGAATAAAGAGATTGGAGACAGTACAAAATGATTTATATTGTTTATTTCCTTTAGATTTCAGTCCATGCAGCTACATCCAAAGCTGGTTTAGTTAATTCAGAAACAAAAACTACAAAAGCATAGTACTCCACATCTTGTAACACTTAAGCCAGAAGGCATATACAAGTGGATGCCCTCATTTGTTCTGGTGATATTGTGAGTTCAAACTTCAAAGGTTATCATCCAACCTATCTGCAGGCAAGCATACATAAATCTATCAGCAAGCAAGCCTAAACAGCAAGAACAATGGGTGGCCGGTATCTCCCTCTCAACCAAAGCACACACACTTCATTCCCTCATGTTGTAATCAAGGGTATAATTCTGTTAGGTATAACAAGGTTCCATAAACCAATGCCTAAGAATCACAGACAAGCACGTGCTTGACTGAACCCACTTCATTTCCTCAAATTCTCATCCATGAGTAGTTTTTTTTGGTGTAAGCAAGTTCCATAAACCAAAGTTAAATAGATTAAAATTCTAAACTATTTCCATCCTTATCTAGTTTTCGACTAGGATATTACTGAAGTTATCCAAAATGATAAAACACTATGAAGTAGATGGCCACACGCATGCTTCATTTAATCAAATTTTTAAGAAATCTTTTTTGGCAGGTCATATTCATAAGTCTCGCTATTTTGTGTATGCTTGCAAAATTTTTTATAGGCATATTTCCCATGTGAATCAAGTGCTACGAACTACAAATAGCCAATGGCAGAGCCATATGTAACTAGGGTGGCACATGTCGCACCATCCCTGAAATTTTTAAAAATTACCATACATAGTTTTTATATATTAATTTTCTGTAGAAATTTTTCATCAGGCCCTTGCTCAGATTATTTTGTATTGCCCCTCAATAAAATCTTTGGCTCCTTCCTTGCAAATGAAAATTAACTATGCACTTATTTAGAAAACAAAATTACTCAAATTTAAATCATACTTCACAAATAAATAAATAAATAAATATGTTTGCCAAAAATAGGAAATATAGCACAATTCAAACTTCGTCTTCAACTTTTACTCCTAAAGACTAGCCTTATTTTTTTATGCTGCATATTGGTCAGCCCTCGCCTGACACTAAACAAAACCCAAAAAAATCGTGTCCTGATTCTTCCTCTATCAAGCCCAGTATTTAACAATCTTAATTCCTAAGAGCCTCGATTTAGTTGTTTAATTGCTATGCTTTTGTACATATCTGCTCGATATACAGTTTAAGAGTGTGGCTTACTTATCCCTAGGTACCGTTGGCTGCTTGCAATGTTGGTTACCACGCAATGGCCATGGCCAATGTTGATATACAACAGGATACTCTTGTAAGGAACCAATTAGCTCAGACTAATAAAACAAGGAATGACAGTCCACTAGCAAATCCAATACATATCGTACTACTATCATTCAACATGTACACTTAGAGGTGTTTAACTTGAGGTCATGATATTTTCCATCTTTAGGAAGTTAAAAGAAAACCAAAACCACATTTCATTTAGGGGAACAGTCGGCCACAAGTACTAACAATTAGGCATTGTCCATCAGTGAAGAAAACAATTGTAGACGACAGTGGATAGGGTGTGCAAATGCACCTTGATATCATGGATATATCTGCATCTAATCCAATCCGGATGCACACGGATATGGATTGAAAATCTGGCGCATTCTGGATCCAGATCTAACTATGGATATGGATATCTTGAAAAACAAATCTGGATACGAATATCCAGTTTATGGAAAACTATTCATATTACCCAAATTTGAAGTAAATTTATTTTTAAATTCACTAACTTCCACAAATAAAAAATACTAAGTTCATTTCATATGAATTTTTCTCATTCCCAAATCCGATATGTTGCAACTTAAAAGGACTTGTAGTGGTAAGGGAAATTATCTTCAACTCCCCACAATAAAGTTAATTTTTTTAGACCCATCTATTTTAAAGCTATAAAGAAATTAAGAATTTAAATTAAGTACTCAAATTTTGATATCTTAACAAAGATTTTATTTCTAAAAACTTTAAATAATTTAATCTAAAAATATCTAAAATAAACACATAAAAATTAACATATTGTCTAACACGACGATATACTTTGATGCACATTTGTATTCATTTTTTTATCGCATTCCTTATGTGTTCATATCTTCATATTTCCAACATCCGATCCATATCTGCTTCAAATTTAAGTGGATAAGGATACATATTTTTTCCTACCGAACCATTTCTGATCCATTTTGCACCCTACTAGTAGGCCATATCAGAATTAGTTATTTGTAGGAAGCAACCTTGGCTCCAGGTAATTTTGCCAGGTCCTTTTGTATAAATTTCAATGGAGTTACATATTGTTATTATATTTATTTTGGAACTGGTATCCATGGTCTATTCTGCTGTCATGATGAGAATAATTTATATCCAAATGGATTATAACCACAGGAAGCTCTGATGTCCTGTGATTTTTTATTTCTATTTTTTCCTGCTTTTATTATTTTATATTTTTTTTCCCTAAAGGCTGTAGTGCAGTCTTGAAACTGGGACTTCCCATAACTCAACGTACCTCTTAGCCAACTGAACAAGAGTTACGATGAAAACAGAGTATAATGAAGCTACACATTCATGGCAAGAGTACTTGATGCATGGTTGGCTGCCCCAGAAAACTTGCTTAGGTAGCCCGTCTCTACAAAGATATAGAGGATCTGTCTAGAAAGCTCAACTGATAAGTCTGGCAAACTCATCAATTGATGAAATTCAGCAGACTCCTCAATGCTAAGGCCTAATCCTACCACAGGATGACCCATTGGTGATTCTCCAGAGCCTTGGTATCTATAAGTGTCCCATAATATGGAGGGAAGGGGGTTTAAAAGTAATTAAACTGGGTCCTATGCAGGATAGTTAACAAGATGAACATGTCATATCAACTAAAATAGAGCCACCACTACTGTTGACGGTGCCTAAAGATGCCCCAAACAAGAAACAGTCTGCTCATGCTCTAGGGGATGTAACCCAAGGCCCAAGAGTAGAGCAAACTGAATCCCAGTCAAGCCAATCCTAAAACACTGCCTAAATGTGCAGGTAAAATAAAGCATAGAAGAACCTTCCAATATAAAGATGGAATCGATGACTAGAACAATTAGCTCATAAACAGCTCAAAATCATGTTTGAGGAGATATTGTACAACAAAATAAAAATGGGGCTTCAAAAAGGTTAGCACACGCTACATACAATTGTATGACCTTCTGGCCCTGCAAATGAACTATCAAAAATATCCTGAACCGACTTTGGAGATGCATTTTTATTGGGATACAAAAACCAAGCCATGTTTTTCCCTGTAATAAAAGAATTTTACCAATTAATCTCAAGCCATCACTACTAAGAAAAATTCAGAGACATGTAAGGAATGTTAAAAAAAGAATATCAACTTGCAAAATAAAATAGAGGGTGAACAAATTTTCATACACCACAATTTGCTCATAATAATTCCTGCATTAATGGAACCAATACATAAATGTTTATAATATGAGGCATCTCCTAAATTAGGAACTCAAGAAAAACATAGTATTCCCTTCACACTACTATTAATACAAAAAACTATGCTTAATAAGCCTCACTTGTGACATCATCAGAGAATGCATATCCAAACTATAGAGATAATGCTGACAAAAAGGGCAATGTTGCATTTCAGGCATCATTCTGAAACTCCATTCTACTTCACTCCGCTGATAGTGTCTACTTCAAGTAGTTTCAGCAGCTCAGACAGCACTGATGGTTTCCCTTTGAGAATGTAATAATGTTGAAACAAATTAAACCTTCAACACTATTGCAAGGGTATAAATTGATCCAACAACACAACCTGATTATAGGTCATATGCCGTCCACCCCACATGGTCAATTATGGAGGGAAAATCCTCTTGGGTGCCCCATCGTGAATGGTGCAGATGAAACACAAAACCAAGTATTTAGTAGAGCAATGTCTTGGCCACCTCCTCTACACGCTTTAGGTAATTGGTTGAGCCCAATTAACCCATCATAATATCAAACGACTATATTTGGAATGCACACCAATAAATGCAACAATAGAGGTAGAATTCTAACAGACAGGGGAACCATATGCCAAAGTCAATGGGCTTGGGAGTCATACATGGGGTAACGTAAATTACATTCCATTTATCAACTCCTTTTCTAAGTAATAAAAATGTAACAATCTAATTTCATTATAACTTACATTTTTGATATCAGATTAATCCCAAAATGAATGTGTTGTGTTTGTCTCATTTTTCTATATTTTTGTGATTTTCTTAAAAATTTTAAGATAGTCACTTAAAATAATATTATTTTAATCACCGATGGGTCGTACAAATATTTTTACTAGTCTCTCTTCTTTTGACTTGTAAAAATGAAGTTTGACTTTTTTTTGGATTAGTTTAATTTGAAATTATAACCTTAAACAACTCTAATAACCTATTATTAGTATTCATTTATCTTATACCTATTTTGTTTTATTCACACATATCTTACTTTACCATACTTGTCCTTTGGACAAGCATGACAAACCATCATCTAATCCCCCATATCTCTCATTTATTATATATTTTTCTTCCATTTCTTTCATTTGTTTACTCTCCTTCATTTTTTATTCATCTCTTCTTTTTATTTTTTTTACTCCAACTCAAGATAAGAAGAAAAGAGAAGAAGAAGAAAAAAAAAAAGAGAACAAGTTATTTAGTCTCAAAATAGGCTTATCTTCCTACCCATCAAGGCAAGTAAAATCACATCCACTCTCATATTTTTTCTAACTCTAATTGTTTATGGTTAACTTAGAATCTTGATTTGTTAAAATTTAAAAAGATAATGTCTCTATACAAAAATCTCTATGATTATTCTAGAAAAATAAAAATATGATTTTTACACTTTACTCTATGTTTATATATCAAATTTATCATTTTATTTATAATCTCTCATTCTTAAATTATAAGTTGTAAAGTTAAACTATATGCTTAAATTTTAATTTTATTTTGTAACTAAAATCTTTTATAGCCAATTTAGAATCTTGATTTGTTTAATTTTAGAAATGTGATATCTTTATACAAAATTCTCTATGATTATTTTAAATATAAAAATATGATTCTTACACTCTACTCTATGTTTATATATTAAATTTATGATTTTATTTATGGTCTCCTATACTTAAACTATAAGTTACAAAGTTAAACTATATGTTTAATTCTGAAATTACAAAGAAACCACCTTTATGAATGTTCATCATATTGGATATAAATTTGAAGTTTCCTACATAAGTTTTTCTTGTATAATGCAATGATTTTAAAATCATTTTCCACTTGCCATTAGAAAATATGTATATATATACATTTATTTATTTATTCATTATCATGTTTTAAAGAGAGAGTTTCATATAAGTTTTACATTAAATTTACTAAAATATTTCTTTTATGCAAACTATTATATTAGATCATAATTCCTTTATGCTAATTCATGTTTACTTGAAACATATATACATTAGTAAGGTTTAATAAATTTACTACTTTCCATACCATGAAATCATTTTAGAATTTGGAAAATTCATTCATTGTTAAACCAATCGTTATAATAGTGTTAAGCCTATTTAATTTCTATTCTTACAATTTAGTACCCACTTACCTAATACATGTTTATATGCATAATTGTATATATGTGTGGTTTACATGCATGACAATTATTTTCATAACACATTATATTATTCTATGACTATCATGCTTGCCTTGACATATACATACTAGTCACTTGTACAATTGCCTTGACATATACATACTAATTACTTATACAAGATACATAAAACTATACCAGATTTTCCTTATTAGTACATACACATGTCTTGATAATGCCATGGATCTTGACTTACCTATTAACTTGATTTTGACACTCCATCATACTTAGCTTGACATATACATACTAATTACTTGTACAAGATATATGAAAATATGTCGGATTTTCCTTATTAGTACATACACATATCTTGATAGTGCCATGGATCCTAACTTGCCTGTTAACTTGATTTTGACATGAACCACATCTTACTTGTTACTAGACATGTATATGTATTAACCTTAATATGATTGGTTCATCATATTCCGGATTGATTTTCATGTAATATAACTTAAAATCTTGGGTTATGGGAGAACTAAAAGGTGGACAAATATTGTATCGTGAAAGATTTAGTATAGGTTGCGCAACCGAAATAGGGGCCCATCCGCGGAGGCGCCCGGATGGTACTGAGCCATCATCTCTTGTTTAGTTCATGTTGAAGGGACGACCGATTACTTAGTAATCGGTATCTGCTTGAGTGCTTAGCGGCACGGCTGGTTCAGCGCCAGCATCTTGGCCGAGTCCCGAGTATGTACGGGTACTTTCACGATACAGGTTTATTTCTTCACCAGTTAGTTCAAATATAAAATAAAATATGATATTAAGTTAGACTTGATATGCATGTATATCCCTGCTTGATATTTTTACTTAATCATTACTCTTTTCCATACATGTGCATATGATTTTTACATCAATTCATATTTTACTTGTTAGTGCATATTGCATACTCCCTACGATATAGGTTTATTTCTTCACCAGTTAGTTCAAAATATAAAATAAAATATGATGGTGAAGTTCAAAATATAAAATAAAATATGATATTAAGTTAGACTTAATATGTATGTATATCCCTACTTGATATTGCTACTTAATCATATTACTGTTTTCCATACATGTGCATATACTTTTTATATCAAGTCATATTTTACTTGTTAGTGTATATTGCATGCTTCCTACGATAAGAGTCTATTTTTTCACCATTCAGTTCAAAATATTAACTAAAATAAGATATTAATTTAGACTTGATATGCATGTATATTCTTCCTTGATATCATTACTTTCATATCCACTCATATCTAACATATTTGTTTATATTACACGCTCCGTACTTCTTATTGTTTTACTTGCCGGGTTTGACCCTGAGCTCCCCACACGCTCGGGTACTGAAAATGTGAGCGAGAATCCGCCATTGCACGATCCGTATTTTCTAGAGCAGGTTGAGCAGCAGTAGATTTATAGGTCTCCGCTTTTGTATTTTTGGTTTGGTATGTATTACCCTTTTGGGATTTTATTTCCAATTTTTATATCAGTATTGTACTTGTTGCTTCTTATGTTAGACATGTATATCTTCTTTTTTATATGGCAGTAGACTAACTTCCAAGATTCTGGTTGATGACTAGTATTCAGTTCCATTCATTTCTTCTTTTACATACTTATAGGTCTCGTGCATGTCGACCTACACGTGCCCGCCGGTAACGCACTCCGTTTTCGTATCCCTCCAGAAAATAGGGCGTTACAAAAAAAGAGCAAGAATAACAACATCCAATGACAGCACAGATGTCATCAATGAAGTATCTACAATGGATATATGCAAAAACAAATCCAAGAATTGGGTTATCTAGAAGGAAAAAGTAGTTAATATGCACAAGGAAGGGGATTTAAGACGACATGCTTTTAATTCATATAGGGTTGGAAATTTGGCTCAATTTTTTTTGTAGTGGCCATCGATGACCAACATGTGCCATCGATGGGCCAATGTCCATCATAGGGTTAGCAGTAACCCACAGCAAAGGTGGTCCTCAGACTGATGATGGCAAGATTTTGCCATCAGTGGCAGAAGGCGAAGTTGGTGTTTGGACGTTTTTTGAGACTCGTGAGAGGTCAAAACTAATCCTATTTGATTATGGTTTGTATCAAATATCCCAAATCTATATAAGGAGTTAGCGCTTTTATGAGTATCTAGAGAGATCTTTCATGAGGAGATAATACTTTAGCATCTTTTCAAAGTTTTTAGTTTTCTTAATTTGTGAATGATTATTTTATAACATTGAAAAATTTGAGACATCCCAAGTTTCATAATTTGCAAACATCATTAATAATGAAGTTTGATTTGGCCGCGGACGTAGAACTTGCTCCAAACTACGTAAATTCTTAGTCTGGTTAGATCTTCTAATTTGATTTCTCCCTTAAAGTTTCTGTTTAATATATCTATTTAATATCAATAATCCCTAGTTCTCTATTTAGATTACCTCTCACTTCTGCAACAAGTAATTTTAGAGCAATCAAGGTTTGACTCCTTGATTTTGGAAAATTCAGGTTATTGGCAATTTATAAAAGTGAAACCTTTTCTAAAGACCATGCCGGGAGATTCAACTTTAGATACATTGGCACCAAAATCGACTCAAGGGGAATCTTTGTAGTCTTTAACATTATCAAGATCCACGATGACGAACACTAAGTTCGAAGTGGAGAAGTTCGATAGAACTAATAACTGCGGCAGGTGGTAATGTAAAGTTATAGATGTCTTATTTCAGCAACATCTATAGATGAAGTTGAAAAAGGATAAGCCCGAAGACATGATTGAAATTGAATGGCAGAAAGTAAATCATCTGGCTTGTGAAACGATTAGGCTTTGTCAAGAAAAAGACCAAAGTATTTTATGATGAGGAAAACTGTAGCAAGTGAGCTTTCGCAGAAGTTGGAACATATATATATATATATATATATATATATATATATATATATATATATATATATATATATATATATATATATATATGATGATGATGAAGAGCATAGATAACCGTCTCTATATGAAGAAAAAACACTTTCGATCGCAATACAATCATGTAATTCTATGTATGAACACCTCAAGAAATTCAACAAGATACTGATTTGCAGAGTTTAGATGTTGAAATTTTGAATAAAAGAAAAAACCTTACTGTTGTTAAACTCACTACCTGTGATTTGTATGGACATCTAACTACCACCTTACTATATGTAAAGTGAAATTAGAATTGAAGATGTTTCAAATGCCTTAAGAACAATAAGTACCAAAAGTTCTATAAAAAGGATCATCAGGGTTCGATTTCAGATACATTGGTAGTACGGAAAGATCTGAAAACAAGAATCAAGGTGGATAGGGAAGAACCTGCTTTAAATCGAGGGAGAAATTTAATCCTAAAAAGGATGTGTGCGCGTATTATCGGAAAAAGTCACTGGATGAAAATTTGTCCCAGACAGGCTAAAGGTAAGAAGCAGGGTCAACTACATATGTTGCACATAGTGGAGATGAAGATTCAAATAATACTTTAACATGTTTATCTGCAGTTGGCCACAAGAATGAGTGGATTCTGGATTCGGGCTTCAGCTGCCACATCTGTCCCAATCAGGAACTCCATTCTAGCTTGAAAGCATTAGAAGGTGGAATGGTCTACATGAGTAATGAATAATGATACATCTAGTAATGTTATGTGTATAAGTGAAGTCCGAATGCAAATGCACAATGAAACTTTTAGGGATCTGATAGATGTTCGGTATGTTCGGTATGCAAGGGCCTACAGATTAGTTTGACTAATTTAGGTTTGAAGGCTACTAAAAGCGCAGTAGTAATGAAGGATGTCCATAAGAATAATTTGTTCTACCTATATAGTAGCATAGTTGTTGATGGAGTTGCAGTAGCTTCACATATATTGGGTACAAATGATAACACCTCAAGGTTATGGAACATTAAGTTCGGATATGCTGAAGAAGGTGCTTTACAATTTTTGGTAAAGCAAAGCCTATTAAGAGCAGCGATTGGAAAATTCAAGTCATGTGAGCACTGCAATTCTTCATATGAGACAATTATGTACTATGTGCATATAGCCACTTGGAGACCGAACAAAACTACTTCATTGGGAGATTTAGATTGGTTTATATCGTTCATGGATGATTACTTGCGATGAGTTTGAGTGTACCAATTCGTCACAAACATGAGATTTTAGATGTATTTCTCAATTGGAAGATGATCGAAACTCAAATTGGCAGAAAAATAAAACAGCTTAGAACGGACAATGCAGCGAGTACAAATCGGACACTCACGAAGTTATGTCAGAATGAAGGTATTATTCGATACTTCACTGTTTGAGAAATACCACAACAAAATGGAGTTGTAGAGCGCATGAATCGCACGTTGCTAGAAACGTGCGATGTACGTTGTATAATGTTGGGTTGGGCAACGAATTTTGGGCTAAGGCTTTTATCGTATGTGAGCCATCTCACTAAATGTTGCTAGCCACTACAAACAAGGGGAAGAATCCACTTAAGGCATATTCTAGTCATTCTGCTACTAATTATGATTGTTATATTTTTTTTGTCCTACTTATTATAATGTTACAAAAAGTAAGCTTGACCCCAGAGCCAAGAAGGACATATTCTTAGTCCTGAGACTTTCACTTTGAAAGAGTAGAACATAAACATAATTGCTACGAAGCACATTGGTACAGTGATGTCAAAGAAGACGGAAGTTGAAGAACATAATAGAACTCCATTGCAATTAGTAAATCCAAAAAACATATCAAACAACATGTACAGTTCACTGACATGATAGCATACACACTTTCAGTTGTTAAAGAAGATATTCCTACTACCTATAAGGAAGCTAAGGTGAGTGGTAAAGATAATGATGATTGTGTCTATTTTAAGAGTGAAATATAGATCCTTTGTCTATTTGCTCTTTCACATTAATGACATATTGATAGCATCAAAGAGTAAAGTGGAGATAGAGAAGTTAAAGGTACAACTGAAAAAACAAATTTGTGATGAAATATCTTAGAGAGGCAAAGAAGATTTTACTTTTACATATGGAATTCGAGAGGGATAGAGTGAAGAAATGGAATGTTTGTCTTAGAAATAGTATTTGCAGAAAGTGTGTAGTAAATTTGGTATTAACAAGTCTACTAAGCCAATTACTACATTGTTAGCCTCCCACTTCAAGTTGAGCTCTTAGTTGTCCTCGCATACTGACAAGAAAGTTTATAACTTGAGTCCTATATGCTAGTGATGTTGGCAGTTTAATATGCAAAATGGTGTCAAGACCCAATATATCTCCTGCCATTAGCATAGTGAGCATATACATGCACAATCACAATAAAAGATGTTAGCAGGCAGTAAAATGGATTTTACGGTATTCTAGGTACCGTAGATGTTGGTTTGAAATTTAAGTAAGAATCATGGTCAGTTAATGGAATATGTGGCTTTCGACTTTAAAAGTGTCATTCGACTACATTGTTTGTTTACTCTTGCTAGAGATCAAATAGTTGGAGATCAACTACAAAGTCTACCGTGACTTTGTCTACTATAGAGGTAGAGTATATGGCGGTGATAGAGGTCTTTAAGGAGGTAATATGGCTTTTAAGTTCGTTTGGTGACTTGGGTGTCCTTCAGGAACATGTAGGTGTGCATAATGATAATCAGAGTGCTATCGAGTTGGCAAAGAACCAAGTATACCATTCAAGGACGAAACACATTTATGTTTGGTTTCACTTCATTAGGAAGATACTTAATGAAGGGAATATTATACTAAAGAAGATTGGCACTGTACATAACCCAACTGATATGTTGACTAAGATGGTGTCTGGAGTCAAGTTCAAACATTATATTAACTTTATCAATATCTCGCAAGTTTGAAAAAATTCAAATTGGTTTGACTAACCAATATTTATATTTATATCTATAGTGATGTTACTTATATCTTGGATCGTTTGATAGAAGCTCATTTGTTAATATTCAAAGTTGTTGAAAATTGGAAATTTTTCAGGCCCAGAAGATCTAGCCAGAGTAGAGATTTGTAGGAAATTTGGCTCAATCTTTTTGTAGTTGCCATTGACGACGAATATGTGCCATCGATGGGCCAATGTCCATCGAAAGGTTAGCAATAACCTGAAACAACGGCACTCAAACTTGTAATTTGCGAGATTCCAATATTTGTAATTTGCAAACATCATTATTAGTGAATTTTAATGTGGCCCATGGATATAGAACTTACTCTGAATCACGTAATTCTTGGTATTCTCTAGTTTGATTTTCTTAATTTGATTTCTCTCTTAAAGTTTCTGTTTTTTATCAATTTATCTGTTTAATCTCAATAATCTCTAGTTCTCTATTTGGATTACCTCTTGCTTCCACAACATAAACTATCAGGAATTCAAATAGTTGGGTCATATTGCCTTCAGGCACACTAACTAGACTTCAGGTATCAATTAGTGCTCATAAGCTGAAGGAGACTTGAAGGTCAAAGAAATCTTCCACAACAATAACAAGTTCTGGAAATGGAACCAGAAAAGTGAAATTCTGATTTATATTTCACATTGATTTTCTTCGTGTTTAAGTTGACAAGTTATTTAACGTCCAAAATAATACTCATTGCCAAATTAAATCTAAGATTGCAATCACCTTATTTACAAAATATCTTAGAAATGAGAGCACCAAGGACATTTTTGAGTGCCAAATTTATATAGGAACTAGCGAAAAATCATCTTCCAGCAATTAATTGTAAAGAATTTTCCAAACAATTGATGGACAACATTCAGAAATACCACCATATTGGCATGCATACAGATAAAATAGAAATGTCAACATCACAGTGAAATCATATTTCGTGCATACCTGCAAAGTTTCAAAACTATAATAAAATAAATCAACCTAGGGTCAGATTCAATAGGGCTGTTCGAAATGTAAAAGTTACTTCTGCTAATATACTGAACACTACTGCAGAAGGGAACAAGTATGCTTCCAACACCATGGCATAATTCTTTGGAACATAAAGAAAAGGGTAGCAAGCAAAAGTTCATCATCAAACTTCAAAGGCAGTAAAAACTGTAAAATAATTATACTGTCATTTGAGCACCAGTCAAAGTACTATAACAAAAAAGTACCCAGCCTCAACCCTAAAACATCCACAAATCTCTTAATAAATAACCTAATAGATAAAACTAATGAAAGGTAATCTGCCTTTTCCATATCTCGAGAAATAATGTATTCGTCCTGATCTCTTTCAAACATATTCAACTAAGTACCTGATTGTCTGAATGAGTCCCACATAATTTCTTCTTGTTCATCAATGCCAAAGAGACACATAGATGCAGCTTGAGTTCCAAAAATTTGCCACAATAATTTTCCAGTGTTATTTTGCCGCAAGTAGTCCTTTAGCGAGAAAAAGGAAAAAGGATGTCAATAAATTAAATCTTCAGAGGTATTAAGTGAAAAAGCAATATGTAATATGTATAAGCCTCAAACCTTTGGATGCATATAAATCCAAAATCTTATCCCATGCCACAGGGAGGAAGAGACTAGTTTTGAACACATGCAATCTTCCGTAACAAGCCAGCACTGAAATAAACACAGAGTGATGCTTCAGACGGACATAAACTATCTTAATCATGCAACAGAAACTGTCTAGTCTTGTTTAATAATTAATGCTTCATCTACAGTAAACAGAAGAAATTCCAACAAATTGCAAAAAAAGTATTGCAGGGTCTAGCGAAATATCTGAGATTAAAGAAAGTAGCAAGTGTTTAAAAGTACAAGGAACAGATAGAATTGCTTCAGAGGAGGCAATATTGCAGTATCAACTTACATTCAGATCTCAGATGTATAATAAGAAGTCAAAATATGTGGAAAGAACATAAACTAAAGGTCATCCCCATCTTAATATTCACTTCAATCAGTAAGGCAGACAACACTGCACACCGTTGGCATAAAGCAAAGCAACTACACCAGCATTCTTGGATGATCTGATGCAACCATAACAGAAAAGAAAAGTATTTGAAATTTAAACTATCAGTTATTGACAGAAAAAAAAAATTAGTATCAATCAAAATTCAATTTAGTGTTAAGAGTAATTAAATTTTTAAGTTGCTTGTCTCGATATAAGAAACTAACATCTACTACAAGTTACATTGCTCAAATAGCAAGGAAACAGTACATTGTAAGAAGGTTCATCAAGGACCACTTCAAAACAATGTTCTAAAACAATGTTCTAATTCATGATATCAGAATATTATTCTTACGAACATATTGCTTCAGCTTTCTGTGTTCACCTAAACAGTTCTGTGAATTATAATCTCAGTCTCGCATATCAGTCAGAGAAGTTCCGGAAGAAGCTGCAATATATAAATCAGGTCCAGGTCAACTTGGACATACCAAATCTATCCTTAGACATATTTGTTCAGCTTCGTGTTCCACCTGTTCAGTTTTGTGAATTCTAATCTTAGTCTGGCATATTCAAATCAGAGCAGTTGCAAAAAAGCTGCAATCCATGAATCAGGTTGAGGTCAATTTATACCATACCAAATTAATCTGGCATATAATTCATGATATCAGAATACTATCCTTACAAACATATTGTTTCAGCATTCTGAGTTCACCCAAAGAGTTATGTGAATTATAATAGTCTCGCATATCAAGTCAGAGAAGTTCCTGAAGAAGCTGCAATACATAAATCACGTCAAGGTCAATTTAGACATACCAAATCCATTCCTAAGAAACATATTTGTTCAGCTTCGTCTTCCACCTATTCAGTTTTGTGAATTCTAATCCTAGTCTGGCATATCAAATCAGAGAAGTTCCTAAAATGCTGCAATCCATGAATGAGGTTGAGGTCAATTTATAACATACCAAATTCATTTCTTATGCCAAATTTAGAAACCTGACCATTTAGCAGTTAGTTCTCTTTTTTGACTTTGATGTCATCTTTCTTTTGATCACAGATTCTGCTGTGAACTGGGTACATCATTTCTGTATCAATTTCCAGGACTGATGACTACTTTTTTCTAATAACCGGATCATTAAATATTGATGTTAAAACTATTTCACCACCTTATGTGCATTCTCGTTCCCTATGGAAACTTCAAAATAGTACAGACTTAATCGACCAGTTCTTGCTCCTGAATCTGCTCCAGTTCCCTAATCTTAGCTTACATCCATCCATTACAACTAAGTAGCATAGATGCTTCAGAAAGGCCGTACCCATGTTGGACACGTATCCGATACTCTGATGCTATGATAATTGGTACAATATGCCTTGGATACTTCTATTGACATATCCAAACTTTACAGCATATCCGAGACGTATCAAAGACATCATAGAAGCATCCAAGAGTAGAAACTAAAATTCAAATTTATGAATGATGGGTTAACGAGTCAATTTGATCTATGTATGCATTGCATTTCCACCACGTGTCAAGTTTTCTAGAAAATATAATTATGCACATAACTATTAATTTTGTATAACACACTCATACATCTTTAGTTTTTATAAATATTGTATACACAATGTATCGGTATCCCAGCAAATTTGCCTTATCCTTGTAACATATCATATTATCTGTATATTACGAATGCATTTATGTGCATGGATAACTATATTATATATAATTTTTCCCGAAAACCGATTTCCCCTTTTTCAGAATTTGCCATATCCCCGTATCAGTGCCGTCTCATATCCCGTATCTGTTTCCACGCTTAAAATAGCACTAAAATAAGCAATAACCTCTTGCTCCTGATCTTAGTCCCTGTTCAAACTTTATCAACAAAATTTGGCTTGCAGTACAACTAGAAAATTGTTTGTCTTTATGTGGTCACGCCATAGATCAAGCTCGCAGCTTCTAGAAATCTGTACTCGCATTTTTTATGAAAGATGTTGCAGTTAGAAAGAACTGTGTCCATAGTGATCAAAACAACATTATAGTGTAAGTCATACTGCAGACTTAAGCTGCAATGTATGCATGTAACAAGACTGGGCATGAAACCAAAAGGTAATTGAAATTTATTTGGGGAGGGGGCCAGCAGAAGAAAAAGGATTTGGCAGGATAATAACAAAAAATATATATCATATAAAGCAACTAAATGAGACAAAATACCTTCTGGCAAAGGTACCCCCTACTTCCTAGCAATCGACAGGCAACTTGACGAGCAGAAAAGAACTGGAGCTTCTTTTCAGAATCAGTTAAAGACTGATAGACAGCCCTATGCTTTTTGTCCTCCTGAACCTTGAGATTACCCTTGAAAAACAGAAAAACAGTTACAGAAAATAAGGACACTGGGTAGCATTGTATGATACATCTTAGTTAAGACATTAAAATAAATAACATAAAGAAGATAAAAATTCTGGCAATTGTATATGCTCCACCATAATTTAGTCATTCATGTCTAATCATCAGTTTTTTTGTAGTGCCCTTCAAACATGATCAAGGCAAAACCAACATATATCCAGCTTGGGCACATGTGCCACCATGAATTTAAGGTTTAGTTGAAATAATAGCAATAACAGAACCTTTTATCCTAAATCTTTGGGTCTGCTGATATGAATCCTTTTTCCCAATATCACTAACAAAATAACCAAAAATAGATATAAGACTATTAACTCTTCTAATGAGATTCCCTTTATATCAGGAACAAATTTAGATGAAACTTGAAAGTACGATAATGATAACAGAAAGTAGAACATTTTCTTAAATATTTGCATAGACTCCCTTGCATGACTTCTGCAATTATTGAGCTCCTACTACCAAAAACTATATTTAAAGAAAAATGAAATTAAAAATAAATTATGTGTAGAATATGATGAAGCAACCGACTCCCCCATTCCTTTTCCTTCTAAAGATAGTCTTATTTGGAAGACTGAGAGACATATCAGAAATAATTTTATGCCCAAAATAGTTTTGCAGTATCAAAGTGGTACCTCCTAACCCAACAGAAGAAGCATCAAGTGATATGATATGTAAAACACTTCCGGCAGCAAAAAACTTTTATGCCCAAAAATAGTTTTGCAGTATCATATCACTGAGAGACATATCAGAAATAATTTTATGCCCAAAATAGTTTTGCAGTATCAAAGAGGTACCTCCTAACCCAACAGAAGAAGCATCAAGTTATATGATATGTAAAACACTTCCGCCAGCAACAAAATTGGAGTCCAGCTGCATTAGACACAATATCTGTGCCCATCAATTTATGATGACTTCCCTTTCCAGCCATTTATGACACTTGCAGATGTTGAAACCTATATTTACAATAAAAAATTATACCAAGTACAATATGGCACCTTTTTGACTGGAACTAAACATTTTAATGGCCCATTTTTCTAGTTTAGCTTCTTCCAAATGTGAATAGCAACCAAATAATTTTTTTTTTTTTTTTTTTTGTTACTATCGTTATACTGAAAGCTTCTGTAACTGGAAGATTGGGAGTGATGTAGCTATGCTTTTTCAAATTGGGCATTTATGTGCGCTAGTTTTGGCTTGTATCAACATACTGTATCTCTATTAGGCAAGGGGCTGATGCCTGCCACAATTTCTATATGCGGGAAAGGTGGCGGCCAGAGCCATCACCACTTCCTCATAGGACATAGGTTCCTGATAGGTACTCATGACTCTACTTCAAGTGAAAGAGATGTCTGTAATGTTTTACTGATATTAATTAAATCCATTGCTCTTCAAAGAAGGGGAAAAAAAACAATACAAATATTTGTATGAGTTAAATATGCATATGTTTTTTAAGATGTGCGAATATAGCTGTGCAACTGTCTAGATATTAGAGGCAAATTTATCAAATCAAGATACATATTGTATATCATTATCCCTCCTTATATATGTTTGCATATTGTATCATAAGATACGCTAATCAATGTATAACACGTAAGCAATTAAAACACATAACAACATATATAAGAAACATATACAACAACAACAACAACAACAACAACAACTAAGACTTTTATCCTAAGCACTTGATGTAGGCCACATGAACCAAAAGAGAATGATGCCGGATCGATCACATGGATGATCCTTCTCCTCAATAGTAATACGTAACACGTAAAATATTAAAGTCGGTAACATGTCAAATCCAAGTCAATAGTAATATATGTAACATTCAAATGCAAACCATGCGCTCATCAATCAAATCATACTATATTATCAAACAAGTACATCGCTAAATTCACTTAAATTTCAAGAATAATATATTCATTTTCTCATATCTCTCTCCTTTACTTCACATAAACTCCTTTACTATTTCTTATTTCCTTTTCCTTTTCATCACATTATAATGGCATTCAAGTTAAGAGATCCTACCAATAATTATAAAAGAATATTAAATACTAAACATTAGGAACAAACAACTAATTAAATAACATTTCACTCCTTTAATTTTAGAATATCATGAAAATCCATCCAAGAGCACCCTCCACCATCCAAGCAGCACCTTCCACTATGTAAGTTTTTTTCTCAGCAACCTATTCATAATCAAATTTCATATCTAATGGGTAAATAAGATCATATGTTTCACCAATCTATTTCGTCTTTTTTGCCACGGTTCCAATTGCATACTACTTCAACAAACATCATCGTTGTCATCTTTAACCATTCTTGCTTTAGTTCCTTTCTCTTTATTTTCTCCAATCTATACAATCTCTTCCTTTAAGTAAATATCATTAACATGTCAAGGATTTAGCATACACATAAACAAGCTCTATCAGATATTTGAAATGAAAATTAGTAATTAATAATTTATACCGACTAGAAATTAATAGATATACCTCTTTGGTAATTAGTCTGAATATTAATATCAACTTAAATAGGCATTTTTGATATATTCTATTAAGAATAGTTCCTTGAATTTGCAACCCATAATTAAAGCCAAAAGCTTCATTTGAATAACTTTGAAATCTATTTATAAATTGAGCCCATATACTGTAAATATTGCATCTTAAAATACGTATTGCATATTGTAGAATATGATTTTCATACCTATTAGTATCGTAGTTAAGATACTTATTGATTTCCTTGTGTATTGTATTATAATCGTAGGATACGCAATTGTGTATCATAAAATATTGACAACTATGGCTTGAGGGTTATCGTGTCCATGTCAGTTTCAGTGTCATATCTATTCCCACAGATCATAGATTGTCAAATTTTACCCATGTTGATAGGAGTCCAAATTTTCAAATTTATTTATCTAGAAATATAAATTAGAACTAAGCAATGAAAGAATACAAGATTTAATGCTCAGTTTTATTGAAGTGCAGAAAACAAAATGACATCACAATCCTTGACTACATTAAGCTAGGACCATTTGGATTTTATATAAACTTTAACCAAGATACAAGAAGTCCAGCATTCACTTGTAAGAATTTCTTGATTGTGCTCTTGATGCAGCAGTTCAGTATGGAATTTTATCTGCAAAGACAGCACAGGGACAGTACGTGAGCTAGGTTTGAAGCCTTCTTTGTATTTTAACCAATATAATCAGGTTTCTGTTTAACTTATATATTGACTTCAGTATAAATACTCGGAGGCACACAATGTTAGGTTTCTAGGCTCATAGGGGAGCTGGTAGATACAGGATGCCCTCCAGTATACAAGTCTCCAGTAGTGCTGGTCAACATGAGGTTCTTTCTTGAGAATAGGACCTTTTAGATACCATTCACGGATTCACCAAGTGATTTTCTCACCAAGACCTTACTATACTTGCCTTTCTCTTGCTTAGTTTCCACATGCATGCCACAACATTATATGCAGAGGGTTAAACGACCATTGCAGGAATATCTACAAAGGAGTGGTATCTAAAAGAAAGCAACCGGCTAGTTGCACATGCATGCCTCCCTTCCTAGAGTACCTTTTCAGAAACAAGAACTAGTACTCTACAAGATTTAAAGGACAGCAACTGGATAGGGCTCAAATGTTTATCACCAAAACACCATAACATGATGATGAAGAATGAGAGAATTAAATGGGTAAAAGGAATTTCAAAGAAGGGTTGGTATCGACCATGTATCCCTCATTGCTTGAAGCACAAAGCCTCAACAAAACATCAATAGAGTTGAAACCAAGGACACGTATTAGAGTCGTATTAGTAATCGAGTAGAAGTATTATTAGTATTTAGGCTAAATTACAACCATGAACTTTATATGGTTTTGTAGCGAACTACTATAAACTTCCAAAATAAATAAAACTACCATGGTCTTTTACATGATACATTGTAACTAGAGTGCTAGACTTAAAGTTTATGATAGTTTTTTTTTCTTTTTTTGGCAACTTAATCTTAGGATTCATGGTAGTTTATTTTCACGACTTTAAAAATTCATTGTATTATATTTGTCAGAACTTTATGTTAGTTTATTGTAAATTGTCGTGGTAATTTATTGTTAATCTGAAAGCTTATGGTAGTTTATTACAAAATCATACAAAGCTCATGATAGATTAGTGCAATTTAGTCTAGTATTTAAGTACTATTTTCTTTCGTACTTTGTCTACTTTTTTATCGTCTATATAAATAAGAGGATCAACCTTAAATAGGGTATACTATCTATTCCTAAACTCCGATAACACGTATGGTATCACACTATTAGGCAAAAAGCATGACAATTGACATGAAATATGGCAACTGCATTAACAAAATCACATATTGAAACATAAGATATAGGGGTACTCAGAAAATTCAAAACCAGACTAGTGATATTATTGGATGTAAATGGCAACAGCCTCATTCACAATATTCTGTATTATTAAATTGGGAAGATAGGATGTGCACAGGCACCTCTGCCCTTTGGACCTCACTCCATTTACAACTTCAATTGAATTAGTTCACAAGGTACTATAACTTGAAAAATCCCCAAATCTTATGACAAGTAGGACGCTTCCCCATTCAAAAATTGTCATTATTGAGCCATCCTTGTTAGAAATGGCACCAATGTGATTAGACTTTAATATTGCATATTATTCATACTATTTATACTTTTTTATCTGGTTTATATGCTAATTCACATGTTATATGGAGTTAATTTGAACTCGTAGAAACCTTTGGGATGTGCAAAAACGATGATTAAGACAACAACAACAACAACTAAGCCCTTTATCCCAAGTACTTGGGATAGGCTACATGAACCAAAAAAGAATCACGCCGGATCGATCACGATGATTAAGACATGTTTATTTTATGATTTTCAAGTAATTATGCTATAGGTGAGGAACAAGACAAACCAAAGATCAAAATGATTGCAAAAAAGACCCAAAAGAGCTAAATTTAACACTAGGCCATGTCCGTACTCACGGCATCAAGACATGAGGCACTGATGGCCCCAACGGGTACCGAGGAGATTTTCCAAAAACTCAAATTCTAGAGATGGTGGCTTTGCAGGTTAATTGAAGCTTGAACACAAGTAGGATTTTCTGCCTGAGGTGTTGGTGCGTCACTTTTACCCCGGGTGCCTCCATCATTGCCCTAAATCCCAAATCCAAAATTTAAGATCTCACTGCAAGGACTTAGGAGTTGTTTTGAAGACTCCAAACCTAGAGAGACAAGTACTAGGGGTTATTTAATTTGTACAATACATCATATTTTATTTTGTTTGGATATACTCTACTTTTTTTCTCCTCCCTCTTTATTTTTCTAGAATTTTCTTGAGAAATTGATTTTTGAGAGACCATTTGTAAATCTTTTGTTAGACGGTTAGATATTATCTTTAGGAAATCAAAGATGTTCATGTCTCTAAAATCATGAAAAACAAATCTTTCTTCAGCAAGAGGTGAGAAGATTCCCTAGTTTTTCTATGCTTTGGCTAAAAACTTCATCTTTATTATATGGATTTAATTATTCCTTTATTCGTTAAGATTCTAATATTTTGAATGTTAAAAGTGATGTTTGAATTCTTTAATACACTATCAAAAAGGTTATAGATCTTACTTTTGATACCCACCATAGAAGCTAGTTGTGAGTCATACTTAGGGTTTAAGAATTTTATGCATCCTATTAATAGAGTATCCTTCGATTGTTATTCAAATAATGTTACAAGCATTTTAACGAATGAATATTGACTCATAAATAAAATCTATGTTTCGAAAATATTTGAAAGAGACTGTCATGATTATATTTTCTGATTAGATTAGACCAAAGTGATCAACCTAAATTAAGCTATTAAGAAGATTTTGCGAGTCATGAAACAGATATAAGGAGTATTTTCTCATTCTAACCAATATTTTCTCTCATTTAATTCCTAATTCCATTTAAAACAATTACTCTTCCTTATGGTTTATTTAGTCGTAGCTCTTCTCTAGTATTTCACTTAGAAATAGAACCATCCCTTGAAAGGACGATCTTCAACTTTGCATCGAGTACTACTTAATGATTTCCTGCACTTGAAAGTGCATCCATCAGAAAGCATCAACATGTCTATATGTGTGCTCAAATTTTTATTGACCTCAAAATATGTATGTTGTGGAGCATGTTACGCTATCTTGCTACCTTTAGACAAAAGTAAATATTTATGGTTTATTTTACTACTTCTCACATATGTGAAGAACAATCCATCATATATATGTACCATTGTTGAAAATAACGCGTTATGAAACCCGTTATTTGCGTTACGTAACCTAACGGAATCCCAACGCTACGTAACAACTAGAAATAACTCAGTGCACCATAACAGTACGTTTTTTACGTTATTTTACGTTATATTACATAACGTTACGTTAAATTACGTTATGCTACGTTATTTACAATTATTTTTTTTAGTAATTCATATATTGTTGTTGATTATTATTTTGATTATTAGAGAATTGCTGTAATTTTCTTAATTAATTGTTGGCTTGTTTGATTGCTTTTGGAATTTCTAACTTAATAGTTTAAGTTTGTTTCTTTATTCACTTGTTGTATTTCTCATCCGGTTGCTAAAATATTTTACTTGTTGATTTTATTGAGTTTTTAATTGAACTGAAATTAACAATCATAAATAAGATAAATTGAACATTACAAAATATAAATTACAACAATGATAATAATTGGAATCGAAATAAAAAATTGGAATCTTGCTTTTTTTATTTAAATGATGATTGGAATTACGGTTGAAGACTTAATATAATTTATGAAGATATATGAAAATTATTGTAAAACTTAATATAACATTTGAATAGATTATATATTACAAAATAATTTTATATATTTTTAGATATTTTAAATTTATTTTTCAATTTATTAAAATTATTTTATATGATTTTATATTTATTTTTATTAAATAAATAGAAATTTGCATAACCTACGTTATGCGTTACGCTATTTGCGACATAACCTAACAAAGGCAAAACGTTACGTTACCGTTATCGCTATTTTAAACATTGATATGTACAAGTGATTACGAGTGAAAATCGTTATATTTCTTATTTATTTCCTACACTTGTAATCTAATTTTGATGTTTAACATGAGAAATCAATGAATTTTATTTCATATTAATCTAAATCTCCACTTAAGTTTAAAATGAGTCAAATTGCTAACTCACAAGTCAAAATCCACATTCAAATCTACAGCTGATCTATTTTGTAGTGACCCATCGATGGCTACAGGGAGCCATCAACGTCACCCATCAATTGCCCTAGCAAACCCTGAAGCAAAGGGTTGCTAGTTGATCCGCTAATGGGCTTAGGGGGCCCTCTATGGCTAGCCATCGATGGGCACCTTGCAACCATTGATGGCCCTTCAGCCTGTCAAATTTTAGCACTTCATCACTTCAGTAAAATGGGGAGATGTGATTCAAGCGTCATTGGAAAAAAGAATTCTGAGCTCTATAACTTCTTCCTATATGAATTTTTCCAATTCGGTCTCTATCATGGTCAGAACTGGTGTTGAAGTGGATGTTGCTGCATAATCTTCAGTAAACTTGATTTCGTTCAATTCCAATCTATCTTTGTTTTGACTCAATCTTCGAACATAGAACTCATATATGAACACGAATCGTCATTTTTTATTGCCTACACAATCTGGTGGTGATAATTTGTACTTCCTATACATATGCCCTAAAAGCCAGCTATTTGATTGATAAAATGCCTCCCCTTTTGCACACATATATAAACCTTCCCGTGCATTCGGTGAGCAAAGCTAACTCAGTCTCAGCATATTCACACTTTTGTTCACCACTTCATATATTCACAAGCATATGACAATGAATGCAGCATGGTAGCTAACAACATTGGATAATGTTGTTTATGCATCTGAAAAGGTCTCATAATCAATGGCTTGATTAGACACCTTATCACGGAATTATTTGTAAACATTATAATGTTGACTGCCATTACAGAAATGTCACAATGGATTATTTGTAAAGATTATTGAATCTAGGGTGTTTTGCACCAAGACATAGATATGCATGTTTCAAAAGCATATAGGAAAGTAGTTTTTATTCCATCTAAGTACTGCCAAGTCGAGTTCCTCTAAATATATACAAAGATTATGATGAGCACTGACCTGAGGATGCTTATTCAATGATATTATAGTAGCAATCACTATTATAATTGAGATATCTAGTGTATCTTTATAAATTGCAGCCTGGCTTGCATAACAAGCATTAATATCAGAGTTTCCCACGGCAATGAAAGAATCTATCAGTTTTATTGGCCTTATTCCTCCAAAAATTCAAATTTAAATTCTCTTAAACTAAAGAACCAGAATCCAGAAAAATGCCAAAGGATATAACTTTGTCAAATGATGATAGCAAAATTGAAGGCATTTACCAGTCTCAAAATAACTTTCAGTATTACTTTATTTTCATAGTAGCACACCCTATATGCCCCTAGCCAATCCTACTCTTCATTAACTAATAACCCAAGCTGAAATTTCCCGAATGACACATAGGGGATTCGAACCTGGAACCTCCCCATTCGGAGGGCGGGTTTTACCGGTGCTGGTACCTGCTTTCACCTTTCAGAATGACAGTTGCTAATTAGTAGCTTCTACACAGTTTATAGTGGAAATATAATAATATATGATACGCTCTATTAGATAAACCGATCTTAATATACCTAGTTTTTATCAGACTAGATGGAAACAGAAAAAGAAACCAATTGGACATAAAAAAAAAAGGACAAAATTGCTGCTAAAGTAATCTGAAAATATGCCTAAAGGTAGGCCAAAGTTCAAATACTGCAAATGACAAAACAAATCTGTTTCCAAGAATCATAGAATTAAGCAACATATCAAAAGCAACAAAAGATGCCAAGAGAACCAATTTCATGGTTGCCAATTCCCATTGCCTAGTCTCCCAGCAAGATTTTCAGGAAAATGCAACTCTATTTTTTTGTGATCAGTGAAGCATGATGAGAATGCCATTCTTCTTATTATTTTCACTTCCCTAGTTCAAACATTACATAAAATCAATACCATCTTCAAATAGGTTATGATCCACGATTTGGTAGGCAAACTACTAAGGAACATAATATCCCATAATTAAATCACATGAAATTGGATGAAAGAGGTTAGATGTCATAATACTTCAACAAAAAAAGGAACAAAAGAGAAACCTTGAGAATGAAACATCTAGACTCTAGAGATACAAAGTTCTTACAATCCTAACAAGCACTTCAGACATTTTACAGTTGTCATAACTAGGGATGATTCTATTATCTAGAAACATAATGAAATTTACAATTTACAATCAACTAAAATAGTAATTTGGCCATAAGAAAATGCAAAGACCTTAACATATAGTTCATGCAAAAAAGTAATAAAACAACACTCCAGCCCCTTTTGAAACAAAGTTAAGCTATCCTACCTCCACTTTATTTGGAGGTAGATAAACATAACTCTAGATACACAACTGAAGGTCGTTTGGCAATACAAGTGGAGTGTAGATAACTTCAGATATCTCAACTCTAGAGTTGACAACAACAACAACTAAACCATTTATCCCAAGTACTTGGGGGAGGCTAAACAAAAACTAATCTAAAGTTGAGATTATCCAAAATAGTGGAGATATCAAAACTCCAATCCTACCTCTTTCTCTCATAACTCTACTATTATGCAATCCAAAGATATCAGAATTTGGAGATTAGAAAACCAAAATTAGAGCCTTACAAAGTGGATTTTGCAAAACCCATACCTCCACTAAAATCTACCTCCAGTTCCTAATCTCCATTCCCAAACGGGGCCTCTGCTTGTAAAATAGCAAGCAAAAGAGAAAATTGCCCATTTCGTTAGCAAGAAGCTACCCAATTGCAAGAACCTACAAACAAACCACCTTCATTCCCCCACAAAGGCTCAACTAATCACAGAACATTTCCTTGTCTCCCCATCATCTCATCAAATATTCAATTCCCCCATCAAATTCAACCTCAGTAGACAAAAACCAGAAGGGAGAGAGAGAGGGAAAAAAAAAAAAAAACTAGGTTTCGACAGAAGAATCGCTTCGGTGAGGCATTTCAACAAACAGATCCCAAGCAATTCAATCAATCAAGAAACCTAAGAAAGCGCGGGCGCGTGCGCGCGCGAGAGAGAGAGAGAGAGAGAGAGAGAGAGTAAAGTACTGACCTGTAGCTTCCCGCCAAGGCCGCCAAAGCTCATTTTCTCATCGAAGTCTCTCTCGAGGGATTTGAGATCGCCAATGATCTCCGCCACCATCGCTGGCAGAGGGGAGGAGGTGCCCCATCGCTGCCACTCCTCCTCGCTCACCACCACCGTGCCGGGTTCGAATTCGGGTTCGGACGCCGCCATGGAGTAGAGTTCACGCCCGCGAGAGGATTTGACCTGCAAGCAATAGGCCTCCCGGATGCTTCTGCTACTGATTGATGTGGAACTGCAGCGGGCCGCCAACACGCGGGCGGGACTGGCGAGCATTTCTAATGGGAATTTCTAGATGCGCCCCAACTTTTTTTTTTTTAGGAAGCCCAATTTCTCGGTGAGCCCCATGAGAAATTAAAACATTGGCATTTTTGTTTATTAGTGAGTCTTTTTTTTCTGCTCTTTTTTTAGAATTGTTCTCTTGCTTCTCTCCTTTCTCAGCGGCAGCTTGTAGCTGCTGCCGTCGTTGCAACAGTAGTGGCGGTAGTCGCACTGTCGTCTGTTATAGTCGTTGCAGCGACGGTGACGGTGACGGTGACAGCAGTGGCGGCAGTTTTTTTGGTAGAAAAGAAAGGGCTGAGTGTTATATTTGTCAAAAAAATCTATATCAAGCTTATAATTATTTAATCTTAAAGTCATGGGGCTCATTAAGAAAAAGTTTAGGAGCATCTAAAAATTTCCTTTCTAATGTTTATTAATTGATCAAGGGAATTTCTAAGAGCACACAACCTGACTTAGTGAGCCCACCTCATTAAGTTTTAGGGGTATTTACTCGTTTGCCCCTCAAATCTTTAAATATTATGATTTTGCCCCCCAAATCTTCATATTTAGAATTTTGCCCCCCAAATTTTATAAGTTACAACAATTTTGCCCCTCTGTCAACTTTCCCGTCTAGCTTAACAGAAGTTTTTTAATTTTTTTTTTTTTAATTATGAAATGACAAAAAAACCCTTCCCTTTAAACACCCGACATCCCCAAGTCTGCTCCCCGATTCATTTGTTCAATTCATTCCCAAATAGCGACGGAGAGGCGTTCCATAAAAAAACCCTAACCTAACCCATTCGTTCCCAAATTACTGAACTGAGGAGTCGCGATCGGCGAATCGACGAGTCGGGGATCGGCGATCGGCTTGGGGATCAAGGGAGTCGGCGAATCGACGAGTCGGGGATCGGTGTGGGGATCGGCTTCGGCGATCGGCGTCAGAGCGTCGACGTGGGGGTCAGCGATCGGCGTGGGGGTCAGCGTCGGAGCGGTGATCTACTTGGGGAGCGTCGACCGGCGATCTTTTAGGGTTACAGGGTAAGTATAGTTAGGGTTTTTTAAGATTTGTGTTGAATTAAAATTATTATTTGCTATACAATAACATCAAGAATCGGCGATTGTCAATTTTTGGTTCGCTGTCATAGCTAAGATATTTTGTTGAACCACGAGGACAAGCTGCTTTGATATTTTTGCTAAGATATGCCGGTTGCTGCTAAGATATTTTTGGTTCGCTTTGTCCTCCCAACATCAAGAATCTCCATGAACATTTCCTACTTATGTAAATCTTAATACTAAACCTACATTCTAAAGTCATCTGGAGTTCTAGAAATTAAATCTTGCCATGCATAAGGGCACAATTTGCTCCACATCCTGTGAAATTTTAATCGAGTAGAGTTAACTGCTAGTTGACAAGAATTGAGAAAAATTACAGAGAAGTAATGTATATGCAAATGTATCCCTCCTTTCTTCTCAACAAGTCTCTTGTCATACAATTAATCTCACTATTGTTAGGGCAGATTCCAGTCAACTTTGATTAGAAATTACTAGTTTGTAATTTTTTTTATAATGCACCAATAAATTACTAGTTTGTAATTTTTTTTGATAGAAATTATTTTTTTATTTTGTAGAATGGATGTCGGTATTGTTGAAATAATTCTACGCTACAATGGTTATTGGAAACTAATTCCTAGAACAGGCCGGAAAAAATATGAGTGTGGGAATCAAAAAACAATTAGAGTTGAGGTGAATGATATAACACTGAGGAGTTTTGAACAACAGATTGCCCAGTTCCTTCCTATGGCCCGAGGGTATTTACTGAATCTTTCATACACTATTCCAAATACAAACCCTAGGTTATTTGGATCTATCAAAACAAATTTAGATTTTATTCAAGTGTTGAGGGAACATGTCCTGAGAAAGAAAGTTGAGATGTTCTTGGTGCTAGATGAGGGTGATAGAAGAAAAGGAGATAGTGGGGTTGATGATGATTTATTTGTTTTGTGGGATGATATTTTGGTTCAGGAAATAGAAGGAGATCACGTGGGTAATGATGGCCTTAGTTGTTATGCAGGGGATGATGGGCGTAGTAACGAGGCTTTGTGTGAATTTGTGGCTGTCGAAAATGAAGAAAGAGCTGAGGATGATGCAGATGAAATTTGTTCAGAAGATGGCTACCATTCATTTCACAGTTCAGAATCCGAAGATTCTAATTGTAGTGATGTAGAGAGTAGTGAGGGTCCTATATACTCAACGGATCTTGAAAATCCAGAAATAAGTGTGGGAAAAAAATTCAAAGATAGAGCTGAGCTCAAATTTTATCTTAGACAGTATAGCATAAAGTCTAACTTCAATTACAAGACCCAAAAGAGCGATTCAGTCCGTTTTGTTGCATGCTGTGTTGAAGAGAATTGCCCGTGGAGAGTTCGGGCTAAAAGATTAAATGATGGAAAAAGTATGGAAATATCAAAAATAGGTGGTAACCATACTTGTGTGGGTGTCAACAAGTGTTTGAACACCCAGGCAAATTCAAGCTGGATTGCACAAACAATTCTAGGGGAGGTTAAGGCAAATCCGAATATATCACCTAGGGAGATCATGCACACAATTCATAACAAATACCAATTGAAGTTAGCATACCATATGGCTTGGAGAGGCAGAGAACAGGCAAGGGAAAGTATTTTTGGCAATGTAGACAAAAGTTATGATTATGCAGAGAGTCTACGTTTAGAGTTGTTACGGAGAAATCCCGGATCTCATGTTGATTTAATGGTTGACTCTGACAGAAGTTTTTTGAGGATATTTGTTTCCTTTAAAACTTGCATTGATGGATTTAGATTGGGTTGCAGGCCTCTAATTGGCCTTGATGGTTGCCATCTCAGGGGCAAGTACCTCGGAATGTTGCTCTCTGCTACGGCACTCGATGGGAACAATGGTTTATTTCCTATTGCATTTGCAGTTGTTGAGGGAGAAAGTGGTGATACATGGCACTGGTTTGTGAAGAATTTGCAAACAGCATTTCAGGGAGACTTGAATGGAGTATCTTTCATTTCTGATCAAGAGAAGGGGTTGCAGGAGGCACTTAGTTATTATTACCCGACAATGAACACAGAGTGTGCATGAGACATTTGTGGAAATCTTTTAAGAAGAATTTTTCAGAAGATTTCTTTGAGCAGACCGTGTGGGATGCAGCGAGATCATATACAAGTTTCGAGTATGACATGCATATGGCAAAGTTGAAAGGGGTTTCGGAGCCAGCTTGGAAGTATTTGAAAGAAAGGAGGCAAATGTGGTCAAGAAGTCAGTTTTCATGTTCTTCGGGGTGCCACTACTTAACTAATAACCTGTCAGAGTCATTCAACTCATGGATTTTAGATGTACGAAGCCTACCAGCCGTGGACCTAGTTGACAAACTAAGACAGAAAATGATGCTGAAGATGAATACAATGAGGATTTCTGGGGCAAAGTGGAAAGGAAAATTAGTTCCATATGCTGATAGATACTGTCAGGATATTAGTAAGAAACTTGGTTCTTTTGAAGTGCGCCACACAAGTGAGTTTGAGGCAGAAGTTGAAGATGAAACAACAAGGAGAACTTTAAATATTAGAGAGAAAACTTGTTCGTGTAACCGCTGGCAGTTGTCTGGTTTACCATGCATACATGTAGCTAATTACATTGGTACCATCAGAAATGCTAGGTGGGACCAGTACTGTGCTGATTATTTCACAGTTCAAAGGTATGTATTTTCCTATTTTGGAGTTAATTCACATTTTAAATTTATATTTCGTATCAAGTAATACAAAGAATTCAATTTTTGCAGGTACAAGCTTGCATATGCAAAACCAATTGCACCGCTGCCATCAAAGGACCAATGGATTTCTTTTGACAAGGGTTACGTAATTGGACCACCTAATGCAAGGAGACCTAGAGGAAGACCTAAGAAGAAAAGAATACAGCCAAAGGGGGGAGATGATAGGTTGGAGTCCAGCTTGTCAAAAAGGACTCACAAATGTACTAGATGTCAAGGATATGGCCATCACAAGAATACATGCAAGCAGCCACTCCACACTTCTGGGAGTGAAGATGTTGCCTCTTCTATTGGTGCTTCACAAGTTCCTTCAAGGTATGATGTGTAGAAATAAGTTAGAGTTATAATTTATAACAATATTATTATTGTCTATGCATGTCCATAATAGTGTTGCAACCAGGTCCTGTACTGCAATGTCAAAAAGGAGGAGATTCGAGGTTAATAGGGGTGAGGGTCATTCCCAAGGAGTTCAAAGAGACTCGGCACCATCTATTCCTACTTCTCTGAGGTTGAAGTATTTCATAGTAATTATACACTTATACTTACAAATTATACAATACGTTACGTGTTTCTTTTATTTGCTATAGGGCACAACCCATTCAGAGAAGAGTAAAGGAACTCTCAATCAGAGGAAGGAGTGTACTACATATACAATCACATGCACACGAAGATGCACAACCACATGCAGGAACTCCGCAGCCACTAACATGGATAGGAACTTTTGATCAACCATCTCAAACGCAACAATCGCAGACAACGCCCCGAGATATAGAATAAGAGCTATATTTGTCTAATATTTGTAATGAGCTATGTTGATGAATTTGGGCTTTCTTTATTTGTCAAATATTTGGAAAACTTGAGATAATTGTGATATGTGATGAATATTTGTGATATGTTGATTTCTCTGGACTGATATCATGTTCTCAGTCCAGAGAACAGGTGATATATGATATATTTGTGATATGTGATGAATTTGGCAGTTGTCAAATATTTGTTACTTATTTATTGTGATATGTTGATGAATTTGGTCTAATTGATGAATTTGTGATATGTTGATAAATTAACATATTTGTGAACATTTCTCAGTGTTGATTAATTTGTGAATATTTGGAAAACTTGAGATATCTATGATATGTTGATTTCTCTGGACTGAGAAAATGATCTCAGTCCAGATCTGGACTGAGAACCTGCTCTCAGTCCAGATCTGGACTGAGAGCAGGCTCTCAGTCCAGATCTGGACTGAGAGCAGGCTCTCAGTCCAGATCTGGACTGAGAGCAGGTTCTCAGTCCAGATCTGGACTGAGAGCAGGTTCTCAGTCCAGAGAACCTGCTCTCTGGACTGAGAGCAGGTTCTCAGTCCAGAGAACCTGCTCTCTGGACCTCAGTCCAGAGAGCAGGTTCTCTGGACTGAGAGCAGGTTCTCAGTCCAGAGCTGCTTCTCAGTCCAGAGAGTATTGGAAAAATTGATTTGGAGAACTTGAGAAAATTGATTTGGTGAACTGGAGAAAAAATGCATAAACATGAAAGAGTCAAAAAAAATGAAGAAAATGAGAAGAGAGGAGGAAAAGAGAAGGAGAAGAGAGGAGGAAAAGAGAAGGAGAAGAGAGGAGGAAGAAAGGAGAAATAATGAAGAAAAGAAGAAGAAAGGAGGAAGAGAGAAGAGGAAAATAAAAGAGAAAATGAGGGGTAAAATGGACAAAAAATTAACTGTGTTAGGGAAAGTTAGAGAGGGGGGCAAAATTGTTGTAACTTATGAGATTTGGGGGGCAAAATTATAAATATGAAGATTTTGGGGGTAAAATCATAATATTTAAAGATTTGAGGGGCAAACGAGTAAATACCCCTAAGTTTTAAATATTTACAAATTTGTCATTTTTTATTTGGATAAATTTGTTCTTATCTTCATTCTCAAAACTCTCTCCCTCAATCACTCCCAAAAAAACATCTCACTCGAAAGAACCCATAAACCCTAAAGAAAATTTTTGTCCCCCTCTGATTTTTTTTCTTTAAATTTGTAGCAAATCTTCCACAAAATCTCAAGACATTATTTGATCAAAAACCCAAAAAAAAAAAAAAAAGAATCTTTAGTTGAAAGATAATAGGTGGGATGAGTTGCTTAACTCCGAGATTAGCACCCGGTCATAGGGTGTGTAGTCTGGATATCAGGACCCACTAAAAATTAGAAGAAAGAGGTAAATCTCACTTGTCAGGATCAAAATTCAAACCATACAATAGCATGTCCGAAATTTAGCCCCAAACCAAACAATAACTCATCTAGGGTTTAGCCCAGAAGGGTCATTGTATGGTCCAGGTTTAGATTTTGACCAACAGTGGCGCGAAATCATAAACTTAATAAGACAAAAGAGGAAATTTTGGTGCGCTCATTCGAAAAAGAGAAAAGAGAGCCATTTCGAAAGAGAGGAGGGCTCACTAGGTCAAGTGGTGTGGTCCTTTAGAAATTCTCATTGATGAAGCAATGGGAATTTCTCTTTTTCCCCTTGGGGGGATAAATTACATAAACCCCCTACACTAAAATGGATTTTGCAGAAAACTCCTTTGTGCGCACTATGATATGATTTTTATTGGATTTTCACTGTACATAAATTCAATGAAAAAGAAATTTCAAAATAATATATATGTGTATGCTACAAACATTCCCGATCTCCTTTCAACAAAAAATGGATATAAAACTGTAATGCCCTTCGTACACGGGTATAGGTAGCATCGACATATCACAAATGAATGTCAAAACCTAAAATATAATAAATTAAGCATGTACTACAACCACATCAACACATATGCAAATAATGAAAAGTTGTCATGAGATAAAAACAACAACAACAACAACAACTAAGCCTTTTGTTCTAAGTATTTGGGGTAAGCTACATGAACTAAAAAAGAATCACGCCGGATCGATCGCTTTGATAGTTCTTCTCCATTCATTTCTATCAAGTAATGTCTTCTCATTTAAATCTCTAGAATTCATATCTTTTCATATCACCTTCATCCATATTTTCTTCGATCTTCTCTTCATTCTTTTAACTTGTCATACATTGATAAACTCCTCTTGTCGAACTAGTATATTTGTAGATCTACGTTACATATAACCAAACCATTGTAAGCGAGTTTCTCGTATCTTCTCATCGATGGGAGCTACACCTACCCTATTACAAATATCTTCATTTATCACTTTATCTCTTCTAATATTGTTGCATATCCAGCGGAGCATGCGCATCTCTGTTACACTTATCTTCTGTGAATAATGTTTCTTTATAGTCCAACATTCCGTGCCATATAATAAAACTGGCCTAATAGTAGTCCTATAAATTTTTTCTTTCAATCTTAATGAAATGTTACGGTCGTATAAAACTTCCATTGCACCCCTTCATTTCAACCAGCCAGCTTGTATTCTATGGTTAACATCATTATCGATCTCTCCATCATTTTGAATAATAAAATCCAAATATCTAAACTGACTGCTCATTTGTATCTCTTGCCCATCCAGTATTACAATATTATACTCTATGATCCGTCGTTTACTAAATTTACACATCATATACTCTGTTTTAGAGCTACTCAATTTAAAACTTCTAGACTCTAATGTGTACCTCCATAACTCTAATTTGGTATTCAACCCTGCTCTTGTCTCATCAACTAAGACAATATTATCAGCAAATAGCATATACTAAGATATCTCATCCTTGAATAGATCTAGTAAGCTCATATATCCCTATAGCAAATAAAATAGAAAAATTACTTATTAAACCACCACATATTCTAACATTGGCCACTACTCCATTATACATATCTTTAATTATATCAATATACTTGTTGAGAACTCTTTTTTTCATCAATATCTATCAAAGTACCTCTCGTGGTACCTTATCATAGATTTTCTCTAAGCTAATAAATACTCTATGCAAATATCTATTTCTCTTTCGGAATCGCTCTATAAATTGATGAAATAAATGAATAGGTTCTGTTGTCGATCACCCCGGTATAAATCCAAACTGGTTCTCTAATATTTTAACAGTTTGCCGCAATCTATATTCAATTACCCTTTTTCAAAACTTCATAGTGTGACACATGAGTTTTATTCTCCGATAATTAGAACAACTCTGAATATTACCATTATTCTTATACAAAGGTTTTAAGTTACTCTTCCTCTATTTATTTGGTATTTTCTTAGTTTGCCAAATCTTGTTAAAAAAAAATTGTCAGCCACTTCACACCAATCCCTCCTAAGTATCTCCATAACTCTATAGGAATCTCATCTGGACCAATAATTTTTCTTAATTTCATTTTCTTCAAAATCTCTTTTACTTTAGATTATTTAATTCAGCGTATCAAACTACGATTCATATCCTTATACTGAATAAAAAAGATCTCCCAAATCTTGAGTAAAACTACCATTATATAATTTATCAAAATAATCTTTTCATTTTTCTTTAATCTCTTCGTCTCGAACTAGAATCTTCTAATCATCATTTTTAACACACTTTACAGTACATAAATGTAGTACCCCAAAATTCGAGTTACCTATATTGCTCTCTTGAGACCAGTGGTGCCAAATAAGTCAACCGAAGTCTTCAAATTACTTCAGAATTTCAGTTCATTTATTCTGGACATCAAAACAATAAACGGATAATTTTATATTGTTCCTCTCATTGAGTACTATGTCCTATATTAAATTGGCAGTATTCAGAGAATGTCAAAACCGAAATTATTAAATATTAATTAAATAAATAAAATAATAAATTAATCATACTGCCTTATCCGTAGAAGGCGATGAGCGTGGAAGGCGATGAACCTTGATGGAACTCGTGCCTCTCTGGGAAAACCAATTACGCAGGTAATAAGCTGTAAAATGGTGAGTGAGAGAGAGTGGCATTCGCAGAGCTTAGGTGTCGCTCCGTAAAACAATAAGAATAACAATTGAGTGACTAAATAATTCAATTTTCTCCTCCACCCAACCTCTCTATACATAAAGTCCTTCACTTGCCTCCAACAACGCCACATCCAACTAGTGGGAGCCAGGGAAACTTAGAAGCAACTCCTTTTTAAGGCAAGTAGCTCTCATTATTTGTTAACTACCTATTGTTCAATTACTTCAGAATTTCATATCTTTTATTTTTGATGACAAATAAATGGATAAGTTTTTTTTACTCATCTCATTGATCGCTATGTCCTATATTACTTTGGTAATGTTAGGAGAACGTTGCCTGGAACCAAATTTAATTACTTATTAAATTAATACTGCTAGAAGGTTTAATTTCGTTAAAAGGTACTTTAAATACATCTTGCACACTATTGTGTTTAAATATAAAAGTTTTTAGTGGTGGGTGCGTATGGGGTAATTTTAACTTTTCTGTAAAATCAACACATACCTAAATTTATGGCTAACTATCTTATCTAATAGATGTACATAACTACATATTAATCATACTTAACATTATTTTAAGGAGGCGCAGGGAGTAGGTAGTACAGTACATTGTCATAAATGTAAAGCTCCCGAAGAGTAAATTTGATGGCTAGCAGCAATTGGTTTCCAAATTGGATTATTGATTGACATTGAAAATTGAACCAGATTATTAAAATAATTTGAATGATATGCATTGCGATATAATTGTGTACTAATATATCATATGATAATTTATCATGCTACAAGTCATGTGCTTGGATATTACAAATCATGTGTTATGATACTACATGTCATGTACAGTCATGAAAATGCAAGCATGTTATCATGAATTGAAAAATATTTAAAGAAGGGAAAGGAAAAGTAAACAATTAAATAAAAATTAAAATTTTTATGTGCATAATGTATTATGAATACGGGAATGGGAGAAACTATATGATGGATAAGAGCCATACCATATAAGAATTGATTGTATTGTTAGGGCCGGAATTTTTTTACTGCAGCGGCCTGGGTGATTACTTGACACCAATTGATAATTGTTACCCATAGTAGTATATTCGTTATAGTAATACAGTACGAAAATTGATTGTTGTGCCTAGCTGCATGTCATGGTTCAGCGCCATGAATATTGTGGTCAGATCCCGAGTATGCACGGGCACTTATACGACAATGGAGAATAGAGCTATCTTATCAATTAATATAGTTTCTACAATTAAATTGGACGGTGATTGAAACCAATAGAATATAAAATTAAATAGACATAGCAGTTATTGTCATATTTATTTATTTATGCATTTATTTATGTTTGCCTTCATGTTTAGTTTATATGCACACAAACAACACTGACTTAAACATGCTCATGCACACTGATATTCCTGTACTATGATAGTACATAATTTCTCTTTTTAAATGTGTTACTTGCTAGGTTTAATCCCTTGAGTTTTGAATCCAGATGTGGAAAGAAAAGAAGGGGATCCAGCCCCAGTTGAAGAGTCGTACTTCGTTTGACAGATCGAGTGACAATAGGCAAGCGAAGTACCCTTTGGAGAACATTTGTATATTTTATTTATATTTTCTTTTGTCTGGGCACTGCTTCTCTTTTGACTCTTTTGTATTCATATTTAAAACAGTGTGTCATTTTATATAGTAAACTCTTTGTATAAATGAAATCCTTTTCAGTTTCAGATATGTTATTTACTCATCTGATTGTGGCAGTAGTTACGGTTATTCTAAGATCCTGTGACTGTTGGGTTGTCTAGTGCAAATTTTAAGTAGCGTCCCCTATTTTGGGAAGCAGCTTAAAAACGGGGGCGTTACAATAAATATCTAGACTTTCTCTCTCTTATTCGAGCAATTCTATATATATCATTTTCTGCATCTTTATTATCCAACTTATCATACACTTGTTCGTATAATTTAGTTTTTATATCCTTAATAGTTTTCTTAGTCTCCTTCTTCGCTAGTTTATACCTCTCACATCTTGTTCCATCATTATTATTATTATTCTTCAAATCTCTATAAAGGTCTCGTTTGATCTTAATAGTTTTTATCTCTTTATTCTACCATGATGATCCTTATATGGTGGAGCACCACCCCTCGACTCAGCAAATATATTTTTAGTTACCATCTTAATACAGCTAGCTATTTTGCTCAATATTACCTTAGAATCATCATGGTCCCTCCAACATGCTTCATGTAATACTCTATCTACAAAAACTTTTTGATTACTTTCTAATCGGCACAACTTAATTTTAGGATATAATTTATATTTAATCTTTCAAGTCTCATTCTAATCTGAATATTTAAACTAAAAGTTTATATTAGGTAACTACACTCTCAACTGACACTACCTTACAATCGATACAACTAACTTTATATACCCTCCTAGTTAAAAAGAAATCTATTTGGCTCACACTCGATCCACTTTTAAAAGTAATCAAATGAGAAACTCTCTTTTTAAATTAAGTATTCACTAAAATCAAATCATAATATAAAACAAAATTTAGAATTGAATTACATGTTTCATTTCTTTCTCCAAAATCAAATCCTCCATGTACACATCAAACCCATTACGATTAATTCCTACATTACCATTGAGATCACTACTAATAAATAGTTTTTCTCTAACGGGTATTTCATATACTATCTCATCTAGATCCTCCCAAAATTGATATTTATTGGATTCATCAAGTTATACTTGTGGTGCATAAATACTAATGACATTAAAAATCTCTCTATTTAAAATAAGTTTAACTAGTTTAACTAATAGAATCTTATCATCCTTCCTCCTAATATCCACTATATCCTCAAGTAATTGTTTATCTATAATCACACCTACTCCATTACGATTTCTATCTCTATCCGTATATCAAAGTTTATAACCCCAAAACTCTATGACTTTAACTTTCTCACCTACCCACTTAGTCTCCTACACGCACAAAATAATTAACTCTCATTCTAATCATAGTATCAACTAACTCTGCTAATCTACCTGTAAAAAAACCTATATTACACGATGCCAACCGAATCATATATTTATATTTATATTTATGAGCTAATTTCTGTACCCCACCCACTCATTAAGATGTGGGAACGCTCTTATATTTGACACCACATCCGGACACCGATATGGCACGTCGCTTCTGGGCGACGATCTAATAACCCTCACACATTTTTCACTATACTCGGGCTCCGATGTAGTACGTCGCTCAGTAGGAAATGCCCTAACGAAATTCATAGTTTGGCTCATATCATAATATGTGACAATATTTTATACTGACTGTCACCGGCCTACCACAACCCTCCTTCTTTATTCTAATTTGACACAAGCAGTGAAAGAATAAATCTTTAAGCATAGTACTGGCGAAGTTTATTATGAGATAAAAGACTAATTTATTCAATAAAATAATTATCAAGTCAAAGAATATGAGATGATTTTAAAAAAAAAAATTGATTGCATTTATGAAAATTAAAGTGTGAAAACAAATATATATGAATGGATATCAATTTCCTATTAAATTAGCATAAAAATGGATAATAGAAATTCTCTCATAACATTCTCGCAGAGAAGCAACTGAGTTTCTTCATTTTCCAATACAAGCATCCAAGTTCTGTGGACCACCTTTTTTTAGCCACCTGCAAATTAATACTACATAGACATGCTGAACTAAAGTCATTAGAATAACTTACCAGGCATATTATGCATGGCCATTATATTATGAATAAAATGAAATGTTTATGCATTAAATGTAATATATACAAGTATAACATGAATAATATTATTGATTGAATGCTGATCATATCACGAATAATGGAATGCATCATATCTATATAAAGTAGAGAAATGAAGAGAATTGCATGATGTCAAGTATCAATCACGATAGAATTTTTATTAATTAGTTTGGAACTGCCTGAATGAAAAGGTCTTATATTTTGAGATTCTCTAATAGATGCTCGGATTAGGGATGTTCAATCGGATGGATGGTCGAAATTTGAAGTTTTCAATTTGGATCCAAAGATATTAGCTTCCAACTGTCGCTGGAAAATTTTCTCGACCGAACTTCGACCGATTTCGATCGGAGTCGAGCGAAATTATCGGAGTCTGTTGTAAAACTCATCTTCGAATATTCAGTTGGATGGGCAGTCAAGATTCGGGATTTTTCGATCGAATCCAAAGGTATTAGGCTCCGACCACTGCCTAAAATTTTTTCCAATCGAACTTTGACCGATTTCGATTGGATTCGGGCAAAGCCACCGGAGTTGATAGTCGAGTTCATCCCTAACTAGGATCATAGCTCCATGGCTCCTGATGTTACCTCAGGACCGTACCCCTTGGTACTTAAGAAAATAAGATTAATGAGCTTACCCTTCTGAGATCGAAGACCTATAACATGTTTTTGATCCAGTAATCGCTACATGACCTTCTACGTCAAGTCTATAAAATTCAGATGCGCAACATAAAAAGTGAATCTCTCAAAATGTATGTCAAGAACTTTATTCAGTTCCCCATAAACCCTATTAACATATGTTTCATGTTTTAAGTAAATAAATCATACTAACATATTAAAGAGAACAGTAAAGAGTATACACATTATCCATTTATTAATAACTGGTTATAGAAATGCTTAAAAAATAATCAATGTAATCGAGAAAAAATAAAATAAAACAAAAATAAAGAAATTGTGTGTTGAATATTTGATTCAACAGGATAATCTTTTTTAGCAAATACAGATGAATTTGGTTAAAGGTTGAAGAGTCTGAACAAGAAATGCATAGAAATAAAGAGTCAACTAATAATAGTCCAAACCTATGGATAAATTACCATACCTAAAACCTCATGGCAAAAATTTCATAGGCAATAGAAAAGATTCTAAATAATAGGACAATTAGGATAGAGAAAACTGTAACTATGTCAAAGAATATTTATTTGTTAAACAAAAAATTATCAGTTACATAAGCTAGTAGTTAAATACTTTTATCTTATTTTACTGTCACATTCTTTTTTGACCATGACTAGATATAGAAGAAGGGAGGTTTTCATTTTATTTTCAATTTTAATTTTTTCTTCTTCCTATCCATAAACGCTAAAGGGAAAGAAAGTCTTGGTTTATTTTATTTATTTATTTATTTATTTGTGTGTGTGTGTGTGTGTTGGGGGGGGGGGGGGGGGGGGGGGGGGTGGGGGGTACACTAGGTTGCTAATGATAAAGGCTTATGTGTAAAAATAAGGTAATAAAACTTTGTTCGTGAAACCTAAAAATCAGGCTTCAAAATATTAAAATATAATCGTGTTTCCACTAGAAAAATAACTTTGTTTGTGAAACCTATATAGAAAAATCCAACATCACACAAGTTAAAAATAATGATCAACAAACCTAAAAAGGAAGTTTTAGAAGATTTAGAATAATGGAATGACTAATGAGAGGAGAAAAACAGACTAAAATTGCAACATTCATATGTTTTATCCTCTCTTATGTAATATCATATTTTTCCTTAAAAAACAAAGAAAATATATAATAAAATTATCTAAATCAGAAGAACTCATATATACTATTTACAAGATAAACATTAATAATCCTAATCCTAAATTCAATATATGGTAGAAACCCTATATTTGAACCTACTAAAATAACTAATCTAGGAATCAATCCTATAAAGAAAGATAATGTACTAGTATAAATTAAACATTTAGATTGCTCATCCAATAAGAAGGAATCAAATAATTAATAATGACATATAAGAATTTTGTAATAAATGGAACTATCTACCAGGTCATTTAGAGAAACTAATATTAGATTATTGCTTGAGAAACTGATAATCTCCTAAAAATCATCAAATAAATAGACGAAGTTTAAAGATTGTACTCAAAATGTCAAATTTAATATACATAAGGGAGGTAGACTTGCAATTGTTTGGATTGGAATAACCATTTCAAAAGCAAGATAATGAAGTCCTCTCCAGCAATTAGAAAGTTCACAGCTAAATTCAAAAAAGAAAAAATTTGGATAGAGTAAATTTGTCCAATGCGAAGAAAAATAAGTGGGAATGATAGGTTATTGGGTAAGACAAGACTATTATGGTTTGAATTTCAAAAACTCACTAGGATTCATTTATTTCATCTCAATCCAATAATTACCACATTTAAGTTAAAACCAAATTATAATGTGCATAGGAAATAGTTATTATCTTTTGTATAATCATTATAATATTTATCAAGGCAAAATAATAATTTTAAGAAATAATTTTCAAATATAATGGGGAAGTGGTGTTACAATCTACCCATCTTTGTCAAGACAAATAGAATTGCTCAATGAGTTAATCCTTAATGATATAATTCTAGAATATATATATTGATACTAAAACTCTTAAAACCTGATGGTCACTTTGTATTTTACTAAGAATGGCATATTGTATACAATTTCATATAAAGCTTATAGAATTCTAATCGGAGTAGAATTTTAATAAACGACCTTTAAAACTTCAGAAATGCTTCAATAATACACCTATGAAAGTCAAAAATAAGTGGAGTTTGAAATTTAATTGGACAGGTCAAAACTAATAGCCAAACAAGGATACTTTAGAGGTAAAATATAATTCAAAATTCGTCCCAATTCATTGCAGAGTTTTGCAAATTTTAAAGATCTTGTACATGCTATAAAAATATTGGATCTTATAAGAGCATCAAAGCTGAGTAATGAATCAAAAAAACAATCAAATGAAGCCAAAGAATGCAAAAAAGAAGTACCACAAGGGGCATCGATGCCTACATGGTTGAGTTTTGGCTCAATTTCTAAGATTCCTATTTGACTGAGGTTTATGTCAAATCAATCCTATTTGACATAGGATTTGTACTAAGCTAATTCAATTTGTGCTAGGATTTGTGTCAAACATCCTTAATATATATATATATATATATATATATATATATATATATATATATATATATATATATATATATATATATATATATATATATATATATATATATAGGGGGGGGGGGTTAGATAAAAGCCTTTATAAATAATTTTTTTGCATATTGTAATCTTTTGGAGATCCAGAGAGATATCTTATGAGAAGATTTTTTTTTCACATTTTTTGCTAGTTTTTTGTTGCCTTTTTAATTTGAGAGATCAATTTATAACTTTGAAATATTTGAGAGACTAAAAATGTAACTACAGATATCGTCAATAGAGACACTTGATTCAACTCATGGATATAGGACTTATTCCAAACCATATAAACTTTTGGTATTTTCTGGTTTGATTACTCTCTCTAAAGTTTTTGTTTTTATCAATTTATTAGTTGAATCTCAATAAATCCTAATTCTCTATTTTGAGTATTACTTAACACTTCCCTGCAACAAGTGATATTATAACGCTCCAATTTTTCAGCTGCTTCCTACTGCTTTCCAAAACGAAAGATACTACTTAAAATTTATATAAAATAACCAAACACTCATAGAATTTTGGAATAATCGTTACTACTGTCACATTCAGATTGATAAATAACACGTTTAAAATTAAAAAATTTTTATTTATACAAGAGTTAATTACATAAGATGATACATTGATCTGAATATGAACACAAGAATTAAAAGAGAAAAACAGTCTCAGACAAAAGATGTACTCTATCCTTCACGATAACGGGCCCAATAAACAAAGATAGCCTGGTAGATAGAGTATAAGTCTACAGAATAAGCCTAGAAAGATATAGTAAGCAAAAAAAGAACCTGAGTATGGTGTCGAAACTACCGACACCATTGGTGGTAGATGTGGATAATAGGTGGCCTCCTAAACCAATGCTGACGTGAGCCCGGTCTCAGCCTAGTGATGACATAGCGCCTGGATCCACCAAGAACTAATGTCCATGGTAAAGGTGGAATGAAGCGAACGGGGCGTCGACTGCGAATCGCCTCCACTAATCTCTGTATGTCTAGGTCGGTCTGGTCGGACTCTACCTCCTGAGGCATATCAGGCTAGGTAATGACACATATATCACGCTGACTAAATATGTTCCCGACCTGGCCGTATTCCAGACATAGAACCCTATCTGCTCCATTGTCGACCTCCAAACTAGATACCCATGTCTGCATTTTGTATCTACAATTTAGGGTTTGAAACCAGGGAAATAAGCCAAGCAAGTTGCACAAAGAAAAAGATATATGTACAATCACAATACTAGAGATAAAAAAATATATAAATAAATTATGTTGGTATTAAACATGTCACGTAAATAATGAAAATAGAATAAGTAAGGCTATGCATATCATTTGCAAATAACAGATAAATATCATGTAAAAATAACGGTCTAGGTTATGACCATGTTAGTATTTGAAACTGAATGATAAATAAGATGGCATGCAATTTTCCATATTATACAAGTATCTGTGCATACCCGGGATCCGGCCTCAAACTCATGGGACTGAACCATGACGCACCGCTAGTTGCTCAAGTCAAACCCCGTACTGTAAAACAGTAACGAACAACACCCTTATGGTGACTCGTGTATGAGATGGTGACCTAGTACTACCCAGTGCTGCTGCAGTAAAATTTCTTAGTACCTTAATTAAGAAGTTGACGAATAAGATCCTTATACAATACGATTTTTATCTATCATGTGATTTTTCCAATTCCCATGTCAGTGATAGATGATTTACACGAATGAGTAGAAATATCATGGCATGTCAGGTCATACTATATACATGTATGTTATCACAAGAAACCGGAATTCACAAATAAATTTAATTTAGGACCAAATACCCACACACACACACACACACACACATATATAATGTGTGTGTATTCATATTTCTACGAACGATCACATCCATCGTGTATTTGGTATTCAAGTATTTGTTCATTTAATCATGTCATGTGTCGGGTTCAAAGGCATATATCATGAGCACAAGAAAGGAACAATCTCCTCTATTATATATATATATATATATATATATATATATATATATATATATATATATATATATATATATATATATAGTTCTCAAAATATGTAAATGCAAATGCTTATGAACAAGTATTCTCGAACAATAAATAAAAATTTAATTGTTTTATAGCAAATAACAAGCTGAATTAGTGCATTCATTGACCAAGTTCTTGAAAACGAAAGCAAGTAATATGTACATATGAAGCTTTGCACTTCGTCACCACATAATCATGTAAGAAGAGCAAAATATCGTTTCTCAGTATTAGAAATAGTTCAAAATTTCATTTTGTTTTTAGCTAGAGGAAGATGGATTAGGATTCACTGTTTTTATAGTAAATAGGGGGAAGGGAAACATAGTTATAGGAGTAATCTAATTTCTTCTGAAATAAATAATTCAAATATTGAAGTTGGGTACCTAAATTTCACAAATTCTACATCACCTTGAGGGACATGAATTTCTTAAAGTGCAAGTCAATCAGTTACAAATAAAAATACTTATTTGCAATGAACAACAAAAATCTATTTGCAAGTAAGGAATTATGATACAGCATAAATGTGGAGCATGTTAAAAATTGAAAATGAGAAGGGAGTGAGAGGTTGTGCCACTTACTTCTTTTCTTCTCCATCTGGAATTTCTCGTTTGCCTTTTTCGTGAGAGGAGTGAAGAAAGAATGAGAATGAAAGGAAGAAAAAAATCTACATTGTCTTAACCCGTAAGCTTCCCCTATGGTTGGCTCTCAAAGAGGCCACTGTCTCAATCATCCCAGATTCACTATATAATTTAATTAATAATTTTATTTATTTATTTAATAATTTTAGTTCCATATAACGCTCTCCAATTATTACCAAATTAATATAAGGCGTAGTACTCAATGAGAGAAATACTAGAAAATTACCCATTTGTCATTTTGATGTCTGAAATAAAAGAACTAAAATTTCGAAATAATTTAAAGAGTAATTTAATATTATTAAATTAGCATATTTGGGAATATTTTTTGAATTTGTAAGGAAAATTTTTAAAAATTTTAAATATTATAAAACTAATAAGTACGAAAACTGAATGTCATTTAGAGTTGCATATTTAAAGTTATATTCACTGAAAGTTATTTCGGTGTTCAAAATTAACTTAGGTAGTTTTACTCGACATGATCAGACTCAAAAGAGAAATACAGATAGCATGAACTTTAGGATATTACAGATATCAAAGCTGCTCTTGATTTATAACAAATGGTATTAAGCATATATATTTTACTCCTTGGATTTTGGGATTTAGGTTATTGATAATTTATAGAAAGTAAATCATTTTCTAACAACTATGCCAGATAATTCAACTCTAGAAGAATATTTGGAGACTTCAACATCCTCAAGATTTACGGTGACAAACACCAAGTTTGAGGTCAAGAAGTTCGATAGAACAAATAATTCTGATATGTGGCAGTATGAAATTATGAGTGTCTTATTTCAGTAAGATATACAGATGGCAGTGGAGAGCGATAAGCCTAAGGATATGACGGAAGTTGAATGACAAAAAATAAATAATTTAGCCTATAAAAAAATAAGGCTTTATTTTGCAAACGATTATGAGTATTTTATGAAGAGGAAAACTATAGCAAATGGCCTTTAGAAGAAGTTAAAAGACAAGTATATGATGATGGAATATAAGGAGTCGTCTCTATTTAAAAAAGAGATCCTTTCTATTTCAACACAAATCAAGTACTTTTATGTCTAAATACCTCAATGAATTCAATAAAGTACTAGTTGATTTCCATAATTTAGATGGAATTTTGGATGAAAACAAAACCTTATGGTTATCCAACTTACTACATAATTCGTATGAGTATTTTATTACCACCCTATTTTATAGAAAGTCTAAAATTAGAAGATGTGCCTAATGCCTTGATAAATATTGAGTATCGAGAATTCGATAAGAAGGTTCATCGGGATTCTAATTCAGATGCGTGGATGATATATGATAAATCTAAAATAAGAATTAAGGTAGACAGAGAAGATTACATTTGAAGTTCAAAAAGAACTATTGTGAAAAAATGAGTGCTCTCATTATAGGAAGAGGGTCACTTGAAGAAAAATTGTCCCAAGTTTGGCAAAGATAAGAGAAATAGGGTTCAACTACAAATATTTCACATGGAGAGAAAAATTCAGAAATTGCTCTCACAGATTCATCGAGGACTAGCCATAAGAATGAGTGGATTCAGAATTCGGTATGCATCTATCACATATATCGCACCGGAAAATTCTTTTCAAACTTGGAGTTATAATATGGAGTTATTTACATGGAGAATATTACACCATGTAAAATTAAGTACATAGGGAAAGTTTAGCTATAAAAGCATGTTGAAACTATTAGGGAATTCATACGTTTGGAACATAAATAAAAATCTTATCTCGTTGGGAGTCTTAATAAGCAAGAATTTACAGATTATTTTGGCGTATCCAAGTTTGAAAACTACTAAATGTGCTTTAGTAGTGATGAAGGATACAGGAGAATTTATTATATTTACATAGTAATAGAATTATTGGTGGAGTTATAGTAGCTTTATATATACTAGGTACTAATACTGACATATAAAGATTGTAGCACATGAGGTTGGTACATGCTGAAGAGAGTGTTTTATAATTTTTGGCAAAGTAAGTCCTTCCGAAGGCAGCAAAGATCGGAAAACTGAAATTATGTGAGTATTACATCATCGTCAAGTAGACCATAGTCAAATTTGGCACCACAATTCATTAGACTAAGGAACCAATTAAGACAGCTTTATTGAAAGTTCAAATTGGTTTATATGGGATGACTACTCGCACAGAGTTTAGATATACCCAATGCATCACAAATATAAAGTTTTGGATATGTTTCTTAGTTAGAAGAATATTATCAAAACTTAGACTAGTATAAACATAAAGTGGCTTAGATCGGACAACAATGACGAATACAAATCGGATATAATCATAGAGCTGTGTCAGCACTAAGATACTATTCGGCACTTTACTGTCAGAGAAATGCTGCAACATAATGGGGTTGCAGAGTGCATGAATTGAACATTACTGTAAAAGATAAAATGTACATTATTAAATGCTAGGTTGAGTAAGAAATTCTAGGTTGAAGCACTATCATATATGAGCCATCTCATTATCAGGTTGTCAGCAATCATAAATAAGGAAAAAAAAACTCTACTTGAGGTATGGTCGGGACATTCTGCTACTGAGTATGACTGCTTACATATTTTAATTATCTTATTTATTACCATATTAGGGAAAGTAAGTTTGATTCAGAATCAAGAAAGTCATATTCTTGGGTTTTAATATGAAAGGATATAGATTCTGGTGCTTTGAGTCTTAAAAAATAATATACTATAGGACGTGACTTTTGATGAGTCCTCCATATTGAAAAAAAGGTATGAGATACCTCAAAATGATAGCAACTACAAAAATGCCTCACAGTAAGTGGAGTTTGAGACTCTCACTTTGAAAGATAGAACAAAGATAGAGTCTTTAGGAAGGAAGATATTAGCACAGGTGATGTCAGGAGACAAATATTGAACAACTGTAACAAGTGGTAATTATAGTTCCTCTAATTTACGACACGCACGCCAATGCTTGATTTCAGAAACCAATGCCCACATGGTGCCTGCGCCAACTTCAGAGAGCCAAATCTTTGTCTAGTGGACATTGATGCCCAATCCTAAACATTGGTGCCTCTATGGCCATCCGAAGACAATTTTCTATTTTGATAGCCTTCTACTCAAAGTACTGATATCATAGAGCAAATTTGAATTTTTTTTTTTTTCCCTAGAGACACTGGTGCCCTATCTTAGGCATCATTATTCCTGCTGCGAGGTGAGTATTTTTCAAAATTTAATCTTCATTGCTTGTTCCTAATTGTTTTTAAATCTTACATATAAATTCAATATAAAAATTCCTAACCTATTAGAAATCTACTATCAATAATATTAGCACTATATAAACACTCCGTAGGGTTAAAGAATCTGAAAAGAGGTGTCAAGAGGAGTATATAGTGAATAGATGCAACAAAGTTTCTTCTCTCTTTTCTATCTCTTCTATTCTCCATGATTAAAGGGAGCAGTTGATAGAAAGCAAAGCTCTCTTCTTCCTTCTTGTTTCCTCATTGGCAACAGTTATGTCAAAGAAATCGTCATCAAGGGATAAAAAGCCGACAAAGAGCTTCTCCCTTTTCTTCTTCTTCTTCAAGTTCCCTAGTTATGTTCAAGGAGAGAATATCGAATTACACCATCAAAAAAAGTTAGAGTAGATGAAAAGCAGAGGTCATTCCTTCTTCCTTGCACGTCAAAAACGAGAGGCTATCAACAAAGAACTATTACCGACCAACAACTTCTTTCCTTCTCCTTAACTTCCATGTCAAGCATTTGTCAAATCACGGTATAGTAAAGTATTGCTCCAAGCATATTTTCGTCGTTACAATTCTTTAAATCCAAAAAAACTTACAACTCTATTTGATTGTAAAGTTAAAGTCCCTTCTTTGTCTAATTCATACTCTCAAAAGTTTTTAAGTTTTTATATTCTTCTATTTTGGATATCATTTATGAAACACCAGAAACACTCCATAATCCGTTATTCTATCAAATCGATATTATTATTATTAAGAAATCCACTATACTTCAATTGAGGTAGAAATTCGCTAAAACATAAAATATTAAGCAACTAGTGTTGAAATTATTGGAAGGAAAATAATTATATTTTATCGTTAATGCAAATTTAGTATAGACCAAATTAATTCACGTCAAGCACTCACTTGACTATCAATAGAGTAGAGTGCTCACTCCACCTTCGTCATTAAAATTTTCCCGATCAATAAGAATTTGTACAAAGTTAAATTTCTTCCTTTGTAATCAATTTAAACTCTAAAAGAGTTTTCAATTTTTTATATTTTTTCTAGTTTCTAATATTCTATACGAAACGCTGGGAAACATTCTCTAATTCGATATATATATATATATATATATATATATATATATATATATATATATATATATATATATATATATATATATAATCATATCAATTTTAGTATTCATATTACAGTAAAGGTAATTAACAAAAGGAATCAACTGTATTTTAATTGAGGTTAAAATTTGCAAAACTTGAAATGTTAATTAAACAACAGGGTTGATATTATTGAAAAAAGAACTATTATTTTTTCATCATTTGTGCAATTTTAGTAATAGATCAATCTAATACTCATAATTTTAGAAGATATTAATCTAAGTTTACTAAATAATCACAATTGATATTTGAAAATGTCCAAAATAGTCAAAAATATGAATTTGAATAATTGCATTTAGTTGTTTTAAACTTTGCTTTTTTGTCAAAAAATGATTCTTTCTAAACTTGAAAATTATTTAAAGACAATCAGGTATTGATAAAAGAATAATAGAAATCAGTTGACAACTCATAGAAGTTATCTATGTTTCATTTGATTTACCCTATCTCTAATATTTTTTGACATATTTTTTGGATTATGATCTCAACGCCTTAGGGTTTACTCATATTTAATTTCTTAAGTTTTAGTTTTAATTTAGCTTTTTATCTAACAAACATAAAAATATGGTTGTTGCATAACATCTTGTGTCGATTTGATAAAAGATATTTGAACTCTAAAATATATGAAATTTGATTCTAAAGAATCTGGAAAGATAGAAATCATGATCCAAAAGAATTTTTAAAAAGTAATGTGATCATTGTTTTTACTGATGGGTTATTTACAATAATCCCTTGATAAAATGATCTGACTTAAATGTTTGATAGATTTGATATTGGATAAATTAAATTAATAGTTGCAAGCTAGTGTATACATATTTATAGTCTTTTTTTATATAAAACAACTCTTTCTAAACATGAAAAATTATTGGATAATATTGTTACAACAGAATAATATAACTGCTCAAAGAGAGGCTTCATTAATCAAAACCATCTAATTGTTCAAGTTCTCCAAATAATAAAGATTTTTGCTTTAGTGCATCAAAACATAAATTTTATTTATTTTTTAAATAAATGGTTTTTAGGATATTGGTTCTAACAAACTACGCATTTAGATATTAATCATAAATAAATTATTATTTGGATATTAGTTCCTTACAACATTAGAACTACTTATTATGAGTCCCTAAAATTAAAATCCATTTAAAAAATGAAGAATATATCGCTAAAGTTAACGGTCATTAAATATTCGATGAATAAGAGTCTTAATATGTTATTTACCTATAAATGACTTTTAACTTAGAGGACATATAACAAAATTATCTAATATTGTGGGGAACTAATATCCAAATATTGTTAAGAATTAATATCTAAATATGAAGTTTGTTAGGGACAAATGACCTGAAAACCCTTAAATAAAAGGAAAAGTACATTATTCACATCCATTTTCTCTGGGATTTCTAAACAAGCCCACCTTTTTAGTAAGTACTTCTACTTTTCTAGTTTATTGTTATTATAATTTTACCATTTTAAATTTTGGACTAACTTATCCTCTTATTCCCAATTGTATTCTATGCCTACATTACCAACTCATTAACCCTATGTAATATTTCAAAATTCGTATTACATGTATCTCTGTTTTGAGTCTAATCGTACGGAATAAGAGTACCAAAGTTAATTAGTACCAAAGTTAATTTTGGACACTGAAATAATTTTTAATGGACATAACTTTAAATCTGTAACTCAAAATGATATTAAGTGTTTGGTTATTAGTTTTCTAATATTTATAATTTTTAAAAAATTTTCTTGCAAGCCCGAAAAATATTCCCAGATTTTCTAATTTAATAAGGGGTATTTACTGGTTTGTCCCTCAAATCTTTATATATTATGATTTAGTCCCCCCAAATCTTCATATTTATGATTTAGTCCCCCAAATCTCCTAAGTTACTACAATTTAGTCTCCCTGTTAACTTTCCCGTCTAAATTGACTGTAGCATATTAATTTAATTTTTTTAATTATGAAATGACAAAAATGTCATTCCCCTTAATACTACCCAATTTCATCACCTTTCCCAAATTTTTCCTCCCCAATTCTTTCGTTCCCAAATAGCGAACCGAGGCGAGGCGAAGCGTCAGCGTCGATCGGCGAAGCGTGGGATCGGGGATCTGCGTCAACGTCAGCGTCGGAGCACCGATCTGCTATGGATTTGGCATGGGGATCGGGGAATCGGTGATCGGCGAATCGACGAATCGGCGTCAGCGATCTTGGGGATCGTCGAATCGGCGATCGGCGTGGGGATCGGTGTCGAAGCAGTGATCTGCGTGGGGAGCGTCGACCGGCGATCTGTTAGGGGTTCTACAAGGTAAGTGTAGTTAGGATTTTTAAGATTCGTGTTGAATTGAAATTATTGTTTGCTAATTAGACAATAAAAATGGGCTTGCTTCTTTTTCAACAAGTGAAATTTGCTATCAAACTTAATTGTTGGTATCGAAAAATGGTCAATTAGAAGGATGAGAAACAACAAAAGAAACAAGAGAATTGAAGACAAATGAACAAGAAAATCTTTGTCACAAAAAGGAAATAATTACTATCGTTTTGTTATAACATGTTCATGCTATAAGAAAGAAAGGAAAAAAAAAACTCATTTTAAAAACATGTTTCGGGATAAATCAGTACTTAAAAATTCTTAATTTCTTACCCACGTAGTACATGAATTGATTAAATAATTAATGAGTGATTTATCTGTGGAACCTTTTTAATTAGTGAGATCTTATTTAATTAGTGATTTATATAAGTAAATTTGTTTTGGTCTATTCAGTTAGTAGTTTGTATTTTATAATGCACCAATAAATTACTAGTTTGTATTTTTTTGATAGAAATTATTGTTTTATTTTGTAGAATGGATGCCGGTATTGTTGAAGTAATTCTACGCTACAATGGTTATTGGAAATTAATTCTTAGAACAGGCCGGAAAAATATGAGTGTGGGAATCAAAAAACAATTAGAGTTGACGTTAATGATATAACACTGAGGAGTTTTGGACAACAGATTGCCCAGTTCCTTCCTATAGCCCGAGGGTATTTACTGAATCTTTCATATACTATCCCAAATACAAACCCTAGGTTATTCGGATCCATCAAAATAAATTTAGATTTTATTCAAGTGTTGAGGGAACATCTCTAAAGAAATGAAGTTGAGATTTTCTTGGTGCTAGATGAGGGAGATAGAAGAAAAGGAGATAGTGGGGTTGATGATGATAGATTTGTTTCGTGGGATGATATTTTGGTTGAGAAAATAGAAGGAGATGTAGGGGATGATGGGCGTAGTAATGAGGGTTTGTGTGAACTTGTGGTTGTCGAAAATGAAGAAAGAGCTGAGGATGATGCAGATGAAATTTATTCAGAAGATGGCTACCATTCATTTCATAGCTCAGAATCTAGAGATTCTAATTGTAGTGATGTAGAGAGTAGTGAGGGTCCTATATACTCAACGGATCTCGAAAATCTAGAAATAAGTTTGGAAAAAAAATTCAAAGATATAGCTGAGCTCAGATTTTATCTTAGACAATATAGCATAAAGTCTAACTTCAATTACAAGACCCAAAAGAATGATTCAGTTCGTTTTGTTGCATGATGTGTTGCAGAGAATTGCCCGTGGAGAGTTCGGGCTAAAAAATTAAATGATGGGAAGAGTATGGAAATATCAAAAATAGGTGGTAACCACACTTGTGTGGGTGTCAATAAGTGTTTGAACACCCAGGCAAATTCAAGCTGAATTGCACAAATAATTCTAGGGGTGGTAAAGAAAAATCCAAACATCTCACCTAGAGAGATCATACACACAATCCATAACAAATACCAATTGAAGTTAGCATACCATATGGCTTGGAGAGGCAGAGAGCAGGCAAGAGAGAGTATTTTTGGCAATGTAGACAAAAGTTATGATTATGCAGAGAGTTTACGTCTAGAGTTGTTAAGGAGAAATCCTGGATCTCATGTTGATTTAATGGTTGATTCCGACAGAAGTTTTTTGAGGATATTTGTTTGCTTTAAAGATTGCATTGATAGATTTAGATTGGGTTGCAGGCCTCTAATTGGCCTTGATGGTTGCCATCTCAAGGCCAAGTACCTCGGCATGTTGCTCTCTTCTACGACACTCTATGGGAATAATGGTTTATTTCCTATTGCATTTGCAGTTGTTGAGAGAGAAAGTGGTGATACATGGCACTGGTTTGTAAAGAATTTGCAAACAGTATTTCAGGAAGATTTGAATGGGGTATCTTTCATCTCTGATCAGGAGAAGGGGTTGCAGGAGGCACTTAGTATATTATTGCCCGATAATAAACACAGAGTGTGTATGAGACATTTATAGAAAGCTTTCAAGAAGAATTTTTCAGGAGATTTCTTTGAGCAGACCGTGTGGGATGCAGCCAGATCATATACAAGTTTCGAGTATGACATGCATATGGCAAAGCTGAAAGGGGTTTCGGAGCTGGCTTGAAAGTATTTGAAAGAAGTTCAAAGAGAGTCGGCACCATCTATTCCTACTTCTTTGAGGTTGAAGTATTTCATAGCATATACTTTATACACTAATGCTTACAAATTATACAATATTTAGAACAAAGACATTGGGTGTGTCTCATCAAACAAGACATTGGGTGCCTCTGTTCTCTGGACTGAGAACTGGTTCTCAGTCCAAAGAACATATATTTAGAAATTTCATAAATATATGTTTGCTTTAGTACATGACAAATGTTACTTGTCCAAGTCTATGGGCTAGAATGTTATGGTTTATTCATATGTTATGCTTTTACGACACTACCAGAAAATGGTTCTGTATATTATCAACTTTTCTACATGTACTGATTTCACAAAATCAATCATGGACCCCTAGGATTCCTTCACACACAAATTATAATATCTTATTCACTACTTATATTCGTTCTGCAACTTTCTATATATTGATTTGTTCTATAATTTCTTGTAGAGTGGCATATTGGACAAATTTTTAGTGGATGGTTTATTAAGACATTTTGTACAATATGATATATTTTATAGTTTTTATTGCTTTTGAGTGGGCTTTTTTTTTCCATTACACACATCTGTTCTCTGGACTGAGAACCTGTTCTCAGTCCAGAGAACAAAGGCACCCAAACTCAAATTCATCTTCTTTTTTTGTTACTCTTTTAGGGAAAAAAATGCATGAACATGAACCCAATAAAAAAAAGGAGAAGAGAGGAGAAAGAGAGGAGTAATAATGAAGAAAAGGAGAAGAGAGGAGGAAGAGAGAAGGAGAAGAGAGGAGGAAGAGAGAAGGAGAAGAGAGGAGGAAGAGAAAGAATGAATAAGGAAGGGTAAAATGGTAATATCAGATCAAAAATTAAACTGTGTTAACGGAAGTTAGGGAGGGGAACTAAATTGTAGTAACTTAAGAGATTTGGGGACTAAATCCTAAATATGAAGATTTGGGGGACTAAATCATAATATATAAAAATTTGAGGGACAAACCAGTAAATAACCCATTTAATAATATTAAATTATTCTTCTAATTAATTCGGAATTTTAGTTTTTTCATTCCAAATTTTGAAATGACAAATAGATAATTTTCTAGTGTTTCTCTCGTTGAGCACTACATCTGCATTAATTTAGTAGCATTTGAAGAACGTTATACAGAACCAAAATCATTAAATCATTAAATAAATAAATAAAATAATTAATTAAATCCTTACTTATCCTTTCACCGTGAGCTTCATCCATCTCAGGAGTGAGGCGGTGGGCTCCTTGATGATTGAGGCGGTGGCCTCTTTTGAGGGCAAATCAGCAAAGAAAAAAAAAAAAATTCATGGATTGATTTCAAAAGAAATAAAAATCATGTTAAGAGAATCACCCCTGCATCTCAAGAGTGCTGAATAATTCTTTTCTTTTCCTTCTCTCCTCTTCTCAACCAAAGGACACCACCTCCCTTTCAATTATCGCCCACAGTAAATAGGCAAGTCAACACATAATTTATCTGATTTTTTAGTTGATTATTCTTTGATTTAATTTGCAACACTACTAGCAGTTAGTTATTAGCTATTATTGAGCTTCAATTATCAACTCATGACCCCATTCACACACGAGAGCTGTGAAATTCTGTTAAATACATGATGCATGGATTAGTTAAATAGTTATCATAATTGATATTATAAATATAAAGTTATATGAGGGACATGGAGACATTTAAACATACTATTCATAGTGATTCTCCATTTAATGAATGATCATAAAATTATATCAATTATAACAGGAGATGCAGTTGTATACCCTAGTTAAAATTATAAATATATCAAAATAAATCATGTTATGATATTTATAAGTCATATGCAATATGTATTATGAACTCGAGGATAGGAGAAAGTATATGATGGATAAGAGGCATGTCGTATAAGTAATTATTATAATGTTAAGGCCGAGAATGTTTTACTGCAGCGACCTGGGTGATACTGGATCACCGAGTAATAATTAATACCGAATGTAGTATGTTCATTACTGTAATATAGTATGGGGAGTGATTGATAATACCTAGCAATATGGTATGGTTCAGTATCATGCGATTGAGACCGAGACCCGCTACGACAGTGGAGAACGGTGCTATCTTATCTATTAATATAGTTTTTACAATTAATTTGAACGATGACTGAGACCAATAGAATACATGATTAAAACACATAAAGTAGTTGTTGCCACGTTTGTTTATTTATTTATGCATTTATTTAAACTTATTTACATATTTAATTTATATGTTCACAAACAACACTAACATAAGCATGCCCACACATACTGATACTTATGTACTATAGTAGTATATATTTTCTCATCTTAAAGTGTTACTTGCTGGATTTAATTTTCTGAATTTTGAACTCAGATTTGGAAGGTGAGGAAGGAGAACCAGTCACAACTAAATACTCACACTTTATTGAACAGGTCGAGCGATAGTAATCAATCAATGAAGTACATTCTGGAGAACATTTATGTATTTTATTTATATTTCTTTTGCTTAGGCACTACTTGTTTGTTTGTTTTTCTCTCTCCATGGAGAATATTGGTTGATGTCAATGTTGTTGATTTGAATATAATCTGCTTGCTTGTTAAGATTCTAGTACTCGAATAAGAATGCATCAAAAATTTGTGATTGGATTGATATATTCATTGTTGGGTTTTGATGCAATACAATTTTCTCAATCTAAATTCGAAAATTTCCTTCGAGTTTTACTTGTTCATCAAAAGATGATACTGAAATTTTCTCAAGGTGACTTGAATTCAGTAACACAAGCCATCTTTCTCTGCCATTTATGTTCTTTGAAGCTCAAGAACTGAGTAGATAGCAGTGGTTCATCAAGGTGCAGGTATACAAACTCGGTGGCTCCAGCGGAAGATTTAATACTACTGCAATTGCAACAGATCGATACGAGTAACGGTTCATACTCCTCAAGAGTTTCAATATCTGGAGACGTTAGATTTAATTGTTTTTTGTTTGGAACATAATTTGAAAGGGCTGTACTAAAAAACAATGTGTTTTAGATGGTTGTTCGAGAACTATTTGCTGCAAACGAAACTCTGTATGTATGTATGTATATATATATATATATATATATATATATATATATATATATATATATATATATATATATATATATATATATATATATATATTATGTAATATTGTTTATAATTATGGACTGATTTGTTCATAATTCTCATTATATGAATTCACATTGTTGTTTGAATTTGAATTTCATATTTATATGCTATTGATGAAATCTGTAGTTGGAAAGAGCTAAACTTTATGTACAAATTTGAGAGATGAATGAATTCTTTGTATTTATTGCACTATATTGTAATTGTTCTCATACACTAAATACTGACGAATTGACCTTTTATTTTCATTTTATTATTAAAAAATATGAATTTATTTCTTTGGTTCCTAGTGTTATAGTCAATAAAAGTTGTTAGTCATATTTGCTACTTCAATCCCTACCCTATCCAACAGTTTACTTCTCTAATTTTTTTTGTCTCTTGATGTATTAGCACATTTGCACCTTTTTTCCTTAAATGCATTCAGTTTATAGAAATTTTGGTTGCTACAGACTATTTAAACAATACTATAATAAGAAATGTTAATTCTGAAACAAAGTTTTATGTTCTCAAAGGGAATGTGTCTCTATATATTAACACATTTTTTGCCCTTATCTCCTATCCTGGGTGTACACCCCGGACAGATTTTCAACTGTCCGGATTGGAAGTTCGGACAGTAGACTGTTGTCCGGACTGACAATGGTCTGGAAGTCCGGACAACAGAAGTCCGGACAGCAGTCCACTGTCCGGATTTCTAATTCGGACGGATATTGGACCGTCCGTATTGCCAGTCCGGACAGTAGAGAGTTATCTGGACTGTCAGTTCGAAATATGAGTTTTTTTTTTGTTCATAACTTTTATCAATCCGCACTATTTTTAGGGTTTTTAAGTAAGTAAAGGCCTAATAAAATCAAGGGGTATTTACTGGTTTGTCCCTCAAATCTTTATATATTATGATTTAGTCACTCAAATCTTCATATTTAGGATTTAGTCTCCCAAATCTCCTAAGTTACTACAATTTAGTCCTCTTCCCCAAATCCCTCAAAATTTTGACCTGATATTATCATTTTACCCTCTCCTTATTCATTCTTTCCCTTCCTCCTCTCTTCTCCTCCTCTCTTCTTTCTCTCGTCTCCTTTTCTTCATTATTCCTCCTCTCTTTTCCTTCTCTCTTCATTCTCTCTTCCTCCTCTTTTCTTCATTGGGAGAAGAGAGAGGGAAGAGAGAAGGAGAAGAGAGGAGGAATAATGAAGAAAAAGAGAAAAGAGGAGGAAGAGAGGAAGAGAAAAGAGGAGGAAGGGAAAGAATGAATAAGGAGGGGTAAAATGGTAATATCAGGTCAAAAATTTGGAGGATTTGGGGAGGGGGACTAAATTGTAGTAATTTAGGAGATATGGAGACTAAATTCTAAATATGAAGATTTGGGGGATTAAATCATAATATATAAAGATTTGAGGGACAAACCAGTAAATATCCCTAAAATCAATTTTCAAATTTAATATGTGAGATAATGTAATATACGAAAAGAATTGATAGAATAGTTGTGAGTTTTAGGTTTTTTTTTTTTTTTTTTAACTGAATTGCAGTTTTAGAAAAGAAGGAAAAAAGAGATTGTAGATTGGGATATTTCTGTCAAAAAATTTAAGGGGTATTTACTGGTTTGTCCCTCAAATCTTTATATATTATGATTTTGTCCCCAAAATATTCATATTTAGGATTTTGTCCCCCAAATCTCATAAGTTACAACAATTTAGTCCCCCTCTCTAACTTTCCCTAACACAGTTAAATATTTGACCATTTTACCCCTCTTTTCCTCTTCTATTTTCCTCATCTCTTCTTCTTCTCTCTTCCTCCTCTCTTCTCCTTTTCTTCATTATTTCTCCTCTCTTCCTCCTCTCTTCTCCTTCTTTTTTCCTCCTCTCTTCTCCTTTTCTTCATTATTTCTCCTCTCTTCTCCTCTCTTCTCCTTCTCTTTTCCTCCTCTCTTCTTCTTTTCTTCATTGGGTTCATGTTCATGCATTTTTTTTTTCCTAAAAGAGTAACAAAAAAAGAGAATGAAGAAGAGAAAGAGAAGGAAATTCAATTTCATTCTCTTAGAGAAATGTATTCGTTTAGAGAAATGTATTTGTTTAGACCAGTATGGAGCCCAAATAGCGAAAGAGTTAACTTCTATATTTGGATTTTGGTAGTTGGTACAGTGCTTAAACACGTTGGAGTCTTCAATGAAAGGGTCTCCTGTAGGGTGGAGATATTATCATCTAAATATCTGTACTCAGTTTTAAGATGATCATTGTGGTATCACACAAGCTTATTATTTCTGGCAAAGTGATATAACAATTGTGAAACCATTTCGTAAAAGTTCGTTTCCCGTTTTTATAAAGCAAATCAACTTTGATGGTCCATTTTATGGAGCATAAGTGAAGGGGAAAGGGTTTGGATGAATTGATTCGGGGTCACCGGAAGGAAACCACATGCTGTGCTGGCCTTCAACCTTGACATTTTCTGAACGTTGAAACTAGTAGTGAGGGATTACAGAAGGTTCCTTGATCCTAAAATGAACAGGACATACATCATAATGTGATAAGATAAGGTTATGCCAATTTCCTTAAGAATCTCAGATGACATGTTTAGTTAGTGCATCATCTTTATCTTGGAAGCTTGGTTTATACTTCACAATAGCTGATATTCGCAGGTCCTGAGCATTACTTAGGATCCAATGGTTTCTTTTTTTTCTTTCTTTGTTTCTTTGCTTTGTGTTTGTTATTTTTTGAAGGGGTTTGTTTGTGTGTGTGTGTTGGGGGGTGGTTGGTTATAAGTTTGCCAAAAAAAAACAACTTTCTTGGGTATTATTTACCCCACATATTGGTATTTGGTACGGGTCCAAAATAAACTCTTGGGAGTCCTTTGGTTATGTTTCTCATTTAAAGGTTTGACCCAACCATGGCCGTGAATGCAGAAGGACCTAGCTTCCCATGCCTTCGACCGGTTTCTTTGCTTTCACTTTGTCCGAAAGCTTGAGAGAGTCGTACGAATGCAATTTGGAGAGTGGGAATGCCCCTTCACATGCTAGATACCTTTCATTGCTTAAGATGAGAATTCAATCTAGAGAGAAATTTGAACACAAGCTACTCCTCATATTACTTCTTGACCATTCTATACCATCGGAGAGCGGATGGTTTTTGTCAAGCTCATCATCACCGGGACGATTATTGCAGTCACTTTAGCTAGTTCCTACTGTTCCAAAGCTAAGTCATCGCCAATAGCTGTTCACTCCTAACCATAAAATTTTTTTCAGTAGAAAATGATTTTCCAGATCTTTTGAATATCGTGTTGTTTTCATCAAAATTCACCTTTAAGATCACTACATCAGGGTGCACTTCAACTGTTCACAGAGCTGATAAGAAAACAAAATCGAAAAATATCAGCTCATTACATATCAGCATATCATTAAACTAGACCCTTCGTAAGGATATAATAGTTGCACTCGTTAAGACAGCTAAGTAGGATGATGTCTTTTCCTACAACAATGTGTTATCAGAGATTCAGAGCTCTTAATATTATGCCATCTCGGATCTTCGCCACCGAGACCGCGACTGCCATCACCATCCCGAACCATCAAGTTCTCTTCACCCGCCTCGCCATTTCTTCAGCTTCATTTGCATCATCTTCCCTCTCGTCCCAACCTGCTCCAAGAGTTCCTCTCCTTCATCTCCTGCCGCCAGCTACCACAGCCTTTTCTTGTTCCATCTTTTTATCTGTTATGGTCTAGTTCTGAGGTTAATGAAGAATACTTTGGTTATGGGAATTTTTTGTGAATATCTCTTGGAACTAAGGGGAAACTGAAGATGGTTATATCTGGAGAAAGAGAAGGAAATTCAATTTCATTCTCTTTTTTTGTTACTCTTTTAGGGAAAAAAAAATGCATGAACATGAACCCAATAAAGAAAAGGAGAAGAGAGGAGGAAAAGAGAAGGAGAAGAGAAGAGGAAGAGAGGAGAAATAATGAAGAAAAAGAGAAGAGAGGAGGAAAAGAGAAGAAGAAGAGAGGAGGAAAATAGAAGAGGAAAAGAGAGGTAAAATAGTCAAATATTTAACTGTGTTAGGAAAAGTTAGAGAAGAGAACTAAATTGTTGTAACTTATGAGATTTAGGGGACAAAATCCTAAATATGAATATTTGGGGAGCAAAATCATAATATATAAAGATTTGAGGGACAAACCAATAAATACCCCAATTTAATAACAAATTTGTAATATGAAAGAAGTTTTTAAGTGGGCTCACTACAAAAAATGGTGTGCCCTCTAGAAACTCCCATCCCAGAGGATCTAACAGTATCCGACCCGATCCGACCCGTTTAGTTTTAATCATAGCCGTTCGAATCCATTGAATCCAACGGCTGGGTGGAAGAAGGGTCTCTCCTTACACTTCCAATAGGCAGGAGGGAGAGGACCCGAATTCCCACACCCAACGCCGGCGCCACTCTCTCTCCCTCTCTCGCGCACACACACTCTCTTTGCCTTAATAATTCGACTCTCTCCCTTTTTTCTTGTTTTTGATTCTCGATCGCAAATCTCTCAATTTCCGTTGAGGCTTGATCTTCAATAAGGTTCGATCTCTTCTTGATTTTCGTTGAATTTATTTTGGTAGATCTGAGTAGTTTGTTTGATCGACTCTTGGATGAGTCGATGGTTTTTTTTCCCATATGTTTTTTCGTTAATTATTAGGTTTTTTTTTAATGTAGAAAGGGATTTTTTTTTTTTATTGTTGGATTCGATCTGGGGTTTTGGATTGGTTTCGTCTGGATCTAGGGTTTTTTAGATGTTGAGATCTAGGTGAATTTAGAAAAGGGGGGAAATTTAATCTTTGTTCTGTTGCGATCTGCGCTTTATGTGATGATTATGATCTGCAATTGTTTAATCGGTGTACAGATTGTTCTTGAAAAAGATCAGATTTTTATCTTTCTTTTAGCTGTTGAATCTGCTGTTTTGCCTGCAATTTTTTGATATGGTTTGGTTGTAAGTTAAGGAAGTAGGGCAGATAGTTATATAGTTTAATTGCGTCCGCTGTAGCTAGCCTGGAGTTTTTTGAAGTTAAGTTGCTTAACTCCCTAAAAAAACTAACGGATACTCGTAATTTTGTAAACTTGCAATTAACTGCAATTTGTTTAACCTTGTCAAAGTGGTTAAGTTGATAAAAGAGAAGGATTGAACTGCAGCTACAGATTTGCAAACTACAACGAGCAACCCTCACCAAAGGGAAAAAGTAAACCTTTATGCTATGCTTGGGAGATTAGTTTTGAAATGCTTTGAGGTGTTATGGAGTGATGTGAAGTGTTCATAAAAATACTTGCTTGAGAGTTTTTGGAAAAGTATTTTGAGGTGTTCCTAGAACACCTCAAAACACTGGGACAGTTATTTTGAAGTGGTTTTGAGATTACCCCAAATTTTGGAGTGTTTTAAGATTTTTATCCAAAAATACCCTCTCTTTTTTCCTGATTCCACTCTTCTCCTGCATTCTTCCTTTTTAGGATATTCCCAAAGTATATAAATATGAACACCCTAAAATCTAAGGTCAAAAGACTCAAAACACTCCAAAACACACTTTAAAAGCACTTCAAAACACTTTGCCATTAACATTCAAGTTCAGCCTTAAACTATTGATTTAGAAGTAACTACAGTTTATAAAACTTTAAAGCCAATAAGTTCTTATCATTATATGCCTTAGCTGCTAAATTTCTTGAAGGACATATTTAAGACTGATTTCGGGAGGTTTTAGTATTGACAATTTGGTGGTTGGGTATGATTTGTCTGTTTGGTGACTTCGTTTTTATCTGAAAACTTTCTCCATTTGTTTGTGGGTGACAGAGGATGGCAAATGAAGTCACCCAGATCCTCTTAAATGCCCAAGCAGTTGATGGGGCGGTTCGAAAGCATGCAGAGGACAGCTTAAAACAGTTTCAAGAACAGAACCTCCCTGGTTTCTTGCTTGCTCTTTCTGGTGAGTTAGCAAACAATGAAAAGCCTGTGGATAGCCGGAAGCTAGCAGGTTTGATCCTCAAAAACAGCTTAGATGCAAAGGAGCAGCATAGGAGGAATGAGCTCATGCAAAGATGGATCTCTTTGGATGGGTCTGTGAAAGCTCAGGTCAAAACCTGTTTGCTTCAGACCCTCACCTCACATGTTCCTGATGCTCGGTCTACAGCATCACAAGTGATTGCTAAGATTGCGGGCATTGAGGTGCCTCACAAGCAGTGGCCTGAACTGATTGGTTCTCTCTTGTCAAGCATCCATCAGCTGCAGCCTCATGTGAAACAGGCTTCTCTAGATACTTTAGGTTACTTGTGTGAGGAAGTTCCTCCGCAAGCTCTTGACCAAGACCAAGTGAACAAGATACTTACAGCTGTTGTTCAAGGTATGAGTGCATCCGAGGGGAATGTAGATGTCAGGTTGGCTGCTACCCGAGCACTTTACAATGCCTTGGGCTTTGCACAAGCAAACTTCTCAAATGACATGGAAAGGGACTATATCATGCGAGTTGTCTGCGAAGCAACTCTATCCCCAGAATTGAAGATTAGACAGGCAGCATTTGAGTGTTTGGTGTCCATCTCATCTATGTATTATGAGAAACTTAGTTCTTATATGCCAGATATATTCAATATCACTGCGAAAGCTGTGAGGGAAGATGAGGAGCCAGTTGCCCTTCAAGCTATAGAGTTCTGGAGCTCTATCTGTGACGAGGAGATTGATATCTTGGATGATTATGGTGGTGATTTTACTGCCGATTCGGAGATTCCTTGTTATTATTTTATCAAGCAAGCTCTTCCGGCATTGGTTCCCATGCTGTTGGAGACTCTCCTTAAACAGGAGGAGGATCAAGATCAAGATGAGGGTGCTTGGAACATTGCAATGGCTGGGGGAACGTGCTTGGGTTTGGTTGCACGGACTGTTGGAGATGATATAGTGCCTCTTGTGATGCCTTTCATTGAGGAGAACATAACAAAACCAGATTGGAGGCAGAGAGAGGCAGCGACCTATGCATTTGGTTCTATATTAGAGGGTCCGTCACCAGACAAGCTGACTCCAATTGTTAATGTGGCGCTCAATTTCATGCTCACCGCACTGATGAAAGATCCAAATAACCACGTTAAGGACACCACTGCATGGACACTTGGTAGAATATTTGAGTTCCTTCACGGGTCCACAGTGGAAACACCTGTGATAAACCATGAGAACTGTCAGCAGATCCTGACTGTGCTACTCCAGAGCATGAAGGATGTCCCTAATGTTGCTGAGAAGGCATGTGGTGCACTTTATTTCCTTGCTCAAGGCTATGAGGATGTGGGTTCAGCTTCTCCATTGTCTCCATTCTTTCAGGACATTATTCAATCCCTCCTCACTGTCACTCACAGAGAGGATGCTGGAGAATCACGGCTGAGGACTGCAGCCTATGAAACGCTGAACGAAGTGGTGAGGTGTTCAACTGAAGAAACTGCACCCACGGTGATGCAGTTGGTTCCTGTTATAATGATGGAGCTTCACAAGACTTTTGAAGCACAGAAGCTCTCATCTGATGAGAGAGAGAAGCAGAATGAAGTGCAGGGTCTTCTATGTGGGTGCTTGCAGGTTATTATTCAAAAGCTGGGATCAGCTGAGTCTACAAAGTATGTCTTCCTGCAGTATGCTGATCAGATGATGGAGCTGTTCCTGAGGGTATTTGCTTGTAGAAATGCCACGGTGCATGAAGAGGCTATGCTTGCCATTGGGGCCCTTGCCTATGCCACAGGAGCAAACTTTTTGAAGTATATGCAGGGATTTTATCCCTTTTTGGAAATGGGTCTTCAAAATTTTGAGGAGTATCAGGTCTGTGCTATTACTGTTGGTGTTGTTGGAGACTTGTGTAGGGCATTGGATGATAAGGTTCTATCTTTCTGTGATGGCATTATGACACAGCTCCTCAAGAATTTATCTAGCACTCAGCTCCATCGATCAGTGAAGCCACCAATTTTCTCATGCTTTGGGGACATTGCTTTAGCAATTGGCGAAAACTTTGAAAAGTACTTGGGCTATGCAATGCCAATGCTCCAGAGTGCTGCAGAGCTATCTGCTCATGCCACAGCAAATGATGATGATATGATTGAGTACACCAATCAGCTAAGGAATGGGATCTTGGAAGCATACTCTGGCATATTCCAAGGCTTCAAGAACTCACCAAAAACCCAGATCTTGATGTCCTATGCGCCCCACATCCTCCAATTTTTGGATAGCTTATACATGGTCAAGGACATGTAAGTTATTATCAAACTTAGTTTTTTGGTTTATGCTGCTAATTCCTCCTTTAACATGCCTCGACTGTTCTTTCGCTGATTATCTTCTCTTATTTGCTTTGCTGTTATCAGGGATGATGTGGTGACAAAGACTGCAATTGGTGTCCTGGGAGACCTGGCGGATACACTTGGTAATAATGCTGGCCCTCTGATCAGTCAGTCAGTTTCGTGCAAGGAGTTCTTGGAAGAGTGCTTGTCATCCGAAGATCATTTGATCAAGGAATCAGCTGATTGGGCTAAACTAGCAGTGAGCCGTGCAATATCTGGCTGATGCTCTTCTTATGCTGGTACTATAGGGGAGTCTGCATTCATTTGGGTTGCGTCGAGTCGAGTCCAAGGTCTGGGATTGCACTTAAGCATGTGTCAGTCGGGTCATTCCATCACCACCATTTTTTGCACAAAGCTTTTTCCTTTTGATGTGGAGTCAAGGATGATGGGGTTGTTGCTAATTTTGTGTATCAGCCACCAGAGTCCGTCAGGTGAAGAGAAGTGGGTCAGTGCTGACCCTCCGCTCTACTAACCATGAAGAAGGCTGAAAGTGGTTGCTTGCCTTCATGAAACAGTCATAGAGTTCTTATCATCCTCCATGGCTTGTTCAATGGCCCTCTGATCCATCCAAAGATACCACTTGGTCATTTAACCTATGCAAGTCAATGGTGATCTTTGAATTACCATTTTCGAGCCAGCAAAGAGTCAGAAGGGTGTGATTCAAATCACTGACATCCAAAAGCATCATCAGACTTGAAAGTTTCCTCCTGGAAAATCAGTCGAGTCTGGAATGCACCCCATCATCACAGGTCCCGCTGATGCCATTCACGACGCCCTACAAAGTTTCTCTCTTTCGTTTTATTTATAAAACATTTGGAATTTTGTAATATCATTGCATTGTTTTCTCCATCAACGGTTTGTCTTTGTGTCTAAAACATCTTCCTACAGAAGAAGTTACTGCAAGTGCTTCTACATATGCACTTTGTCGCATGTAATCGGATATTATTTCTCTGGCATGAGAGTCAGTCATTATATCATCATCATTTTTGGGTTTCTCTGGGCTTCATCCAATTTTTTACACAGCACATTATTTGCTTATCTGGTGTACTTTTGGTCTGTAGCTTTCTCTAGTTTCAGGAAAAATTGCTGAAAACTTGCATTTCTTAAAAATTTATGAGACAAAGATGCAGAGGTCTTCAGTGGGAAGTAATCACCAGATGTACAGTTATGCAAGAACCTGTACAATTACTGGCTCGCTATGCTCCTGTGCATGGAAATTTTTTGTGATGTGAACTTTCTTGTTTACAGTCATTTTGGCAACAGTTGGCAAACTTTTTTATGACATGGACAGTTACGGACGATTGTAGTTTCAGCAGTGGGCCTGCAATTATGTATGGCAACAGCTCTTGTCAGGCAAGGAAATTCTAAATGAGCACCCCTCTTGACTTTCTTAGCATACACTTTTGAGGGGAGCTTCCAAAGGAGCACACCAGATTTCCTAGTGAGCCCAGATTTCCTAGTGAGCCCACTCACTATTTACAAAAGGAAAATTTTTTCTAGTGAGCACATTAAATATATCCAAATTACCTCTCTCATATTTATCTTCCTTCTCCCTCTTCTCTCCCACTTTCTCACCCTCACAAGCCGAATCCAAACCCAAAAATCCTAATCTACTCTTCCTTCCCTTTCCACTTCTCCAAATCATCTCTTTCCCCTTTTCTATCTCCTTCTCCTTCCAAATCTTCCTCTCTCTCATTGCTAAAGCCACCGCCGCCGATCTCCCATTGCCGCCGCTGCTGTCGATCTCCCACCGCTGTCGCTGCCATCCTGCTGTTACTTCTTGGGTCGAGGTGGATGAGATTTCCTAATATAGTAATTTTTTTTAATTTTGGTTTTTTTATCAAACAATGGGAGATATTTGGATTTGGTGATCTTGTTGGGTTGGAGAGGAGGACGAAGGGAGAAGTCAGTAAATTTGGTGGTAGCAATTTTTTTTATTTTTTAATATTTTGATTATAATTAATAAGAAAATAAAATATTGTAAAGCTAGTTGTAAAATATGCGAAATTTAATTAATTTTCCAATCATGAACGGTAATGTTAAATTTTATTAGTTAATTTTGAAGTTTGTCGCTTATTATTTGGGATTGACATTTCTAATATAGAGATGTGTATCATTCAAGTGGTTTTGTCTTTTTAGGGGACAGTCTCTGTTGATTGGATGATGGATTGGATCTGATTAATAATGGATTTTGTTTTAGCTCTCTGTTGTCATTGAACAAAGAAATATGATGGTTTTGGTTGATCTTTTGTATGGAGGTTTTTTTTTTTTTATCTCAATGGACTTCAACACAAGTTTATATTTTGCGAAGAATTTGGTTGATCTTTTTGACTGTAGGTTTTTAAACTGGTTTTTTAACTAAATAGAATTAGGCACAAGTTTATATTTGTGATTTCGTGTTTACTATTATTAATTATTATGTATAGAGATTCTTAATTGTGCAATTTTGGTTACTTAGGTTTATGTGTCAATTATTGGTTTTAGTTTTTGATGTTATGCTTTTGGATTATGCAATTAAGTGCATACAATATTTTCTCATCTCAGAGCATGATATCTCATGTTCTCCTATTATTTCATTGCTAAAACTGTGTATAATTTCTAACTATTTTTCTTTTGCACTTTGGGATATGTTTAAATTTTATATGTTAACACTTTACATTGCTTTAATCAAATCTTGTGCAGAAGACTTTGGATCAGGTGCCTTCTCAAGTAGGCTTTACATTTATGAAATAAGCTCATTTCTCTTATCCTCATCTGAACTTTTTTGATGTATTGAATTAAATGCATTTCCCTAAAATATGTTTATCCTAATTGAATTTCCCTCCAAACACCAAATTGTTGACTATATGCAGGTATGGATTCATGCAAGGATTTTCGCCTGGTATGAGGCTCACTAAGAATTTTCGGCCCCAACTAAAGGACTGGTGGTAGATGGAAAAGAGAACCAATTTTTTTCCCTTTTTTATTTTTTATCTTTTGAATTTATTTGGATTTATTTGTGTATTGATGAAATCTGTAGTCGAAAAGTAAATTTTGTGTATAAATTATATGATCTCAGTTGGTTGACTGTATCTTTCTTATACTCTGAGTTAATAATAAATTACGTGATTTTCTTTACCAAATGATTGAACTGGTATATTAATGTATTCTAAATCTGTTGGTGATTGTTTTTTTTGTGTCCAGGACTTATTATGTATATTTGTACTACAATTGAATTGATAATTTTTATTTTAACGTTTAATTATTTGATTAAAAATCATACTGATATGGAGTTGCACAAGAAAATATATTTATTTGGAAAAAAAAATAAAGTAAAAAGAAAATGCAAATAAAGAAAATGCACAAGAAATATATCATTATGTGTTTCATCTAATTTATCGTTGAATTGGAATGAAATAGTGACTAAGGAAAAAAAATGTTTGAGGCCGAAATTTAATTAGATTCGTAATAATTACATTTGTAATAATTGCACAAGAAAATGTATTTATTTAGAAAAATAAAATAAATTTACTATTGCCAAGAATCGAACCCAAGGTGCTCATATGTGAAATAGGAATACTCACCATTATGCTACAACAACTCCATGAATAATCAAACGCAAAAAAATTATATATAACTTTCCGGACTGGAAGTCCAGACAGAAGTGTTCTGTCTGGACTTTCAGTCCGGACGAAATTATTTTCGTCCGGACTTCCAGTCCGGACAGAAGCTGACTGTCCGGACTGTTGTCCGGACTTCCAGTCCGGACAGAAGCTGACTGTCCGGACTTCCAGTCCGGACGGATATTGGACCGTCCGGACTGTCAGTCCGGACTTTGAGTTTTTTTGGATTCATAATTTTTTCAATCCACACAGTTTCTAGAATTTTTGAGTAAGCAAAGACCTAATAAAATCAATTTTCAAATTTAATTTGTGAGATAATTTAATATATGAGAAGATTTGATAGATAGTTTTGAGTTTTAGGTTTTTTTTTTTTTTTTTTTGGGTTTAACTGCTCCATAGTTTTAGAAGAGAAGGAGAAGAGAGATTGAAGAAAGGGCATTTTAGTCCAAATAAATTAATGGCAAACTTGTAATATATATGAAGTTTTTAAGTGGGCTCACTAGGAAAAATGGTGTGCCCCTCTAGAAACTCCCCTTTTGAGTGAGTTAGGGTGGGTTAGTTTCTGAACGGCTTTCAAACCATTCAGGAATTAGACTCCTGAATGTCGTTCGGTAACTAATTTCCGATTAGTGAAAAAAACAGTATTAAAAAAGTAACAAATTTGTAATTCTTTACAACTTTAGAAGGTGATGCTTACAAAGTCTAAGTGGTGTGCTCATTTATAATTTCCTTATCAGGCGGGCTTCAGAATTATGCAACTGAGCAAGTGCTGGATGCAGTTCAGTATATCGTATGCTATCGGGCATGAATTTAGTTCGATATGTGCTGATTGGCACTCCTACATATTTTATCCACTTCTGCAAGCAATATCGTTTAATATGATGAAATCTTGGTGAATTGATTAAGAAACATACAAGAACAAATTTGCATTTTACATTGACGTTTTGTTTTTCAATTATTTTCTCTGTTGCATTTTCGGGGAGTTTCAGATCTTAAACAGCTCCCAGTGAATCTTGGGAGACCTTGATTTCCTCTGTTTTTGATGGCTGATTCTTAAAAATAATAAAATAAAAGAATATAAATAAGTAAATAAATTAGTTACAGTCCATTAAAATAATTCACAATTTCATTTCCTTTCTTACAGCAGTGATACAACAATAACAACAAAGCCTTTTATCCCAAGTATTTGGGGTAGGCTACATGAACCAAAAAAAGAATCACGTCCGATCGATCATTTTGATATTCCTTCTCTAATCATTTCTATCAAGTAATATCTCTTTATTTAAACCTCTAGACTTCATATCTTTGCGTATCACCTTCATCCATATTTTCTTCGATTTTCTCTTCGTTCTTTTAACTTGTCCTACATTGATAAACTCCCCTCTTCGAACTGGTTCACTTGTAGGCCTACGTTGCATATGACCAAACCATCGTAAGAGATTTTATCGCATCTTCTCAACGATAGGAGCTACACCTATCTTAACACGAATATTTTCATTTCTCACTTTATCTCTCCTAGTGTTGTCGCATATCCAACGGAGTATGCGCATCTCTGCTACACTTATTTTCTGTGAATAACTTTTTTTTATAGCCCAACATTTCGTGTCATATAATAAATCTGGTCTAATAGCAGTCCTATAAAATTTTCCTTTCCATCTTAAAGGAATGTTACAGTTGTATAAAACTCCCCTTACCTTCCTCCATTTCAACCAGCCAGTTTATCCTATGGTTAACAATATTATCGATCTCTCCATCATTCTGAATAATAGAATCCAAATATCTAAACTAACTGCTCATTTGTATCTCTTGCCTATCTAGTTTTACAGTATTATAGTTTATGGTCCGTCGTTTACTAAATTTACACTCCATATACTCTGTTTTAAACCTACTCAATTTAAAACCTCTAGATTCTAATGTATGCCTTCATAACTCTAACTTGGAATTTACCCCTACTCTTGTCTCATCAATTAAGACAATATCATCAGCAAATAACATACACCAAGATATCCCATTCTGAATGGTTTTAGTAAGCTCATCCATCACTATAGTAAATAAGAATGGGCTCAATGCAGATCTTTAATGCAATCCAATTGTGATAGAAAAATCACTTGTTAAACCACCACATGTTCTGACATTGGCCACTACTCCATCATACATGTTCTTAATTATGTCGATATATTTGATGGGAACTCTTTTCTTCATCAGTGTCCACCAAAGTATCTCTCGTGGAACCTTATCATAAGTTTTCTCTAAGTCAATAAATACCATATGCAAATCTCTATTTCTCTCTCGGAATCGCTCTATAAATTGACAAAGTAAATGAATAGTATATGTCGTCGATCGTCCTGGTATAAATCCAAACTGGTTCTCCGATATTTTAATAGTTTGTCACAATTTATGTTCAATTACCCTTTCCCAAAACTTCATAGTGTGACACATGAGTTTTATTTTTCGATAATTAGAACAACTCTGAATGTCGCACTTATTCTTATACAGAGATATTAGGATACTCTTCCTCCATTCATTTGGTATTTTCTTAATTTGTCAAATCTTGTTAAAAAGATCTGTTAGCCACCTTACACCAATCCCTCCTAAAATATCTCCATACCTCTATAGGAATCTCATCTGGACTAGCAAGTTTTCTTAATTTCATCCTCTTCAAACGCTCTTTTACTTTAGACTGTTTAATTCTGCGCATAAAACTACGATTTATATCCTCACATTGAATAGTAAGATCTCCTAAATTTTGAGTAAAACTACCATTATATAATCTATCAAAATAACTTTTTTTTTCTTTCTTTAATCTCTCCGTCTTGAATTAGAACCGTCTGATCCTTATTTTTAATACACTTTACAGTATATAAGTTTTTAAACTTTCTCTCTCTTATTCGAGCAATTCTATATATATCATTTTCTACCTCTTTATTATCCAACTTCTGGTACACTTATTTATATAATTTAGTTTTTACATCCCGAACAGCTTTCTTAACCTCCTTCTTTACTAATTTATACTTCTCAAAACTTATTTCATTATTATTGTTATTATTATTATTATTCAAATCCCTATAAAGGTCTCGTTTGATCTTAATAGCATTTTTTTACCTCTTCATTCCACCATGATATATCTTTACATGGTGGAGCACCGCTTCTCGACTCACCGAATAATATGTTTAGCTATCTTTTTAATGCAGCTAGCCATTTTGTTCCATGTTACATTATGATCATCATGATTTCTTCAATCTGCTTCTTGTACTATTCTATCTACAAAAACTTTTTAATTATCTTCTAATCGCCACCACTTAATTTTAGGATCTAATTTACACTTAATTTTTCTTAGTGTCTGTCTAATCTGAATATCTAAAACTAAGAGTTTATATTGGATAACTACACTCTCACCTGGAACTATCTTACAATCGATACAACTAGCTCTATCTACCCTCCTAGTTAAAAAGAATCATCTGGCTTGCATTCGATCCACTTTTAAAAGTAATTAAGTAAGAAATTCTCTTTTTAAACCAAGTATTCGCTAAAATTAAATCATAAGACAAAACAAAATTTAGAATTGAGTTACATGCTTCATTTTTTTCTCCAGAATAAAATCCTCCATGTACACTATCAAACCCATTACGATTAGTTTCTACATGCCCATTGAGATTACCACCAATAAATAGTTTTTCTCTAGCGGGTATTTCTTATACTATCTCATTTAGATCCTCTCAAAATTGATATTTACTGAATTCATCAAATCCTACTTGTGATGCATAGGCGCTAATGATCTTAAAAATCTCTCCATCTAAAATAAGTTTAACTAATAAAATTCTATCACTCTTCCTCCTAACCTCCACTACATCCCAAATAATTGCTTATTTATGATCACACATACCCCATTACGATTTATATCTCTACCCGTATACCAAAATTTATAACCCCAAGGCTCTATGACTATAACTTTCTCACCTACCCACTTAGTCTCCTGTACGCATAAAATATTAACTCTCTTTCTAATCATAGTATCAACTAACTTTACTAATCTATCTATAAGCGAACCTATATTTCATGATGCCAACCGAAATTTATATTTATAAGCTAACTTTTTTACTCCCACCCGCTCATTAAGATGTGGGAAGTCTCTTATATTTGACACCACATCCGGGCGCCGACGTAGCGCGTCGCTTTTGGGCGACAACCTAATAACCCTCACACATTTTTCACTACACCCGGGCTCCGATATAGCGCGTTGCTCAGTAGGGAATGCCCTAATGAAATTCATATTTTGGCGCATATCATAATATATGATAATATTTTACATTGGCTGTCACTGTCTTACCACAACCCTCCTCCTTTATTCTGACTTGGGACAGTCAGTGCATAGCACTGGCAGAATTTTCTTACAGCAGTGATGATTGTTTTTAATTCTTTTAATATATTACCTATAATAATTCTAATCGAATGATAGTGTTGAGTCTATAAAAGTAGTTTTAAAATGAAAATATTAGGATATAAACCACAAAAGTTAATATCAAACGAGCATCTAAAACGGAAACTAAAGGGGAAAAAAAAATAGAAGAAGAGAAAAATAAGTTCTGATATTACATAATATATGAAATTTATTTGTAATGATTTTAGACAAGATTGGAATTTAGATTGAAAATGCAAAAAAATTAAAATAGTATACTATCTATCTTTTTAATTAAAACGATAGATAACCAGCAAACTGATGCTGTTTTTTAATGAGCAAAGACCAGCAAAATGAAGAAATTTAAGAAGATGAATGAATAAATCTTAGAATTTCATGAATTCAACTTAATTTATTCTACATTGAATGTATATTTTAATCCTGAATTGGCCCTCTTGATTTTCTTGTCACATTCTCTTCCCAATTTTAATTTTTTTTTTTTTTTTTGGCAGGATTTTTGGTTGAAATTATTGGGTTTGCTATAGTTGAAGTATGTGCGTGCAGTAATTTGTTAGGTTCAGCAAGATGGTTTGTTGTCAAAATTCAATTTTGATGGATTTTTTGTGGAGCTTTTTGAATTTCAATTGGTCCCGTATATGAATCAGAACGCACAATAGCATGCTCTTAAAGTATCTTAGTTCTAGTCCACACAATCCGTTTAAATTCATTCTGAGTCCGTGCAAAATTCCTTCCTCACCTCGTAGTCTCGAAGGTTATTAAAAGGAGACAATTATAAATTTTTTTTTTTTTGGAAATGCTAATTTAGAAAGCTCGATCTGGGAAAGTTGGTTGATTTGATAAGAGAGGAGATCTGCGAAGAAAGTCTCGTAAAACAAACACTGGACAAAGAGAGCGCCTATCATGACTGGTACGGTGCTCTTTGAGTTGTCTGAACTAAATCCAGTCATCTTGATTTGAGTTTTCTTTAGTTAGTATCTGTGTTGTGTAGTTTGTGGGATTTGGTGAGTTAATCGTATTTAGCTAGTTTTTGTGTTGCGTAATTTGTGAGATTTGGTTAGTTAATTGTTATAAAAGGAAAGTGGTGAGGAGATTTGATGAAAATTGACAGAGGAGATGATTGAGGCGAGAGTGGAGATGACCGAAGAGTTATTGAGGAGAAAGTGATTGTTCGCTTCAATCAGGATGGGATGGAGGTTGGTATTGATTATAAAAAGTGAAGGAAGAATGATAGGATGGATGAATTAATTATACACTGCAGATTTCAGATTCCTTCCATTAGTTGACTTACGTGAACAATATTTTTTCTATTTTTCCAAAAATTGAAAAATCAATTTGCTAATATGATATTTTGTAGTTGATTTTCTAAATATTGAAGAATAACAGGTTAAAATTAGGAGTGGCAATCGGGTCGGGCACGGCCCGCCTCTGGCACAGGCATGCCGTACTTGGGATATGTCGTGGCTTAGACACTACACGTCTGCCCGGGTATTGGTCTGGACTCGGCCCGCCGGACATGTATCGTGCCCGTGCCTAGCCATACCGGCACGTTTTTTGTATGTTTTAAAATTATTAATTTCATTATTAAGTTAGTTTAATTGAATAGTTAACTAAATTTAATTAGATCTAACAAGAAAAAAAGATGGTAAAAATAAAATTTTATTATATTAAATCTCATTACATTAATAAAATTGCTCTATAAATCTCTTTGCAAATCATGCAAAGCCCGAGGATAGGAGAGATAACCTTAGCCGTCGCCCTCAACTTATTCTTAGTATGTTTCTTAAAATTTATGAATTCTAAAAAAATTACTTGAAAAATATTACAAATGTAGAAATTAGAATTCGAAAAGAAAATACCAAAGTCTTCAATTTTCATTCATTTTTTTTGGTGAGTTCTCTTGCTCTCCTTCATTAGATAGTTCTTGTTCCCTTTGTTCTGCGTCGAGCCAATCCTTCAAGTAAACACATATATCCAATATGTTTGATGCATTGAGTTCTTCCACCCTATTAGTACTCTACTACGTGCACTAAAAACAGACTTCGATACTACTGTAGATACCGGGGGGTTAATAGATCACGGACCACGTTGGAAAAACCATGATATGTTTTTTCCTGTGATTTCTACGAGGTCAAAATATCAAAGTCTTCATAACGTTCAGAGGACAAATCATCTTCATAATTGGCCATTTCTAACTAATAATAAAATTCATTAAAAAAGTATTAGATTGCCTAGGTTTTTTTGGTGAAATACGGATGCCATTATTGGGTTTTGAGTTTCTTTAACAGTTGGTTCCTTTGTAGTTTATGATTTATCACCAAACATATCTTTATATATATGGTACATAATATTTAAACAAGTTTTAATATCATTAACTAAATCCTTAACGTTATCTGAATAACATATATTTTTATAAAATAAATCTATTAAAATTTCTACTCCATCTAACTTATAATATGGATTTACAACAGTTGCAAAATATAGTATGGAAAATTTCTAAAATATTTGTTAAATTTAGTTTCCATTTGTTGAACAATATCTTCAAGTATTAGGTTATTTCTACTTCATTAAAAACCGAACTAATTTCGGTTATGTAATATAGTGCAATATGTGTAGTTGGGTAGTAAGTACATGAAAGCGTTCTAGTTGCATTTTCAAATATGTTTAAAAAATTATAAATACAATGCAAATGGTTCCATTTATTAAAATCTAAACTATAAGATTGTAATTCCATTTCATTAAATATATTTACTACATCTTTATATTTAATTGCCGTGTTTAACATTTTATATGTAGAATTTCATCTTATTTTTATATTTAGAGGTAAAATTTTAGGTGGGATTTTAAAATTTCTACGTATTTGTTTAAATGATTGTTTTCTTAACCTACTATTTTTTTATAAATACTATTGTGTTCCTAAGTTTAGTTATTGAATCATTTACTATTCTTAATCCATCTTACCCACACAAATTAAGTATGTGACGAATACAGCTAATATGAAATAATTTGCTATTTAAAATTGGTTTAGTAATATTTTTTAAAATTTCTGTTGCGGCCATATTTTTGGAAGTATTATCGAAAGAAATAGAATTTTTTTCTTTCTATTCCAAATGCCGCAAAAACACTGAGTAAGGATTATAATAGATTATGCGCATTGTGAGGAAATTCAAATATTGTAAAACCAATTATTCTTTTTTTATCGTCCAATCTTGATATATGTACTGGGTCGTTACACGTAAATAATGACAACTATTTAAGCTCTCCCAATAACATGATGTTATTACTACTCTGTAAATTAAAGAAGTTAAAATGATAATTAAAATTTGTCTCTTATCTTTATATATTTTTACAATATCGAATTTATATGTAGAATGTGGGACTCTTTTATATTCAGGACTAAAAGATTTTTTTATAATTTTTTCTAATTTGGGTCTTCAGTCATAGAAAAAGTTTGTTCGGCATGTACTATATATGTTGCTAGTTCTTCTCAACAGGTTATAGAATTATATATAAAGGTTCCTAAATTTTCTCCGTAGTTGTTTAATTATATTTGTTGTAGTTTATTTGGTGGGTGTGTTTTTTCTAAGTGTCTTTTAAGGTGTCTCGTTTCACCACCTAAAGTGAAGGAGTAGGATTTTTGACAATACTTACACCTAGTTTTTTTAGCACCATTTTCCATAAAATTTTCAAAATGCTTCTATATGTCCGATTTTAAAGTCCTACCGGGGGTGGTTGTTTGGGTTTCGAGTATGGTATTTCGGTGGACTCTTATGTGGGCATATTGGTTGGTTCTATATTTTCATATGATTGTAATGCAAATGGTACTTGAGAAGAGTGTTATAATGGTTGGTAAAGACTTTGCTATTCTTCATTTGATAAAAAAGGAAAAAAATACCTGCAGCTTGAGAGGAAGAAGCGCCCAACGAGTATGGATTTATTTCGAGAAAACAACAAAAAAACCGAATAAAAAAATTCAAATTATAAATAGCTCAATCGTTTGAGAGTTGAAACTACTTGAGAGATGAGGGTAGAGAGATAAGAAATTGAGAGATGAAACCAGAAGAAGAGCTTGTTTGATACTTATTTGACACTTTTTGATCACTTGATACTTATTTGAAACTTGATTGAGTAAAGAGAAGTCATTTGAAAGAATTTTGGATTTGAAATTTTTGAGAGAGTTGAATATTAAGAAGAGTTTTGAGAAAATTGTGATTTGTGAAGAAGAATGAAAATAGAGGAATGAGATGGTTGTTTATAGGCAAAGAAAATATTTTTTATTTTTATTTTTGCAAAATTAAATTGCAAAAAATCCTATCAACGGGCCATTTTAAACGTTAAGAAGCAAAATTTGCAAATCAACAATTAGTTTTATAGCCTTTGGGTGTTTTATGCAAAAAAAAAAAAATACCTATGGTCCGAACTGGAGACTCATATAGTGCTGGTCACGACTCGGCTCCAGGACCACCGGGCCCACTTGCCAAGCCCCGTTAAAATGGAAATGAAAAAAAGTAGGACTCGGCGAAGCAGGTGAATGGAAAAAAACAAAACGCGGTTTATTTCCCATCTCCCGAAATAAAAAATAAACAAAAAGTACAAAAAAAAAAAAAAAAAAAAAAAAAAAAGAGGTATTTACAGATCTGTCCCTTACATCATTATATATTATAATTTAATCTCCAAATCTTCATATCTAGGATTTAGTCCCAAATCCTCTAAGTTACTACAATTTAGTCCCTAGTTTATATTTTGGTCCGATCTTCCCTTTTTACCACTGATTTCCTTCAGTTAATTCCCTCAAGCTTCTTTTCCTTTCCTCTCTTCTTAGTTCTTATTGGATTCTCCTTTCTTCTTCTGTTCTCTCTTTATTCATTTATTGGTTCTCTCTCTATATATTGAGACCAAATATATTATTCTCTACTAAATATGTTAAATTTAGAAATGAATTTATCTAATATAGAGAGAGAACCCAATAAATAAATAGAGAGATAAGAAAAGAACAAGGGGAACCCAATAAGAATTAAGAAGAGAGGAGAGAGGAAAGGAGAAATTAAGAGAAGGAAATCAGGGATAAAACGGAAAAATCAGACCAAAATATAAACAGGGGAATAAATTGTAGTAACTTAAAGGATTTAGGGGCTAAATTTAAATATGAAGATTTGGGGACTCAATTATAATTTATCAAAATGGAAGGGACATATCTGTAAATACCCAAAAAAAAATTCAAGAACCAGCTACAGCTCAGAGCGAGAGCTTCGCTCGTCGCTCCCTGCCATGGCCGCCGCCTGCGTCGCCGGGGCAGCCATCTCCCTCACCCTCCGCCACCGCCCTCTCCTCCCTTCTGCCTCCGCCCGTCTCCCTCGCCTCTCTGTCGCCGCCCGCCTCCACTTCTCCAGATCCAGCGGTTCCCTCTCCAACGACGACAAGGAGGAGAAGCAGCAGCAGCAGCATCAAGAATCGATCCATGCGCTCCCCTCCCCGGCCTCTCCCACTTCCGCCAAGAACTTCGTCCCCGTCTTCGTCACGCTCCCTGCGAACGCCATCGGATCTAAAGGTAAGATGACCCGGCGGCGGACGATGGCGGCCTCACTCGCCGCACTGGCGGCCGCCGGAGTGGAGGGGGTCACGATGGAGCTGTGGTGGGGCGTCGTGGAGCGAGCGGGGCCCGGAGCGTACGATTGGCATGGGTACTTGGATCTTGTGGCACTTGCGGGCCGGTGCGGGCTCAAGGTCAGGGCGATCATGGCATTCCATCAGTGCGGGACTGGACCCGGTGATCCCCAATGGTTAGTGCTTGAACTACTTTTTTTTTTTTAATCAAAAATTGGATGCATTTAGAATTTTTGACGTAAAACTGAGTTCATGCACTTAATCGGGAAAGCAACCATAATTACCAGTTTTCATGATTGCTAAATAAGTTGATATAAGATTGAACCATAATTACTGAAAAAACGAACTTATATATGCAATTCTTTTTTATCACCGTGGATATAACTATTAATGAATAATGCACCAATATGAAAACTGGGTTGGCTTTGTCTTACGTGACAATTTTCTATAGATTCATGCTATAGTGCGAAGTATCCTACACATAAGTTTGTACATTATGTGTGGTCTGCCTATTTGGGTCTAGCCACTTATTTACAGTATGGGGTTGGACAAAAAAGCTGGTGCTTTGAAAATGTATGTACAAGAAGAATGGAGAAGTCTTGCTTTACAAATCTGTTTTTCAGTTATTAGACATGGATGATACATGTTGAATCATAACCGCACTGGTAAGCATAGAGTTTATGAGGCATAAAGAAGCTACATCCTGGTTAGGTTGTTCAGTTCAAGGAATTGGTTATTGGTAAAAATTGTATAGCCTTGTACAATTCGTACCTATTCACTGGATATTTTAGGTACTAGGTGTTTCTTTAGGGATGTGGATAGATACTGAACAGTGAACCGGTGAAAACTCAAGAGATCTCATGAAGTTACTTCTTGATGAAACAGATGCACATAATTGTTCTTTTTTGATGAATTCAATCAGTAATGGGAGGATCATACCTAGCTTTTGCCAAGCTTGTGCATCATACATGATCTACGTGTTTTACTTGACATTCTATAGTGACTCAGAATTATAGTTTTGTCTGCTTTCATATCTCATTATATCTAGCTCTTGATCAACGAATGGAGTTAGGGTTTGGGTTATTATGGTAGTTCTAAGTGGGTAGGAAAGTTAATGATCAATATATGGAATCACGGATACAATTGTGCAAAGTAACTAATGAGTAATGTGTAATAAGGGAGGATCATAACTGTGTAATAGGAAGCTTTTTGATAAATTCATGTAACAAAGGGAAGGATCATAATTGACTGTTGCTAAGATTGTGCATAATGTGTGATTTGCCCATTTACTTGTTCTCTGGTTTTGGACCTAACCATCAATGTACAATATGAAATTAGCATTTATAGATTTGTTGTTCCATTTTAGCATAAATAACTACAATTACTTGATAGATACATTGATAAGCATTGGGATTTATAGGGAATGAGAGAGTTACTTCTTGCTTGAATTATTCTACAAATTGGTCTTTGCTAGAGTTATATAGCCATGTATGAGTTAGACAGATGTATTTTTTAGCTTCTAGATGATTTCCTAAGGATACAGTTAGACAGATAGTGATGAAAAAGTTTGAGACAGTTTCATGAAACTACTTCTTGTGGTCATTGATGTTCAACCTTGTTTTTGGTGCCTTCTTCAATGAATTTGTGGACTAATGGGATTTGATTGTCAGTGGCTATTTGTATAATCATATGTGTTCTGGATATGTACTTGACATTCTGTATAGGATTATAGTTCAAGCAGGAGCGAGCCAGAATTTTTAAGCTGAAGGAGCACACAATCAAGTTTACTGATATGAAACTTTAGCAAAATTTTAGAATATATTAAAATCTAGTAGTTAGATGTTGAAATACCATATTGCATTCTTTTATGTGCCAGAGGGACTATTGTATATGCTTTTTTTTCCCTTTAATTTCTTAAAAAATTTTCCCTTTAATTTCTTAAAAAATAATTTGAACATTCAACAATGTTTTGGTTTAAAAAAAAATAATAAGATTCTATATAGAACGATGAAATGTTTCATGTTAGGAGATAGGAATGATTTGAAAACATCCCGTGTCGCTAAGTATTAACCCATATTGAGGAAGAATTGATAAGTTTATTTTTATTTCTTTAAATAGTGGTCGATAAGAACTGCGAACAAGGAGGTTAGGTACTATATTGGCATCTTGAATTATTTGAAAGTATACCACTTTAGCAGTTTCCCATGCATTGAACAAAAACAGTAAATGCCCACTAAATATTGCGAGAAAGTTTTTCTTAGCAAAATGGATAGGGAGATTTTTCATCTATTTCAATTTGGATAATTAACTTCAACTTAAAATTGGTTGTGACAATTGATAAAAGCAATGGTAACGTTGTAATTCATTAAAATTTGAGGGATTCTACAAGTCTTTAATTTTAATTGAAAGATAAAGGATTATGTTTCTTTAGGCTATTAATGTACTTACCCACACTTTTCTAGAGGAAGAGATAGATAGAGGGTTGGCAAAAAAGGGAAGGGGTCCATTGATGTTGGGCATGAACTTTCTTTTCATAGGAATAAAGAGATAAAAAAAACATAATGAGATTTCAAAAATTGTGGGGCACATTCCCCAGCAATTAACTTTCAGTAGCGAATTAGGCTTTAGGGGATATCGGTGGTTGTAGTTGGATGTAAATGCGGGTGGTTTTTTTTTTTTTTTTTCTTTAAAGGATTTTGGTCATCTTTTGTTAAATGATTACTTTAAATGCTTGTTTGCTTTATAAATTTCTTGGATTGTTCTTCCTTTGTTAGGTGCAGATGTAACATTATCACTGCATTCTGAATGGATTTACTGACGAGAGAGTAAGATTTACGAAGGATCACGAAGCTACCTCTTGAAAGATTTTGAAAATGTTTTCTACTATGTGAATATAACTTTGTATTATAGAAACTGAGTATTACCTTGATGCAAACAAAATGAGGTTGAAATATCAAACCAGTCCTTACAATACTTTTGGTGAATTCATGCATTAAAGGAAAGGATCATAGCTGGATGTTTCTTATGTTATGTGGTCTGAATATTTACTTTTAAAACTCTTTGATTTTGGACCTATGCATCTACCCATGGATTTACATTGTTGAGATACTAAATAGGGTTTATCAAATTTCTTGTTCATCTGTAAAATATTGCTATAACATTCGGTCATTACTACTAATACATGCACTATTGAGGATAGAATTTAAGATGGTTTTCAGGGAGGCTCAGCATGCTTTGGCTGTTCGAGGAGTTGGCTCTTAATAAAAACAGCTTTCTTATAAATTTCGTATGCATGGTGTAAGTTGTAGCTTCTTGATGATTTCTTAAAAATATATTATGATAGATACTGAATAGTGCATTGATGAAAACTTGATAGGATTCACAAAGTTCTAATGAGGCTGATGCATAAACTAGCTCTTTAACTAATTTACACAATTATACATCTTTGGCAATGTGAAGGATTATAACTTATAGATAGGATGTGTTGTTTGTAATGGGTTTACTAAATGTAATTAGTTTTAGGGAATTTTTGATCTTCTGGATCGTATGCTATGAGTATGATTCTCTGTTTCTATATCTAGCATTCCATTGTTTCTGTTTATACTCGATTACTTATTAATGTCAACTTCTTATTTCCTCACTCTTTGGATCTCAACTATATCTTTCCAAACATGATTCATATACTCTTTCTTTTTGGTTTCCCTAATAGTTATTTCAGTGTGTTCTCATTAATCATGGTGCTTCACTATTTGTTGCTTTTGTTTTTCTTATATACTATAATTCATTTAAACGTCATCTGCAGGGAAGAATGAAACAGAAACTTGGAATCACAATAAGGAACTTGATATAACTAAATGCAAGCAGTGTTAATATGGCACTCCATTTTACAAAATTTTACCGTGTTGGACATGACATGACACTTGAACACCAGCGTCTTATGATTTGGACATTTCTCATTTAAAAAAGAAAGGAATGGTGACGTATCACTGCATTTACAGAACATGAAGGCTCAGAAAGAAATGTATGATGGATCTATAAGAGGAATAGAAAAAATTATATTACTTTGATACTTTCAAAGCTGTCCGACTACTTTCATGTTTTTGTAACTATATCGATTTTATGAGATAAGTAAACAAGTGGCACTAAACAGAGCTTGTTTCCTCTCTAAGTATGGATTAATAATATTAATATTATCTATAACCTCCAATACCCATGTCCCATATCCATGTATTCAGTAGTTGTCATGTCATACGCTTTAGAACACTCAGACTCTTCACATGCATGTCCCATGTCAATGGAACACTAATTCTTATGTCCTATGTGTTGTTATCCAGTCCACCTAATACCAAACAGTTCCATAGGTAGGTGCTAATCGGTATAGTTACTAAATTTCAGTTAGTAGAAAAATACAAGATGTGTATGCAGAGTTTGTTGCTTGATTTCTAGTAGTTATCACTTGTGGAAATTGTTACTTATTTCATCAATTTTTTTTGTGTAATTTTGGTTCTATTTTTAAATTATTAATTACATATTCCTTCACTGAACCGAGCTGAGTTAATTTTAAACTCATGTAATAAGTGATTTATTATTTGAGAATTGGGGTTTAAGACTCGAAGACATGCACATGATTGTCAGTCTTTGACAAGTTACTTTTTTCATCAAAATTTCCCTGTCTATTTAGATTTTAAAGTATTAGATTTTAAAGTATTGAATACAGGTTCCGTCAATGAACCCTGCTAATCAATTTTTAACTCGTAAGTGATTTATTATTTTAGTGTAAATAATTAGTTAACGTGCACATGATTCTCGGTCCCAGACAAGGATACCGGGTAGCATATACAGAAATTGTCAACAATCTAGGTGCATAGACACGCCATCAAATGTAAATTCCCTGTTAGGTATCTGTTTGCAATTCGTAATGAAGGAGCCCATTTTTAGTAAAATAATTTATTAAATAGTTATCTTTTGTGATGCAAGATAGGAGCGATTTTAGGGTTGTGGGGATTTGGTGGTTTTGTGGAATAGCATGAATTTAGGGTTTCATGAAATAATATAAAATACAAAGAAATAAATTTGGGCCTTGAACCCAACTCACTCAATCTCACATGAATTGCTTGAAGAAATATTTAATAAGAATTAACAAATTAACATGTCAATAAACTAGTAATTTCAAAAGGTTCAATATCTCATCTATTATAAAAAAAAAAAAAAATTTACAACATATGCAAACAAAATAAAATCAAATAATATAATTCCTAATCAACTCTAAGTAGAAGTTTCAAATAGAATAAAAGACTCAATTAAAAATATAAATCCTTATCAAACTCTAACTAAAGTCTCTCATATATTAAGAAAATAAATAAACCTAATCAAATTTGGTCCCAACTGTTTCACCAAGAGAGGCACAAGGTACTCCATCTTATTATATAATGTTTAAGCTAAATAGCACCTTGCACATTTGGAAGTGTTGAAGATGGATGGACACACATCATCTTATTAAATAAACCTAATCAAATTTGGTCCCAACTATTTCACCAAGAGGGGCACAGAGTACTCCATCTTATTATATAATATTTAAGCTAAATAGCACCTTGCACATTTGGAAGTGCTGAAGGTGGATGAACACACGTCATATCTGGGTGCATAGGGCATGCCTACTGGGGATGTATCCTGCATATCACAGGTTTAAAGGATATTTTTTAGTGTCCTGCATATTGAATGCAAAATCTGATTCTCATGATTCTCATCTTGTGAAATTTTATGTATGACTTTTATGGTACTGTTCTCCTTTATCTGGTTTATCATGGTTTCTTTCCATTTAGACAGAAGTGATGATCGTTTACTCTTTCATTCCTCTATTTACATCAAACCTATCAGGATGTTGTAATTTCACATTTCAGTTGATATTTGCATGCAGTAATGCATTGGAAATTGCAGCGAACACGATGAATAAGATAGAAGTATTTTGGTTTTTTCCTATCAAGTGCTTAACATTATCCTTTGCGTCAAAGTTAAACAATAATTATTGTTGCTAGCCAACATTAAGTGGTGGTGATATCATATATCTGTGTGAATGGCTCTCGCCAGTCCATAATTTCTTCTTGTATAATTTGCTGTCATGCTCATGCCCGTCTTCTGTTGAAGCCTCCTACTTTTGCCTTTCTTCTTCCTAAAAAATTGATGAATTCATATTAAAGGTTATCTGCAAACAAGAAAAGAATCATTCTTTCATTATCTAAAATCTTCCTATTTTTCCTCCTAGGGAACTGTTATTCAATTATAAGATTAAGGTTTGATACAATAGGCTAAGATTCGGGCCACGTACTTAGGCGTGTCACATACTCACAAAATAGATTTATCTAAACATCATTCTTCCTTATTCTAAAACATGATTAAAAATATATAGCAAAACCTACATCGTGGTGCAAACAAAATCAAATCAAAGCAAAGCAAAATTAAATCAAATATAATCAAATCTAATATTGAAATCCAAATACAATTCCTAATCTTAGCCAAATCTTAACCTTTATTATCTTCATCAGAAGCTCATTCTTGTCCGGAGAGTTTGCCTGTGATTTGAGCAGCTCATTCAGGCTTTCCAAGCTTGAGGTTCCCAATTACTGCTTTTTTTGGATAAGTATTAGGTACCCGGTGTTTGGTAATAAGTAGGCAACTATTTTGGTGGCCAGCACATTTGTTTAGCACAACCAGCTGGAACATCTCATGACACCGGAAGTGTCCAAAGCCATCAAAATCCCATTCATAGCTGCTCTTGTTTTCCCTACAGGTGATTCCTCTTTTTGTTCCCCTCTTTCCTGGTGGCGGCTACTAGAAGTAGGCAACAGCAAAAAATTTTGCAAACAAGAAAAAAGATAATCGAAAAACTAGTAATTATGCATTTTTCTTCTTTAAAACTTTGTCCTGACCGTTCATACGGGATACCAATCCATGTAATTTGTTCTTTCCTCTTTCAGTACCATAAACCAGATTTGTCTGCTGAAGTCTTCAATATGTTTGCTATTCCAATTTTCTTGAGACCTGCAGAACCTTTGATTTTGGAAGCAGATCTCTCCTGCTGGACCTGAACAAATCCTTTCAGCTCTTTAGCTTTTACCTGGAAAATTTCTCCACAAAGCCTTCCAGTTTGGCTGATGGTTGCTTGCTTTGAGAGGGGATCCAAACCCAATAAAACGAGAACGAAGAAAGGACAAAATTAGTAAGATGAAGCCACATGCTGAGGAGAAGAAGTGGAATTCAGTGATATATATGATCCTTGATATAGTTTGCAAGTACATAAACTTGAATCAGGTTTTCTATGAATAAGAAGGCACTAGCTTCCTGATTTAGAACAGACTTCCAAAGAACTTTCCTTCATTCTACTAAGGTAGCGATCAGCCATCTCTTTAACTCATCTAACTGTAAATTAGGACATTGTTAAATGGGGTTGGAACATTTTTCTTGTTCAATTGTTTGCTCTGAACTTGCCAATAATCAATTTTTCTAATCAGTGAAGGTGCTCTTGTCACATAACACTACCAGTGTTCCAGGAACTGACAAAGTCTTATTGCATTTGCTGTTGTTTCGACCACCACTCTTCCCCATAAGTCTAGCCATGTTCCCTGTGGTTTCACTCTCTTTATTTGGTGTGTGCATAGCCTTTGCAGTTGATCTTTCCAGCCTCTGGATGTTTTTCGTCTTTTGACTGAACAATATGTCTTTAGTATTTTCATCACACGTTGCAAAATTAGATAATAAAAACTTGCAAATCACACACAAGGCACACAATAATTGTAATGCGTATTATAGTTGTTATTGGTTAGTGAATTTGTTTATTACTGGTTCACATGCTCTGAGTTAATATATCTAGCGGCAATAACTTAAGCACAAGTTGTATATTATTTTCTTTGTAAGACATTTGAAAGTTAATTTTCCTGTAGTTGCATGATGATGTGCTGCTACTAAAATTTTAAACCCTTTTAGTTTACTAATTTATTCCTATTTTAATGATTCTTTATTATATCTCTTCAAATGCTTTTCATGCTTGGATCCTGGGGTATATCATGCTTTCCATCTCGAAGGTTCAAAGTGGTTCGGGGAAGGCAAGTTCCTGATAGCCGGAGCACTATATGTCCTTCGCATTTTATAGTGACATAGTACAATCATTTGCCATCTATTTTTTGATTGCAGCATTCCTTGAAATGTTGTACAAACTGAGCTACTCTTTAACTATTTGTTTATATGTTCAATCTTGTCATAATTTGTCACTTTTGTGGAAGGTTGTCTTATTTCGATTAGTGCCACCTTAAGTTGCCACTATTTATGCACCTCATGGACATTTTTGAAAATTGTTGTTGTTATTCCTTTTGGTAATTTATAATGTTTCCTTTTGTAATTTAAAGGATACCTCTTCCTTGGTGGGTGCTTGAGGAGATGGAGAAAGAACCAGACTTGGCCTATTCTGACAGGTTTGGAAGAAGGAATAAAGAATACATCTCGTTGGGTTGTGATGCTCTTCCAGTATTAAAGGGTCGATCACCTATCCAGGCTTATTCAGATTTTATGAGGAGCTTCAGGGATACTTTCAGGGACTTTCTGGGTGTTATTGTAACTGTACGACTCAGAATCATGTTCGGATGCATGCTTCTGATGTTATTCTTTTATGATCAATTTCCAAGTTTCTATTTTACTATTGCATTTTGCAGGAAATTCAAGTAGGGATGGGTCCAGCTGGTGAACTTAGGTATCCTTCGAGTCCCTCTGAGAAGCCAAGTCATTTGGGTGTTGATTCTGAACTTGGAGAGTTTCAGTGTTATGACAAGGTGGACAAATGAATCTGGCCTTGCTGTTCAATCTGTTCTGTTCATCAGACAGGGCATTAAAATTATCTCTCATTTTTCTAAATGATTCATATATCAATAGCTTCTGATGATGCATACAGTTTATGTCTCATCTTTGACAGTTTATGCTAGCATCGCTGGATGCTTGTACACGCAAGGCTGGAATGGAACAGTGGGCAAATGGTGGCCCACTTGGAGCTAGTAATCTGTTGCATGATCCAGAAGAGACTAGTTTCTTTAGGAGCAATGGTTCTTGGGATACATCCTATGGCCGATTTTTCCTTGAGTGGTATTCTGGACTGCTTGTTCTACATGGAGAAAGGCTATGCAGCATAACACAGGCTATTTTTCTGCATACTGGCACAAAGATATCTGCGAAAGTTGCAGGAATACACTGGCACTATTATACATGCTCGCATCCATCTGAATTAACTGCTGGATATTTCAATACATTCTTGAGAGATGGATACATCCCTGTAGCCCGCTTGTTCAGTAGATATGGCATGACGTTGTGCTGTACATGCTTTGACAAGCAAGATACAGAGGAACAGGGTAATTCAAAGAGCAGTCCCGAAGGGTATGTCAGGCAACTAGTAAATGCTGCTAGATTATGTAATCTACCCCTTTGTGGAGAAAATTCTGTGACCAGGCTAGATGATGCTTCACTGCAGCAGGTTATTAAGAGTTCCAGGCTTCATTCTGATGGTGCTCGCCAGCCTTCGTTATCCTTTAACTATGTAAGAATGGACAAAAACTTATTGGAAGCCCATAATTGGAACCGCTTTACTCGGTTTGTGAGACGGATGTCAGATGCAAGGACTTTCCAAGCCAAACTTTGCTGTAGAAGTGGATCATGCATCTGTTGTACATCAGCATCTGAGGAGCTTGGGCTAGTTTTTTCACTTCACTGAGATTGTTATCTCTTTTTTGATCTTCAGCAACACTGTATTTTTGCGTATACGAGCAGTCAACCAGGAAATCATCCAATATGGACATTTGAAGTATCTTCTGGCCCGTTTTTCTGTTGCCAAAAGAGAAGAATATCAATCATTGCTTTTGTATTGTCAGCTTGTACCTGTGGATGTATATACCATTCCATTTTTTTCAGTATATGGAAAATTACTGTGTTTTTTGTTTCCCTCTGTTGCTAACTGAATGTAGTATTTGAAGAGGCTCATAATTGATGAAGAAGGTATACATAATCGAATCTTGTAATATCAGCAATATCCACCTAGTGTATATGCTAATCTTTTGTACTCGATCTTTTGCTCGACTCTGATGCTTACTGGATGTTGTGTTTGACTGTTTGTTGACATTTTATTGCTGAATGTCTGCTGCTGCAAAATATTCCCCCAAAGGTTTACTCTTCGTAGTTAAAAAGAGTTGTTTGTTGGATTCCTGGAGTTGTCAAAATAGCTTAGCCACTCTTTTATTGGAATGAATGTGTGTATATTTTGATAAATCTGATACATAATCTTTATGTCTTGCTGTATACAGGCTCAGGTGCATATATAATTACAGTTTGGATATATGTATCTATCCACTCCTATATGTGCATACAGTCACATTTAAGTTATATATAAATATATCTGTTTCCAATAGTATTCACTCGAGGAATGTGTGATTTTGTATCATTGTAAAACTCACACCCGGGAATGGCCCTGCAAATAGTAAGAAATTTTGTATATCTGCCCTTTACAGGAGGTAATTTTAAATACATCCTTCCAATTTCTATGTACCCATTTCCAAGTGCATTCTCCATAAAATTCAAAAATAGGGATAATTTTCTAAATATAACCTATAATATTCGCAAGTTACTCATCGATCTACATAATTCTATGTACCCATCGATCTACAGCATGTCCAAATGGGCAAAGAAAAAAATTGATAAAATTAGAAGAGAGTTTCTGTGGGGGAGGGAATAATGAAAAAGGGAGAGCATACAATCTGGCGCCATGGTCTCAAGTATGTATTAGTAAAGAGCGAGGATGGTTGGGGATACTACAATTAGAGGAGATGAATATAGCCTTGCTAATAAAGTAGTGATGGAAACTAATGGATTGTCTAGAAAAAATAGTAAGCAAAATTTTGAAAGAAAATCATGGGAATAAAAACGGCATATGGGAAGATACTTGCAGAATAAATAAACAGAGTTCATAATTCTGGAGAGGTTTACAGGAGATTAAAAAGATTATAGCAGCTACTACAAGATATCAATTAGGAGAAGGGAACATAATTAGGTTTTGGAAAGATAAGTGGATGGAACTTGAACAATTACAATATATCGCTCCAAGGATCAATGAATTCACTCAAGACAAAGAAAAATCAATAAAAGCATACTACAAGAGGGGTTCATATAGATTGCCCCCTATGAGATGTGGCAATTATAGAATTTAGGAAGAAAAAATAAACTATTAAAATCAATGGAGAATATCATCCGCCAACAAAATCACAAAGATAAAATACAATGGCTATGGAACATGAATGGGTCTTCAATGGTAGCCTCATGCTATAACATCATTACATAAAGAGGAGTAAGATCTAAAGAACCTAACATAAGATGAAAATTAAAGATACCAACAAAGGTACAGGTATTTGTTTGGTTGGTGACTAAGAATACAACTCTAACATGGGATAGCTTATAATGGAGAGGATGGAAAGGACTGGGTATGTGTGCCCTTATGCAAACAATCAGAAGAAAACATACAACTTTGTTTAAGGAATGCAAATATACCCTAGAGGTAATTTCAATACTAAAAAACAAATACGGTGAAGAAACATGGGGAAGGGACACTGATGAAACTAAAAACATATGGGAAATTTGTAGAAACAAAAACAGGGGGCTAGTGATTGCAAGGGTACTCTAGCATATGTGGTTTGAAAGAAACAATTATATTTTTACATCAAAAATCAGAATACTACAAGCATATGTCTTAAAATTTAAGAATGTAATTACTCTATGGACATGAAAAGAAGAAGAGCCTTAGGAGTAGCCGAGCATGAACAGACAGCTAAAAAGATATGCAAGAAGAATGCTGGGCCTTCTGGTACTGTCAGGGTAGTAGGAAGAAGGACAAGAGGAAGAAGGCCCATACAAAAATCTGCAATATAGAGACACACTGGCAGAGGAAGATGAAGCAAGGGAAGCAGATTTATCAAATGTAGAATAGAGGATTGTAAAGGTCAAGAGGGGGAGAACAAAAATAGAGCCACCGGCGCAAAGAAAACATTGTTTTGAATTCATATATATGCAATATTAGCTTTCGTATTGAGGCATAATAGTACACTTATCTATATATTAACTATGTAACTCGTTTCGTTAAAAATTATTTAATGAAATACGGGAGAGCTATCCACCATGTTTGTTCAAAAAAAGTTACTCATATTTTAATTTTTCCTTATTTTTCTTTCAACCTTTTCTCTCTTGTCTCACGACTCTGCCGCATAGTATCTCGCTATCGAACTTTGTTTAACCCCCATTGCTGCAAGCTTTTTGATTCTCCATACCATCACTATCGCAAACCATGATCCTTAGCGCTCTTATCGCTGCTGGCCGACCCAAACTCCAACCCAATACTGCACCCTAACTCAAAACCCTAACCCCATTTTAAAAATCATCTGAAAATTCATAATAAAATGTTAAATTTTCTTATAATTTCTTAGGTCTCGTTCTAATCAAAGAAAGATGAATTTTTTTTTTGCTACTCTTAGTTTAATTTTTAAATTTTTAAGTTTTTTGAGTATTGGAAATTATGGAGATTGAGATTTGAGAGATATTAAGGCTGTGTTTGGATTGAGGGAAAATGAAGGAAAAGAAAAGAAAATGAAATGGAAAATTGCTTTTCACTGTTTGGTTAGAAGGAAAATTAGAGAGAAAATAAAAGGGAAAGAAAGTGAGAGAAAATGTATTAGGTTTTTTTTTCTTTTTCCTTTTCTTCCTCAAACCCAGGAGAAAATGAAAGAAAAGTAAAGTTGAGAGAAAAAGGAAAACGGGGAAGAAATTTTTATAGAAATTTCCTTATAATTTTAGTCACAAGATATTTTTAACTTTTGTTAAGTTTGGACCATTTGATTATTATATTTTTAATTATTTAAAAATTAAAAATTATATCAATAATATGTAAATTAATATTAAAATTTTCTATAGTTTAATTAGAATTATATTTTCCTTTTAATTTTTTATTGAGTAACCAAATATAAGAAACTGTTTTTTTTTAAATTTTCTTGAGATTTTCTTCTTCATTTTCTTTCTAACCAAATATAAAAAAGGAAACCAATTTCTATATTCTTATCTTTCCTTTCCTCTTTCCGTTTCCTTTTCTTTTCTTTTCCTTTATTTTCCCTCAATCCAAACACAGCCTAAGAGAGAAGTATGAAGGAAAGAGGGAAAAACTCGTATTTTAGTATAATTAAAGTAGAAAATAGTACTTATATTTTTGGCAGATCAATTTTTTTTTTTCAATGAATCAATGAAATAAGAAAATAGTGCTTATTTAAAGAAATTAGTGTAAACAAAAAATAGTATAGGTTGTGCATCTTATTTAAAAAAAAAACAAGAAAATTAGTTTAGGCGAGATAACTCAAGCAAAAAGTAGATAATTGGACTTGGAATGGATCTCGAGCTAAATCAGACCTCGAATATTTGGATTAGTAATTTTCAGATAAATTATTATATAATAAAATAATAGTAATTAGAAAGATACTTATACAGTGATATAATGAGATTTGATCTAGCAAGATCTCAAGCCTACGTCCTCGGCTAGTAAGTTGGCCATTGACGTGAATTTTTTTCGATAATTAGTATTATAATCTCTTAATGAATCTCTCTTTTATCTCTTGAGATTACAAGTTATTGATAGTTCTAGGATAGAGAGAGTTGTCTTCTTTTCCGCTGAGGATAAGGGGTATTTATATTAAAGGATTTGTGGAAGAATAAGAATGTAGTTTATCTTGAATTCATTAATTTTCTAATTGTAGATAGATGCAATTTTCTTGAGAGACTTGATTTTCTTATTGTTAATGATTTGATACTAATCTGACTTGATCATGGAGTTTGTGTATCTGCTGAAGAAAATATATTTGAATTTGTATCTAATTTTCTATAGAGAGGAATTTGATCTAGCAATTGTAGAGTTAGGCTTCTTATAAGCTGGGCCTGCCAACCTTAAGGGGCTTTCAATATGGGTCTTTTCCAAAATGGACTAGTTAACTTATGCATCAAGAAAGCCCCATCAAGAAGTAGAGATGGATCTTTTATCTGTGTTGGCGAAGATAATTCATCATTGATGGAAGTAGGTCTGTCATCAGCCATGTGTCAGTAGGGCAGTAATTAACAAAATTTTTACTCTTTCCTTTTCTTCTTTATCTAGAAGATTTATCTAATTACTGTTGTTTCTGTTTTGGTTCAGTTTGTCAAGCCCAAGTGCCCTATTCAGTACAACATTCCGTTGGGTCTGCTAACAAGTACTTCGCCAGTTCTTTCTATACTTTGGTCCCAATATTATTGAACGAATGACCATTTTGAGGACAGGAGATGCCCAAATCCTTCGAGAATTAGTGACTAACATTTCTTGTGTTGGGCAACATTGGAGAGTACTAACAAAACCGGAGTTCATTCTTGGGGATGTTATTAGTAGTAAAGAGGCTCTGATTGTTGTAGCTGGCCCATGGTATCTATGGAGCTATCTACGCTTGCCTAACATAGAATCTCACTATCCACTGTATTATCTTAGACTGTGCACAGAGGAGAGGATGATGATTTGGAATTTGACACCACAATAGGATTCTATGACACTCGGCCAATTCACCAAAGTGGGCTTTACTCAAGATGTCCTCCCACCCTTATTGTTGGTCTTCTACATGGGTTGACAATAAGGAATTTGTATGCTTATGAGACTTTTACAATGATAAGGACTTCTAAGAATACTTTTGCATGATTATTCTATCGAGAACTTTCGGCCTCCTAGTTGGATTTACTTAGGTAAAAGGAATAGATGGGCTCTTCTGATTGGTTTATTTGAGAGAATATGAGAAGAGTTTGAGTGAGATTGTGTTATATGAAGCTATGAGCCATCCAATATGGTATACCAACCAATGATACCCAATTCTTTGCCATCATAGAGTTGTATAGGCCCTCTATAGGTATATTTTTTTACACCCAATAGGGAATTGATTATGGCACTCCAAGAAATGTGAAAGATTTCTGAACTTCCATAGATGACCACCTTTAGAGGAATACTCCCCCATTGATGACGAGCTTCATATAATAAAGGTGAATAACTCCTCTCTATATATATATGTGACGATCTTACAGACACCAAGGGTCACTATATTTGGCATAAGGAGTTGGTTGACTATCTCTTTACCAATTTAGACGGTTAGGGTGTCATTAAGTTACGGGAGCGCTCTTCTACTGCAAAGATAGAGAAGAGGATGGCCTAGAAGAGTGAAGATGCAGGATATTTTACTAAGGGCATTATCTGTGTGAGCTGCCTAGTTGGGCTGAATGTAAATTGACACATGGTCTGGGCTTGCTTAGATATTTGGCGCTCAAGAGAAGCCCTCTATGTTAGAGTTATATACCAATGATTCTTGTAGCCATTGGGCAACCCTTAGGTTTTCTTCTGGCAATGGTCAATTGCATCTACCATGGACTAAGGACTCCGTGCTGAGCTTTTGTCAGCGAAGACATATCAACACCATGTGTCGATAATAGCATACACTTACTTAATGGCATGGTTCGCTAATCACTGTAATATATTAATTTTGGAAAGCTCTCATCTAGATAATGACCTCCCCCTGTTGTCTAGGTATGAAGACACGAGTTGTTGAGCAGTGGGCCGCTATAATGAGTATATATTCTTCCTTCTTCCCTTCCAAATACGGAAATGAATTTGAAGATGTATTTCATGAGAATGGCATACATGTCCAGAGAATCATTTTGGTGCTTTTTTATAGTTACAATGTATACGTACTTCGCATCTAGTGTGCAGGTGCAGGAATAGTGTGAATTAGCACTGTACCCATTGAACAAATTAGTGCAACAGTTTGGATACAACTAGCTATATTATGTAGGCAATCCAAATTACTAGATGTAGTTTTCAAACAGTACGGTTGCCGGCACCAGGGGTTGGCAGCATTTTGTTGTCAATTGTGCTAGGGCAACTTTCCATCTACCGGAGAAGTATCCCAAACTGCAAAGGACACTGGCTTTTTGTAATTGGTATTGTAAAAGTAATACCACGAGACCAGAACACGACCCCTATATTCTAGGGGATTAACTTCCATTAAAGATTGCATTAAGAAGAATATAACAAATGGTACATATTCTAAAGTCTAGCTTCAATGAATATCTATGTAATGAGCATTCTCTTTGAAGGTTGAGGAGACAAAGGAAGGTGAAGGAGGGACTGCTCTTGCTACTAACTTGACAACTGAAGAAGATGAGGTACAAAAAGAAGCAAATATAACTCTTGCTCCTTGTCATAAGAGGAGAATGCTTCCCGCTACAACTTCCATGGTGGACAAACATAAAATTGCTTTCACGCAATTGATGCCCAAGAAGAAATGCTTAATAAAACAAGTGGATCTACTAGTGAGACAAGTGGCTTCTTCTATGGGATCTGCCCCATCTCAAGTGGCATAACAATGGAGGTTTCCAACCAGACATGAGGGACTGAGGCTACCATACAAGTGAAATCAATAACCGCCGCTAACATTATGGCTTCAGAGCCAATGCTCATATGGAGCAAACTCGCCCCATGGACTCATAATTCAACAAAAGCAGAAATCGTGGAAGCAACTAATGTAAATGTCCCAGCATGTGCCAATGCCCTTCTCAAATCTATAGTATTGGATCCCCTTGCTGAGCTGACTCTGATGATTCTCCTAGAGACTGCGTTACTGGACCAAACCACGAGGCTTTGGGTGCAGAAAGTGATATAGAAAGTGATATAAGGTTAGAGGCTGCACAATTCGCTACATACGTACTGAAGAGTAATTCACCATCTCATAGTCGGGATCACTAAGACCAATGTTAACAGTAACGTAACGTTTTGCCTCTATTAGGATATGTTGCATATAACAAAACGCATAACGTAGGATATGTAATTTTCTATTATTTAATAAAAATAAATATAAACTATATAAAATAATTTTTATAAATTGAAACATAAAGTTAAAATATAAAAAAATATAAAACTATTTTATAATCATAACCTATTTTAATTTTATATTAAGTTTACAATATTTTTCATATTTATCTTCATAAATTATATTAAATTTGCAATCGTAATTTCAATCATCATTTAAAAAAGAAAATAATATTCCAATTTTTATTTCAATTCTAGTTATTATCATTATTGTAATTTATATTTTGTAATGTTCAATTTATTTTATTTGTAATTGTTGATTTTAGTTCAGTTAAAAATTTAATAGAATAAATAAGTAAGATATTTCAATAATCAGAGAGGAATTACAAGCGAATAAGGAAATAATATCAAATTAACAAGCTAGCATTTCCATAAACAATCCAACAACTAATCAAGTAATAAAATTATAGCACTTCGCTAATAATCAAAATAATAATCAGCAACAATATAGAAGTTACTAAAAAAAATAATTGTAAATAACATAATATAATGTAATTTAATATAACATTACGTAGTATAATGTAAAATAACATAAAAAACGTACTAATATGGTGCACTGAGTTATTTTCAATTGTTACGTAGCGCTGGATTCCGTTAGGTTACGTAACACAATATAATGGGTTTCATAACGCGTTATTTTCAACATTTACTAAGACTATGTTGATTCAGGGATGAGTGATGAAGGCTTTGAATTTTCTACACTACCTTCCCCGAGTCTATTTTCTGATGTTGTTTTTTAATAGTCAGCCATTATCCTCGATGCACTGGAAGACTCTAAGGACTACCTTGATGTGCAAATAGAATAAATGACAACTGTTGTAACCAAAGAATCGACTGCTACCCCTGAGACTTCATATATTGCCGCACATAAATGAGAAACAGGACAAGTGGATTACAGTGGTAGTGACCAAGATCACACCATCCCAATGGAGAATGATTTGGATAACGAGGTTGTACTTATTTTCAAAGACCCTGTGGATATTTATACTGTGGACCAAGTGTAAGGTATTTTAACCCTTACTGAATTACATTTCTTGTTTCTTCTTTCATTATTTTGCTTCATTCTACTATTCATTTCATAACTACAGCTGTTATGAGGAAATTCTATACCGAGCTTAGTGCTTTGTCAGAATTTGCACTGACATCTCTTTGTTGGCTTTAAAAGTCCTTGATATGTCTAAGCTTTGCAAAAATCTTGAACATAACCGTACCTTTGGTACGTTAATAGTTTCACACATATTTGTAGTCTTCCTCTATCTTTAATTTGAGTGTGTAGGCCATTCGTTTAGTCTTATGCACATAAAGCTTTTAGTTAATTCGTGCTTTGTTTCCATGTTTACAGGGTCAGGGAGTTCCCAAGTTGAAGGCTTTGAACGAGAAGCAAGATATCCAGAACTAGTTGAAGCAGCTAACCTTGGAATCTCCTGAAGATCTGAACATGAAGTTATTAGAAACCCACCTGAAAACTTTTAAGCAATAGTGATTATTTGCACTGCTTTGCTTTTCTTTCCTATGAACTAAGAACTTCGTGACCAACTTTTGTCTTTGTGACAATGGATTTAATATGTGATTTTATTTTAATAGTCAGATATTATGACATTCATAATCAGGTCTTCATTATTACTTGGTATATATCAGGCCTTTACCATCTTATGAATCAAGAGAACATTTTTTTCTTTTTGACACAGATTTTACTGTGTAACATGTGTTAATTTGTTGGTCAGAGGTTTAATGTTAAAGTTGACATGTAAGTGAACTGTGGAACTTGTATTACCTACCAAATTTGGTTGAGTAAAGCTACTGTCATGAGACCAGTAAAACTACAGTAAGTTGGAATCACTAGAGGTTTACTGTTGAATATGTGATCTGAGAGTGATTTGTCATAGGTGTACTTTGATAATGTGACGAATTCATTTATTTCATCAGAAGTTATACTAGTTATACTTAATGATATGAATAAGGCTTAATCAGAGATATAATATTGAATTTGAAAGACATGAAAAAGTTAGATCCATAAAGAAATAACTTTCAACTATAACTAGAGAAGGATTGTAATTCCAAACAAAGAAGCCAAAAATGTAATGTTGACTTGACCCAATTAAAGGTATGTGAAGGATTTTATTTACCTATGATTGGAGGTGTAATGTTAACGTGATATATATGGGGAAACATTGGGCAAACTAACCATTCAAATGTTATGAATGGGGATATTCTGACAGTTTGATTTGTTCGGCATGATTAAAAATTACCCTCATGATGGAGAATTCAGAATATATAGAAAACGTCCAACTATTTAACTACTGCTTAAGTTGGATTAGTCATACTATTCTCAGCATGATGCATTGTCTAGGGTTTCTTTTGGGTTTACATACCAAAATTTCTCTCTATCTTTGATAATAGAGACCTTAGATTTACTCTTGTTTCACTTTCCTTTATCGCATTTGATGGCTCTTTATTGAAAAACCCTTACTATAGATTTGCTTATCATTTACCCATCTAAAACGACCAATCCTGATGGATCAATAACACTATACTAACTTCTTTGGAAGTTTTAAGGGTAATATATATTTAAGAATTTACCATGGATCAACGCTATTAAAATCTGTCGTCAGGTTTAGCCAAAGGGTATGCTTTATTTGAATATATTCAATTCTACCACAAATGATCATTCCCATTTTAGTTGGAATTTATCTTTGGATTCATTTGTCATGACCATAAGGCATCGTTTTATCTAGACTAGATCTCCTTATTTGAGGATCCTTTCCTCTACTTTCTAGTCAAATGCTTTTGAAATCGTGCTTGATAGAGCTCAATGAGTTGTTGAGTATAAAACCTCTTATCATAAAGTGTTTCTTGGAGACGACGTTTATGATTTTCTTCTGCAGTCATCTTCAAAGCTAATATTGTATCAAGCGATGGTATTTAGATCTTTAAGGGTAGAATAGATTTGATGCACGTATTTTAGGGAGAAAGGAGTAGCATTTTTTGGGACATATTAATATGCAATAAGCCCATAAACACTCACAGTGCCAGTAACGTTTGTTTTTCTTGGCTTGCTTTTTAAAGAGATTGATCATTATCTTGTTAAAGACTTCGACATGACTGTTAGCAGTAGGGTTGTAAGACATAGAAGCCACAATTTTATTATAAATTTGTTGCACAACTTATAGAAAGTTTGGTTGACAAATTATGGTCAATTGTCATGAACGATTAATCAAGATATTCCAAATTGGTAAGTGATATGGTGTTTAATAAACTTCACCACATCTTAATATTTTGACTTCTTCCAGTATGATCACTTTCGACCATTGGAAAAAAGTAGTTTATAATTGCAAGGATATACCGATGATCTTTTAAGGAAGGTAGAGTGATTGACTCTACCACACCAATATCATTTACTTTAAATGGGCATGATGCAGCACTATGGTGTAGATACTCTAGTGCTTGATGATAAAATGCAAGCACGATATCGTCGGCAGTAAGCAATAGCATCTGACATCATTTGGCCAATAATACCCATTATTCTTAAACAATCCTAGAGTTAAGTCCAGACTGATGGGATCGACACATACCGTCATGTGCTCTTGATCTGCTGCTTGTGCCTCTTTCCATGGTAAGCAGCAAAATGAAACTCTATCATATGACTTACTATATAATATGTGGGTTATCGTGTCATAGATGACTCGATTTGCTCTCTTTTTTTATGGATATTGCTATTTCAGGTTATCTGGGAAGATGTCATTCAACACGAACTCGATAAATGGAACCCTCTAGCGTTTGAATCCCATGCTAGTTGAGGTTTCATGAACTTTCTTTTTATGATAGTTTTTGCTCATTTTGGATTTATAGAGCGTATTTAGGGCAATATAAATTTCGACTAGTCACAATGATTTTTTTTCCTACTTTGGCCAACAACGCTAGGGTTGGAGCCAAGGAGGCTAATGCATCTGCATGTGAATTATCTTATTATGGCACATAGTCGATTTAGAAATCTTAAAACATTTTTGTCAATGCGACTGTTGCTTGATGATGATAAGGAACTAAGTTTTCATTTCGGACATCATATTCTTCTTTGACTTGGTCCACAAATAACTTGGAGTAGTCATAGGCCTCAAAATATTTCACCCTCATTTTTTTAGCTACCTAAAATCTGATGATGAGAGTGTTATATTAGGCCACATTATTTAAACATGGCTCGGTCAATGAATAAGTGTAAGACAGAAGGTAATTTTCATCTGAAATTAGCACTACCTCCATTCTGGCAATTATTTTGTCTTTTGGTCTCATCTTGACAACACCATCAAAGAATAATTGACATACTCCATTTCTTGAAGCTGTATTAGCCTTGATGGTTTCACCCGAGATACCTTCGTACAATTTGGAGCTTTCTAGGACAAGGTGGTCAGCTAGAAAGTTAGTATGGCTAGTTCTTTAACAGCTTTTGAGCAACAAATTTCATATCATATATGATAACAAAAATGTCCATCTAACCAACTTTGAATTTAAGGCATCTAGTTGCATCATTATGATCCATAAAGGATTTACTCTAGAGAAAACATGAGTTGTTTGGCCCATCAGGTAATGTTTCATTTTCTGAACTGCAAAGACTAATATCAAGAACTTATTTTCTAAAGGATTATATCAATCATCATTCTACTCAAGAAGTAGATAGCTTGTTCATGACCTTAATAGTTATTTTGAGCCAGTTATGCTTCTAGAGCAGGATCTATAACCCTCATGTAGATGAGGAATGGTGCTCGCGATATCGGTGCTATTAAGATCGGTGGGTTGGTGAGATAATGTTACTTTTTGGCACTCACTATCCCAAGTGAATGACATCCCTTTCTTTACGAAGTTTGAAAAGGGTTGACATTTTTCGATGAGATCAACTATGAATTTGCATATCAGTTGTCCTTGTAAACCTCTAACTCTTGTTTTTTTGGAGGTTGGATGTTCTGAATTGCCTTTATTTTGTTTGAATCCAGGTGAATATCTTTGAAAGTCACTATGAATCTGAGAAATTTCCTACTTGAAGTTCCTAGAAAGGACTTAGTTGAGTTTATTTTTAATTGATGAGCATGCAAAATATCATTCAGAGATGCTGGACATGATCTTCTTTGCTGTGGCTTTTGATTGCGATGTAGCCTACATAGAATTCCACAATTTTATGTAAATGATCACGAAAAATTGTAGTCATGGCTCGTTGGTATGTGGAGCTTGCACTTCTTGTCAAATGGCATTACCATGTAGTAATGTATATCCTACAACATTTGGAAGGATGTGTGTATTTCATCTGTTAGATACATTTTTATTTAGTTATATACTGAGAAGTCGTCCATGGAAGACATCCTTTCAAAATTGCATGTATTATTAATCATCATATCTGTAATCGAGAGAGAAAATTCATCTTGTGGGCATGCTTCATTCAAGTCTCTAAAGTCTATGCACGCACGGACTTTCTCATTTTCTTTATGTCTGGCATTTTATTGGCTAGCCAATCAAGATATTACTCTTCACAGATAAATCTGCATGTGATAAGCTTTTTGATTTCAGCTTTAATTGCTTATTTCATTTCCATTTAAACTTTCATTTTTGTTGTTTTAACGATTTTGCATTGATTCAATACTGACATGCCTTCATAATTTCCATGCGAGGAAGTGCATTTACTCTTTGATGAGCTTGATTAAATTCTTACTAATGAATATGGGCTTAGGATTCTTATCATCATCCTTGGTTGAGGGGTTCAGTTTGTTCAAATATTATTCCCATTGAGTATCCATATGTTGGGTCCTCGATTTGGACTTGTCTTCAAAAAAAATTTCTTCTACACTGAGTGAAGTTGATGAAAATATATTGACGAACAAGTCTTGAAACGAAGACTAACATCAAAATCGTAATCCGATGATTGAGAAGATTCTACTGGTGGCGTCTATTCGAAAGAAGATTCTAGGAACATATTTGTATAAGTATGTGCAGAAACATACCCCATGTAGTGTTGAGTTTTGCTGAAATAGTCAAACCTTTTTCCTTTTGGAACATGGGCTTTTAGAGGAGCTTAGTGAGCCCTATTGAAACACAACCCTTCACTTTTTTGAAATCATATCCCATAGTTCTCGTTATTTTGCCATATTTTGGTTATGATAATTGAATTATGGTGGATCCGATTACTTATTACACTAAGAGACATTTTCAGTTTAATGATTGACTGAATAAAAATTATAGTATTAAGTTAAGTTGGGCTTGTACCACAAATATAGAAATGGTAGAATCATCTATAATTTGACTACATGCATACGTTGAGTGTATAGGCACATATATAGGGCTGATGTCTCACCTAATTTCATAATTAATAAATTTTCACTTTCACTTTCAGTCACAAAATTAGAATCAGACAAGACATACTCGAAATCAATATATTTATTAAGAACTCATTCGCCTTAATCGTCGGTATTGGTTGATATTTACATCATTTATTTCAATTACAAGATGATCTACGTCTATGGAATTTTCTTTTGACACATCATCTGGTTTTGAATTGTTTCATTTCCATCTTTAATATCGTTCTCTTTCTCATCTTAATAAAAAAAATGGAATCTGTAATGTAGTTTTTCACTCTCTTGAATGGTTATTCTTCATATTGACTGTCTTGACACCTCCTGTTCATCAATGTATTTTAGGCATTGGTATAGAGTTGATAAGACAATTAGATTTGTATGGATCCGCAGTCGCTCCAACAAGAGATTATATGACGTGTATGCATCGATGACATGATATGTCATTTCGGTTATTAGATTATTGATTTGACATTTGAGGTGAATCTTTCCCTACTAATTCCAAACTTCATTCCTAGTAAATTGTTCTAATTCCTCATGCATACATTTATCCAGTATTTATCTTGCAGTGCATCATTTATATTCTTGAGCTTAATCCTAGAATATGATACATAATATACTAATTTAAAAAAACTTTGGAGTTTCTTACTTATCAGTTTGGAGCAGTTATCTCATCTATTATCTGTGAGTAGGATGATTTAACCTTACTTGTGAAAAGAGTTAAAACTCATTTGATGTAGTGCCATTATTTCTCTCCTCCTCATCATCTATCCTTATGTCATGTATCTCCTCCATATCTACATCTGTAATATCATCTTGCAAAGGAATGAGATTAGTTGTTATTATATGTTAATTAGGTTGTAGATGTTCGAATGTGTCATCAACTCAATCAGGATGATCATACGAGTAATCTTTATCATCAACAACTTCATTAATAGATTTCGTAACAGACTTGGTAACCAAATTTGGAGTTTCGTAACAGACTTGGTAACTCAATCAGCATGATACGTTTAAGTCAAACTTACTATTAAGAAGGTATTCAAGAAAAATACCTTCATGTCCATTTAAGTAAACTTATGAAGATGTTCTCAATTATACCAAATATAACATTGACTACCAAACTCACGAAGATAGGACAATGATTGGTTTCTTACTTTTTCACAGTCATATGAAGTACACTTTGTACCTAGATGCAGATATACTCAATTGATTAGGTGCATCGCTGTGTTCACCTCTTTTGCATAGAATTTCTAACGCACCACCATTACGTGAAATGGGACTTTAACCATATCATGTACAGTTCTATTTTCCTTTCAACAATCCCATTTTATTGAGATTATTTAGGTGCAAAAAACTTATAACATATACTTCGTATATTACTAAATTCCACAAAATATATTACAAAAGTTGACAAATTTTTCATTATCAAATTCTCTTTAATGGTCAGTTCTAATATTTTTAACTCCGCCTATAATATCCCTTTTTTAGTTTGACATTTAACGCAAAGAGACTCGCATATATCAAATATTTCAGATTTTTCACGCAAGAAGAATCCAAGAAAATCTAAAGTAATCATCAACATATAGAAAAATAGAATGTTTTTCTCATAAGTATTCATTTTTCATAGAACCCATCAAATCTATGTGAACACGTTCTAATGGCTTAGTGTATATATCATCCACTTTCTTATATGAAGTATATTTGAGTTTTCCTAATTACATGGATCACATATAACTTTCAAATGTATAAATTATCCACTTTCTTATATGAAGCATATTTGAGTTTTCCTAATTACACGGAGCACATATATAATTTTCAATTTTGGTCAACTATGGATACCTTTCACAAACTAATTAGTTTCAAGATTTTATAGTTGATATTTCATAAATGTTGATGCAAGAGATTTGCATTTGTTGACAATGAAGGAGTTACATAGCTTTGACTTTCCTCGTGATAAGCTATCGTCACAGTTTCACCTTTTTTTAACAACTGTGCATGCCTCTTTTGAAAAGTCCACCTTGTAACCCTAATTGCACAGTTAACTAATGATTATTAAATTTGTTTTATACCTATAACATATAAGATATTCTAAAAATTAGGTATACCAACATAATCTATAATGCTTTTACCCCATATTTTTTTGTAGTGACACCATCATCAAATATTACTTTTCCTTCATTACACTCAATTAGAGAAGCAAATATTGATTTATTGTTTGTTATGTGCCTAGAGTACCTACTATCAGAGTACCACAAATCAATTTTGGCAACACTCAAGGTAGACATGACAATATTGCATCTTAATATAGACTTCTCTATCCAATTTTTTATTACTTTACCCTTTTTACTGAAGTTAGGTATACTTGAATTCTTAAGATCAAAATAATATAGTCTTATATATATTAATCTTCCATAGTGGTGACATATGGATACAAATTTATCTCTTTTATTATAAAAGAAAATATTAGAAGTATAATCATACCTGCTAGTTGTATTTTTTGGTTTCAAAATTTTGGTTTCCTTCTTGACACTGGAAGTAATTTAAGCCATTGTTTGTTTAACCTTTGGCTCCTGTTAGACATATCCTAGTCTTGATGTTTGTTTCCTAGTTTTTGTACTCCAAGAATCTCATCAAGCTTATGTTTCCTTAAAATCATACATTAGAGAGATGAGTTGGCTTTATTCAATTCAGTCTTAAGAGTACTTACAATTTTTCCCAATTTTGCATTGGAATAAAAAAAATCTTTGTTTTTCTGTATAACTAAATTTCTCTCGCTCACAAGTTTTTCTTATTTTCTTTAAAAATGCAACCGCGGATATGGAATCCAGTTTGTGCATCTCAATCTCCTCGTTCCTTTTATATTTCAATGCCAACTTGGATTATACTTCTTCTTAGACCTTTATCGGCTTTTTTTTATTTTCTTAGTGAGCTTCACATTCTATTTCTTCATAGTAAGCTTATTTTAAATAGTTTATTGTATGCTTCCTAATATCTTCATTATCTTTCGAATCATAAGTTTATTTATCAATACTAAATTTTTGAAATAAACTCACAAAAAAAATTAGTAGAGATAATAGAAGCAGTAAAAATAATAAAATTGTTTGAATCATCATCAGATCTCTCATCATTAGAATCATCTGAATTATCCATGTAACCAGCATAACTTTTTACCTTTTTCTCTATTTTCAGTTTGCACACTCATTAGCAAAATTGTCATACCTAGAACATTTATAGCCTAAACTCCAACAGGTCCTCATTAGGGTTCTTTTTATCACTTTTAATTTCCATTTTTTGGCTTGAGTTTTATTTTTGGAAACAAACTATTTCTTATTAGAGGTGGTTGAATCATTAGCCAAATCTTTAAGAAAATATTCCTTTAATGTTTTACAAGGTATGCAACTATCTCAGTCAAAATTAAAATCTATGTTTATTTCAAAACTTTCAGTTTTAGTGTTCAATGCAATCCCCTTAGACTTCTTCTTCTTATAGTGATTTACCTCGTAAATTTATAAATTACCTACCACTTCATCCAATTTTAGTGTATCTAAATCATTACTTTCTTATGTAATGGTAACTATTGGTTGAAATCTTTCCGGTAGAAATTTAAGATTTTTTCTCACTACTTTAGAGTTATACATTCTCTTTCAAATTAAACAATGTGTTAACAATATTATTCAGTTTACCATAAAAGTTATCAAAGGACTAATCATTTTCTATATTAGTTTGTTGAAGTCTTTTGTCAACTTTTGAATTTTAGATACTTCGGCAGCTGTTATTTTCTTATGTACGATTTTAATATATCCCATGCTTCTCTTGCACTCTCACAGATATTTATTCTTCTATACTCAATTTCGTTCACCCCCATCAGAAATTGTATATAGGGTTTTGAAGTTTCACTGAGCAAGTTCTTGTTCAATGGCAATCCAATCTCTTTATGATTTTATTTTCTTATCTTCACCTGTTGGGAGTTTCCAACTGTTACAAATTGATGCTCATATTTCATATATCAGGACAATGTAAAGGCTTCCATTTTGCTTTCCAATAGAAATAGTTATGTCCTTCCAAAACTAATAGGTTATTAGTGGATTGTCCTTCTCTAGGTATTTCCATCAAAATAATTAGATCTTACTCATAATAGATACACTTGCTCTGATCCCAATTGAAAAAGTAGGCAAACTATGAAAGTATGAATTATTCAATGGATAACCAAATTAAACATCAATTGTTAATAGCAACTAATCAATCAAAGTACAAAAAATATCTCACACAATCAAACATATTAGCATAGATAATTTTAACATACAAAATCTAAATTGAGAAATCCACAAAAGATATTGCATTATGACATATAGTCAATTCAAAAGATTCGATTCACAGTTGCTAGACACACTATGACCGATTATTTATTTTAAGATCTAAATTTTCTGCCAGATAGCGAAAGAAAGAGCCTTACAATTAAACTACTCAAATTTCTATAATGACTCATCGCTCAAGATACATATATACAAAATATTAAATTATAAAAGATTATATACGAATAGAAGTTACCATATTCATAACACAAGTACTTGTCTGTAGGTTGGAGATGTTGATTGATGTTGATATCTACAACCAAGAACAACAATCGTCTTCTCGTTCTTCAATAAAAATCATGTTTTAATTATGTTGGGAAGCACTCCTAAGAACTTCAATTTGTAGAGTACATATAGATTAATCTTCTTTCCATATAAACTCCATCTATTTCTTTTAATTGCAGCCATCCAAGATTAATATGAGGGTTCAAATAGCAATATAAAGCCAAGCAAGAACACTTAAAATCTGTCAAAAATTTGATCTACTTGCTACTATCAACCTAAGCCACCAGTGGGATTGGTGGCTAGGTATGGGTTGGCTTAGTGAACAGAGCCACTGGTGGTTGCAGCGATAGCATTCTAACTGGCTCAGTTTATGTGTCACCGTTGGGGACATTGGTGGGCTCATAGATGGGGCCACCGGTAGGTTTGGGTTATCCTAGATCCACTTGTTCATTCCTCTACTGGTAAGGCGATGTTTTTTTTTTTATTCGAACTCCATTTTGGCTGATATGGGTATCATCATGAAGATCGTTCCGAGTTCTGTACTTCTGTATTTGATACTATTATAAAATTCACGCTATAACTCTATCAAGTCAACTGTATCTACCATAACCACTCTATTGGTATTTCCAAACTAATTTTTCAATTAATTACTTGGACTAGTTCTTCATGAGATTTGACACTATTTGCCACATATGTAGGATCAAGAATCCTAATGAACTTCAATCTTCTAAAGTGTCTTCGTAGCTATATGCCAAATCAAAGAATCTTCTAGAACTCATTTTATTTCTAATTTTCATCAATTCTTAGTTTTTTTTATATTGTTTTGCAATCCCAATATCTCGATTTCTTGATTTTATTGTTTTCTCTCATTGATTTCAAAGTACTTGATCACGATCATGTTAACAAGCATACACCACTGTTTGTAAACCATACTTGGCATCTTTATCTTTTTAATATAATATAGTGACAAAAGTATTTAATTAGTATAATTGGAATTATGTTATGAATGTGAGTTTCATTTTGAAAATTTTGATGATCTGACTTTCTTTGTTATTTAATTAGAATTTCTCCTAAAAAGTCAAAACTCAATAGTATTCTTCTTAACTCATCTAGATTTAATTGAGGTTCCTCCCAAAAATTTTATAATTTTTAATTTTATATATACATACATACAAACACACACATATATATGTATGTGTATGTATATGTATATATATGTATGTATGTATATATATATACATACATACATACATACATATATATATATATATATATATATATATACACACATATATATATGTACATATATATACATACACACATATAGAGAGAGAGAGAGAGGAAACGGGACGAGGGCTGTCAGCTCAGATTTTTCATGAGCTGACACCACGTGGCGACTTCCTATTCATTGAGTCCAAATTACTTAAAATATTAATCTATTTATTATTAAGTAGATGGAAACATTTGGAGGTAAAAAATAGAAAAATAGAGGGTTCCTTTTGCAAAAAAATCATTTCAATTAAATTTCCAGTTATCTCCTTCTCTCTCCCAAACAGAATCCCTCGCTCGAGCCGTTTCTCGCTCTCTCTCTCTCTCTCTCTCTCTCTCTCTCTCGATCCGTCTCTCTCTCTCTCTCTCTCTCTCTCTCTCTCGATTCGTCTCTCTCTCGATCCGTCTCTCTCTCTCTCTCGATTCGTCTCTCTCTCACTCTCTCTCTTTCTCGATCCGTCTCTCTCTCCCCCTATACTCTTAGGGACGGATGCACGGTAGATCCCCCAAGAGTAAAACTAATTTTATTGCGGAATTGATTATTTTCTAATCTCTGCTTAATTACTCTCCCATAATTTTTGTGCATGCCTCAGAATTGATTAAATATTTTTTGATCTTAATAATTTTGTCGACTTATTGAAAACCCTTTCGTGTCTCACTGAATTCCAATTTCAATAGGCATATCATCACACCATACAACTCTTTCTATTTTCATTATCTTTAAAGCATTAAATCATCTTTATAAAGCCTTACTCTTAGGCATAGTTTTTAAAATAGATTTGCCTATTGAATTTGGAATTTGCATTAAATACAAAGTCGCTCCCTGTTTAGTATATAACTTTTTTTTATTGCTGGAGGTATTTTATTATCACTTATTTTATAGTGCCTATACCTCTGCTTTTTGTTCCTTCCACCATAACGAAATCAAATGAAACTTTATTTTCTCTTTAATTTAACTTCTACTATAACACAGAAATTATTATTGTACTTTTGATTTAAGCTCACAAAATCACTTATTGTGCCCGTTTATTTATAATTTTTTAAAAGCTTCACTATTTTTATAGTCAGTTCACCATGCACCTTACTAAGCATGAAAATGAACTATGAAAAATAAATTATTAAGGTTAACATGATATAGTATCTGCATGTATGAATTTTTAAACTCTGCTGAGCCAATGACAACCTTGACAGAAAGAAGGACAAGTATTTCTGTTTGATGTTCTCACATATCTTCTTAAGGCAACCATTATTGTAGCGTCTGGAAAATACTAGGTGGTGACCATCACATTATACTCCTTTAGACTCGTCATTACCAACTGTAGACATATGAGATGCATTGCCATCTATGTTCTTATCTTGCTCAGAAGAATTACCATTGGCACTTGACACTGACTTGTTGTCCTCATTTACTTTTCGTGGCTTCACATAGTATCGACAAAACCTATCAAAAACACTTGTTTTTCTATTTATATTATTCCCAGAAGAATGTGCTTCCATTATTGATCACTGAGACAAAATTCCTGGGGTAACTATGAGCAATTCAACCAGATTGTGAAGAATATGAATACTTAGCAAAACAAAATACCAAAATGTATACGAACAAGATCTAGAGATTCACTTTGGAGGAAAAAAACTCAAACTATTATTGCCTTCATGGAGAAAACATTTGGGAGCTCGGACCTCATATACAATTGCATTGGGCCTTTTCTTACATAGAGCCCTTAAAATATAAAAGCAACTCGGTTCCCAAGCTAGAGATAACTTGATTAGTAGTCATGCCTAACAGCCAAAAATACACATAAGTTGGCCAATTGTACATAAATCAAAAGGCATTGTTGAAACCTGCCCATATCCTTATCTTTACAACCATACATTTGCTTCACTATGCCCGTATTGCGAGGGATGCCATTGACAGGGCTCCAAGGAAGAGAACCATATAGGAGGCAATCTGAAGCCGAACATTGCAGCTCATCCGGTGACTCAGGAAATCTGTAGCGATTAGGTCCACCAAAGCCATGTAAATGAGTATACTTGCTGAAACTGAGTCTAATATGCCCTCCACCACCAATGCACTTTGGTTATTCGCATTGCATACTGATGAAATCGCTGCTTCCATTGCAATCCCTGTATACTTAATACTTCCATAATAAACACTTCCATCAGCTAACCAGCTATCATAAACATTTTCATCAATTGGAAAGAAAATTCCATTCCATGTTTCATGTGAAGGTATTGTGTGTGCGTGTTTTTTGTGTGCATCCTGTTCTCTGACCTAGAGAACTAAACAAGCAAGATAAGCTCCACAAGTCCACAGTGCCACATTCTGCTTCAAGCAGAAGCCACAGTAGATAAAGGATGGACTGGGAGTGTGACTCTTCACCTTATCATGTTCTAGATAAACAAACCAACCATGCAAGGTGACAAAAGCACCAAGGCTTGCATAGCTATCACCTGACATAATCCCACTACACTAGTAGCAGGAAAATATGCAACCTTGGATCCAAAATTACATCATCAACATTCAAAATAGTTTGATTAAAGTAGAGTAAGACTAGAGAAAAAGTAAATGTATCAGATACTAAAGTCATCAAGTTATCATCCAAGTTAAGAAGCAATGCTCAAATCTACATGAAACTTGAGATTAAGAAGAATATATACAGGAATAGAGAAGCAGATAGAAGAAATATCGGAGAGGATTAGAACTGCAACTGACTGACAGAGATCGAGACAGAGATTAAGAGATCGAGAGAGAGAGAGGGAGAGATCGAGAGAGAGAGGGATCGAGAGAGGGAGAGAGAGAGAGAGAGGGATCGAGAGAGGGAGAGAGAGAGAGAGAGAGAGAGAGACGGATCGAGAGAGATGGGGGGAGAGAGAGAGAGAGAGAGAGAGAGAGAGAGAGAGACGGCTCGAGCGAGGGATTCTGTTCGGGAGAGAGAGTTCGCTGGAAATATTATTGGGATGACTTTTTGCAAAAGAAACCCTCTAGTTTGCTATTTTTCAGCTCCAAATTTTTCTATCTACTTAATAATATATAGATAAATGTTTTAAGTAATTTGGACTCAACGAATAGGAGGTCGCCACATGGCTGTTAGCTCAGGAAAAATCTGAGCTGACCGCCCTCCTCCCGTTTTCTCATATATATATATATATATATATATATATATATGGGAAAAATGGAAATGAACTGATAGCTCATGCAAGTTACCTGAGCTGCAGTTCATTTCCACTATCTAAAATATTTTTTTTTTAAAATGTTCATTTGGATTATAATCTCGACCTCCTAGGGTTCATTCATACCCAATTTCTTGGGTTTTAGTTTTGATTTGGTCATCGATCAAGTTAACACAAAATTAACGTTTTTCAATAAATAAAACATTTTGTATGCCCTTGATGAAAGGATAAATGAACTCTAAAACTTATGAAATTTAATCATAAAGAAGTTAATGATGTAGAGATAGTAATTGTTAAAAAAATTGAAGAAAAATCATTGGATTATTATAATTTTGCTGCTAGCTCACTTAACTTTTCCTGAAGGATCAAACAGCTCACGTAATTTGTTAATTTTTCTCATATATAATCCAAAAGAATTTTTTTAAAAAAAAATTATTGGAGATAGTAGAATTGAACTGCCATCTCATTTCTATTTTTCTTATATATATATATATATATATATATATATATATATATATATATATATATATATATATATATATATATTGTCAATATTGAGATCAAATGCTTTGTTGGACTGTTAATTTTATTTATTATATAAATAAATAAAAGAAGAAAAGATTTTAGAGGGACACACTCTCTTTCGAAGTAAAAAAAAGAAAATCAAGTTAAATACGGAGTTGTTTGTGGGATGTAAGTTGATGTTCATGCGTGGAATAGTCACTTGAAATTGTATTTTGTTTTCTTTTAAATCTAATACTCGTTCAAAAGATAACACAAGTATTAGTTTGCCTGCATCTTCTTGGAGATTAAAACATAAAGTGATGGAGATAAATCCTCTAATTTGTCAAAACTTATGGTAATCTTGGCTAAAGTACAATACTCACCATAAAACTATCTCCCTTTTTTAGAAAAATTCCATAAACTACTTTTTATGTTATCGGAAACATAAATTATTTTTTACAGTTTTACTTGTACAGAGACTATTTTTTAATGTTTTAGGTTTGTCATTAGCACTGTTTGGAGGGTGTTTGGAGGGTGTTTGGAGGGTTTGTGTGAAATTTAAAAGTTTGTGTACATTTAGATAACATAAACCGTTTGGAGGATTTTCTTGTGGGTTTTCAAGAAAAACATGATAATTTATGGGGATATAATTTTTTCTGGTCATTGGATTGTTTGCAAGTCCATACATGGTTAGAGCACTTATGTGCCTTGAATTTATACTAAATTCGGTTAAAATATAAATTTCATTATATTTTCTAATATATATGATAATTGCTGGAAATTTTTCTCAATCTTTATTATGGCCATTGCAGCTGAGGAAGCAACTATTAAGCTAACTATCATTTAGGGTGTGTTTATTTGTATATAAGTAAAATGAAAGTAGTAAAAATAAAATTATTTCTATTACTTAAGTATTTGTTTGATCAATAAGAAAGTTGAAAGTTATATTTTAAATGACGAGATGGGCCTATATGACTTCCTACTTCCAAAATTTTCTTTTTCACATTTTGAAGTTAAGTGATCAATGAAGTAAAGGAAGAGACAAAAAAGTATTTTTTTTAATCTGCATATCATCATTATGATTCAAAAATTGTAGCTTTATCACTAACAAATAAAAAAAATAATATAAACTTTGTTTCATTTAATTAATTAAATAATATTTCTTTACTTTCTAATAATATACTTTTTTTAATATATTAAAAATAAAACAAAAAAACACCTTTTTTTATTTAATTTTAAAAATTACTTCTCAATTTCTTTTTTATTTTCACTACTTACAACGAGCCAATCACACCATCATATGAAAATCAACACGTATCCAATTTCTTGAAATATTAGTCATAACTATAATATAAAGGGGTTAATTACAGTCAAATCCCCTGTATTTTTAGGGGTATGTAATTTAACACCCTTAAAGTTTAAAACTCTCAAAAAATCCCCTTGACTTGATCATGTTCACTCTCATTTTTTACTAAAGTGCACTCTTATTTCTCAAATTCTTATTTTACTCTCGTCTCTCTCTTTAACCAGCCACTTTCTCTCCCTCTCTTTTCTCTCTCTCCTTCTCTATCCCTCTCTCTCAATCACTCACGCTCCCTCTCTGACTGAGAGAGGGATAGAGGGAGAGTGACTGAGAGAGGGAGAGAGAGAGGAGAGATAAAGAGAGAGAGTATATGCTGGTTAAAAGGAGTGATGTTGGTAGAATAAGAATTTGAGAGATAAGAGTGCACTAAGTTCAGTTTGAGAGTTTCAAACTTAAGGTGTTTACACACCCAATATAAATAATAAATAGAAATATCTTCCGCTTCAAATTTAAATCTCGACCGTCGAGTCCAACGAGAGGCAGTGTTCCCTCACCTTATCTCATTTCAAAAATCCTAACCCAGTACCGGTAACGTCACTACCCCTACCCGCTCTCCCTCCTCTTCCTCCACCGCCATCACCTCCTCCGATGGCAGCGCTGCTGGGACCGCGTCTGCAGCAGCCATTCTCTCTCGGCAGCAGCGGCGGCGGCATCGGAACCAGACGGATCAGGTCGCGGCAGTGCTCCGCTATCGCTGTCAATGTCCCATCCCCCTTCGCCGGCGGCGTATCCGGGGTCCGGTGGGGCTCCAGCACTCTCCAGGGCCCGCGGTCGGAGATGGAGGACGAGGTCGTTCTCCGATCTGAAGGCCTCGACGGGTTTGCTTTTGCTGCGGTCTTCGACGGCCACGCCGGATTCTCGTCGGTGGAGTTCCTCAGGTTCCTATCTCTGTCCAATCTATCTGTAATTGTTGAATTTGCATTGGCGTATCTATGTGTGTCATCTATTTGTTTGCCCTCAATGAAGTTCTTTCGCAATAGGCTTTCATTTTGTGCCACAAAAACCATTTTGACAATCACTGATTGGAAGTTGATAGGTTTAACACTAGGGATGAGAATGGGCAGTTCCAGTTGCCAATTTTTAGCAAGTCCTATTCAAAATTTTGAACTAAAAAATAGAAGTTTGAATTCAAAATTTTGATTAGGGGCGAGTCAAAAGTTAGCCCTTGAGCTGCCCATTCCCATCCCTACTTACACCATATAAAGAAAAATCACCATGAAGGTAAATCTTTAATTGGTCCTCTGCTATGGATCAGAACATGTTTGTGCTAAAAGGCTTAGTAGCCTCTGTGCACCATGAACTTGAGCACTGCATATTCTAGCTACTGAATTGTCCAGTTCTTCCACCTTGTGTTTAATTCGAAAATCTCCAATCTGATTGTGGATGGGCTGATTCGAATCCACAGGGGAAGGAATTGTTATAATGCATGAGTGGAACTAATTTGGTGGAAAACAGACTTGTTGATCAAGTTCAAGTCCTATTCTGCACCTTTTCCTCTTCTGCTATTATAGAGGTCAATTCAACGGCTTCAGAGATTTTGAAAACTCAGAACAGTTGCATTTGTCTCCAAAGCACTCAATAAACTAGCCTATTCGTTAAATAGAATAGTGTTTCGAAGTTGAGTTAAAAATAATTAAAGTTTTATAATTAATTAATAATAAGAAACCTAGTATTCCAATGTTAGTTTCAATTTAGAGTAAAACTGAAAGCAAGTAGAGTGAATTATAAAGATTTGTTAATACTCATGCATTCAAAACTTGGAATCCTTTCAATCTCCCTAAATTTTCTATAATAGAAAAGCATGTCTTTTCAAACTTTGTATTCATTTTATAATATATGGATAGACAGATGGATAGATAAGAACTTAGCTGTAATGAATCTTTAAATTAAAACCAAATAAGAGAATCCATGTAAATCTTTAGAATTCTCTTTTAACTGAAAAGAAACACATGAACTAGAATCTCGATTTAATTAGGTTTCTAATAAAGAAAACCTAATAAATTGACACCTTAGTTTGGTAGAACTTTTAAAAGGTGGGACAAGGCTAATATGTATTTAATAGGTTATAATTCATTATACCTTTTTAACTTTTTCAATTACTTATATATCTTATAATTTAACTATGTCTAGATTTTTGCATGCATAGCTATTAGTAATTGATATGGAAATGGATTCATATGGTTCATGAAACCTCAAGCGCTCATTCATAGAATGCTTTATCATAAATAACAAAGAATTTGAAAGTAAAATAGAAATTATATTGCCTTTAATTGACCTGACTAACAAGTAACTACCTTAAAATCTTATCAACTAATCAACTGTCATCATAACTTATATGACCGCTCATGTCCTATAGTCTTGTCCACCTACAATCTTACCTTTTTACGAATGATTTGAGATAATTTCATCATTTTTATCTCAACATGTGATCTCTCTATTAAAGTTTGCGCTTAACTTTAAATCTGGCCAAACTAGCGTTCAGAGGGGCATTTTCTTTATTTAACTTATATGCTCAATCCTTTAATATTGTAAATTATACAATACCAAACGGTATTTGATCAGCAATAGGCTTTTGTAAGATATTAATTTCTAGAAGGAACAAACAAATTACCAAGTTTTAAATATCGACCTTGGTCATGGTCTTGATTCATCTTGATTGGTATTGTTATCAGGGCTTCTATGTCTCCCATAGCTCTATATCAGAATTACCTGTTTTAGGATTCATATACATATAGTTCCAAACAAGCTTTCTATTCATTGATTCCTTTTTTTTTGCAATATAAAACAGTCTAATTATTTTTTGGTGCTTTAAACCTTGAGCATCTCCACTATTAGTCTTATCATCTAGTATCAACCTCTATCAATAGTCATTCGCTCACATTAGCCGGCTCTGCTGATTCAAGCATGCTTAACTGGATAAAATACATTTATGTATCATTATTGGGTAATACTTCAAATGTTGCTAATTGATCTCCTTTACTAGTTATTATTAGCCAAGATCAACCTCTATTAGTATTCATTAGCTCTTACTGGTTAGGTTCGATGAGTTCGAATCAGCGTGCCTAATTAGATACATTGTTTTAAATATCGGTCGCAATATCGATTTTGCAGCCGATATTGCATTTTTAAATACAAAATGCAACAATATAAGCAATTTCATAGTGTTTAGCTTTTTTGGAAAAATAGCAGTGCAATATTGGGTCCAAGCTAATATTGAGGCTGCAATATCGATTCAAAATAATGACCGAAATTACCCAAAATCGGTTGTGTTTAATTTGTAACTTCTAAACTCATAGTTTTGCTTGCACGTTGTTTGAACTATCTATTTATAATTTTAATGTGGACTTGTGGGCATAATATGAATATGTGATATTTAATTATTTATTATTTCTTCTTTCAATGCGTTAAATTTTATATATTTATTGATCCATTTCAATTTTGTATGATTTTAGTTATCATTTATGAAGATTCTATAATTTGCTAGTGGTTATAGATTCATCGGTTTAATGTAAGTTGTCGAAATAAGTATATTCTAAACTTATATATATATATATATATATATATATATATATATATATATATATATATATATATATATATAATGTTTTATGTAGATTTTTATGATATATACATGAAATACCTTTATATTTATTTTCTATGACATATGAATGTATATTTAAATTCCGATATTAACATCCGAGATTTGAAAAATATCCCAAATATTTTTCCGATAATGACAACCGTTGTAAAATTTTCCAATCCGATATTCCGCTATAGCCGATATTTGAGACCTTGATTGGATATTGGAGGCTATCTGTCATAAAAAGATACATGAATGCAAAGCATTTTGACTGATTATATTTATCTCCTACAGTGCCATATCCATCTTGGACTTTGTACTAGTTTGAACACTTACGTATCCTAGGTATATTTTTAATTATGAATACTTCTTAGATTATGACCCTAAAAAATACTTGTTAGGTTATCTAGTAGCTTCTACATGTCTTGAACCCGTGATAAATATTGTATTCAGTAGGATGATTTCATGTTCGATTATTTAAAGTAGCATATGTTATGTATCATTTTTTTTTTAAAGTTGTGAAGTGTCAGAGCATGGTGAGGGTGAGTCATACAATCCTTATTGGTTATATAAAGTTGCATGAAGCGAATTATATATAGGGCATTTATTAAAACTATTTTTGCTATTAATTGGCTTCATAAGGATGCAAGGAGATAATATATCTTCTCTAGACATGCTACTTTATATGAAACTACAATCCATAACTTGCTAATAGTGTGCTCTTGTCAAGAAGTGGAGGCATGATGTTAAACATAGTGATTGTTCGAGTAGTGTGAAGTGCATTAGAGAAGCAATGCTTTTTATTTGCACATCAATATTCATAAAATCCTTGAGTTGAAAACATAGCTGCAAATATTACATAAGATAGACGAAACACACGTACATGCAAAGATTTCTATATACATAATTTTCTTCTTCGTACTTTTATTCTTACTTGAAGTGTTAGAAGATTATTGCCATGAACCTCATGAACCTCCCTCTCCCATCACCTCTCTCATCTCCTCTCTTTTAAATGGAATCTCTCTCTCCCCCCTCTATCTTAGTCTTCACTAATGGGAATAGTTCTTCTAGGTCAAACCATCTAAAATATTGCATCTCCAACCAACCCACCCCCCTCCTCCTCCTATTGTTGTAGTAGATTATCTTTGGCAATTGTTTCTAGTGGACATAGTTCTTCAGGGCAAACAACCAAAAATATCTCTCCCCCCTTCTCTTGATTGTATCTCATCTCTTGTTATAGTGCAATTTGTTAGTCACTTTTGTTAGTGGGTATTTGTTAGTGGGTAAAGTTTTCAGGGTAAAACAATTATGATATTTTATCTCTATCTCCCTCCTCTCCCCCTATCTTTTATCCCTTGTCTTGTTACAGTGGAATTTACTTGGTTGCCTTTGCTAGTAGGCATAATTCTTTGAGGCAAACCACATGAACTATGTCTCTCTCTCTCTCTCTCTCTCTCTCTCGCGCGCGCGCGCGCGCTCTTGTATCTCTTCTTTTTCTAATGAGATTATTTGGCCACTTTTGTTAGTAGATTTCTCCCCCTCGCTCTTGTATTTTTTCTCTTGTTCTGGTGGAATCTGTTCAGTTACCTTTGCAAGTGGGTGTTGGAATTTTCAACGTGAAAAGAGTGTAATTTCTTGCTAAATAAAAAAAATAAGAAATTAAAATTAGCGTAAAAAAAATCTCCATGCGAGAGGTGAAATTGTATTGTTACTGTTTAGAAAGACAAATAGTGCCATCATGTAGACCCTCTGACTAGTTTGCTCCCTAATGTTAAGATCACCCCTAATAGTTAGTTATCTGTGTGTATGTTAACAGTCGACTATCTGTACACATGGTGGTGGACATTCTAGTTCTAACGAAAATTTTGATTTACGCCACAAAATTGAAAACAATAAGAAAAAAGAAATTGTTGAGAGGAGAGCAAGAGAGGTTTTCTGATTTGGGAGAAAAGAGGAGTTTTTTCTTTTGGTCTTTTTTAATCTCTAAAATTCTCATTCTTAAAGTTTCACTATATAACATTGTCATATTTCTAAACTAACTTTTCTATGTTCATGAACATGCCAACTTAGGAACACACTCTTCTTTCTTTCCCATAAGAAAATAAGTCAATGGTTATAGAACTTAGGTGAAATTTAAGGACTGAAAAATAAAAGGAACAAACAAGAACATTAAAATAAATCCTGGTGCGTGCATGACCGCTCCAAACCTAGTAATACATCATTAAGTATATAGTAGTTTCAATACAAGCTTCTCGAAGATTTATCCGACCTGACATAAAAATATAGCTTTAAACATTGACAACTAAATAATTTGTTTGTCCATTTAAAAATATCAACTATTTGAGGGAAAAACTCAAGCTTGTTCGTTTATTAAAATATAAATCCGACCCACAATTGATATAGTTCTTTTAGATTAAACCATCGAAGATTCTCTCTCTCTGTGTGTGTGTCCGTGTGTGTGCGCGTGCAGTCGTGCATACGTGTCTACGGGTATGTGTGTGTGTCCTTTATGGTCTTGTGTTTCTTTCTCCCTGAACTGCTACAAAAATAACCTCTTTATGTTCCACCAGGTTGCTTTAACAATAATGGCCTATTACTTTTATTTCTTCTCTTCTTCCTTTGAATACTGCAGCACTTGCGTTGGCAGCTAGAGGGTAGTTCTATGATCCAAAGCTAGAATCACCTAGGCAATTTAGCTAGAATCACCTAGGGGGTAGTTCTATGATCCAAAGCTATTGAAACTTTCCTTGAAGACGGCTACGACATTGCTAAGAGCCCAAGACATGGCCAACATTTGATCATCCATTCAATATTAATGACTCACTGGTTTCCATGTCCTAATGATGAAAGCATATTAATACTCTTCTTTAGAAGAAAAAAAGAAGTGAGTTATAAATTAACTCCTAGCTCCTACAAATGCTCATAAACTTGTCATTTGAGAATCCCAAGGTTTTGTTGAATAAAACTTGAGAATAAGCATGAATCAGTGATCTCATTATAGTATCCTCCCAATTTCCCACGTATGCAGATAGTATCCTCCCATATACAGATTAATTATGTCACCACTAAGATTAATTATGTTACATCAGGTTAATTATACTATCACTAAGATGTGCATCCACCTATGGATTCTATAGATTAAATTCTGTAAACACCTAGGACATATTGAGGTAGTACACTAATAGACAATATGATATGTGGCAGTTTAAATAGCAGCAGCAGTGTATTATCTCTAGCTTCATAAAGTGGTTTTTCTCTGTCCAATGAACCCAAATTAAGAATTATAAATAGAGAAGTAAAATATAAATGGTGAATGTATTCCACATACAATGTGCTGTGCATCAAGAGTAAGGTTTAAAATATCAGAAATAGTATTGGCATCAGCTAATGATTTATGGTGTCGGATTGGAATGGGTGCAACGTATCAGTAATATCATGAATAATGGAAATATCGGATATTGTGTATCGGCACCGCAAAATCCATTATGAATTTACAATTTATATTGGTATCATCTGATGGTTTAAAACCGTGATTGAAACTAACATGTGTAGGAGAGCTTATTAATTTAGTTGGTATTTTTTCCCATGCTCTTGGAGTTTATAATTAGATATTTTCTTCTTTCTAACTGTCCAACATTCTATAAGGACTATGTTGTAGTGATCTACACAGTGAATTGGGAAGGCGATATAGCCTGTATAACATTTAGCTAGAATCCTTTATCTTTGTCTGAATGCTACATGGGGATGATTACAGTATTATGTTGGGTTATATTACTGATTCCTTGTATATCTTGCAGGGATGAATTATACAAGGAGTGTGTGACAGCATTACAAGGTGGATTGCTGTTGACTAGCAAGAATTTTAATGCTATAAAGGCTGGAATTGCAAAAGCTTTTGAAACTGTTGACACAAAACTTCTAATTTGGTGAGCACTCTTTCTGCTAACAAAGTTTTAAGAAGTTTTAAGTGAACAGGTACAGGCAACATTTTTCTACTAGAGTTGTACATCTCCATTAGTATTCTACATATTATCATATTAAGTGTCTCCTTCGGGGTTCGATTGCGAAGGCTTGAACAGATGGGGACAGATGTTGATTCTGGTGCAACAGCGACAGTAATGTTTTTGGGGAAAGATGTCCTGATCATTTCACATGTTGGGGATTCGTGTGTGGTATCATTCTATTCACTTCATACTGGTTTCTATAAGTTTATATCTTCCATGTACTCTAAAACATTGGCTTCGTTATGGTACTTATAATTTTTAGATTGGCTATGGGAGCTTTTTTCTTTCTTTGAGAGAATTCATAAATGCAGGTCATATCCAGAACTGGAAAAGCAGAAACCTTAACCAGTCCCCATAGACCTTATGGGAATAATAGAGTTTCCCTGGAAGAAGTCAAACGAATTAGAGCAGCTGGTGGTTGGGTGCGTTTCTTTTCTTCTTTCAAAACAATTAATATTTGAAGCCATCTATTACTTGTAGTTTAATCCACTTTCTTATAAAAACGCACTGGTAAAATTAAAAACACTGCTTTATTTAAAGTCAGATAATACAATTACAAAAGCCTAGATTGGTTTTCATTGAGCTATTTTGGACACTTACAGTTCCAACTAATGAAACTAGCATGAATAACAATTGATGGTTTGGGCTCATATATTTTCAATGCTAGTATGGCATTTAACGAAATGAAGGCATAGTATTTCTGTATTTTTTTAATTTCATTTATCTAATGTAAAAAAGCAAGGTAAGGCTGCGTACAAAAGATCTAAGTGGTCCGACCCTTCCCGGGACCCTGCGCATAGCGGGAGCTTTGTAGCACCGGACTGCCCTTTTTTTTTATCTAATATAACCTGAACTTGAGTCTAGGTGCTAAGAAGTATGGACATACTGTATGCCCGAAAAATTGAATTTTTCTTTATATTACCAATTTACTTTGGAATTACAACAATAAAAGAAAAATTACAAATAGAAAATCGAGATTACAAGAATGGGGATCGATTGATTTCGATTCTCTGTATTTTTGTGGGTTCTGGCAGCGGTGGAGTCTTGATTCTGCACTCTGTTGACAATCAGATCTGGATTGGGATGAAGATTAATTTCTGGAACTCCTTTTTTGGACTCTGGAGAAGACGTAGATCTCTCCTTTTTTAACTCCCGTCTCTGGAAAAATCTTTCTCCCCCTCTGAACTCTGGGGATTTTCCTTGAGGCGCTTTCTGGATTTCTGGGAGAAGACCTAGATCTCCTTTTTTTTAGAGCTGGTCCCCCCCAAAAAAGATCCCTTATTCTGAACTCCGCTCTCGATTTTATAGATTGAGGAACGCTTCCAATCCGGTGCAAATTCTTCCCTCCAATCCGGGTTAAATCGTAATTAATCCCTAAAAATCCGCATCAAACCGAGTAACCGAAGCGAGATTGGGCAAACCCGCGGGAGGAACCCGCGGCGCGGGTGTCAACCGCGGGAGCAACCCGCAGGTGCGCACCCGCGGGAGTCTTCACCCGCGGGAGAACCTCCCGCAGGTGTCACCCGCGGGAGGTTCTCGCAGGTGTAACCCCTTTATTTATTTTATTTTTTATTTCTTTTGTGTCTATATAACCCCTCCAAAGTTTTCAAAATTCTGTATTAAGTTGTAACGAATTTCGAAATACTTTGGACTCTTTAATTTTGGCTCAGTAGTCTTCATTGTGCAGCGTGATTTTTATGGTATGTTGTGAACCATATTTTGAAATCACTATATTCCAGCTGTTTTGTTAGTAGAGGTATACTGTTGAAGCTCTCCGATGTATCAGAGATTTCTTCTAGCAAATTTTTTTGGTACTGGCTATTGTACTTATGCGGCCCAGCTATACTTTACTTGTAGCTTTGCTTTAGAAAATTTGTTGTCTGCATGCAAAAATATTTTTGATATCTTGTTCAGAGGCTGAGTGCATGATAGACTTGTGATGGATTTGATAGACAGAGGTAATTGTTAACATGTCTCATGGAAGATGAACGGAGGTATAATGTTAACATACTTTTAGAGGATAAGCAGAGGTATAATGTTAACGTGCTCATTGGATGACAAGCAGAGGTATGATGTTAATGTGCTCATAGGATCCTAACCGTTCAGTGACATTTAGTATGACGGATTAGGAAAAGACAGAGGTGTCATTAAACATGTCTCAAAACTCGACTTATTCAGAGGATCTGGTCTTGATAGCGATGAGTTAACTAAATAGAGGTGACGGTTAACCTATCTAGCCTTGGAATTTGACTATCAGAGGTAACTGTTAACTTGATAGTGAGATAATTTTCGTCACAGGTAATATTTAACTTAACGATATCAAAAACAAGTTCATCAGAGGTTGTAATATTGGACTTGATGAAGTGTGAGTTTTCCTTTCTGTCAGAGATAAAGGCTTAACATGACAGGAGATTTAATCGGATTTGATCTCATTTAATTTTGAATTATGTCAGAGGTATGATTTTAACTTGACAAATATTTTGGAGTGTTACTTGCTCTGCTGGAGAAAAATGAGAAAAGTTTTGCTGTCAGAGGTGAAATATTAACGTGACAAGAGATTTCATTGGACTTGATCTCATTGAGAAAAATGATTCGATTTTGCATTCGAGTGTCAGAGGTATGATTTTAACGTGACAAGTATTTTAGAGACTTACTAGCTCTATCAGAGAAAATTAATGAGGAAAGTTTTATTGTCAGAGGTGAAATCTTAACTTGATAGGGGATCGATCTGATTAGAATTTTTAACAAACTCCCAACGGATTTGATTAGTTTTTACCAACTACCGTTTGAATTGGACTAGCCATACTATTTCTCTCAGCATGGTGAGTTGTCGAGAATTTCGTTGGGACTTAAATGCCAAACTTTTCCTCTTCCATTTGCCTTAGCAGCTTTGGGCAATAATGTATTCTTATATTCAGCTAAGAATACTGTTGTGATAGATTTATCATGGGATTTTTAGCAAATACCCAGTTATCAATGGATTTGATTTGCTTTTACCAACTACCGTTTGAGTTGGGCTAGCCATATTATTCTCCTCAGTATGGTGAGTTGTCGAAGATTTTATTTGGGCTAAGATACCAAACATTCCTTCTTTCCTTTGCCTTAGCGGTTTTGGGCAATGATGTATCCTTATAACCGAATAAGGATACTGTTGCAATAGATTTGTCATGGAATTTTTAGCAAACCTCCTGCTATCAACGGGTTTGATTTACCTTTACCAACTACCATTTGAGATGGGTTAGCCATGCTATTCCCCTCAGCATGGTGAGTTGTCGAAGATTTTGTTTGGGCTTAGATGCCAAATGTTTCTTCTTCCCTTTACCTTAGCGGCTTTGGGTAATTCATGTTTTTACTCCCCCGCATGATGGGTTGGTGAGAAACTGATTCTCTTCCCGTTATCTTAATGGTATTGGGCAATTCATACTCTTACCCCCAGTATGATGGGGTTGGCGAGAAACTTATTCTCTTCCTTTTGCCTTCATGGTGTTGGACATTTCATACTTTTACCCTAGCATGATGGGGTTGGCGAGAAATTTATTCTCTTTCCATTGCCTTGATAGCGTTGCGCAATTCATACTCTTACCCCTAGCATGATGGGATTGGCGAGAAACTTATTCTCTTTCTGTTGCCTTCACGGCGTTGGGCACTTCATATTTTTACCCCCAGCATAATGGGATTGGTAAGAAATTTATTCTCTTCCCGTTACCTTGATGGCATTGAGTAATTCATACTTTTTACCCCCAGTATGATGGGGTTGGTGAGAAATTTATTTTCTTCCTCTTGCTTTGATGTCGTTAGACAATTTATACTTTTTACCCCAGTATGATAGGGTTGGCAAGAAATTTATTCTCTTCCCGTTGCCTGGATGACATTGGGCAATTCATACTTTTTACCCCCAGTATAATGGAGTTGGCGAGAAATTTATTCTCTTCCCGTTGCTTTGATGGCGTTGGGCAATTCATGCTTTTTACTCCCAGTATTATGGGGTTGGCGAGAAATTTATTCTCTTCCCGTTGCCTTGATGGCGTTGGACAATTCATATTTTTACCCCGAGCATGATGGGGTTGGCGAGGACTTCACTTGGCTTACATGCCAAACGTTTCCTCTATCCTTATTCATAGAGACGTAGGATTCATTTTGATTTTGTACCTCCAGTTGGGGTGTGGAGCTGCACGCTAGCGGCGAGCCAATATATGTTCATTTTGTTGTGTTGAAAAAGAGGTTGGATGACTTCATTCCCTTAAAAATAATATTTTTCCAGGAATTTTCCGTTGATCTGTATCATCATCCGATTATCGTGTAGATTGATCAATCGGTATGCTCCATTTGGATAGACCGTCTCTACTACAAATGGGCCCTCCCACTTTGACTGAAATTTGCCCTTAGTCTTGTGCGTCATGGCTAAGACTAAGTCGTCCATTTTGAAAATTCTTTCTTGTACTTTTTTTTTGAAGGTGCTCTCAAGGTTTGCGCTTGATACAACTCGATTTGTTATTGCGTATTCAAGATGCAACCTTAGCCCTATATCTGCGGGCTTAACCTCAAATTTTAAGCTGGCAGAGTCTCGCGATTGGGCTGGTATAACTTTGCGTTATACGCTGGGTTGGACTTGTGTGCAGGTTTAGCCTTATACACTGAGTTAGTTTCGCATTTTAGTTGCGGGCATAACTTTGCACTCCGCAGACCTACCTCTCGTTTAGATGATTTTATGCTGGCTTAGTATCGCATTGTATGCAGAGTTTAGTTTTATTCGCATTTTAATTGCGGGTATAACTTTTCACTCCGTGCGGACATAGCCTCGCATTTAAATGACTTTATGCTGGTTTAGCGCCACACTGTATGTAGAGTTTAGTTTTGTTTGCAATATTTACTGAACGTGGGTCTCACCCCCTAAGTGGGCCACATTTGACTGTTACGAGCCCATTGTAAGTCGACCGGCCACTTTCTTTTTCATCGAATATTACGCAAGGCTCCTGGTTGGTTTGGCGCCTTAAGTTTCTTATGCAGACCTTAACCTTCTGCTTTTTAAAGTCTCGTACACTGAGTTAGCTTCGCATTTTAGTTGCGGGCATAACTTAGCACTCCACGCAGGCATAGCCTCGTGTTTAGATGACTTTACGCTGGCTTAGCATCACATTGTATGCGGAGTTTAGTTTTGTATGCAATGTTTACTGGACGTGGGTCTCACCTCCTGCGTGGGCCACATTTGACTGGTTACGAGCCTATTGTAAGCCAACGGACCGCCTTCTTTTTCATTGGATATTATACAAGGCTGCTGTTTGGTTTTGCACCTTAAGTCTCTGACGCAGACTTTGACTTTCCGCTTCTTAAAGTCTATGCGGGGCTGGGATTTAGTTTCACATTTTGGCCGTGAGCATAGCTTTGTATTTAGATGACTTTACGCTCGCTTGGCATTGTATTGTGTGCAGAGTTCGCTTTGTATTGCATACAAGGTTTATTAGTATGGCCCCACTCTCTGTGTAGGCCACATTTGAATGGTCGTTGTAATTCAATTGACCGCCTTTTTATTCTTTGAAGTTTACGCGAGGCTGAGAGTTAGCTTCACATTTTAGCTATGAGCATAGCCTCGCATCTAAATAATTTTACGCTGGCGTGGCCTCGAATTGTACGTGGGGTTTAACCTCGCATTCTTGCGTCGGTCTTAGCCTCGCATTATACGCAAGGTTATCTGGTTGTAGATCCCACCCCCTGTGTCAACCTCATTTGGCTCTTCATAGAGTTCGTCTGGGGCAAGGCAAAGCTGAATGTCAGCCTTGCATTCTGATACTTCTTGATGGGTATGAGTCTTGGCTTCATATTTTGACACTTCTGCATTGTGCTAGACTAGAACTTGGCCTTACATTCTGATTGACTTTAGAGAACTTAGTCTCGACTTTGGACGACTTTGGGTTATGATTTAACCTCGCCTATACGTTGGTTTAGACTTGTGCGCTGGTTTAGCCTCACACACTGAATTAGACTCGTGTGCTGGTTTAGCCTCGCGCACTAAATAAGTCTCTTGCTTCACTTACAGACATAGCCTTGCATCTGGCTGACTTTAAGCCAGCTACGCCTGGGGTTTAGCTTCGCGCTTTGGATGTGGGTCCCACCCCCTGTGTGGATCCCATTTGGCTCGCACACGGCTGAAACTTAGTTTTGCTCTTCAGGCATGGACATAATCTTGCATTCTGGATCAATTTACACTGGCTTGGTCTCGACTTAGCCTCGCATCTAGATGACTTTATGCTAGTTTGGTCTTGAATCAGCCTTGCGTCTAAAATAACTTTACGCCTAAAATAACTTTACGCTGACTTGGCCTCGCACAGTACGTGAATTTTAACCTCGCGTTATATGCATATTAGATTTGTGTGCTGGCTTAGCCTCGCTCACTGAGTTAGTCTCGCTATATTCAAAAGCCGAACTGCCATCGTCCTTGTAACATTCCTTTTGTAACTTCTCTACATCTGTCATAGGTGACGAACTACGTTGTTGTTCTAAGGCATCGTTGCCAGTTCTGGTTCAAAGCATTTCTCCTTAGAACATTATCCCATATATATGGATCTTTCGTTTTTGGCTTTGGCTACCTCGAAAGGGAAGCGTGTTAACATAATGACGAGAGAGTGATAATGCCTTGAGCATCAGCAGATGTTGTTGAAGAATTAAGCATCAAAATTTGCTTCTCAAGACCGAGCATTGGAACATCACAAGGTGAAAGTGATGCTAGTTGTAGAGCCACCTTGCTCAAAAGAATAAATAGTTTCTTCTGATATGCATCTAAAGATGCTGCAACATCAAGTGGTCTCCCAAGATCATTTAGTGACATTGCAGATACTGGAGAGGTTTTGACAGCGCTAAGGTAGTATATTTCAGTTGTTCACCATACTCCTTATGGAACAATGAGCTATCTCGGCCTCTTGGGAAGTTGAGGCCAAGTTATGCTTCAACGCTACAATAATTGGAGTCATTATAATGGAGTACTTTAATGCATCGATCTTCATCTTTTCAGTATGACTTAAAATGGAATTTTCAGCGATCCGCGCAACTCCCTCCTTTCAACTTGTATTCACTAACTATTTCAGGGCCATTCATTGATGGAGAACAGACTTGCACCAACATCGTGAGCACAAGCAGAAGCCAAAGATGTTTTCCCCGTTCCAGGTAGACCACAAAGAAACACCTCTTTGTACCTTTTTTTTTTAGCCAGGGAGAACATCATGATCTCCTCTAAGCTAAGAAACTTTGGACAGTCTACCTAATCTTGGTGTATCACAAGCTTTCCTATCCCTCATTGATCGATCCTCACTTGGGCTTTTGGCTAGTTGAAGACATGAAATCTAAAGGATGAACATTTGTCTTGCCATCCACCAAAATAGCAACATAAGCTTCTTCTTGAAAGTTGCGAACTTGAATTTCATGAGAGCAGATATCATTCTTCTCTTCATGCATCAAATCTTGATTGCTGCTGCAACTCAACAATTCGTCTTCCCTTTGAACTTTGTAAACCCAAGAAGATCAACAAGCGTGGAATAAATGCTGAGATGAATTGAGATGGACGAGATTTGTTCGCTACTGCGATTCATACGATCCTGTGACATTGAGGAGATGGGCGGCGAGATCGTCGGCGTCGATTTTTGCTGCGGTCTCGGCGACCGTCACCTTGGGCTTCTTCGGCTTTTTCCTCTTGATCTTCATCAGAGCCGCCACCGCGGCATCGGCACTGCCATTCTCCTTGGCCTTATCGTTGCTGTCCTTGTCGGATTTGGTAGTGGGCCCGCAGGCGTGAGGGTACTGCTGCTTCTTGCTTTGACGAGGGCCGAGTAGAGAGAGGGACAATTACTGGATTTGGAAGGGGTCGAGATTCCCGTGAGATTTCTCAAAAAAAAAAAAATAGCTAGCGGTTCGGCCTTTTGGATGCATGGCAATGAAGTCTGGGACAAGTTCCTGACAAATATAAAGCTGCTTTTGAGGATGTATGACTTTCTCTAAGTCATCTTTTATTATTGTCCATGGAAATATGAAAGCAGCGAGCCTATGTTAGCAGCAACAGATCGAATCCCATATGGTCTGATTTTTTTTTTCTTTACAAGGTGGGTCTCGCTTCTGGGGCTGCACTGCGGGTGTACCCACGGGTTGCACCTGCTGAGCTCCTCTTTTTTTTTTTTTGTTTCGCGGGGCACCTGAGCGCGGGTGGACCCCGTGAATTATTTATTTATTTATTTATTTTTATTTATTCATTTATTATTTATTTATTTATTTATATTTATATTTATATTTATTTATTTTGGTTTTTTATTTATTATTTTTTAATATTTTTTATTTTTTGTTTATTTTTTATTTATATTTATATTATTTATTATTTTTATTTATTATTTTTTTTTATTTTTTTGAAATTTATTTATTTTTTACTTATTTATTTATTTATTTATTTTCTTTTTTTCGGCACCCCGCGGGATGTTACCCGCGGTAACAACCTGCGGGTTGCATCCAACTTGCGGGTGCTACCCCGCGGGATTGCATCCCATGGGTGGCACTCGCGGGTTGCATCCCGTGGGAGCAACCGCAGGTGCACCCCGCAGGAGGAACCCCACAAGTTTTTTTTTGGTCTTGTCAATTTTTGTTGGCGATAATGCCTTACCTTTTTTTTTTTATTTTTGTGGGCGATAACACCTTACCTTTTTTTTGTTTATTAACTTTTTATTGTAGATGAGGCCTTTTCAATTTATTATTTTTATTTTTATTTTATTTATTACTATTTTTTTTTTATTGTTTTTTTATTCCACGGATTCAGTATCCCAAGGGTTGCATCCTGCGAGTTGTATCCCGAGGGTTGCATCCCGCGGGTGCATCCCATGGGTGGCACCCCGCGCACCACAGGTTTTATTTTATTTTTATTTTTTTAAATGCAGTTTTGTCAATTTTTTTTGTCAATTTTTTTTATATGGGCGGTAACGCCTCTCATTTTTTTTTGACATACGATGACGTCTTGTCTTTTATTATAGGCAATGACGCCTCATGCTCTTTTTTTTAACAGGCGATGACGCCTTGTTAATTTTAGTGGGTGATAACGCCTCACTCTTTTTTGGACAGATGATGACGTCTTGTCAGTTTTGGTGGGCAATGACGCCTCACATTTCTTTATCGTTATCCGGTGATGACGCTTAGGCTTCGAATCAAAAAATTTAAAGATCGGATTGCGCCGCCCAAACTTCCACTGTGATTGCCAATTCTTGTATATCCGAAAAATTGAATCTTTCTTTATATTACCAATTTACTTTGGAATTACAGCAATAAAAGAAAAATTACAAATAGAAAATCAAGATTACAAGAATGAGGATCGATTGATTTCGATTCCCCTTTCGGTTCTGACAGCAGTGGAGTCTTAATTCTGCATTCCGTTGACGATCCGATCTGGATTGAGATGAAAATTTATCTCTGGAACTCCTTTTCTGGACTCTGGAAAAAACGTAGATCTCTCCTTTTTGGACTCCTGTCTCTGAAAAAATCCTCCTCCCCCTCTGAACTCTGGGGATTTTCTCTGAGGCGCTTTCTGGATTTCTGGGAGAAGACCTAGATCTCCTTTTTTTGTTTAGAGCTGGTCCCCCCAAAAAAGATCCCTTATTATGAACTCCGCTTTCGATTTTATAGATTGAGGAGCGCTTCCAATCTGGCGCAAATTCTTCCATTCCATCCGGATTAAATTGTAATTAATCCCTAAAAATCCGCGTCAAACTGAGTAAACGAACCGAGATTGGGCAAACCAGCTCTCGCGGGTGCGCACCCGCAGGAAGCTCCTGCAGGTGTCACCCCTTACCCGCGGGAGATTCCGCAGGTGTAACCCCTTTATTTTTTTTTATTTTTTTGGTGTCTATACACACTGTTAGAGATGCCGTGTCCGTGTCGAACATGTGTCCGATACAGACAAACCAAGATGTGCCAAATCCCGTGTCGGACACACCACATGACAATGAAATAAGGAAAAAAATGCCATGTTATTACCATGTTATAGTTTCTTGTAGGTTATGCCTAAAAAAAGGTGTTAAATGGTATGAAAAAATTGAAAAAAATATTACTAAATTGGTAACATCTATTCATACCTAGTTAATTTTATGAAGTTATGTATTAATGTTTTCTTGTGAACATGAGTCATGTTTGGTTTCATGTTCAAAAAAATAATTATTTTGTATTCATATTCTATGCTGATTTATAACCCGTTATTGTCACCACCATTTTTCTCTTTACCTATAGAGAGTGAGCAAAAGAAATAATTGCATGATTGATGGTATGGCCTTTATTTTTTTTTTATTTTTTTGGTGTCTATACACACTGCTAGAGATGCCGTGTCCGTGTCGAACATGTGTCCGATACAGACAAACCAAGATGTGCCAAATCCCGTGTCGGACACACCACATGACAATGAAATAAGGAAAAAAATGCCATGTTATTACCATGTTGTAGTTTCTTGTAGGTTATGCCTAAAAAAAGGTGTTAAATGGTATGAAAAAATTGAAAAAAATATTACTAAATTGGTAACATCTATTCATAGCTAGTTAATTTTATGAAGTTATGTATTAATATTTTCTTGTGAACATGAGTCATGTTTGGTTTCATGTTCAAAAAAATAATTTTTTTGTATTCATATTCTATGCTAATTTATAACTTGTTATTGTCACCACTATTTTTCTCTTTACCTATAGAGAGTGAGCAAAATAAATAATTGCATGATTGATGGTATGGTTTATGCTTTGTAAAGGAATAAAAAAACACGAACCGATACAATATCAGTGCTTTCGATTTGGATATTTTTAGTAAAATTATTATATTATTAATAAAGAATATATACTTATATTTTTCCATGTCCTTGTCATGTACTTGTCCTCATTTTTATTCAAATACCATTTCCCGTATCCGTATCCGAATTTATGTCCGAATCTATGTCGTGTTCTTGCTTCCTAGCCTAGGTGTTCTCACAACCCACCTCCAACACTTTACTTTCTGAGCTAGGCTTTCGGTCCATTATATGAGGATGACATTTCGACTATCTTATAATTTGAGTGTAGAATGTTGAGGTGGACTTTTTATGTCTTCTCCATTCTTGATTTTTGTTTAGAAAAATATCAAAAAAGTTGGGGAGAAAATGAGAAAAAAGAAGAGGAAGCCAAATAAAAGAAGAAACAGAAAATATAACCAGGAAAAAAAATAAAGAAAAAAAATAAATTTTGTCGACTAACAACATTAACAAAATGATCATAATTTGCATAATCGTCCACCATCGATCTCGTCATCATCATCTCCAATTGCAAATGCTGACCCTCTGATTATCGAGACCCAATCTGCAGTAGTCTCGGCTATGGGAGCTTTTTTCTTTCTTTGAGAGAATTCATGAATGCCGCTGGTGGTTGGGTATGGGAGCTTTATTCTTTCTTTGAGAGCTTGGCTATGGGAGCTTTTTTCTTTCTTTGAGAGCTTGGCTATGGGAGCTTTTTTCTTTTTTTGAGAGAATTCATAAATGCAGGTCATATCCAGAACTGGAAAGCAGAAACCTTAATCAGTCCCCATAGACCTTATGGGAATAATAGAGTTTCCCTCGAAGAAGTCAAACGAATTAGAGCAGCTGGTGGTTGGGTGCGTTTCTTTTTCTTCTTTCAAAACAATTAATATTGGAAGCCATCTATTACTTGTAGTTTAATCCACTTTCTTATAAAAACGCACTGGTAAAATTAAAAACACTGCTTTATTTAAAGTCAGATAATACAATTACAGAAGCCTAGATTGGTTTTCATTGAGCTATTTTGGGCACTTACAGTTCCAGCTAATGAAACTAGCGTGAATAACAATTGATGGCTTGGGCTCATATATTTTCAATGCTAGTATGGCATTTAATGAAATGAAGGCATAGTATGTCTGTATTTTTTTTTTAATTTCATTTATCTAATGTAACCTGAACTTGAGTCTAGGTGCTAAGAAGTATGGACACACCGCTAGAGATGCCGTATCCGTGTCGAACATGTGTCCGATACAGACAAACCAAGATGTGCCAAACCTCATGTCGGACACACCACATGACGATGAAATAAAGAAAAAAATGCCATGTTATTACCATGTTATAGTTTCTTGTAGGTTATGCCTAAAAAAAGGTGTTAAATGGTATGAAAAAATTGAAAAAAATTTACTAAATTGGTAACATTTATTCATACCTGCTTAATTTTATGAAGTTATGTATTAATGTTTTCTTGTGAACACAAGTCATGTTTGGTTTCATGTTCAAAAAAATATTTTTTTTGTATTTATATTCTATGCTGATTTATAACCTACTATTGTCACCACCATTTTTCTCTTTACCTATAGAGAGTGAGCAAAAGAAATAATTGCATGATTGATGGTATGGCTTATGCTTTGTAAAGGATTAAAGAAACACGAGCCGATACAATATCAGTGCTTTCGATTTGGATATTTTAGTAAAATTATTATATTATTAATAAAGAATATATACTTATATTTTTCCATTTCCTTCTCATGTACTTGCCCTCATTTTTATTCAAATACCATTTCCCGTATCCGTATCTGAATTTATGTCCGAATCTATGTCGTGTCCTTGCTTCCTAGCCTAGGTGTTCTCACAACCCACCTCCAACACTTTACTTTTTGAGCTAGGCTTTCGGTCCATTATATGAGGATGACATTTCGACTATCATATAATTTGAGTGTAGAATGTTGAGGTGGACTTTTTATGTCTTCTCCATATTTGATTTTTGTTAGGAAAAATATCAAAAAAGTTGGGGAGAAAATGAGAAAAAAGAAGAGGAAACCAAATAAAAGAAGAAACAGAAAATATAACCAGGAAAAAAAATAAAGAAATACAAGAAATTTTGTCGATCGACAACATTAACAAAACTATCATAGTTTTCATAATCGTCCAACATTGGTCTCGTCATCATCATCTCCGGTTGCAAATGCCGACCCTCTGATTATTGAGACCCGATCTGCAGTATCTCGGAGCCTCCTAGTCTCCCTCAGAGCTCGCCGATCAAGGCCTTTACTAGATTTAGTCTCAGCCTTTGCTAATTGAATTTTCCTCATCGCCGGGCCCAGTCGAGGCTCGCTGGCTCCAATCGAGAGCCCAATTTGTTGCTCGAGACTCATCATCGATCAATTGCAGCAATTGATAACAACAATAATATCTCTGCCTTGAGTTTGTTGAGCCCCACATAGCCCATTGAGTTCTATGAGCCTGAATCTTTGTCCCCGAGATCTTCACTGCCATTTCATGCTTCACCCATTTCGATTTTGACTTGCATGGCAATTGAAGTAATCTATTGTTTAGGAACGACCTCGAGCAACTTCTTCGCTTTCCTCCAATCGAAAAGTCGCCACCAACTGCCATCTATTTTTCCCTCTTGATCAAAGCATTGTCGTCTTCTATGATGCCCGAGTTTGATTGAAACATACCGTTATTAATGTTTTCAATTATGGGTTGAACTCATAGTTGTCAATATCTTATGATATGCGATACGTATTCTACGATACGATACCATATGTAAAAAAATCGATACATATTTATCTGTAATACTATTTGGTTAAATATCTTACGATACGGTAAGCATATCCTACATTATGAGATACGTATCTTGCGATATGCGATATATCACGATATGCTGGTTTTTATAAATGGATTTCAAACTCATTCGAACGAATCTTTTGAGTTAAATGTAAAATACAAATTCCAAACAATAATGGATGTTTAATAATAAAAAATATTAAAATTCATGATACTTATTTTAGTTGATAAAAATATTTAAATAAATTATTAAAAGATGTATATTATTAATTTATAGTCAATATAAATTATTTAATTACTAATTATCAATTCAAGTATCTAATGAGTTTATTTATTATACGCTAAAATTTTGATGAAAAGGAAGAATTTGCATAGATTTTAGAAGATGAAATAGAAGAAATTAAAATAAAAATTCTAAAGAATGATGATAGTGATATGTTCATAAAGGATGAATAATTGATATTATATTTTCTTGTTTTGAATCTTTTTGGAGGGATAACGAAGTTATACCCAATATTTTGGTTTTTGTGAATATAACATATAACCGAAACTAAGGCAATAAAAAGGGGTGTGATCTATTTTGACTATTGGATATAAATTTGATTATGAACGAATTTTGAGAAATAAGAACTTTACATAATGAAAGGTGTTAATTTAATGGATTTCAATGTGTGTTTTAATTTGGAGAAACAGTGGATATACTAAAAAGAAGGAAGAGATGATGTAATGATAAAAATTTTATCAATTAGTTATTTATTCCTGATATTTAGTTTTTAATAGATTATTTTATAATTACTGGTAGGACCTTGTAATTTAAATGCAATTGTAAACAATAAATGAGGAAAAGAAAAATTAGAATATACTAAAGGTGTTTTTGTGGAGTAAAAGAGACAAAAATGTGTCTTTTTCAACTTCTAATGAATTTAGCAATATATTTGTTAATGTAATATAATTTTAATTAATGACCTCATGTTTGCTTGAATTTTAGCAATCTATTTATACGACTATTAACTTATATTTGATATATTACCGATTTTAGTTTTTTTCTTTATTTGTTTATTCACTTATGTTTTTTATATCATATATTGTTATTTGCTTATTACTTGCCTATTATATATTGATCAATGTATTTTACAATATAATATGCGATATGATACATGGGAATAACGATACACTATACATATTCTGATTTGACAATTTTAGTTGAATAGCAGAAAACACTGTTTCAAGTCCACACTCGACCTAAATCTAATTGTAGGTTAACAATCAACAATAAACCTAACCCGATAGCACGTTCCAAACTTGTTAAGGGGTTTTGATCATTTTCAAGAACGGTTTATGTCCGATTGGAACCAGATTCATGCAGTTGATATTCTTAGGTTTTTTTTTATTTTTTTTTTGAGTTGAAAATTTCAAATTTTAAGTTAATTATTGTCAGAAAGAAATTATAATCAAAACTCAGTCTCTATCTTCATATCTATTATAAGTAAGAGGATATATGTATTTATAAACCTTTCAACTCCATATAAATCTCTCAATAGGCGATGTGGTACTAAATTCAAACTAAATCTAAATATAAAATAGTATTCTTATATAGCACTAAGTTGGATCATAAATATAAATACCCAATTTGTTGCATAGATTATAAAACACAGTTGGTGATGCAGTTTTAGTTAGAATATCGGCCAATTATTCTGACGAATGCGTAAATGGAGTACATATTATTTTTTTCACCAAATTATCTCGAACAAGATGACAGCCTATCTCTATATGTTTGCACGATTATGAACCATTGCATTTTGAGTAATATAGATGGCTGACTGATTATCATAGACTCATAGTACATCGGCATAGGATCTTAGGGTTGAATACAAATTCGACCAGCAAATCTTTAACCATAACAATTTGCACGTAGTGTGTGCTATTGCCCAATATTCTGCCTCAACTGAAGACCTAAATACTACATCATATTTTTTATTCCTCCATATGACTAGGTTACCTCCAACAAATGTAAGGTATCCGGTGGTCGACTTTTTGTCTCCTTTATCTCTTGCGTATCCAACATCTAAAAGACAATTTTTAACATGTCAATATTTTTAGTAAAATAACCTCTTTCTAGGAGCGCTCTTAATATATACCAAAACTTTTAGAGCAACTTTTTAGTGTATGTCACTTGATTTATGCACGAACTGATTCAGCAATCCAACAACAAAGGAAATGTCAGGTCTAGTGATCATGAGATAGATAAGCTTGCCAACTATTTTTCTATACTGATTAACATCCTCATACAAATCACTATTTTCACTCCGCACATTTAAATCTGATTCCATTGGAGTATTAGCAGGTTTACACTCAAGGCGACCGGTTTCTTCCAACAGATCTAGCACATATTTCTGAGAGAGAAATAATCCATGTTTATGATAACTACCTCAATTCTAAAAAAATATCTCAGTCTTTCCATGTTTTTACTTACAAAATATTGCTTGAGATAATATTTGTCTCAGTTAAGGCTGTTGTATCATTCCTAATTAGTAGAATATCATATATATATATATATACAACAAGAGTGACAATACCAGAAGTCTAGGACGAGTATGCCGGACGAAGATAGAATGATCATAATGACAATGCTGAATCCAATACCAACAATTACAATAGAAAACTTCTTAAACCAGGCTCTAGGACTCTTTTTAAGTCCATAAATTGCTTTTCTGAGTTTGAAAACTGCATTCTTCTCCGGAACAACATACCCTGAAGGTTGTTCCATATACATATCTTCTTATAGATCGCCATATAAGAAAGTATTTTTAGCATCCAATTAAAATAAACACCAATCGAGATTCATGTAAAGAGAGAAGAGGATGCGCATAGAGTTGAGAGTTGCTACAGGAGAGAAATCTCAAAGTAATCAATACCATATGTTTGGAAAAAATATTTTGTAACGAGACGAGTTTTATAACGGTCAATAAAGCCGTCCGGCTTGTATTTGACGGGGTAAATCCAGCGACAACCAACAATACATGCATTAGGCAAAGAAAGAACAAAATCCCACGTTTCATGTGAGACAAGAGTTTATGACCGACTGCCAAGCAGAGACTAACACTGCTTCATGAAAAGACCTGGAAATAGAGATGGAAGAAAGAAAAAGGGTAAACTGACTGAACATTGGGTGAAGTTGATTATACGAAACAAATTGAAAAATAAAATGAATTACTAGTAGAGCGCTTACTCTTACAAAGAGTTATGGAAAGCTTAGAGGCAGGAGCAGAAGAATGTTGTTGTTGGAGACCTGCAACTTGAGATGCTGGTGCAACAGGTAGTAAGCTGGGAAGAGACACTTTCTGATGGCGAGAAAATACCAACAGTGGTTTCTTCGAAAGCACCTGTTCATCTCATTTATGAGGCACTGATACTTGTTCAACTTTAGTAGTAGAGATAGGTATGGATAAAGGAAGAAAAGTATCCAACTTGTATATTGATGTGGAAGTAAAGTAGGGAATGGACTCAAAGAAAGTAATATCAGTAGAGATAAAACACTTTCTAGACATAGAATTATAACACCCATACCCTTTTTACGTCTTAGAGTATCCAACAAATATATATTTGATTGCACTAAGAGATCGCTTATCCAAACCGAAAGACAAATCTTGAACAAAATGTGTACAACTAAACACTCGAGATATAAGAAGAAACATGGGTGTATCAGGATAAAGACAGAAAAATGGGATTTTATTATACAAGACAGAAAATGACATTCTATTTATTAAATGACAAGTACATAGAACAGAATCAGACTACAGATATCTTGGCACATGCATGTGAGTCATTAATATCCGACAACATTTAGAATATATCTGCTTTCTTTCAGGAACTCTGTTTTATTGGAATGTATGAGAATAAAATGTTTGATGAATAATTTCATTATTAGTACAAAATAAAGAAATATTAGCCTTCATATATTCCATAAAATTATCAGTGTGCAAAATATGAATAAATGTAGAAAATTATTTTTTATATTTTTATAAAATAGTTCAATTATACTCGGAACAACAGATTTTTTTCTTAATAAATACATTCATACCATGCGAGAGAAATCATCCACAAATATAAGAAAATATCTAAAACTCTTAAAAATGAGAAACAATATAGACTCCAAACATCAGAGTGGATTAACTCAAATAGAAAACTACTATGTGGATTGACTCGACCTGGATATGAGACGCAATGATGATTACTGAGTTCTCAAGACTCACAATTTAACATAGATATACCAGACCCTGTGGGTAAAATGAGACGAAAACTCTGAAGAGAATGATGTGCAAGGCGTTGATACTACTGTAAAAGGGAATCAGAGGAGGAAGCAACAAACCTTGTAGGTGATGTATTATCGAGACAGTATATCCTCCGTTGCTCATGCCCCGTACCAATCTTCATTCTATTCTGGAGGTCCTAAAAACACAATAAGTAGGAAAGAATGTTACAGAACAATTATTTGTTTTGGTAATTTGGCTAATAGACAACAAACTAATAGGAAAATTGGAAACAAACAAAATATTATTAAGGGTTAATGAATTGGTGGCGTGAACTTTTCCATCACTAACAACCGAAGAAGAGTCATCAGTAATATGGAAAGGAGAGTATTTATCTGAAAATATAGGAAGGCAAACTTGTTTCTAGGAAATTCCATAATCTATAACCCATGGTTGAGTAGAGAAAGCAATATGAGTATCATTACCTAATAAAGATGCATGAGTAGTTTGCGGACTGGCCACGGTGGATTGAAGGCGGAGAAGCCTGTCATGTTCACTTTTGTAGAATCTGAACCATAATTGAAAATATCGAAGTGCTATTAGAATTCATTATTAATGCAGTATCTTTTGTTGGAGATAAAGTATTAACAGTTTATGCTCATTCTGGTTTTCCATACTTCTTCCAACAGTATGCAAATGTATGATTTTCTTCTGCCGCAGCAATCACATTCACGATATTCTCGTCCACTATTGAAGTTTCGATCACTATTACCACCACGACCACGAACTCCCCCTGAATCACTACCATGATCATGACCATGGCCACGGTCTCGCCCTCGTCCCCGATCAGAAAATAGCACAGTATGGTTATTAGAGGCAAAGGTTTGAGTTGGTTATTAGAGGCAAAGGTTTGAGTTAATGTAGACTGTAGTAGAACTAGTAGAAATAGGAAGGACCCTGAAATATGTTGCTGTCAGAGATGTAATACTATTACCAGTAAGAATTTGATCGCTCACCTAGGTCAATAAAGAAGAATCCAATCCGGAGAGAAATTTTGCAACAGCGAGATCATGACGATATTGTCTTAAAATCTTAAGATTTATAACTAGTGGCCGGTGAATCTCAAGTTCATCCAATATGCCTCAAAGAGAGGAATGGTACTTAGATATAGACATTTTATCTTATTTGAGAGTAAATAAGCGCTCATACAGTTTAAAAATCCAAGATATATTTTTCTACTTGCCATATACCTTTTTAAGGATGTCCAATATCTCTTTTGCATTTTAAAGAGTACAATACCAGAACTTACTTTTTCTTCCATATTATTAAGGTGCTATGTAATCACGCAACAATCATTAACAAGTCAATCAGAATAGATAGAATCATTCTCATTTGGTGGATCATCCAGTAAATGCGTAATTTTTTTCTGAGAACCAATAAATACCCTTAATGACTGAGCCCATAAAAGATAATTATTACCATTCAACTTAACAATAGTAGCAGTAAGGTTTTTTGGATATAAATTCTCAATCATGACAATAGGGCCAATAGTAGCAGTAGATGAAGTATTTAAAGTGGATGATGTCATAGAAAAAAGTTTGAGAACCCAACTTACAAAGAAGTAGTGCTGTAATAAGGATGATTTTATATTAAAAATCACCTACAGGTCGATTTTAGTAGTGTAGACTCGGCCTCTTGCAAGCAACAATATCATCAGAATAGCAACAAAAACAGCTAAAAAAGGACAAAGCGAATCAAATTTTCTGACAACATCCAAATCTGCTTGCTGTTTGTTCAACGAGGCCTGAACGAAGCACTCTTGCTGTCACTGAACAAGAATGAAGCACTGTTCTGTTGTTGTTGCTGTTTGAGAACAAAGCACTGTTGTTGTTTGCTGTTGCTGAACAAGAACGAATGAAGCACTACTGCTGTTTGCTGTTGCTGAACAAGAATGAAGCATTGTTGCTGTTGCTGAAGAAGGCCAATGCTTGCTGTTTGCTGAATAAACGAATGAAGCAAAGCCAAGGCAGAGCAGGTGCTTGTTGTTGCTGTTTGCTTGAAGTTGTTGGGGTTGCTGTTGCTTGAGTGAACGAAGCAAGTTGGGGCCGCAACAGGAAATCTAGGGTTTTTCTTTTCCTCCTTTTTTCAGTGGATGGTTGAGATTGATAGGTAATCAGACTGCACGGCTGAGATCTATTTCTCAAACCCGCTTTGACACCATGTCAGAAAGAAATTAGAATCAAAACTTAATCTCTATCTTCATATCTATTATAAGTCAGATGATACATATATTTATAGATCTCTAAACTCCATATAAACCTCTCAACAAGCGATGTGGTATTAAACTCAAGCTAAACCCAAATGCAAAATAGTATTCTAATCTCACAATTATCAGTGAGGTTCAATTTCATGGTCGTTCATCCACAATGACGGTGATTCATACTATGTTGAGTGTGATATGTATAATACTGTACTAGATTTTTGCAGTTTGATTAATCGATATAGTTATGAAGATTGGGAGGGTCATTTTGAAGGTTTCTTCCTATTGTTTTCTTTTGATGTCACAGAAGAGATTTTTATATGCTCCACTTAAATTGGCTGAAGAAGGTTATTTTTGAAGTGAAGATATTTATAAGTTCTGTTGAGATTAGAGTCTTTTGCAAGCTTGTCTTTGTCTTCTATATGCTCTGCATATTCTTTCAGATTAATTTATCAAAATTCCATCATCTGAACCCAAAGGTAAACAAGAGTCTGAGCCTCATGAAACTGAAAATAAGTCGATGATGGAAGTTTTTGTTTGGTCGGAGTTAGAAGTTCTTGCTTTCATTATTAGAAGAAACTTTTTTACGGCCCACTAAAGTGGGAGACCTCCTTATTGGATTTCTGAACATCTTTCAGCGGTACGAATTGTGAAGATATTATCGTCTTTGCCAACCATTAAGTTTCCGCCTGCAGAACACATAAATATTACTCCCTCTTTCCATAGGATACAGGGCTAACACATACGTGAAATCACTGGCCCATCTCCGACAAAAGTTTCTTGAGCGAACCCATAGGTAGATTGTATTTGGTGATGTGCTTATATATTTGTTGCAGACCTATATGAAAGAGTGCTTGAATTTTTAGTTGGAAAAGTTGTGATGGTTACGATTCACCTAAAGAGGTTCCCTTTTGGAATCTTAGAGATCTTTCATGCTCGATGTATAGGTCCTTCCTGGGTTTCGAGGATGATTGGTTCAAACAATTACGAGTTGGATATTCCATGAGATCTTGGTCTTAGTCTAGTTGTCAAAGACAAGGACTTGATTTATTTTCGTGTTCTAATTAACTCTTTAACAATCATTCTAGGTCCCTCATCCTTTACAACAGTCGATGCACAATACTTTCTTGTTTATTGTCACCATCACCACCGTGGAGACATCAAACAGAGGATGTAATGACATATACATATGAAATATTTTTGACAATCGTATGAAGGTACAAACAATACTTGGTTTGCTGGCTAAGGGTTTCCTCGATTCAAATGTACTTGGTTTACTAGAAAGAATGACCTGATTTAGAGATGTAGCAACTTCACCAGAACTTGCTTTATTTGTAATTTTGTACCATCGCCACCATTCATAGGTGGTAAATGTTTCCAAGCTGCGTTGAATTAATGGGGATAGTAAATAGTTTGGCTTCATTATGGAATATGATATTTGTTTAGTTTTTAGTCTGATTGAGGTTTCCAGTTAGAGTTTGATTAAGATTTGTAATTTATTAAGTGCGAGACTCGAATTTCCTGTTCTTTTTCAAGTATATCAAATATCCACTGCTAAAGCTTAATTTCGCTTCCATATTGCATCGAGAACGATCATGAGGCTGAGGCAGTGAGGGGAGATCCAACAAAAGAGAGGAGATATATAGATCGTGATGTGAGAGCAAGGGAGAGGAAGAGATTGTGAAGTGAGTTGAGGGGAGAGAGAATAGAGAGAGACGATGAGGCCGAGGCGGCGAGAGAGAGGTCCATTGTCGGCGAAAGGGGACAGAGAAATTGAGAGGCGAGAGTCGATGGGACAGGGATCGAGGTTAAACCCTAAATGTATTTGGTTGTTGGTTCAAATTCGGGTTTAAGTTTAAACCCATTAATTTTGCAAATCACTCCAAGACTCAGAACTCAGCCGAGTCGGCCTATTCGATTTTTGGAATGGTTTTTTGCATTTCTGCATGTTTGTTCGCTGAGTCTAATTACTCGTCCGAGTAATCTATATTTTAGAATACTGTCTAGCAGATCTCAAAAGTTGGACCAAACATACCCTTTTCTGTTAATGAAACAAAATATTAAGGAATATTCCTTTTCTATTCTCGTATCATATTAAATCCTATTCAAAATTTTTGGAATATCTGTCAGGACTATTATATTCAGTCTCTCTCTCTCTAACCGTCCCTCTTCTTTTTCTCTCTCATGCCCTCTTCTAACCCGAGGAAAAACTAGGGCGTTATAGAGTGATTGGGAAGTGGTGGAGTCCCATGAGATAGTAATTAGAAGATTTTAAAAAATATATATATGAAAGGCCACTTTGGTTTTTATTATGGTTCTGTTCAAAATGTAATGCCTGATAACGAGGAGGATATTGGTCCATCTTATGATATTTTGGAGCTATATGTGTAAATATTGAGATTTGAGCAATGCATATAATTTTTCAAGATTTGATGGGTATGTAGCTGAAAACCCTATTTTTTAAAATCAGTCTTACTGTAAAGCCCACTCAATCCATAGTTGATTGTATTTCTGTGCTTGCACACCTCCATAGAAATTTTCCCTTTACTCACTTTAGAAAGTCTGGATGACCTCCTTTGTCTTTTTTCTTTCTTTATCTTTTGTTGTTTGATTAATAAGATAGGTAACCATAGTCATATTTTGAGGTTTTCATCACTTGCCTGTCTCTGTTATGAACTTGGATGTTATGAACTTGGAACCGATTCAGAGGCTTGATTTCTTTAGAATTATGTAGCAAGTCTTTCTTTTTTCTTTCAAGCTTTGAGGTTTGGTTTCCTTAAAATTTTTGATAAATCTTTGGTAGTCTTTCATTTAAGAGAGATCTGTTGACATAAGTTCTGTTTATTCTTTGATGTCTAGCAAGTTTGAACTTCTTATTTTTTTTTGTTTGTTCGTATGTAATGATGTTTAATTGTTTGATTGATAGGATAGGTCTCTCTGTTCATGCCTTTCAATGTTTTCATGGCTAGTTCATCTCTGCTATCAACATTGCACAATTCAGATGTGTAATTTCTTTAAAAATATTTATAAATCTTTGGTCAGTCTTTCTCTGAAGTGTTGTAAATCCATAGTTGTGAGGGAGCATGGTCAGTCTTTCTATTGAGTGTTCTCAATCTGTACTTGTGAGAGAGCAAAATGGAGAGGGAGTGGGGACAGCGGGTGGTGAGTTACATTTACCGTACTAAAGTTCATGGTTTAAGGTACTGGCTGTTATGCGTAACACCCCGCTATCTAAGATATGGATAGTCGAGTCGTTCGACAACGTGTGATAACATGACTAACCTGCATTCATTGCAGTCAACACAACGAAAGCATAATAGTAATATAAAGTCTCAATGAAATTAACTTTATTCCAATAAAAATGGACATAGCACATGGAAATATTGAAATAAAACAACTGATTTCGTCCAAAGATAAAAAATTGTTTTAAAGCATTTATTACAATCTAATGACTAATAATTGAATTAAAGAAAAGTCCAATTGCTGAAATACTATTGCTCGAAGTAAGTCAAGTTCTGTTCTAACTCTAGTCTCAGTCCATCTCTAAGTCCGGACATACACACCTAGGTTTGCTAGTAGCGCAACTATAAATAATATAATATACTAAGAAATCCAGGAAATAGTAATAGAAGTGTTAGATTAAAAAACTATCTTGTGTTTGGGTTTAGCTTAGATTTAGTCTCACATCGCCTATTAGATTGTTTGTATGGTGTTGAGACATCTATAAATATATGTATCTTTTGATCCATAATAAATATATTGGCTGGTTCTAATTATTTCATAACATGGTATTAGACTGCGTTATGAAATAAATCTCAGTTATCAATCTCAACCGTCATAAGCGATGACCAACTCTGATTCGGACTCTGGTTCCAACGTTGTCTCTGACTCTGCAATCATATCATTAATTCAATGCCGATTCCGATTCCAACTCTGACTTCGATTTCGATGCTGACTTTGATTCTGACTCTGCAATTGTATTACCAATTTGATGCAGATTCCTATTTCAACTTCCATCGTGTCACCAATTCGATGTTGACTTTGACTACTCCTACTACTGCTTTTGAAAAAAGAAGCTTATCTGTTGCGTATTATTACTTCTATAAAAAAAGTTTATCTACATGCTATTGTTTCTAAGTAAGAAATTTATCTGCTGTCTACTACTTCTTCTAAGAAAGAAGTACTGCTTTTAAGAAAGAAGTTTACATGCTATCTACTACTGCTTGCTTCTAAGAAAGAAGTTTGGCTGTTGTCTACTGCTGCTTCTAAAAGGTAAGTTATTTGCTGCCTACTACTACTTCTAAGGAAAAAGTTTATCTGCTGTCTACTACTGTTTCTAATAAAGAAGCTTATATACTGCCTACTACTGCTTCTAAGAAGTTTACTATTGCTTCTAAAAAAAGTTTATTTATTGTATACTACTGCTTCTAAAAATGAAATTTATTTATTGCTATCTATCAACTTTTGATGATATGATAAACGCCTATCATGGTGGGGATAGGTGTGCTTTGATGATTCATGTGATTCATCTATTACTGCTGCTGTTCATTCTTTTCAAGTTAATCTATATTTTTGAAGAGAGAGTGTATTTTGTAACAAGTTAGGTATAATTAATATTTATACTCCAACTTGAAGAGGAGTGTTAAATTAAAAAACTATCTTGTGTTCGGGTTTAGTTTAGCTTTAGTCCTACATCGCCTGTTGGATTATTTGTATGATGTTGATACCTATAAATATATGTATTTTTTGACTCATAATAAATATACTAGCTGGTTCTGATTATTTCATAATAAGTAGAATAATGAAACCTTATATTCAAGTCTGTAACTAACTGTGCTTTATTCATTTATTAATGTTATATGTCTTATATTCACTTCTTTAAATTTTTTAGTCTTCTACCATGATATTTGAAAACTTTAAGAAAATTCGAAACTAATATATCTAATGTATTCCCATAAACTCTTGGAAAAATGGTGAGAGTAATATATATATCCCGTATATTCCAGAAAAACAACAATTGTTTGGAGCTTCTTCCAAATCCTCATATATGGGTAACAGTAGCAATTAGTTTTATTAGATATTTCATCCAGTAGTAATTTCTTCGGTTTCTCCTACATTAAGTTAAATTTTTTTGTTTGCAACTGACAAAAAACAGTGTATAATAACAACATACGGTGATAATTGCAGTAAACAATACTAATATCCATAATTATTCTTCTAATTATGTCATTGTTTAAGGTCAATTCAAAATGACAATACCATTGGGTATTTCAGTAATTAATTATGTTTGTTTGGTTATTCTTATGTATAAAAGTGAAATCAAGAGAATTTACATCGAATCATATTTAAACAATCAATAGTTCATATCTCCTTGATGATCACAGGTGTTCAATACTGTTAACTTGAAATTCCAATATGTATAAATCCATGAAACTTGAAGTAGCAGAAAACTCAGTTCAGTCCCTATGACTGATGACCAGCTATTGATGGCAGTGCTCCATCAATAGTGACCACCTATTCATGGCAATTACAGGCCCATTGATGGTGGAGTTACTTGCAAGGCCCTTTGCTATAAGGTTTGCTGGTGCCATCGATGGCAAGCCAGCCATCGATGATAGTACAAAGTGCAATGGATAGCACTTTGACAACAAAGGGTCGTGCAGACTTTTAGGCAATTTTAGGCTTTCTTCAGTCAATAAGATATGTTCATTCATTCTTTTAATTCTTAGAATCAATTTTATCCTTATAACAATAGGTATAATTACGGAAAATTCAATTATTTTTCAGCTTCGTTCAGTTCTCTAAATCTCATCTTTATTCAATTTCAGTAAAACAAATAGTTTGAAAACATTTTAATCAATTACAAAATCAATAAATAAACTATTAGCATGAGTTAGAGTGATTCCTAGTATTCACCTCGATTGCAATGAAGAAGATTTATGAATCAAACATCGAAAAGGGAGATTTCCATGAAGAACAAGGCAGGAAAATATGAGGGAAGAATACTACATGTAGCATTTCTCCCTTTTTTTTCCTTCAACATGGGTAGGAAAAAGGCTGTTAGGTTTCCTTTTGTAAGGGGATGGAGGGAATCGAGATATAATATCAATTGGTTAAGGGAAAATCATATTGACTAGGAATTTAAATTCAAGTTAAATAAAATAAGGGAATATCGTTTCAGTTAGGAATTTTAGTTCTAGTTAAGATAAGACAAGGGAAGATCATTTTGTTTAGGAATTTCAATTCAGGTTAAGATAAGGGAAGATCATGTTGATTAGGAATATGAATATATTTTTTTTTTTTCATAAATACCTTTTCAATTAAAATTATATATTCAATATATCATTACAAATTCAAAGTGGGGTGGGTGTCACCTACCAATACTTATTGGCCCTACTATCAAATTTTAGGCATATGCTAATTTTATCCAAAACTGCCAATAATCCTAATTCAAAACTATTGAAATTCCCTACTCTGATAGTAGGAAAGATAAACCGTGACTGATAAGGAGATTTGAGAACTTGGAAAACCTTCCCTTTTATTCACTCTCTTCCCATCAGATGAGGCTTTTGATGATAAAAATGATTATGTTCCTCCAACCAAATTTCCCATATAGACTTGTTTCTTGGCTTAGTGGACGTGCTTTACATTTCTTGTATCTCTGAGTGCTGGGATATCTTCTATATGTGAAATGAAAGTTAAGCATCTGTATCGCATCAATCTATCTTTCGATGTTTTCTACTCTACTATTTTGCTTCATATGTTTTCTTGTATCTGTAGACCAAGTCTGCAGCTGATGTTAAAACTAATTTTCTGCTGTCATAGATCGTCGATGGCCGAATCTGTGGTGATATTTCTGTGTCTCGTGCTTTTGGAGACATGCGATTCAAGACAAAGAAGAATAAGTTCGTTTCTTGTACTCTTCTTTCTTTCCTTACTGTCTGTTTTCTTTAAGTCCAAAGTGTCTGATGGTATCTATAGGAATTATATCAACCTTTATTTAGTTCTTTTTTTTTCCGGTAGGATGCTTGAGAAGGGCGTTGAGGAGGGGAGATGGACAGAAAAGTTTATCTCTAGGTACATAAATAATCTGTTCCTTGTTTAATTCTTATCTTATTGTGTGTGAAAATAATCAATCAGCTACCATTTTGTTAAAATCTTGTTCTTTGATGTGGGCACTTCACTTTATTTTTCAAGATGAAGCTAGTCCTGTTAAGGCTGATAATTGTCATGTAAAGAGGGTGATGTTCTGATCCCTCTCACTTTTAACTTGTAAGGTATTAACCAAGTCATGGAGAAATGTGGATTGAGTTCCATATTCTTGTTATATAACTATATTATTGTGGGTAGGAAAAGAGATAAAATGTCGTAGATTTAGGTAAATAGCTTTCATTCTATTAGTAACCTGTTTGAACTTCGGAACACCACATGACCACCTTATAGTTTGAAAATGAGGTCATTGTCACTAAGTATTTTGGTTTGGTTCAGATTTGTTATTATTTAATTTGTGGCTTTAAAATTATTTCAACCCAAGTTATACCTCTAAATTGTCAACTAATATCTTTATCAACTAATACCCCCTTTACTCTTTCCAAACTACAATTTCTTTTCCTTGTTTTTGTTAAGTGTGTGGCCTTTTCTTTCTTTTTTTTTAGTCCCACAACGCCAAGGAGAGGAAATGAAGGAGGGAGAGGGCTATAAATTGAGCCATCTCCTCTCATCCAAAAACACACCCAAATATATTCAAATACCCAAAATACTTTTGTATTTGTATTTGTATTCTCCACAAATAGTGAAATTTTGATCCTTCTCCGGCCGTGGACGTAGGTCACATTGACCAGAGCTGCCACTAAACGTGGATCCTCCACATCAGAAAATAAGTACCTTCTGTTAGTGGGGCCCAGCGTCACTATTCTCTTGTGGGGCCCATTGTCACTATTCACCTCTTGTGGGGCCCACGTTACTATTCATCAAGTGTCATATTTCATAGCCATCATGACAGTAACAAAGATCTCAATTGAAAAGTTTGATCGGAGTGTCAACTTCGGTATGTAGCAACTCAAAATGGAAGCCATCTTTATACATGATGGATGTGAGTTAGCACTTGAAGGAGAGGAGAATAAGGCACCGGAGATGACGGCGAAAGAATTTGCAGATTTAAATAAAAGGGCTAGATCTGCTATTATTTTGAATCTCTCTAACGAGGTTTTGCAGGAAGTCGCCAATGAGAGGACAGCCAAAGGTATGTGGGATCGGTTGAAAACCATGTACATGAAGAAGACGGTGGAGAATCGACTTTATTTAAAACAAAAGTTGTATATGTTGAGGATGATAGAAGGTACATCTATACTCTCTCATCTTGATAAATTTGATTCCATTATTATGGATTTGGAGAATGTAGATGCTAAGATTAAGAATGAAGATCAAGCCATTTTATTGTTATGTTCCCTTTTCCAGTCCTTTAAATATTTTCGGGATACTATGATTTATGAGAAAGATTCAGTCTCATATGATAGTATTAAATCTGCATTAAAATCTAAAGAGCAGATTGATAGGGACATCACAGGGGAGACTAGTGGTAGTCAAGCAGAGGGATTATTTGTTCGGGGTAGATCTGAAAATAAAGACCCTAGTAGTAGCAAATCCAAAGGAAGGTCAAAATCCATACATAACAATTTGATTTGTAATTATTGTAAGAAAAAGGGGCACATTAAGGCTAACTGCTATAAATTGAAAAATAAGGAGAAAAATGTACAAAATAGCAGTGTCACCGCTGAAACTAGTATAGCAGCAGATGAGAATGAAAGAACTATATTTGTAGCAACAGATAATAAAGTCAGGTCTAATAATGAGTGGATCTTAAATACGGGTTGTTCTTACCACATGAGTCCCAGTAAGGAATGTTTCTCCACATATGAACCTGTTGATGGTGGAGTTGTTTTGATGGGAAACCATACTGCCTGTAAAGTTGTTGGTAGAGGTACAGTTCGAATCAAAATGTATGATGGCATTGTCCGAACACTCACTGATGTTAGACATGTTCCAGATTTGAAGAAAAATCTCATCTCTTTAGGCACTCTCGATGTTTTTGGGTGTAGATATTCAGCTGAAGGTGGAGTTTTGAAAATTTGTAAAGGTGCTCTTGTATATTTTGTATATTAAAGCTAAAAGGTCTGGAAGTTTGTATATTTTGCAGGGATCTACTGTCACAGGTACTGCAGAAGTCTCTACATTCTCAGATGTTGACATTACCAGATTGTGGCACATGCGGTTGGGACACATGAGTGAGAAAGGCTTAACGCTGTTAAGCAAGAAAGGCCTACTTTGTGGTCAAAGTACTGGTAAGATGGACTTTTGTGAGCATTGTATTTTTGGGAAGCAGAAAATGGTTAGCTTCAATTCTCCCGCTGTCCATAAAATAAAAGGTACTTTGGACTATATTCATTCTGATCTTTGGGGGCCATCTCGTGTTCCTTCTAAGGGTGGTGCTAGGTATATGTTAACTTTTATTGATGATTATTCAAGGAAGGTTTGGGTGTATTTTGTTAAGAATAAAAGTGATGTTTTCCTGACCTTTAAACAATGGAAGGTTTTGATTGAAAAGCAGACAGGAAAACACATTAAGCGGCTGCGGACAAATAATGGCTTGGAATTCTGTAGTACATATTTCAATGAGTTTTGCAAGAGTGAAGGAATTGCTCGGCATCACACTGTCAGAATGACACCTCAACAGAATGGTGTGGCCGAGCGCATGAACCGAACTCTTTTGGAACGAGCTCTGTGTATGATCTCAAATGCTGGGTTGACAAATGATTTCTGGGCAGAAACCATTGCTACGGCGTGCTACATTGTCAACCGTGCTCCAAGTGCTTCTATTGATTTCGAGACTCTAGAGGAAGTTTGGTCAGGTACTCCTGCTGATTATTCTAATTTAAGAATATTTGGGTGTTCTGCTTATATGCATGTTAATGAGGGAAAGTTAGAGCCTAGGGTTAAGAAATGTATTTTCCTCGGTTATGCTTCTGGAGTGAAAGGATACAGATTATGGTGTCCTGATCCCAAATCACCTAAATTTGTAATTAGCAGAGATGTTATATTTGATGAATCATCTATGTTGTATCCTAGAAAAGAGTCTTATCATCCTTGTAATTCAGAAAAGGATAATAGTACTCAGAAGCAGGTGGAGTTGGAGATTGGAAATGCAAGTCCTTCACAAAGAGTCTCTACGAGTCAAAGAGATCAAGTTGATAAACCAGATCTTGATGAACCAGTAGAGAAATATTCCATAGCCAGAGACAGACCAAGAAGAGAGATTCGACCACTACAAAGGTATGAAGATGTTGCATATGCTTTATCAGTGGTACAGGAAACAGGTGGAGATGGTGAACCTTCCACCTATTTGGAGGCAATTCAGAGTGCTGATTCAGAAAAGTGGCTGGTGGCTATGAATGAAGAAATGGAATCTCTCCACAAGAATTGTACTTGGGATCTTGTAAAGGCGCCGAAGGGAAAGAAAACAGTTGGTTGTAAATGGGTCTTCAAGAAGAAAGAAGGTACTTCAGGTGTTGAAGATGCAAGATATAAGGCACGATTGGTGGCAAAGGGCTACAGTCAGGTACGAGGTGTTGACTTTAATGATATTTTCCCACCCGTTGTGAAGCATAGCTCTATTCGTGTATTGCTTGCATTGGTTGCCATGTTTGATTTGGAGTTAGAACAGCTTGACGTAAAGACAGCTTTTCTACATGGTGAATTAGATGAACAGATCTATATGAAACAACCTGAAGGTTTTGAAGCTGAAGGAAAAGAAGACCATGTTTGTTTGTTGAAGAAATCCTTGTATGGACTGAAGCAATCTCCAGGACAGTGGTATAAGAGGTTTGATTCATTTATGTTGGGTCATGGTTTCTCCAGGTGCAGGTATGATAGTTGTGTTTACTTCCGGGAGTTAGATGATGATTCATTCATTTACTTGTTGTTATATGTTGATGATATGCTCATTGCGGCCAAGAATATTGTAGAAATTCACAATTTGAAGGCCTTATTGAATAGTGAATTTGAAATGAAAGATTTAGGAGCAGCGAAGAAGATTCTTGGCATGGAGATCAGACGGGATAGAGGAGTTGGCAAGTTATACCTGACCCAAGAAAATTACCTCAAGAAGGTTTTGGAGAGATTTGGCATGAAAGATGCCAAACCGGTTAGTACTCCTCTTACTAGCCATTTTAGATTATGTGCTACTCAATCACCAAAGTCAAAAGAAGAGGAAGATTATATGGCACGAGTTCCTTATTCTAGTGCCGTTGGCAGTATGATGTATGCAATGCTATGTACTCGTCCCGATATATCACAAGCAGTTAGTGTTAGCAGATATATGGCCAATCCTGGCAAAGAACACTGGCAGTCTGTGAAGTGGATTCTCAGATACTTAAAAGGTACGTCAATCACTTGTTTGGAGTTTGGACGTTGCAATAACACCTTGGTTGGTTTTGTAGATTCAGACTATGCCGGTGATCTCGACAAACGAAGGTCTCTCACAGGTTATGTATTTTGCATTGGAGGTTGTGCTATCAGCTGGAAAGCTACTCTACAACATGTAGTGGTTTTGTCCACTACCGAGGCAGAATATATGGCAGTTACAGAGGCTATTAAAGAAGCTTTGTGGTTGAGAGGTTTGTTCGGCGAGTTATCTCTACAGCAAGAGGTTATTACCATCTACTGTGATAATCAAAGTGCAATTCACTTGACTAAAGATCAGATGTATCATGAGAGGACGAAGCATATTGATGTGAAGTATCACTTCATTCGTGATATCATTGCTGAGAAGAAGGTTCTTGTTCAGAAAATCAGTACTAAGAACAATCCTGCCGATATGTTTACGAAAGCTGTTCCTGTTTATAAGTTCAAGCAGTGCTTGAACTTGATTGGCATTCAGATGTGGTGATTCAACCCGTTGGGGCATTGCCGGAGAAGATGGAGTAAGCCATAAATTGTTCGGGCCAAGGCCAATGTGGAGATTTGTTAAGTGCGTGGCCTTTTCTTTCTTTTTTTTAGTCCCACATCGCCAAGGAGAGGAAATGAAGGGAGGGAGAGGGCTATAAATTGAGCCCTCTCCTCTCATCCAAAAACACACCCAAATATATTCAAATACCCAAAATACTTTTGTATTTGTATTTGTATTCTCCACAAATAGTGAAATTTTGATCCTTCTCCGGCCGTGGACGTAGGTCACATTGACCGAACCACGTAAGTTTTTGTGCCTCTTGTCTTATTCAGTTATTTTCTTTATTGTCTTTATTATATTGTATTTGTGGCTATTAGTTCTTGTGGGGCCTGCTGCCCAACACTTTTCTTATTCCATATTTCTTTGGCCCACTTCTGGTCATAGTGGTTCATTGTGTGTTCTAGTTGCTCCATCTCTGTTATATATGCCAAACCATATCGAAGAATTTTCCTCCAAATACTACTACTGTGATTGATTGCATCTTTACTTTATTATTGACAAATTATATAGTTTTAGCTTTCATTATTCTGTTTTTTGAACTTGTTAGAATATAAAAATATAACACTCAATCTTTAACATAACTCCAGAGTTTTAGTTTAATGAAGGAGACTTTAATATGGTATAGTCCAAGGTCAAATCCCATTAGGCACACATTTAGTCATATTTTATAAAAATCAAATACCGACTCGAAAAGCTCATGTTTCGACCCAAAAGGGTGTTTGATCTGTGGGGGCATTTAGAATACGAAAGGTATAACCCTAAACCCTCACCATAATTTCAGAGTTTTGATGAAGTGGAATGAATTTTAATAGAACTACAATATTATGCTTGAGTCGGTTCCTTTGGGCCATTTTCGATGTGTCGAGCCATCCTATTTCGTAATTTTTTTTCTTTGTTTTAATTTTAAGCACATCACTTTTCTAGAATTGAAATAGTGGCTGTAGTGGCTGGTCATTGTTTAAATAATTGGGTGTTGCATAAATTGAAATCTAACAAAGCCATCTCTTTTAATCAGCAGAGGGAGGCAATGAAATGTTGCGTGCTTATCTGACCCTTGTTTTCAGTTTTGGACATAAATTCCCAATCAATATGAACTTTGGATTAGGATCTGGTATAATTTCGACCTTTATAGTTCGGAATTTCATATATCTAAGCATATATTTCCTAACCCGATTATTCAATTGGATAGTCTGTTTAGGTATCTTGCTAAAGAGATGCTAAAGTTCTTTTCTTAAATCAGGTATACATGCTAGGTATTGATCTTGATATTGTTGTTTTATTAATGAAAAACCATCTCACGGTATGTTTATAATGCACACTATATATTTAATGTTACTAATTGTGTGTGTGTGTATTGTGTGTGTTTGTTATGGATAAAAGGCCCCCTATAATTCAATAGCTAAAACCAAACATGAACAAAAGAGCAGTGTACTCCTTATGTTTATTCTGCATGCGTAATGCATAGTATCCCTGTTGGCAGTGAAAATTTCTAAGTAAATAGGGTTTTCCACAACAGAACGCGGAGCTAATAGCTCCGTGTTTGGCTAGTTTTAGCCTCGTGTTTGAGTAAAACGCGAAACTATTAATAGCTCCGCATTCTGGTTATTTAGCGCCGCGTCTTGATGCGATTAACTCCGCGTGAGTAGATAACCAGAATTTCAAATTGATTGAGATTATGATTTGGGCTTATTCAAATACCCAAATCAAGTCCAATCAGAACTCTACATCAAGAGATTTAAATCAAAACTAAGATATTTGATTGGAATCCTTGATGAGTGCGAATTCTATTTAGATAGAAACTCTTGCATTGACCTGGGGCTATAAATACCTTCTTGGTGAAACCCTAAGGGTCTTCTTTTCGGCAATTGAGATCTTTTCCTCTTGGAGAATTCAAGTTACGCATAGAGCCTTGAGTTCGTGAAAGACCAGAGAAGTCGTCTACAGCCGGCCGTTATCTTCAAGGGAGAAGATTTCGACGTTCGATCGTCCAAAGGAGCTGCTTGACAGATCCCATCGCCACAGATCCCACACTATATTGTAAAAGAGAGCGATTGAGATATAAAATCCTTTCATTTGTTCCTTCTTTTTTTCTTGTTCTCTTTCGTTGTAATTCAAGTTTATTCAATGGAAGGAAGGCGAAGAAATTCCGCTGCGAACAAACTGGCGACCACTGTGGGAACTATCTCTTTCACTGATGAAGAGATTGTGGCGCAATCGGACGTTGACATGATCGGATCTGAAGTAGACACGCTGGTCGTTGAAATCAATCAGCAGAAGTACGAGGAGCTCCTCTCCTCTAGATCAGGTGACTTGGACGAGACACGACACTATCGTCACATGCGCTCCAATACCCGAGCAACGGGTAAAAAGGTATCCACCGAGAAACGGAGATCCTTGGAGACTGCGGCTATAGGGCCGATGCTCAGACAGGAAATCCTAGCAGAGGATGAGCTTCCTACTGCCGAAGAAGACCTGGGGACTGGATTGACCAGAACCCAACTCCGAAATAGGAATCGGAGAGTAAGGCGAAAAGCCCTCAAAGCCCGCCTTAGATGCGAGGCTAATGGACGCGAGGCTATGGTCCCTCGCAAACTGGCTCGCGCTAATCGCGAAACCGGTCATTATCGCGTTAAACGCGAAGTTACAACTTGCCTTAAAAGCAAGGAAAAACCAGCGTGTGATATTCCACGCGAGGCTATTGCTGAGCTTAGCGAGAAACGCGAAGCCAGTAAGATTTGCGCTAGTCGCAAAATATCTGACACTCGCGAGAAACGCGAGTATAAAAATTCTTTAAAGCCAGCGTGTGATTTTCCATGCGAGGTTGATACTGAGCCAAGCGAGAAAGGCGAGGCTAGTAATACTTGCGAGAAATGCAAGACTTCTTACATTCGCGAGGAACGCGAGGATAAAAATTCTTTACAACCAGCGTGTGATTCTCCACGCGAGATCAATACTGAGCCAAGCGAGAAATGTGAGGCCAGTAATACTTGCGAGAAACGCAAGATTCTCCGCGAGAATCGCGAAGACGATTGACAAATCGTTGTTAATCGTAAGAATCGCGCTAGGCGCGAGGCTATGACTTGCGTTAATCGCAAGGGTAAGCCAGCATGCAAGAATTGCCTTTTACGCGGGGCTATTATTCCAGAAGCTAAACTTCTGAAGACACGCCAAGCCAGCGAGAAACGCGAGGCTAACATGGCAAAATGCGGAGCTATTCTTCAGCCCCGCGACACAAAACGCGAAGCTATTTCTAAGCCTCGCGTAGATCAACCCGACTGCAGAATCAGGGCTGATCCTCACGTCAGTAGACCAGAACTGGACTCCAGTGATCCTAAGAAGTTTCAGTAGGTTTCTAGACCCTCTCAAAAGTTGGATAGGTCCCACGACTCCATGGCTAAGGTCACCGATCTCAGGGAGTATCTATCCAAGAAAAGAGGCATAGAAAAAGTTCAAGCTGAACCTGTCTGTCACTGCTAGCAGCTTATGACAGCGGTATCCGCTGTAATGGACAACTATGGCTGCAGCAAGAGCAGGGTATTGGTGTTCGACCGATTAACCGAGTCGGACAAGAACCCTATTAAGAGGACAAAAATCGCTTCCCTAAAAGAATGGAGAGCTGTAACCTCCAATATGGTGGGAAAAGGGAAGAAGGTTATAGAGACGGATGATGATTCAGAATCGAGCGATGAAGAACCTCATCATGTCACTCGACTTAAATCAGGAGCCATTCCGCCTCGAAACTATAAGAGGCTTATAAGAGGTTCTTATGACGATGACAGCGACAATTCAGTTATAGCTTCACCTCCATCCTCTACGTCATCTCATCTACAAAAGGCAGCATCACACATGGCGGATAAATCTGATGATATCAATAAGAGATTTGAAGCTCAAGAAAAAATGATTCGAGAGCAATAAAAGACGATTGAAGATCTTAAAGTGATGCTCTCAAAATTTGTTGAGGTTAATACTAAAAGAGGCAAAGAAACTCTGAATGAAGAGGAAAAAGAAGAAGAAGCCCACTCGATGCACGAGGACGAGGATAGATTTTCTTTCCATGATCCGCATGGAGAAAAGATAGAAAAATTACAAAGTCAACTCGAAGCTCTGATGCATAAAAAGGAGTTGCAAGAGTCAGGGGTCTCAAGACCATATCCGCCTGAATGGGATGTGATACCATACCCTCAGCAGTATAAGCCGCTCAAATTAGAGCCATATGATGGGAAGGGATCACCCAATCAACACATTTATTATTTCTTGTCCCAAGCAGGACATTTGATCGGTAATGACCCGATTATGACCAAAGTATTCGCAAGTACTTTGCCAGGGCCTGCTTTTACTTGGTTCATACAGCTACCCCCACGTACTATTAATACCTGGTTTGATATTGAGAAATTATTTCTCTCACGTTTCTTTGAGGATGATACCGAAATAACGGTTCATTCCCTCCTTGCAACTAAACAAAGGGAGTAAGAAACAGTAAAAGATTTCATAGAAAGGTTCCGGGAGAAGTCCGTGCATTGCAAATACGGAATGATCCAAGAAACTTTAGTCGAGACATGTCGACATAATTTTAAGACTAACGTGCTCCTAAAAATGGGAGCCGTAGAGTCTAAGACATGGAAAGATTTGCTCAAACAGGGAGAGCAAGCCGAAGATTTGATTCGTCAAGTTGAAAAGTCTCGTAGATTAAGAAATACTGAAAGTAATAAGCTATATACCCAAAATAATAGCAATAAGAATAAAGGGAAAGCGGTGATGGCATCAGAAGCTGCTCCTCAAAAGACAAATCCACCAAATCCTAAGCCCCAAAATCAGCAGGGCATCAGACAAAATAGGCCTCAATAGGAGAAGACCTATACTTTTAATGCGGAACAGACGCTTACCCTCTTTCACCTGCTCCAAAGGAAGGGAATGCTAAAACTTCCAGAGAATAGGAAACCAGAGGACGCTGGTAAGACCAATGATCCTAACTATTGTCTCTATCACCGGAATGTTGGGCACCCTACTAGGGATTGCTACCCTCTAAAGAACAGAATCCAAGCACTAATAGAAGCTAGAGTCATGACGCTTAAAGAGGAGCAAAAGAAGGTCACCGCCAATATGACAACTATAGTGGTTGGAACCCATGAGTTCTCCGCAGGTGTGACCCCAATTCCAAAGGGTAAGATGGTTACAAAGAACCTTGACCCTCATAAAAAGGCTCAAGAAGGACTTGTACCCATGACAACTCAGAAAGGGGAAGCCATGTGGGTCCACCCTGATTTACTACAGGATGAACAATGGACAAACACATGGGGTCAGAAGAAGAAGCGGACTAGCAATGCTATCTCCGCAGAAATAAAAGATGAATATATTGCAGGGGTACCTACAGACTCTGAAGAGGAGCTCGAAACCATGGCCACTCATCAAGATGGGGCGGGCCCTTTCGGCACTCGGTCTGGAAAAACATATCTTAAGGACTACACCAGAGTAGATCCGAAAGATATATACACGGAACTCGTCAAACAGAAAGGTTTTCGTTTCCAGAAAAACCCTGGAAAAGATGAAGGAGTCAAGGATACTTCCTTCAAATTTGATATTATAGCTCAGCTGGCAAATATTCCAGCTCGAGTCACGCTATACGAATTGCTACGATTATCGAAGTCAACTCGTGAGGCTTTAAGAGAGGCCTTGGCAGACTCTGAGTCATTCCTAGCTTAGATTGTTGAACCGGCCGATGAAGAACATGGCTCTTGCCCCCGCTGTCACCAAGTAAGGAGGCAGGTCCCACAAATTATCTTCTCTCTAGAAGATATGCAGGTGAGGAATATAAAGCATAACAGGTCTTTATATTTCACCGGATATGTCGGATCCACAAAGGTGGACCGAATTCAAATTGATCCTGGTTCTGTACTAAGTGTCGTGCCCAGAAAGTTGATGCAGCTGTTAGGGATTTCCCTCCATCGTCTGACACCAACCAATACAACGATATATGCGTTTAATGCCAATAATAGCCGTCCCCTTGGAAAAATCTGACTCCGATGTCAAATCGGGGATTTGAGGACGGAGGCTACATGCTACGTTATTGATGCAGATACCTCCTACAATATTTTATTGGGACGATCTTGGATCCACGCTTACATGATAGTCCCGTCGACTCTCCACCAATGCATGAAGTATTGTGATGAAGGAAAAGTCCGGACACTAAATGCAGATAAGCAACCATTTAAAGGGTTGGAAAATTACTTCACAGATGCTGCACTTTATAAACCGACCCATGAAATCTCCAATGACGATCTTAGTAAGTCTCAAAAGCCTGACGAAAGCGGTAACGAGGTAGATACTGAGTATGAGATTCCTGAAGAAGACGATGGGGGTGATTATGAAATTAACCCACTTAGATTTTAGTTTGAGTCTTGATAATAATATGTCCGATGTAATAGAGAGTGAATGGGTCATTAATGAAAACATAAAGTTAGTGTACGAGTATGTAGTAGCTACTGAGTCTGAACCCTCTTGTACTTCCACTGAAGTGGATGGCTTGTCCGAACTTGAAGTTCTGGCGGCATACCATTTGCCTTTCAGGTCATCCCTCCTCTCTCTGTCTGAAATAACTAAGGAACAAGGTTACTTGTTTGAAGTGCCTCCTCGACAGAAGTCTCAAAAGCCGATTATGTTCGGCAAGGTAATTACGTCACCTCGACAAGGTCAAAGCAGTGAAATTGATGAACAAACATCACCTCAATTTCACTTGTATGAACAGAAATCCCGGCAAATGATGGAAAAGATGGGTTATAACTTCACCCAGAAATCGGGATTAAACTTTGGAAAAGGGCGACAGAATCTTATACCCTCATTTAGACCAAGAAGAAAGAGTCCAGATTACTATCAAAAGACTCGCAGGGGGTTGGGCTATGTGTCTACTCCTCCCTCATCACCATCCAGACAAGAAGAAAGTTCTTCGGCCAATGAGGACTCACCTCCGCTTGATCATGACTCGGATCAAAGTACCGGCGTCTGGTTTCAATCCTTGACAGCCAATATGGTTTCAGCCGCACCAGAAAGCGACGAGGAACCAATCGATGTTCAAGACGATTCCTGGGCCAAGCATATGGACACTCTCTGGGATGTCCGCTTTGAACAGCGTGACCAACCAACAGAAGACAAATTGATACAAGTTAATATGGGAACGGAAGAAAATCCGAAACCCATCTTCATAAGCGACACGCTAACTCCCTTGGAAAAGGAGGAACTTATATCTCTTATTAAAGAATATATAGACGTGTTCGCATGGAGCTATGAAGACATGCCCGGGCTTGACCCTCAAATTGCCACACACCGGTTAAATATTAAAGAAGACGCCAAACCAATTAAACAACAGCAAAGGCGTTTTCGACCGGAATTGATGGAGGCATTAGCTGCCGAAGTCAATAAACTTATAAAATCAGGATTCATCCGTGAAGAGCAACATCCTGATTGGGTGGCTAACATAGTGCCGGTTCGTAAAAAGAACGACAAAATCCGGATATGCATCGATTTTAGAGATCTGAACACTGCATGTCATAAGGATGAATTTCCACTCACCATCATCGATGTGATGATTGATAACACTTGTGGCTATGAGAGGATGTCTTTTATGGATGGCTTCTCAGGGTATAACCAAATTAAAATGCACCCAGATGATGAAAAGCACACAACTTTCAAAACGCCGCTGGAGGTATACTGTTACACGGCGATGCCGTTCGGATTGAAGAACACCGGTGCTACCTACCAACGTGCGATGAGCACTATATTCAAAGAACACCTACGCAAAATAGTAGAGTGCTCTGTGGATGACTTGGCGGTCAAAAGTAAAAATAAAGAGGACCACCTTCAGGACTTAAGAACAGTCTTCGATCTCATGAGGAAATATCATTTAAAGATGAATCCCACTAAGTATTTCTTAGGAGTGTCAAGTGGGAAATTCCTTGGGTTCATAATAACTTCAAAAGGAATTTTCCTCGACCCTGAAATGGTAAAAGCGATTAGCGAGATGTCGCCTCCCCGCAATCTTAAGGAATTAAGGGGGTTATAAGGAAAGCTCGCCTATATTCGATACTTCATTTCCAACCTATCTGGACGATGCCAGCCATTCTCCAAACTTATGAGTCTTTCGTATGGGATGAGGCATGTCAACAGGCATTTGATGACCTCAAAGAGTACCTTACTAAGCTTCCTGTACTTATGGCACCAGTCCCTGAACAGCCCTTCCTTATATATGTAAGGGCCATGGATAATGCTTTAGGAGCATTACTTGCTCAATATAATAAGCACGGCCATGAACATGCCCTCTATTATTTAAGCAAGACAATGATCGGGGCCGAACAGCGGTATACCCCTATTGAAAAGGAATGTTTAGCCCTAGTGTTCGCTGTTCAGAAAATGCGACACTATCTTTCAGGGCAAACGATCCATGTCATATCACGGGTTAATCCCCTGAAAATTCTGATGACAAAGCCGGGATCCTTAAACGGCCGATTGGCGAAATGGGCATTATTGCTATCGCCATATGATATACACTTCGTTCCTCAAAAAGCCATGAAGGGACAGGCGATCGCCGATTTCCTAGCAGACCATCCAATTTGGTCTAACTCTAAACAGACGTCAGAGGTTAATACAACTAGCAAAGAACAACCATGCCAGATATTCTTTGATGGTGCTGCCAGACGATCTGCTGCTGGAGTGGGGTTGTGCTGATATCCCCACATAAATACATACTGCCTAACGGTTACTCATTAATAGAGCCGTGTACGAACAATGTGGCGGAATACAATGCGCTCATTATTGGCTTAAAAATGGCTCTGCAACTAGGGGTGAACTATCTAGAGGCATATGGAGACTATAAACTCATCGTCAACCAAATGACGGGTGAGTATGAAGTCAGACATAAAGCCCTCATCCCCTATCATCAGCTAGCTATTGAGTTAGCAGGATATTTTGAACAGTTTTATATCTTACGTCCTATATGGGATACTACCAGAGAATCCAAAGGAAGCCGCCTCGATAAAGAGAAGGCCCCGAGATTTTATTATGACCATAAACTTCAGACTTTATATAGAAAGTTAAGAGATGGTCTGCTGCTACGCTGCATATCAAAAGCAGAAGCAGATGAAGTGCTGAGGGAAACACATGATGGAGTATGTAGAGCTCATTAGCCCAATCTAAAACTCGGAGACCGCATGAGAAGGCTAGGATACTTCTGGCCGAACATGATTACAGAAGTAATGGCGTATACTAAACGGTGCCATGAATGCCAAATACATGCCAATTTTATTCATCAACCCCCAGAATACTTGCACAATACCGTTGCTAGTTGGCCGTTTGAGGCATGAGGAATGGATATTGTGGGGCCTATAACTCCCCCGTCGTCCAGACGACATCGGTTTATTCTTGCGATAACCGATTATTTTTCAAGATGGGCCGAAGTCGTGCCCATGAGAGGTAAAAACGACGGATGTGATTAAGTTCATCAAGCATCATGTCATTTACCGTTTTGGCATCCCTCGGAGGATCATCCATGATAATGGGCCGCAATTTGTCAGCGAGAAGTTTTCAAGATTCTGTGATAAATTCAGAATCAAGAATATCGCTTCAACACCATATAACCCTGCAGCAAATGGGTTGGCCGAAGCCTTCAACAAAACGATTATTAAACTCTTTCGGAAGTTCGTCTCTTCCAACAAACGAGACTGGGATGAAAATCTAGGAGAGTGCTTATGGGCTTATCGCACCACCGTTCGCATCCCGACAAAAGCTACCCCGTTTTTTTTGGTCTATGGAAGTAAGGCCGTCTTGCCTCTCGAAATCCAGATTCCATCACTAAGAGTGGCCTTAGCCATAAAGATGACGACATAAGAGCTCCATCAACAAAAACTGTAAGAATTAGAAGCGTTGAATGAAAAACGTCTCAGGGCCCAACAACAAATTGAGCTGTATCAAGCCCGAATCTCGCGAACGTTCAATAGAAACGTTAAACCAATGACCTTTAAACAAGAAGACTTGGTTCTGACTATTAAAAGGCCAATGGTTCTAACCCATAAGACTAAAGTGAAATTTAAACCCAAGTGGGAAGGACCGTTCATCGTGGAGACTGTATACTCCAGTGGAGCCTATCGCTTAATGAATCAGAATGGCGATAGGATGATGATGCCGATCAATGGAAAATTTCTGAAAAAATACTATGCTTAATATCCCTGGAAGTACACGCCTCCACTTATCCAAGTTACGCAGATGAGCACTTGGACTTCTTCATAAAATTCTTGGCATGTGCAATTGAGCACTTCTGACCAAAATCTGATGATCCTGACCCGATCGTCCTGGTGTGCCCAGTTCAAGTTACGCAGTTGAGCCTTGAACCGCCTCCACTTATCCAAGTTACGTAGATGAGCACTTGGACTTCTTCATAAAATTCTTGGCATGTGCAATTGAGCACCTCTGACCAAAATCTGATCATCCCGACCTGATCGTCCTGGTGTGCCCAGTTCAGGTTACGCAATTGAGTCTTGAACCGCCTCCACTTATCCAAGTTACGCAGATGAGCACTTGGACTTCTTCATAAAATTCTTGGCATGTGCAATTGAGCACCTCTGACCAAAATTTGATGATCCTGACCCGATCGTCATGGTGTGCCCAGTTCAAGTTACGCAGTTGAGCCTTGAACCGCCTCCATTTGTTCAAGTTACGCATATGAGCACTTGGACTTCTTCATCAAAATCTAGGCATGTGCAATTAGACACCTCTGCCGAAATCTGGTGATTCTTATCCAATCATCTTGGTGTGTGCAAGTCAAATTACGCAGATGAACTTTGAGCCGCCCCCGATTTGACTAAGGTATGTGCAATTGAGCACCCCTGCCGAAATCTAGCGATTTTGACCCAATCACCTAGGTATTAGCTCTCCAAGTTACGCAAATGAGTCTTAGATTATTTTACCAAAGTTATAAAACATCTATTTGTTGTGCAAGCAAGATTCTTGAAGCCAACAGATAGAAAGGAAAATATTTGCCTTTATTCATAAACGAAAAGATTACAGAAGAAGAGGGGGATATAGCTCTCCCAAAAGTTTCTACACATTCATTGACTCATCAATAACCTAACGGCGAGATTCCTCCACGGGGTGTTGAAGTTCAATTCCAGGGTTCATATACAAAAAGATCTTCTCTGCAAATGTCAACTATGATCTGTTTAAAGTTCTTAGTGGATTATCTGAAGATACTACTACAAGAATCCTAATGAAGATGCACAAGTTGGATTCGACATGCTACAAGCCCTTAGATGATCATCTCTATCGCTTTGGAAAGCAACAGAGATTGTCATCTAACAGAAATGGTCCTCAAGAAAACTTAATGGGCTGCCGCAGAGTTCTTGTAACTCCTTCAAGAGTTTACCTTTAGGAGCCAGAGCTTGAAACCTGCAACTATGTTGTAAAGCATATGCTTCTGGCTTCCTTAGAGTTACTTTTGCTGATGAAGATCGGTGCACGGCCAGCCTTTGAAGATATCAGGGCAAAACTACACTCCACGCTGGCTAGAGATATCAGCAAGTCATCAGACTGAATCTGGTTCACTGCAAAAGAAGAATCAGGAGTTCGACAAAATTTGGAAAATCTTCTAAGTATAAAAAACGCGGAGCTAAGTTAACTCCTCGTGCAGCTGAAGAAATAGCCCCGCGTTTCAAGCGCAAGGATGACGCGATAACTTCGCGTAGAGGAATAACAGAGTTTTTCTTTGTCTTTTCCCTCTCTTTCATAGCCTCGCGTTAAAACGCGACTGCTAATCAAAATAGTCTCACGTTAAAACGCGACTGCTAATCAAAATAGCCCCCGCGTTTTAGCCTCGCATTTGAGTAAAATGCGAAGCTATTAATAGCTCCGCGTTAGCTCCGCATTCTGGTTATTTAGCGCCGCGTCTTGATGCGATTAGCTCCGCGTGAGCAGATAACCAGAATCTCAAATTGATTGAGATTATGATTTGGGCTTATCCAAATACCCAAATCAAGTTTAATCAGAATTCTAAATCAAGAGATTTAAATCAAAACTAAGATATTTGATTGGAATCCTTGATGAGTGCGAATTCTATTTAGATAGAAACTCTTGCATTGACCTTGGGCTATAAATACCTTCTTGGTGAAACCCTAGGGGTCTTCTTTTCGGCAATTGAGATTTTTTCCTCTTGGAGAATTCAAATTACGCATAGAGTCTTGAGTTCGTGAAAGACCAGAGAAGATTGTCTACAGCCGGCCGTTATCTTCAAGGGAGAAAATTTCGACGTTCGATCGTCCAAAAAAGCTGCTTAACAGATCCCATCGCTACAGATCCCACACTATATTGTAAAAGAGAGCGATTGAGATATAAAATCCTCTCGTTTGTTCCTTCTCTTTTTCTTGTTCTCTTTCGTTGTAATTCAAGTTTATTCAATGGAAGGAATGCGAAGAAATTCCGCTGCGAACAATCCCAAGGTTGGAGAACATGGTTTTTGTTTGGTTTTCGCCTTTGGATTCAGGCCTTCAGGGAATGCTTCTATTTTACTCTTGGCATTATATGTGCCTCATAGTCAAATAAGATTTCTAAGTAGACTTATCATCTTTTTTCTTCTTTTAGACATTTCCCAAGCCTCTGAGAAGATGGTGGACGCAAGCTGACTATTTTGAAATATGACTTGCCCCCCTTTTGGTCATAGTTTCAGCCAGACACTAACTATATGAAGGTTGCTAGATGGTTGTAAGACTTTGTCAAATTTTTCATAGAATGCTTTTGTATAGAGGCCCCATTTTATGGGAAAACATTTAGATGTTGATGATGGATTCAGGCTTTGACAAAAAGGTCGGTTTTGATATATTTAATTAGTTCTTTTTGTGGGAAATGTTTCGGATGGAGTTCTGTTTTGGTTGGAGCGTGTCTGCATGCGTAAATGTTGTTCTTTTTTTTTTTTTTTTCAGAAGATAGGAGGTGTGCTTATATGTTGTGTTGATCTTTGCTAATTATTCTAGATTAAAGTCGTAGCATAATATGATTTGTGATGGTATTCCAAACATATAGTTTTGGGAACGAAATTATAGTTATATTATTATTATGATTTAGGACATTTGCCGTAGATAAAAATAATATATATATTTTTAGTTAATTGTTTCACACTACTGAGTGTTGATTTATTATCTTTCCAGCCACCAATGACTTAGTAGATCTGGCATTTTTTCATGTTGCTCGAGTCTCACTTTTGATGATGTCAAATTAGCTAAAGCCAATTTATGATATAGAATGAGGAAAGATAAGAAGGGAGAGGAATCATTGTAGAGACTAAATTTTTTTTTTCCTCTTGTAATTCTTTTATTTATTCTTTTTGCAGCAATATGTTCCAAAGAAACATACCCCAAAAGAACATGCCGAAGCATACCAAAAACAAGCCAAAACGTAGATATACAGACCAATTCTTTACTGGCTGAAACTCATATATGTTCAGGTCGAAGCCCTCTACAATCTCGTATCCTTAAATCTTATCAGAGCCAGATAAGGTTACAATAGGTAACTGACTCAAGCTTGACCGTTCGCTGGACCTAGCTATTAGTTGCAACTTTCAGTTTGAGAAGCCTCCCAATGAAGCATAATATCACCACCTTCCCTTCCACTGAACCATCTAACTAGTCATGGAAATATTGGACTTTCTCTGCAGTTTCATTGTTAATGCAAGTTGAACTCATGAAATGTGGAAGCAAACCTTCTAGATATCCTTAGCCATGGAAATGAGTTGGCACTGGATCTGCAGAAAGAAAAAGTAACAACAACAACAATAACAACTAAGCCTTTTATCCCAAGTATTTGGGGTAGACTACATGGACCAAAAGAGAATCACACCGGATCGATCACGTTGATAATCCTTCTCTATTTATTCCTATCAAGTAATATATTCTCATTTAAATCTCTAGAATCCATATCTTTTTGTATCGCCTCTATCCATGTTTTTTTCGGTCTTCCCTTTACTCTTAACTTGTCATACATTGATAAACTTCTCTCGTCGAACCGGTTCATTTGTAAGTCTATGTTGCACATGACCAACTATTATAAGCAATTTTCTCGCATCTTCTCTTCGATGGGGGGCTACACCTACTTTAACACGAATATTTTCATTTCTCATTTTATCTTTTCTAGTATTGCCACATATCCAACAAACATACGCATCTCTATTACACTTATTTTTTGTAATGAAGTTTCTTTATAGTCCAGCATTCCATGTTATATAATAAAACTGTCATAATAGTAGTTCTATAAAATTTCTCCTACGCTTTAACGGAATGTTATGGTCGCATAGAACTCCGTTGCACTCCTCCATTCAACCAGCCAGCTTATATTCTATGGTTGACATCAATATCTATTTCGACATCATTCTAAATAATACAACCCAAATACCTAAACTGACTGCTCATTTGTATCTCTTGCCCGTCAAGTGTCACAGCACTATAGTTTAGGATCCGTTATTTACTAAATTAACATTTCATATACTCTATTTTGAACCTACTCATTCTAAAACTTCTAGATTCTAATGTGTGCCTCCATAACTTTAATTTAGCATTCACTTCTACTCTTATCTTATAAACTAAAACAATATCATCAGCAAATAGCATGCACCAAGTATCTCATTCTGAATAGCTCTAGTAAGCTTATCCATTACTATAATAAATAAGAACGGGTTCAATGCAGATCCTTGATGCAATACAATTGTGATTGAAAAATCACTTATTAGACCACCACATATTCTGACATTGGTCACTATTTCATCATACATGTTCTTAATTATATTAATATACTTGATGTAGATTTTTTTTTAATAAATCACCAAAATTTCTCTCGTGGTACCTTATCATAGGTTTTCTCTAGGTCAATAAAGACATATGTAAATCTCTATCTCTCTCTCGGAATTGCTCTATAACTTGACGAAGTACGTGAATAACCTTTGTCGTTGATCGCCCCTATATGAATACAAACTGATTCTTAGATATTTTAACAGTCTGCCTCAATTTATATTCAATTTCTCTTTCTATATTCAATTACTTTTTCTCAAAACTTCATAGTATGACACATGTTCTTATACAAAAGTACTAGGGTATTTTTTCTCTATTCATTTGGTATTTTCTTAGTTTATCAAATCTAGTTAAAGACATCTATCAGCCACCTCACATCTATCTCTCCTAAATATCTCTATAGCTCAATAGGAATTTTATCTGGACCAATAGCATTTCTTAATTTCATCCTTTTCAAAACCTCTTTTACGTTAGATTTTTTTAATTCTGAATATAAATGTACGATTCATATATTTATATTAAATAGTAAGGTCTCCTAGATCTTGAGTAAATCTACTATTATATAAGCTATCAAAATAATCTTTTTATTTTTCTTTAATTTTTTTCGTCTCGAACCAGAACATTCTGATTCTCATCTTTAATATTCTTTACAGTACATTAATATCTAAACTTTCTCTCTCTTATTCGAGTAATTCTATATATATTATTTTCTTTCTCTTTGTTATCTAACTTTTCATACACTTGTTTATATAATTTAGTTTTGCATCCCTAACAGCTTTCTTAATTTCCTTGGCTAGTTTATTACTCTGAAAACTTGTTGTTCTTCTTCAAATCTTTATAAAAGTCTCGCTTGATCTTAATAGTATTTTTTATCTCTTCATTCCACCATGATGTATTCTTATATGCTAGAGCATCACTCCTCGACTTACCAAAAATATTTTTAGCTATCTTCTTAATACAACTAGCCATTTTGTTCCATATTGCATCAAGATTATCTTGATTCTTCCAATCTCTATGTACAAAAACTTTTTGATTACTTTCTAATTGTCACCACTTAATTTTAAATCTAGTTTATGCTTAATCTTTCTAAGTCTTTCTAATTCGAATATCTAAAACTAAGAGTCTGTGTTGGGTTACGACACTCTCACTACCTTACAATCATGCAACTATCTCTATCTACTATCCTATTTGAAAAGAAATCTATATGGTTTGCACTCGATCCATTTCTAAAAGAATCAAGTGAGAAACTCTCTTTTTAAACTTAGTATTCGCTAAAATCTATTCGTAAGACAAAGCAAAATTTACAATTGAGTTACATGCTTTAGTTCTTTCTCCAAAGTCAAATCCTCTATGTACACTATAAAAACTATTACAACTAGTTCCTACACGCCCATTGAAGTCACCACCAATAAATAGTTTTTCTCTAGTGGGTATTTCTTATACCATCTCATTTAGATCCTTCAAAAATTGATATTTACTAGATTCATCAAGTTTTACTTATGGTGCATAGACACTAATGATATTAAGAATCTCTCTATCTAAAATAAATTTTAACTAATAAAATTTTATCATTCTTTCTCCTGACTTCCATTACATTCTCAAGTAATTGTTTATCTATAATCACACCTACTCCATTACGATTTATATCTATACCTGTATACCAAAGTTTCTATGATTACACTTACCCCATTACGATTTCTATCTATACCCATATACCAAAGTTTATAACCCAAGACTATGATTTTAGCTTTTTCACCTACCCACTTTGTTTCCTGCACGCACAAAATATTAACTCTCATTTTAATCATAATATCAACTAAATTTGCTAATCTACCTGTAAGTGAACCTATGTTCTACGATGCCAATTGAATTCTATGTTCATGAGCTAATTTTTTACCCCTACCCACTTATTAAGATGTGAGAAATTTCTTATATTTGACACCATATCTTGGCGCCGATATAGTGTGTCGCTTTTGAAAAATGATCTAGTAGCCCTCACATATTTTTCACTACACCTAGACTCCAATATAGCGCGTCACTCAGTAGAAAACGCCCCAATGAAATTCATTTTTTGGCTGTCATAATATGTGACAATTTTTTACATTAGTTATCATAGGCCTATCATAATCCTCCTCTTTTATTCTGGTTTGGGACAGGCAATGAAAAGATAAATTTTTAAGTACGACACTAGCGGAGTTGCAAAAAGTAAAACTAATAAATAATTATCCTACTCGAAATATCAAAATACCATCCAATTTTCTGTGAATTTTGAACATAGTCATCAAATTATAAAATAATTACTTCCTTTTAGGTTCATGGTGACATGCCCTTCTCTTTCGTGTCTGTATGTGACATTCTCTGTGTGCATTGGGCATTTGGCATCGTGGATTCAGTTTTTACCAGTTTCATATTGTAATTATATACTAGTTTTCAATCTGAACCTGCATTAATACAGAGCTCTTAAAAAGTATGCCACAGCATGTGTAGGGTTGACAAATTAATTTGGAAACATTTTCAACTGTGTTTGTCTTACTAATTCAACTCCTTGCGATATGCTAACTACCCTTCAATTTTGCATTGGTTTCTCCATAAATAAAATGTTTTTTTTAGAACTTTTTGTATGTTATACTTAAGGCTATTCAATAAAATTAAGGCTCTCTAGCTTTTATGGAGATAACTTTTGGTATAACGGTTGTCTGAACATTTATAGTACAGAAACTCGGAATCACAGCTATTCAAGATGCTCTTTTCATGTTTCTTCAGTCATACTCAGTAAGGATCTCCTTTTCATGTTTCTTTTCATGTTTCCGTAAACAGTTGTCTGAACATTTACAGAAACTTGGAATCACAGCTGTTCAAGTTGTTTTTATTTTCATGTTTCTTTTGGTCATAGGACTATCTACAGCAGTCTATTGGTGGCAGTTGCTAGGCGTAGGATTTCTTGTTTAATATCCTCTTGGTTGTTAATTTAGGCTATCTCTTCCATTATTATTTTACTTTCAGTTTAACTCTCATACTCTTAAATTAGTCTATGTTCTTAATTTCTGCTTTATCTGTTTATTTTCTCAGTTGCCAAAATTTTCAATGAACAATTGAGACAATATGTTTTGTTGGCAGAATAAAATTCAAAGATGACTTGGTGACCTCCTCTCCAGATATCTATCAACATGATCTGGGATCTGATGTGGAATTTATATTACTTGCATCTGACGGTTTATGGGATTACATGAAGAGGTTTGTTATGCTATGTTTGTTGAGGGTAAATTAGTCCTTACTGTCTTCCCTACAAATAATTGCTGTCAAATATACTAACATCTTTGGAAATTGGCATCAATTGCAGCTCCGATGCAGTTACTTTTGTTAGGAATCAACTACGACAACATGGCAATGTTCAGGTTTCTATTCTGCTACTCATATTTATCACTCTCTTTCAGTCCATATTATATAGCTCATTCATCATTATAAATTAAATATCCGCTTGCTTATGTTTCAGCTTGCTTGTGATGCTCTTGCTCAGGCTGCTTTGGTACCTCTTTATCTGAATAGTTCCTTTTTGTATTTACTTTTTTTAGTAAATCGGTTATCATTTAAATGAAAATTGTCATTCTAGGTATTTACGTATGATCTCCTCTTTTTCTTTCTCTGCAGGATCGGAAGTCACAGGACAATATTAGCATTGTCATAGCAGACTTAGGGTAGTGCCCTTGCTTTTGTGGTAGTTTAATGTCATATTTCTAGTGCTCTGTGCATCTCATGTTAGATGTCTTCATCATAATATGATGGTTCTTTAAGAACTTTTAATAAATCTAACAAGGGTTTTAGCCTTTTAAGTTTCCAAATATGACAATATTTTTTAATATTTACATGGCCTGGCAGCTCCATTCTTCTGTCATATTGCCTCAAGATAGCCTACTTTTCTGTGATCTGTTCATCTTCAGTCGAGAAATGTTTGATTATTTCTTAGTAGCATACTCAATATTTCTGAAATCTATGGTTTTAACTTGTCTAAAATCTCCTTCACTTATGCTCACTTTGGCTTTTGGTTTAGGAGGACAGATTGGCAAAACTTGCCTGCTCAGGGGTCCAATTTCTTTTTTGAGATAAGCCAAGCGTTTGCTACAGTTGGTATCGTCTCATTAGGAATCTGGATATCATCACTCCTTTCAGTATGAATCCATATTCTCCAATTGTATTGTACAGAAGGTTAGATATGCGTAACTTTGGTGTAACCTTTAAATTTGTGTAATTAACAGCCATATAGTAGGGGGTTGCACTCAAAAGTTGTACACCTCGATTGATTGATCATGCAATGTTCTTGCTTTTAATGTCTATTTATAAGATGATATGTCCCGGGTTGGGGAAAGGGCTTTTTGTTTATTTGTTTTATATAGGGTTAATTACACTCAGACCCCTGTACTATAGGAGTGTATAACTTATCATCCCTAAAGTTTTAAACTCTCACTTAGATCTCCTGGACTGAAAAAAAAATATTTTCGTCTGAGCTTACCTGTCAGTTTGGGATCTAAGTGAGATTAAGTTATACACATTGTTGAAAATAACGCGTTATGAAACCCGTTATATTGCGTTACGTAACCTAACGGAATTCCAACGCTACGTAACAACTAGAAATAACTCAGTGCACCGTAACAGTACGTTTTTTACGTTATTTTACGTTATATTACATAACGTTACGTTAAATTGCGTTATGCTACGTTATTTACAATTATTTTTTTTTGTAATTTATATATTGTTGTTGATTATTATTTTGATTATTAGCGAATTGCTATAATTTTCTTACTTAATTAATTGTTGGCTTGTTTGTTGATTGCTTTTGGAATTTCTAACTTGATAATTTAAGTTTATTTCCTTGTTCATTTGTTTTATTTCTCGTCCGGTTGCTAAAATATTTTACTTGTTGATTTTATTGAATTTTTAATTGAACTGAAATCAACAATCATAAATAAAATAAATTGAATATTACAAAATATAAATTACAACAATGATAATAATTGGAATCGAAATAAAAAATTGGAATCTTGCTTTTTTATTTAAATGATGATTGGAATTACGGTTGCAGACTTAATATAATTTATGAAGATATATGAAAATTATTGTAAAACTTAATATAACATTTGAATAGATTATGTATTACAAAATAATTTTATATTTTTTAGATATTTTAAAAAAAATTCAATTTATTAAAATTATTTTATATGGTTTTATATTTATTTTTATTAAATAAATAGAAAATTGCATAACCTACGTTATGCGTTACGCTATTTGCGATATAACCTAACAAAGGCAAAACGTTACATTACCGTTATCGCTATTTTAAACATTGGTTATACACTCTTCATACTACAGGGGGTCTGAGTGTAATTAATCATTTTATATATTATAGCTTGCTGTATGTTACATAAGCATATATGAGTATCGAAAGACGAATGATGCATTTTGTTTTTCACCCGCAAATTGCTGCATGGGAATTTAATTAGTTCTTCCATTGCCTCTTGTCAGTTTTTGTACAGTAAAATCCCCACGGCAATACTTGAAACTTTAAAGTCATAAAGCGTGTGAATATGGTTTTTGGTGCCATTTGATAAGTTTGGCAAAACTTATCTGTGGAGTTGGAAAAAGCCTGATGCTAAGTATTGTGTTTTAGCCACCTTTGGTTATTATTTGTTGACAGGTGCTGATATTCTATTGACTCAGTTCATCCAAAGACAGATGATTGCAATTTAATCATTTTAAACCTTCAGTTAAAATACAATTATGGATCGTAACAACATGCTATCATTGTTTGCTGCAATCATCTAGGCATTTTCCCAGCAAATTAGAGCGACTATGAAGCACATGCTCAATACAAGGTTTACAATTTTATATTGGTATCAGTAATTGACAAGGTAATCAAAAATTGATGATATCAGACTTATCTAATTAGCTATAACAGAAATATTAGTCAAATATCGAGTCCATTTCCAATAATGTACTGATATTGTTGATACCAAAATTTGTTCGATTAGATTATGCTGGTTGAGACAAATCAAGCGAAGGGCGAGGGGTTTGGGTTGGGGGAAGATCTCGGATCTACATACTCAGGGCAAGATTGTAATTCAGCAGGATGAAAATAGATCAATATCTCTCAAGTGGTATGCTCTCTTATCTCTTGAGGTTACTAAATTTCTTTGATGATGCATCAAAGAATCATTCCCGTCTCCTCTAAAGGAGTGGGTATTTATAGTAACTGGTTGGTAGTTAAGAAAAAGAGCCGTAACTGATCTTGAAATTTGAAGTTTCAGCATGTAGATATAAGATGAACTCAGTTATCTTGTAAATAGACATCTTTATTGATAGAGATCAAGTAAAGCACTGACTGTTAGTAAAATGATAGAAATGGAGAGTTTGAATCATATCGCAATTATCAGATATGAGATCACATGGCTGTCATTTGATTGTATGCGAGTTAGATATTCCGACTTGTGCATTTAGAGGTTATCACCCTTGAGGTTTTGTCAAGTTGGGTCTTCATGGGCATGTGGGTTTCTCACCTATTGACCTTTTTGTCATATATCCGAATGGTTAAATTATGTATCTGGCTGTATTAGGTACCCTCGACCCGATATTGTACTTGCAATACATATAGGTTGTATTGGGTACTCTCTATCTAATATTGTATTTGAGATATATATTGGTATTAACTGATATTTAAACCCTTGCCTCAGTGTAACATTTGATGAAATTTGTGATTGTCACATCAAACATGGTATCTAACTTTCCAAGTAGGTTCCTACATTTGGGAGTTTCTAGATGGGCACGGCAAATCTCCTAGTGAGCCCACTTTAAAAGATTTGTTTATTTACAGTTTTGCCATTAATTTTTTAGGTCAAAACTGCCCTTCTCACTCTTCTTCATCCCCCCACCTTGTTTTTCCCGCGTTCTCCAGAGAGGGAGAGACGCGGTGAGGAGAAAATGAGGGAGAAAAAAAAAAAAATTTATTTCTCAAAATCACCAATCCATACAGTGGAATAATGATATAATAGACTGTAGTTGGTCGAAACCAATTTAAAATACCATCGTCCAGGCTTACAGTGCCGGACATAACCTAACCGTCCGGGTTATACAGTCCGGACAGAGCACTTCTGTCCGGGACTGTAAATCCGGAAACATTAAACTTGTCCGGAACTGTAAACCCGGACAAATAATATCCATCCGGTGTGTCTACCCCGGATGGATGCGTTATTTGAGTTCAGTATTAGCTCTATAATTGTTATGAACAAATAAATTTCACAATAGAGGATATTTCGTTTGAGGTGTAAATTTATGAATTAATCTTAAATGTCTTGGTGGCTAGCCTGAGGTTAATAATTTTTAATAATTAAGTTTAATTTTAACCTATAAGTTGAAGCTATCAATGGCTAATGTTTATATCTAATCTGTATTGCCTATTTTGTTGATATGTTTTGATATGAAGATAATGATATAATAGACCGTAGTTGGTGGACATGCTTCCAATTTAAAAAACCATCGTCCGGGGTTACAGTGCCGGACAGGATCGACTGTCCGGGGTATACAGCCCGGACAGAGCGCTAATGTCCGGGACTGTAAACCCGGACTGGTAATATCTGTCCGGTGTGTCAACCCCGGATGGATGACCAAAAATTCCAAATTTGATCTTGAATCTTTCATTGTACCTACAAATTTGATGGCTGCATTTGCTTAGTAAATTAATATGATAAATTGTAAGTTACACAGTCACAAACCCCTGAATAGGTTATTGTATTATCAGTTTAACAACTCAGTTACAATGGTTGCAATGACGGTGAAATAAAAAAAAATAAGTCAAAAACTCTATTGTGATCACTTCACTGTGCATGCTTAAAATGATTGCGCCGGATCCTCCAACAGCAAAATTTAACCAAAATTTCAGAAAACACTACATATTTTGACCAAGTACCATATATTAAAACTAAATGCACAAAAAGATAAATGAACATCAGATGTTACAAATACTTAAATAGGTTAGTAACATGAAACGTAACTGTGCATAACTTTTGTTTCTAAAGATCACTTCACTCTGCATCAATAATATTTTTTCCTTCAATTATAACCTCTTGGAATATAAATCCCAAATAAATCACAATATTAACAACCAAGAAACTCAGCTAAAATCATAAAACTTTCAAGATCATATGGTAGGGAAGTAATTTATATAACGTGAATCGTTGAGTACAACTTCAATTAAGAAGAACAACAAACTAAAAGGAAGATTACTTCTAAGCTAACATCTTTGTTTTTGGATTAGCGACTGATATTACAAAATAAAAACATATTCTATATTCTTCTAGACTTCCGATTGGCTTGCTTCCTTGCGGGGTGACGACGTCTTGAAGAGCTCGCTGGATCGGAGGGGGATTGCACAACGGGCTGTGATACTGTGTAAATATCAGTTTGTTTGCACCAAGTTAGAACTGATTTGATCTTTACGAGGGCATTATAGAGCGAACTCTTCTTGTTTCTGGTCTCACCTACCTCTAAGAAGGGATCAATAATTGCTAAAGCTTCTTGAATTCTCTGCATATATCAGGGTAAAAACATATATAAGTTTGATTAAACCTGATTAATTTACAAAGAATAAAAAAACCAAATAAAATAGGATAAACACCAATGATGGATTTCAGGGATGTAAGGATCGACGGCTGGACGAATCCCTGTTTTTTTCCTCCTATTCGAGGCTGTTGGCCGAATCCGACATGGTTGCACCGGATCCATCTGTAAATCACCAACAATTTTATTGACAAATTAAAATTAGCATTAATCAAACATCAAATATCACCATATGCTAATTATATTTGCCTACATCTAAATCTATTAAATTAAATAGGATAAACACAAAGCACAAAATTTCATAGAGCTTGTAATAACGGTTCAAAATTGTATCCAGTGACAACAATTTCACGGGGTAGGTTATTAACATGGATTCAACAAAATTCTATCAAGACATTGAAGTTGCTTTTAAAACTTAGGGGTTATGCTCATATCTGTTTACATACAGTTGTCTCTTAATAAAACTTTTTTTTTTTAATTTTTAAATTAAGTTTATTTTTATCCAAGGTTTTAAATTTCAGCCGAAACCAATAAGTAGCACGAACATTGTATTGGCTTTTGAGGTATCAAATATGATATAAACTTTATAATGTTGGCATCAGAATAGTGCCAACATTGCTGATATTTATTGATTCATCCAGTATTGTAGATATGATATCATAAATCTACCTAAGATAAGCAATTTTATGCATATAATTGTGAACAAAATTTCATCTCTCATTCGCTATAAAACATGCAATTATAAAAATTAGTTAGAATCTTGCTCATTAGTAGTTTATAAAAATTTTACCAAAGTGAAAAGGCCTTATTAGTAGTTTATAAAGATAAACTACTAATAAACAAAAATTACGTAAGATGACTGGATACAATTTTATGGTAATTCATTGTGCAGATTATCATAGGAAAAAATAATTTCTTTCTTCTAGCTAAGAGTTTTTTTGTTGCTTACATTGGTGAATTTTTTTTTCCCCTTTATTAGGCTATTATGTAAACCTATTGATTATTCTCAGGAAAAAAAAAACCTGCAAACTATGATTTTGATATAGAAGACATGGTATTATCATGCTTCCTTAGTATCCATCAAAGTATAGGACATATAGTTCAAAATTTCCCAATCAAAGTATAGGACATATGCTGCCTACTAAAAATAAAGCAACAACTCTATCTATCTAAAATCATAATTCATTTAAAAAATTTATTTCATTTAAATAGCAAATTTCTTACCTCCTGCACTCCTAAATCGAGAGCTAGAGTTGGCAAGACTGCGTCAGGGGAGACCACGTCCGGGATCGGTGACTCGCGGCGCAGACGACTGATCGGCGTCCAAGGTTGTCGGCGAGAGACAGGGGGAAGCCGGGTAGTCGCCGACGGACTCCACTCGAGCCACCCGAGAGAGAGAGACAGTGGCAAGGTCGCGCGAGCTCGAGAGAGAGAGAACCCTAGAGAGAGAGGCTCGAGAGAGAGAGACCACCGGGCTCGCGCTCGAGAGAGAGAGAACCCGACCACTCGCCGCTCAAGAGAGAGAGATCGGCTTGCGCTCGAGAGAGAGAGAGAGAAGGTGACGGTTTGGGTTTGGGGAATGATGGGAGGGAGAAAGAAGAAGATGGTGAGGGTATTTAGGGTATATAGGTGTGCTCACTAGGAAAAAATAGAATTTTGTAAAAACAGTGATGTGCGCACTAGGAAAAGTGGGCTCACTAGGAAAAAAATTGTGCCCATCTAGAAACTCCCCTACATTTTTGAGGAGTACGGGCAGGGGAGGGGCTTGTTCTGAATCCTGTACCTTGTGGGCAATGCAGTTTAAGCGCACACACTACTGGATAGCCAAAAGCACACTTGACTAGCATCTTTTTGGCATAGTTAACATGCAGTTTAAGCACATATAACATTTAATCTATAATTTGAAGTCATGCAAAAGATAACAATGCAACGAACAAGGAAGTGATATATTTTTCCACAAATCAAAACTGCAAAAGAAGCGAAAAAAAAAGTCATATTACTTAAACTGCATGGGTTCGATTTACAGATTAAATGTTGTATTGTAACACCTCACGTTCCAATTCCAGGGTAATTTTAGGTGACGTATCATTAACAAGAGTGCGCGAAGCTTAAAAGGATAACAAATCAGTGAAGTGCTACTATTACCACATGGTTACATACACATATATAAAGTAAGAATAACACGAAGGCAAATGAAAAATTTTATTTCAATAATGTAGTGATCAAGTCAAAATACATGAGAGGATCTAAAGAAATAATGAACCATATTAAAAATAAGAACAGTAAAGAATGTCATTGTCCATCTTATTGAAATAAAAGCAAAGGGACAAAATATATCCTCTCATAACATTAGCGCAAGCACCTACTGAGCTCCATCCTATTCCTTAATGTAAGCATCCAGGTTTGTGGGTCCTCTTTTTTGGCCACCTGCAAATCAATATTGTCTAAGTGTAACAGCCCGCTACCTGGACTGCTGGATAGCTGAGTCGTTGGCAGCGTATATATGAAAATACGCTAATCTTAGTACAATATCAATTATTGCCACATATTTTAAAATTATATTAATGGAAAATTAAAATTTTATTCAGTAGACAAAATTTGATTACTGCAAGTAATTACGAAAAAATAGAAATAACTGCAGATAAAAATAAATTCGAATAGCAGAAATAACCTAAAAGTATATGACTAAAAAAAAAGAGCGGCAATATGTTGGCTTTAACTACTCCATCAGATATTCAATTTACTCATCCGAATTTATCTTAAAATCTGGGCATGGACACCCTGGTCATCAGATTGCGACCAAATATAAGAAAATAATACTACTATTAAACGATAAAGAGTAAGAGTAACTAAAATAGACATGAATAATGCATATGAATATAAAAATATAGAACATAAATTAATTTGTTAACTAAATTCTTAATAATAGTTATTTTAATTACAATTATGCTCTAGTATATAAGTTAAATATTTCAATCTAAGGCGTCATATATTATTAGAGAATCTAATTGATGTTATATCTATATTTCGATTGTCTCCTGTACAGATCCAAAAAAATGGCCACTAGGATTGTCTGGAGCTAACTCGGACCTGCTAATGGCAAACAGTCAGGCGTGATTCAGCAAATCACCTCGCACCTATAGTATGTGCAAAATCAATTGTACAACTTAATAGTATAGACAAAATTTAGTTTTCGCATCAATAAGTATTTCCTCAACCTAGTATTGTTTATAATTGTCAAGATTGTGTAAAGTCCAGTATAATATATTTTCAATCAATATGATCTTAATTCAGTTCGAGTTCAGGAATAATTCAAGCTCATTATAATCAAGTAATATGTTGGAAAAAGTTTTTATTCCAATATGTTATCAAAATTTCATTATTAATTCAGAAATTTTCTGACTGCATATCACAATGACATACGACCAAATAAGATAAAGATAATTATAGGCTTTCCATGCAATCACTTTCCGTAATTAAATAATTACTTTCCTTTGAAACTCTTTCCTGGACACCATTGTCATACGACATCACAATTATGATTACCATCAATTATCATTTCAATTTCCAGTTTTTTAGTCAATTTATAAATTATGCTTTATTTTAATAAAGTATATAAGATAATCAAATTGCATGTGAGATAATTCTTAGAAATAAAATATAAGTTATTTAAACAGTTCTTATAGATGTCAAAAATAAGTAATATCATGATATAAATAAATAATTGTATGAAATTGAAACATAATTCATTTCTATCTATAGGAATGGTATATGAAAAAGTGAGTTCGAGAAAGAATTCACCTTGGCCTTAAATTACATTTGTCAAATAATTACATATTCAAGTTTATGATCAAAATTAATATCTACATAAAATCATTACGAAAATACTAAAATAATTAAATCTGAATTTTTGTCATTTTAGGAAAGTAAAGGTAGGTAAAAAAAAAATTACTTTTAGTTATGCAAGGCTAGCAGGTTTTAAACAAATTAATTAATGGGATTACAATCTTATTTGGTCCATAAACAAATTAATTAATGGGATTCTAATCTTATTTGGTCTATAAGATAATCTGATGTGGATCTTAATTAAGTTATTATAGGTATAGGAGTGTGAACTAATCTACATCTAATAAAGTCAAACCTAATAAGAAAATAGAAAGGAATTGTTCCTAATCTCAACTGAAAGAACTCATTATGAAAAGTTAGGTGATGAAGATGAGGGATGGTTCTTTAATGAGATAACGATGATTGCGGTGTTGGTTCGGTGTAAGGATGGTGACAGTCGAAAGAGGTTGTTGGTGAGGTGGCTTATATAATGAAAGCATGTCCGATAGTAGAAAATGCTTGCGATGTTGCTCCTCTAGTGGTGAGCGGTGATCCTGTAGTCGATGATGCTTTGGTGGTCGGTGGACTATTGCCGACAGCTTCGATAGTTGCCTGCAGCGTTCGACAGGTAGAGTAAAGAGAGTGAAAAGAATTTAATTTGCAGGCAGAAAACTAAGATGAATGGAGGGTTTATATAGGATTTAAAGTGTTTGATCTAAGAAAGAAATTAGTGGAACGAAATAACTTAAAGGCTCATAAATATGACTGATTTAGGAAGTTTTTAATGACATATTTGTCAAAGGACTAATAAATTGGATAGATTTAGAATAATTTTAAATAGAGATTTGAAATTGGTCAAATGACTAATAATTATAGTTGACGAGGGTAGGCTTTAAAGATAAGTTAAATTCAGATGGATCAAATGACTCATTAATATAATTGACAATGAAGGATATTAAGAATTGAATGATGGAAGAAAAGAGAAGTGAGATAAAATGGAAGTTTCAACTCATTATTTCAAATTAAGATTTGACTTAGTGATTGAGTGTAATTTTTCATGTTTTAAAATGATGGCTTAGATTTTAATTATTATTACTATTGCTATGATTATTATTATTATTTAGAGCTGGGCCAAATTAATGCGCTTGGGCTTTCATTGAATTGTTAAAATATTTTTTAGGAATATTGTTAATGGACTTTAGTAAAAATAATACTTTATGACTATTAAATAATATTTAAGTTAATTTACTATAAAATTTTATTTTAATATAAATATAAGAGAAAAAATTATAAATAAATAAATATTATATCGAGTTAGGTTAGTTACAATGAGCGTGCTATGCCAAGGTTGTCCGAGTGACCTAGTAAATACATTAAAAGAGAACGGAGTACCATATAGGCATACTATGTAGATGTCATTGTATAGTGAATAGAAAAAGTTCTTATTTAAATGTAATATGTACAGTTATGTCATGAACAACATTATGAATTAAATCTCGATCATGCAAACTTCTAACAATAAAATGGTCATGAACAACATATAAATTTTGATCTTGATCATGTAATGTATACAGATATGTCATGAACAACATTTAAAATTTCTTATTTGGATTGAAAGAAAATTGAATAAACCTACAACTCTTAATTATTTTCTAAAATTCTAACAATAAACTACTCAAAAATCAACTTAAAGTCACTGACTTTGCAAATGCCAATATCCTATCATTTGCATACTCTCTCAATTTTTCAATCATAACTTTTGATTTAAAACTCCAAATAAGTTAATTCTAGTTTTTTGAAAGATAATTGAATTTTCTACAATCTTGATATTTTACATTTCTACAATTATAACTCTAAGACCTTTGAAAACTAGGTCAAATTGGCACTCGTGCATAGTATATGGTACTACACAGTGTTTAATTGATAATTTCAATATATATTATTGATAGTAATTAATATGAAGGTATGATTAATAACTGAATTACTATAATTAATAACTTAATTTATTATTTAAAGTGTTCATATAATTTAACTCTATGAATATTGAACTAATGCATTGTACAACATGGGTTGATACTAAAACTTGTTAAAGAGATATACTGCATAATTGATGATAAGTTCATTAGACTATATGCAATATTACTATTGTTATTAAACTAGTACTGAATCTAATAATTAAAGCAATTCACTCACTAAAAGATTGAACTGGACTAAATGAACACAGGATTCTGCGAGAAATTAGGAATTGATGTAAATTATTGACTAAATATAACTTGACACCATTTCACAAATGGGAGGGTTTGGGATAGATTTCGACCAATATTGTCACTATTCCCATATGGGAGGATTTGGCATAGGCTCCAATTATATTCTACTGTTTCCCATGTGGTAGGGTTCGAGATAGGTTGTGATTAACATAGCTATTGTTTCTCATACGGGAGGAGGATTTATAATAGGTTCCAACCAAAATACTGATATTACTTCTATCGTTTTTCTAGTGTGAATGGACAAACTCAGATTTGTCAATATTACACCTTCTTGATTTTCAAAATATCGTAATCAAAACACAGTTAAACTTAAAAGGTTATAAAAAGACATGTGTTTAAGGACTATATGAAATTCTTATCGAGTTATTTATTGATTTATGTGACACTGGTATTCTGAATTTCCATTTTATTTTTTGTATGACCAGACACAAATGCATACCTAGAAGTGGACCTGTCTGAGATGGATTGAAACCTAACTTTTTTTTTGGAGTAGGCAGAGCTACTAGACCGATTAGTTTTTGAGTAGTTTTTTTTTTTGTAGACCTTATTATAAGAGTTTTTTATTAGACTTATAATAAGTACCTATGGCATGTTTATTAGCTTCACTTGAGATAATTTAATAGTTTTAAGGATATATTTTGTAGTTATATTTCCTAGGATATATTTAATGTAAATTATAGTATCTGAACTGAGATATTTGTTTATTTGTTAATCATTATTGCTCATATTTTGTTATGATATGACTATATTTTCTAATTCAAGGTTAGTATTATCACACATCCCCGGATGACTCAACTATTCACATTTCAAACAGTGGGGTATTACAAGTGGCATCAATGCCTAGACTTTTTTTTTCTCAAGTAGATTCAAGTTAACTTCGTTAGACTATTTTGGGTTAAACACAACTCTCTCTCTCTCTCTCTCTCTCTATATATATATATATATATATATATATATATATATATATATATATATACACACACACACACACACATATATATAAGGATTATTGTAGATGAACCGCCAGCTCAGGAAAAGTTACGTAAGCTAGCAGCAAAACTATAATGATCCAATGATTTTTCTTTAATTTTTTATAATTATTATCTCTACCTCCTTAACTTCTTTCGGACTAAATTTCATTATCTTGGAGTTTATTTACCTTTTCATCAAGTACATACAAAATATTTAATTAATTGAAAACCGTTAATTTTGTGTTAACTTGATGGAGGACCAAATCAAAACTAAAGCCCAAGAAATTGGATATGAAAGAACCCTAAAGGATTAAGATCATAATTTTTAAAAAATATTATTGGAGACAGTGGAAATGAACTGCAGCTTAGATAACTTGCGTGAACTGTCAGCTCATTTCCATTTTTCTCATACACACACACATACATATACATACATACATACGTATGTGTGTGTATGTACATATGTTTATAAGTAATATGTATATTTAGTTTCATTACTCAGTATTAAATAGACATTCACTTTACTCTCTTTTCTAAGAATAATTGCTCCACCTTGCAATGTTAATAGGACTGGATCCAATTACAACTCAAGTGCCAATGGAATCGATGCTAAGGAGATACTAACGTGTTTGGCATAATTGAGGCTCAGCATCATCATACCGAGGTTTTGCGACTAGTGTGATGGCACCTTTAGAGAGTAGCGCAGAACCAGGGATCAACATCCTAGAGGTATTTCTAACTTGAAATGTCTTCATCCATATGCGTTTTTTAGAAAGCAGGAACAATGAATGTTGAGCCATAGCTAGTGTAGGTGGAGAACTTACTAAGAGTTGCTTTAGTTCTAGATGCGGACATGGTTGATGTTGTCAATATCCAATTGATGAATATAGCAAAAACTTGGTGGCAACTAAAGGAGAATAGCTAGCCTAGCCAATCTTGTGGGATACACTTCCTTAAGAGATTATTTCCAAGGATTAAGAGATTATTTCCAAGGATAGCTAGAAGAGAGATGAAGCAGAAGTTCATCAATTTGAGACAGGCTGGAAGATCAGTGGATGAGTATGCATTGGAATTCATTCGTCTAAACAGGTTCACACCATGTATGATAGCAAGTGATTACAGAGTGCATATTACTTTCAGCAAGGATTGGGACTCGACATCCAGAAGTACATGATGACTTCCGAACTAGAGACCTATGAAGAGGTGATTGACACAGCTTGGATGTTGAGCAAGTGACCAATAAGGAGAAGAAGGTGTAAGTTTCCAAATCCAAGAGGACTATCAGTGAAGTGTTAGGAGAGGATAATTCGAAGATTGTGGATAAGCGTCCAGTTGTCATGTAGCAATAGAAGCCTGCAGTGTGTGGCTTTTGTCATAAGTCCGAACATATCATAAATGAGTGCAGGTATGCTAATCACTTATGCTTGGCTTTTGAATTGAGCAAGCATATGGTTGGAGCTACCAACAGAGGAGACCAATTGAAGCAGCATGACATCCTTAACATTAGTAGAAAGGTGAGACTAGGAACCTGGACAAGCACTCGTTAGTTTCTCAAAATAAGATATCCAACTAGGCTTACAGGAGCCAAGGGGTGGAACATAGAAAGGTATGTAATATGATGGCAAAGCAAAGCAAGAAGCCTACTAGTGCATAGACAGGTATAGACCTTCTTTTGATTTTTATTCCGTCCTTGAATGAGATTCGAGGATAAAGTCTTCACTTGTGATTGGTATGACTTTCAGGTTTTCTGTTACTTGCATGAGTTTCATTGATTTTCTAACTTAGATTTCTCGATTCATTCAGTGTTTTATTTTCAAATTTTATACTCCTCTAATTGGTTGTCTTATACGACTTCCAGACACGTCCATCTCATTACTGAACATTCCCTTACCCACCTGCATATAATTAAAATATACTAAGTCTTATTCTTATTTCTCAAAAAAAATTTCTTTTTTGTTTTAATAAAAGTATAATTTTCTTGGTTTGCCTAGTAGTTTACAAAATTTGAAGACAAACTTTTTTTATTTAAGTTGATATGACTTTTTGATTTTTGTGGTATGTATTTATCCTTACATTGATTATCCATCTTCAAGTATTTCATTGAGCGACTGCTCTATCTTATGCATCTTTCTAATTAACAATCTTGTTTTGTAATTTCCACTTTTATTTTATTCATGATAGTTCCACTATTTTCTATTTATGATTATTGTCTTATCATTTTCTTATGCTTTTATTCATCACAAGTGTTATCAAGTTGGTGAGGTAATTGCAGAGATTTGTTCTTTGGTACTAGCAATTCTAGTCACTCATTAGGAACTTGTGTGATTTTAATTTTATTTATGATCTTGTCATTTACACCATTTTGAGGTCAATTACATTGATGTGGTAAAAACTGATATTTACTCTCAACTAGTTGCTATTATAATCATGTTTAATTAACTTTATCAGTGGAATCTATAAAATGATCTTTAAAAAAATCTTTATTCATTGAGCTTACTAATTGGGATGGCAAGATAATTCGATTTGATTGCAACTATTCTAATTTAGATTTTATCTTGTTTATCTATTGTCCCTTGTTCATTCCACCTTGAATGAAAATTTCAAGAACCAATTTTACTTTAAGAAGGGTAGATTTAATACCGATTTTTGTTACATGACTCTTTTAAAAAAATTTAAAATATATTTTAAATTTTAGAAAAAGAAAAAGAAAGAAAAGCAATAGATATAATTTCTTTGATTTAAGTAGCGCAAACCATGACTTGATCCACTAATCTCTTAGAACCCAACCCATGTCCAAACTAACTAGGCTGATAATTAGTGAAAATTAAAAAAATAGATTTTATTATTTAAATCACATTAACATTTTATTTAATTAATTACTTCAACTTAAACTAGAATAGTTTAATCAATTAAACTTTCCTTCCACTTAGAAATCCAAATCTAATAGGATTCTCTTTATATAGAAACACTCAAAATCTACTAACCTCTATAAATAGGCCTAACTCTTTTAATTGGCCCTCCCCACTGCCAGCGAGAGAAAAAGAAAGAAAAAAGAATGAGGATTTTAACCCTATGTAAAAAATTTAGACATTGCGACACCTTTCTACACCGTATTCGTAAATCCTTTATCGTCTAAGACCATGTGAGTTTTAACTCAATATAATCATACTGGATACTATATTTTTATGTTTTACTTTCCTAGTTTTTAATATAATCTTATTATTTAATCCTACATAATGGTTTAAAGAGATGATCTTGTTGTTTAGCTCATGAATGTTCACTAGAATTGCCAAATCTTTAGAATATGAAGTTTAATTAAGTTGATTCTTTTTTTGTTTGAAAGATAATTGAAAATCATACAATTCTTATTTATATTGCTTTCTAAAATTCTAATGATAAATTTGTCAAAGATTGCTTAGTAACTAGTGGTGCAAATGGCAGGGTGTTGTCATTTGTTTACCTTTTCAGTATTTTGACCATAACATTTAATCTAGAACTCCAAATAACTTGATTTTGGGTTTTTTTGAAAAATAATTTAATTTCCTAAATATTGGTATTTTATACTTTTTCTAATTTTAAACTAAGTCCTCCAAAAATTGTGTCAAAGTTAGCACCCATGGAAAATACACGATAGTGCGAAGAGGTTTACTTGATAATTTTATAGAGATCATTGATTGTAAATATATGAAACCATGATTAACGAATGAATTATTTTAATTAATGATCGTATTTATTATTATAGTTATTTATGTAATTTAACTCAAATACTGAATTGATACATGATACGATATGGCTTAATACTAAAACTGTTAAAAAGATATACTGTATAATTAGTGATAAGTTTATCAAAATACTATATAATATTTATTGATTACTACTGAACTACTACATAATCTAGTAACTATTACCGATTTACTTACTATACCAAATTGACTGAAATATTGAACTGAATTGAATGAGCATTGAGTTTTGAGGAGAACTAGGGATTGATATAAATTGATGGCTAAGTATAACTATTCCTTTGTTTCCTATACATGAGACACCAGGATAGACTCCGACCAATAATTCTGTTATTTTTCATATGAGAGGATTCAGGAAAAGCTCTAACCAATATTGTCACTATTTTCTATTTAGAAGGATTCATTATAGTCTCTGACCATATTGCCACTATTTTTCATATGTGAGATTCAGAATAGGCTCTGACCAATATTGTCACTATCTACCATACGGAAGGATTTGAGATTGGCTTCGACCAAAATACTATTACTGCTATCTTTTTTCCTGGTATAATGGGGATGCATTTAGACTTATCAATATTACACCTTCATAATAGATAGTTAAACTATATGAATATAATAGGACATGCATTTAAAGAGTGAATGTAATTCTTATTGAGATATTTATTGATTTATATGGTGCTGGCATACTGGACTTTTATATTATTATTTCACTGTATTTTATTGATCGTTTTATTGACGACCCTTGTTAAACTTGACTTGATACAAATGTAGGTTTAGAAATAGACCTGTCTTAGACGGATCATGACCTAGTTTATTTTTAGGAATAAACACGTTGCAAGACTAATTGGTTTTTAGTAGATATATTTGATAGACTTTATCGTAAGATTTTATTAGAACTATAATAAGTGCCTATAACATGATATTGAGTTCACTTGAGATAATATTTTAATTGTTTTAGAGATATATTATGTAGTTATATTTTCATGGATTTATTTAAAGAAAATTATAGTATTTGAACTGACATTTGTTTATTTATTACTCATTATTCTCCATATTTCACTATAATATGATCGGACTGTTTAATTCAAGGATAGTCGTATGATCAAAAGTTGCCGAACAACTTATCTATTCATATTCTGGATAGTGAGTGTTACAGGATACATCATAACTAGATTTGCACCTGCCAACATTTTTTCGAACATGTTCAAATTTTTCTAAAAGTAACAAATAAAATTGTAAAGAGATAACTTTTACAATTGATCTTCTTCTCTAATCCTAAGTCTTCAAGTCCTTATTCGGCAGTTTCAAAGCCTTTACGCCTTTTTTCAACCACCAACCAATTTTCTAGACACATCACTGCTTACACTATTATAGTCTCCACTTGTCCTCTAGTGCTAATGCTCTCTCCAAAATAACAGTTGAAATTGTATTGTTAGTAAGTCATAACTCATGATGGAAACAACAAGATACAACATCAACCAAATTATCTTCCATCATCGTAAAATATCAAAGTCCAGTTCAACATGGCACAAAAGAATTAAAATATTTTTCATGTTTAGATACATCCCTGATGATGATCTAATCTAACTTTAGTAGCAAGCTTATTAACTAGAGAGTTTCTGTAACGCTTTCGTTTTTCAGTTACTTTCCAAAACAGAGTGTGTTGCCTAAACTAACATAAGAATATCCTACAAGTACATGATTTTTGAATAACCATAACTATTGCTACTTCAGATACATAAATAGCATATTAGAAATTGAAAAGATATTTTATTGATAAAATTTGATTCAATAATATGACACAGTGTTCTGAACATGTACATCAAAATAATCAAACGAACGAGAGAATTAAAATAGTGTCCAGATAAAAGAAAATATAAATAAATATGAACTGTAATGCCCACTTTTCATTGCATAAATTTATTAAAATTATAAAATATTTTATGTTTAAAAAGAAATTTTAAATGATTTAAATAAAATAAAAGAGTAATTTAATTAATTTGATTAAATAGATAGCAACATGATTTGAACCTTGATTTATAGGATCCAAGCCCAACCCAACTATGCTAGGCATTTCGTTGAGTTAGCAAAAATAGATTAAACTAATTAAAATAAATCTAACTCTTCATTTAATTAAGAAGACTGGCTAGATATGATTTCCATAATCCATTAGAAGTCCAATTTGACTAAAATAGGAAAATCAAGTTAATACCAATTTCTTATTAAATGGAAATACCCTTACCATAGTCGAAAATCATCCAAGTGGAAAAAAGTAGAGTATGGAGAGAAAAGAGAAAGAGAAGATGGAAAAGAGAAAAGAGAAGGAAGATTTTAGTCTTAGGTCATGCTTTTGGATTTTTTGACCCTTTTGATTCTATATTTTAGATCTTTCATCAACAAAATCTAGATGAGTTTCTAACTCACTTTAAACATGCTAAAAGGTCATATAGTTTCTAATTACTATTCTTATATGATTTTATTTTTTATGAATCATGTAAAGTATTTTATATAGATATTCTTTTTGAAAACTAATTTTATAGTAGAAATCAAAATAGATTATTGGATCGAAATATGAGTTTCACTGTAGTCATACTAAAGATCATGTCTTACATCTTTTATTTACTATTTTTATGTGATTTATTGTTTAAACTATGTGTTTTATTTATAAAGATATAATCTTGTTGAAATAACTATAACAAAAGAGAAATTGTAATAGATTAATGATCAAAGCATAATTTTTATATGTCTAATATATGAGACCAAGTTAAAAATGATGTGTTACGAATTTAATTCAAAAAAATAAAAATTAGAATTTTATTGAGAAATAGCAAATGTACAATGGGCTAGATCTAGGATAACTCAGGCCCACCGATAGCCTCATCAGTGAACCTACTGGTGATCTCACGATTGCCTATTGACTATGGAAAACATAGCATGGCTATCGCAAAATCCACCAATGGCTTATTGACTGAGCCAACCCGAGCAAACCACCACTAAAGAAACTGGTGATTTCACTGATGGCTCAGGCTAACGTAGCAAATATTGACTTTCCAAATCGACATGTAACTCTTTTTAAAGACATGATTAATGGTTGTACTACTATAATCAATGACTGAATTCATTATTTTAATTGTTTCACTCAATAAATACTAAATTGATATATGATACGACATTGATTGATACTAAAACTATTAAAGATATATACTGTGTAATTAGTGATAAGTCATTCGATCACTATATTGTATTTACTTATTGTTACTAAGATATTACTAAATAAAATAATTATCACTAATTCACTTACTGAACTGAGTGATTGAAAAATTGAACTAAATTGAATGAATATCGGATTCTGAGTGAAACTAGTGATGATGTAATTTTATGGCTGAGTGTAACTTTGTTACTGTTTCCCATATAGGAAGACTCGGGATAGGCTCTAGCTATATTGCCACTATTTTCTATATGGCAGATTTCAGATAGGCTCCGACCAAACTACTGATATTATTGTTATCATTTTCTTGAGTGTAATGAGAGTGCATTCAGATGTATTGATATTATACCATCATGAATTCTTGTTGATTTAACTATTTGATTTATATGACATTGATATATCTATAGATTGGTTCCATATTATTATTTCATTATAATTTTGTTTATCATATTAATTTTACATGATTATACATAGACCAGACTTAGAGGTGGACCCGCCTATACAAATCTGACCTAAATTATTTTCAGGAGCAGCCAAAGCTACCAGACTGACTAGTGGATTTGAATAGTTTTATTGGTCGAGCTCTATTTTAAGATTTATTAAAAGATGTAAAAAAGTGTCTATGGGATGTTTATTGGTTTTACTTGAGGCAATATATTATTGCTTTAGGGCTATTTACGTAACTAAATTTTCTTGTATTTATTTGATGTAAATTATAGTATTTTGAACTGAAATATTTGTTTATTTGTTAGTAGTTATTACCATATTCCATTGTGATGTGACTATACTATTTAATTTAAGGCTAATCATGTTATCCAAGTTGCTAAATGACTCAACTATCCACATTTTGGATAGTGGGATGTCACATGTATAAAAGATCTCTAGATAGTAATCCCATCGCTTACTATCTTTCCGCATACTCATGGAGGTACAGATGTTCGGACGAGACAAGTTCTCCTTCCACATTTTCTAGATATGGATTCAGAACATAGGGGATTAAACCAAATAAGTAATACAAAAGAGAAAGAAAGGTGTATCCAAGTACTTAGAATAAGTGATCACGAGCATGCTTTGTCAATATTAGTTATAATAACATGTATAATAAGTTATCTAAATAAATAGCGAGTATCATTTAAGTTAGATATACATATACATGTTAATCAATTATAGGTTACAGGTCTTAATCACAGATTATGTCAAGTATTATAACCAGTTTGGAATAATAATTAAAATATCAGATCACATACGAGTCATAAATCTCGATCGCGTTCAGTGTCACATATCAAAAACCAGATAGATTATTGAAACTAGTTTGATGATAAAATAACATTGTTGCCCTTTATCATATAAATATTCCTACATATTCGAGACCCGACCTAAAATTTATGATATTGAATCATATACACCGCAAGGTGCTCCAAATAGATTTTATACTTAAAAGGATGCTCCATATAGAAACTCATAATCAGATGGCGGCCCACACTAGGAATTGCTGCAGTAAAGATCCTCAGTCCCTAGATAACAATCTCCTAAAACCTTATAATATATGGTTCTTATTCATCTTATAGTTTCCTCATTAACCCTGTCTCATTCATGTTAGAATACATGCGGAATTATCAAGAATATCCTAGCCTGTGACATAGTGTACATGTTTGTTAATTTCAGAATTAGAATGTAGAAGTCAAAAATTAGAAATTTATTTATCAGATCATTATTCAGACATACACGTATATTCAGATTATTACAGAGGTGCTTATGTCATTATACTCCTAAGTACTCATGTCTATTATTTATTACAGATGTCAATTATTAGAATTGTATGCTATATGTATTACTAAACATTGTATGTCAGTTATATCTAGTGTTGCGTATCAGAATCATATGACGTATATGACTTGTCTGAATCAAATATACAAAAAACAATGTTCAAATATTAAAAATATTACTATTACAAATCTTATATCCAATCCCATAACCTACTTGTTTCTTGACCAAGGTTACTTTGGAGGTTTCTTTGATTAACCATATTACATGATTACTGCATTCAAATTTAGAATGTTAACTGTACAGAAATAGTATATCAGATATACTCTTAGAAACATCAATCTCATATTCAACAGGATTAAGAGCCCTATTGGCAGTTCTTGTCCCCTCCTGGTGGTGGTCTAGCCCCGGCTAAGTACCAAATTCCTACAGTGATCTTGATATTTATTCAGAAATCTTGTTTCCAATCATATAATCATTTTCAAATTACAGAATAAACTTCTCCTGCACTATATTTATTTCCAGCACTGTCTCTAAGTATTTGGAACTCAAACCCTAACTCTATTCCATCTGGGTTTTCAAAAATATTTAAAGTAATGAGGAATCATCAATGGTATCTAAAATATATCTTATAAGAAAGACCTCACCCTCACTAGGCTAATTGAACTGCTGGTTGGTGGCTTTGGCTGCTAGTTGGCAATTTATTTGCCTCAAGGAATCCTCAAATTTTTACTAAAATTTTCTAATAATATAAGGTCCTAGTTTTTGCATTCAGATCTTAAATATAAAACCCTCAATGAAGTTAACAGAAAACCCTAATTATACTCGAAATACCAATACCGAGATTAGAATCTCAAAATCTTTATTTCCATTTTAAATAATTTACAGTATATGTAAAAATTAACTAATATTATTTCTATAATCCTCACATTATGTTAAGCATCCCGAAGAAATTTCATTATCATTAAACTTTATTAATCGATGATTGGTGGTCCTATCTGTAAGCTTGAAGTCCAGTGAATCTAACTGAACCTTGAGAAAATACTAGTAGCTTCTTTGTATCGGAGATCTCATTTGCATCATTAAATCACTAATATACTGTAAATAGATGATATATGCTTATAATCTACTCTCAATTCAGCATTTTACAGTTGATATCATAACAATTCGACCATAAAAACCTACTCTATTTACCAAAACAACTTTTTGGGACAACGTTCATAAATTTCAGAGATTAAAGATCACTGGCAGCAGATTTGACCGCTACTTGGCAGTCTTTTAACTTTAGTTATCAATGAATTTTGAACAACAGTCCAAGCATTATATCTATATCTCGAATATACAGTCTAAACATGAACTAAATTGTTGTATATGAAGAAATCATCACAACCAGAGGAAAAGAGAAGAAGAAAGAAGTCCTTACTACAATTACTTGCTCAATCTTATTACTGCTGCTATGGTCCCTTGTTGTTGCCTTGGGATGAAATAGAGAGTGAAGAGAGTTTAAAAAAATTGTAAGGGATTAGAGAAGAATGAGAGGACAGTTATATATTGTAATACCCACTTTAGTTATATAACTTTTTTCGATTTATAAAATACATTTTGAGTTTTTAAAAAAGAATTTTTAAAATAAAAATAGATAGGAAATAAATTCAATTAAATATGTTGTAACATATTTTGACCCTTGATCTTAAAGGACCCAATCCAAATTCATTCCAACTAGTCTAAAGTGATAATTGAGAGAGTAAAATAGATAGGCCTAATTAAAGTAGAATTCAATTCTTATCTAATTAATAAGATATGATTAAATTAGATTCGTATATCTATTAGGATTCTATATTTAATTAGGATAGTAATCAATTATAATTCCTAATGGACCTTCTAACTAAATGATAATTGATCAAAGTAGGACTCTTAATTTTCTATAAAAGAGGGTAATCCAATCAGCTCTCTCCTCCTAAACGCAATCAACAGGAGAGAAAAAAAATGCGTGAAAGAGATGAGAAATAAAAGAAGGAATAGCATAGAGTTCAACAAAGAGTTCTGGAGCACCATTGGAGATTTCAATGTCCTTTCAAGCCAAAAACTTAGATCTATCTATGCCAAGGTGAGTCTAACTCACTCATAAACATGCTAATAATGTGTATTATGTTATCGACATATGATATATGGATTGATTTTTTTGCTAAAGTTGTAGAGAGTATGTTTCTTGCAGAGATATACATAAAAGTTTAGATATTCAATTATTTATAGATAAAAACTAGATTTTTATGGTTTATTGATGGTTAAAATTTATGTATTAATGTTAAATGATATATTTCACATTCTTTACATTCTCATTCATATAATTTATGTTGTATCATGAGTTTCAAATATAAAAATCTGATTTTTATTGAAAAGATTTTGATTAAAAAGAAATCCTACTATTTACTATTAAGAAGGAGAAATTTTGCATGTTCTAAGGACTGATTTCTTATTTATAGTGATAAGCCATAAATCTATGTAAAGCATACAGTTTTAACTGTTTTTGGATATCAAAAAGAATCTACCAAAAGGAAAAACCACCCAACTGTGCTCATCAACCACAACGCTATAGACAACCCCTCCGATAGGGCCTTCAACAACCTTACTGTGGAGCAATGCCTATACAAGCATTGTTGACAGCTACTTTAATTAGGAGATAACATTGACCGGTTTTAGTTTGGTTTTCGCTAATTTTGACAAAATTGAACTGAAATAATTAGAAATGGGAACCGAAACCAAACTGAACTAATTCGGTTCTTTTCGATTAGAAACTGATTATTGAATAAAGCTTGTATAAGAATTATAATTTTAATCATTTTATTAATCATATCTCTTCAACGTATCTAATTGCTGTTGAATTTATTATCTATAATGTATATAAGTATATATGTGTACATATTTATATATGTATACATGTATGATTGTATTATGCATATATGCATATATATGTATACATGTTTATGTATAGATATAAAATATTTAAACAATTTGGTTGGCTCGGTTTCGGGTTTCAAATCTCGAAATCGTAAACTAATTGAAGTATTTTGACAGTTCGATTTTGTTTATTTGAGTTGGTTTTGGTCGGTTATTTCCATTCTAGTCGAACCCTTCTCACCCATAGTTTTGACCGCAACTACGACAATGGCTCTCCATCTTAACTGGAACAATAGTCTTTGAGAGTTGTTGTCAACATCAGCCATACCCAGTCGACAGTAATTCCACTCACTGTAATATGCTAGAATTACAATGAATTATTTTAATGTGAAAAGTGAATTGAAATTAATATAAATGACATGAGGAAGGTATCAAATTACTAAAATCAATGACTAAACTATAATTGTAGTTGTTACATGATTTGAAACTTAATGAGCAATGAAAAGAGATATGATAAGACACTGTCTGAATATTGAACTAGTACAATATGTGATTAATGATAGATCATTAGCTACTATACTTTATATTAATCCTTATTGTTACTGTTACTATTATTGTTATTGTTACTGAATACCAAATTTAATGATGATTATCAAACTATATAATAAACTGAATTTACTGAACTGAATAACTGATACATATTTGAACATACACTAAATTTTGGAGGAAATTATAGATTTATATTATTGATGGTTGAACGTAACTTTGCTACATTTCTCTTCTTGGGAGGATCGAAATAGGCTCTAATCATAACTACTACTATTTTCCAAACAGGAGGACTAAGATAGACTCCAATAAAAACTATCACTATTTTCCATATGGAAGAATTGAGACAGGCTCCTATCAAAATTACTATACCGTTTTTCCAGGAGTTGATGGAGATTTATTTATACTCGTCGAGTTCATATTATTCTAAATTTTTAACTACCATAATTAAAAGACATTAACTAAAAATTAAGATTAAGACAAATAATTTGGCAAGACATGAGATTTACTACTATCTTAATTGCACATGATTTTATGTAACCGGGATATTATAATTTTCCATATGTTTTGCTATATATATTATTGGATCACTTTACTGATGATTATGGTTATATATAACTAGATTCAGGTCTTTATCTAGAGGTAGAGCCGCTAGAAACAGAGCAAGACATAACGTATTTTCAGGAGCAGGCAGAGGTACAAAATTGAGAGACCATTTAGTTTGCTATTAACTTATTAGTCTATTATTTTTCGTATTAGGATGTACATAATGCATATGCCACACTGTTTAGTTTTGTTTGAAATATTTTTATTATTTTAGAGAGAACTATGGCATACTTTTCATTAGATTTTATTTAAGGCAAAAATAATGTTATTACTTTGATTGGATGTATTGTTGGTTATTTTTATTAATGGTCATATTTCCATTATAATGTGACTGCTTATTGAGATTCGTCGTGTTATCATTTGAAAACAAACATTCCAGCTATCTACAATATGCATAGTGGGGCATTACAGATGATATTAGAGCTAAGATTCCTTCAGCTGGTTCAAATGATCTGAGTAAACTTAGATATCATTAAGTCAAAAGAATTGAAATCATTTTAATTTCGTTCGACCATTTCAGATTAAACACAACTATATAAATATATGATTTTACTGTATACTTATATTTACTTTAATTTTTACTACCTTCTTAATATATCCTATGAGGATATCGACAACAAATGGATATCGACAACAAATGGAATATAAGCACGAGGAATAGGGGTACCATTTCTAATTGATGTGTAGATTGTATTTAATAGTAGTTTGTAAGTGGAAATTCTAAGCAAATCCATCCTCAATCTTGAGTGACAGCTTATGGTCAAAATCTTGGTCTCTGGGAAGCATTGGCTTAGTACCTTATATGAAGTTATCGACTGTCAGAAGAGTAGTGTTGTCATCAAGATACCTAATCACTCAAAGTTTGAATTTGTTGGAGACAACAATATCATAGCACTGACAGAGTTTAGAGGTCGGAGTTCCTCCTACAGGGGAGTATTAGCTCATTTGGATACTATTCCATTTGATATTCCAGTGGTGTCAGATTTTATGGATATCTTCGAGAATTTCTTGAGATTTTGACCATACATGATAGTAGAGTTTGCTATTGATTTCATTCTTGGTACTGCACGTATCTCTCGGGCACCATATCAAATGGGTCCAGCAGAGCTAGAGGAATTAAATGACCAGTTGGATGAATTAAAAACTAAATATTTCATTAGACCAAGTACTTTACTTTGGAGTTCAATAGTACTTTTAACTGGAAGCATAACGTAAGCAAGAGATTGTCTATTAATTATAGAGGATTGAAAAGGTCATTATCAAGAATCTATATCCATTACCAAGGATTGATGATTAGTTTGATTAGCTTGGTGGGGGTAGAGTATTTTCCAAGTTGGATCTCAAATCTGGATATCATTAAGTAAAAGTGAGAGAAGTAGATATTCCTAAGACTGCTTTCCGAACTTGGTATGGACATTTTGAATGCTTAGTGATGTCATTCAGAGTGACGAATATACCTGCTATTTTCATAAGCTTGATGAATTACATTTTCTCTATATTTGGATAAGTTTGTTGTGATGTTCATAGACGATATATTAGTATATTCCAAAATAGAAGAGGATCATGCTAAGTACTTAAGGAAAGTTTTGGTGACACTAAGGAGAAACTATATAGCATGCTCAGCAAGTGTGTGTCTTGGCTGAAGCGCATTTCATTTTAGGACATATCATTTCCATAGATGAAATCTTATTGGATCCTAATAAAATCTCAGAAGTGAAGAATTGTCATATCCTGAAGAATATGTCAAAAGCGAGAAGTTTCTTCATATTAGTTATTATTGGAAGTTCGTGCAAGACTTTTCTATAATTACAGAACCTCCAACTAAGCTCATGAGGAAAGAAGTATAACTTGACAGCTGAAGTGATATAGCTTTTGAAGAATTGAAAAGAGGCTCATTACAACACTAGTATTAGCCACATTGGACATAACTGAAAGAATGATTATGTACAGTGATGCTTGCACCAATGGACTAGGTTGTATGTTGAGATAACGTGGCTGAGTGATAGCTTATGCTTCTTAGCAATTGAGACCGTGCGAGAAAAACTATGTCGCTCATGATTTGAATTTTGCAACTGTAATATTCGCTTAAAAGATTTGGAGGTGTTGTTTACTAGGCTGCAGAGTGTAGATCTATATAGACTATAAGAGTCTTTAAGTATGTCTTCATATAAAAGGAATTTAATATGAGATAGAGAAAGTGGCTTGAATTGATGGCAATATATGATATCAATTTACAGTACTATCTTAATAAGATCAATGTAATTCTAGATACTTTGAGTAGAAAGCCTATAGGAATGTTTCTAACTCAGCAGAAGGAGCTATTTGAGGAAATCAGACATCTAGAATTGGAGGTTATCTTATCATGTATTGAGATACAAATGATGGCCTTGTAACTTCAACCTTCATTAGCAGAGAAGATTATAGAAGCCTAGAAAAATGATCCTAAGTTAGAAAAGTAGAAAACATGTGGAGAGCGGACACAGGACGGACTTGAGCACTTATACAGATGGATCTCTTTGATTCTGCAATAGGCTTTTTGTGCCCAAAGGGAAGATTCCGTAGGAGGTGCTTTTATAGACTCATGGTTCAGTTCATTCCATTTATTGGGGAGGAATAAAAATGTATCAAACCTTGAAACAATGCATTTGGCGGCATGGGATAAAATGGAAGACTGCGAAGTTTGTATCTAAGTATTTGGTTAGCCAACAAATTAAGGCAGAGAATCAGAGAATGTCAGGACTTCTGTAACCTTTACCAACACCCGAAATGGTAGTGGGAGTTAGTTAATAGAGATTTTGTAACTTCATTGCCATGTAGTAAGGTAGTAATGTCATCTGGGTTATTGTGAATCTTACTAAGATAGCACATTTCATATCATTTCGTGTGGAAACGTCTACCGTAACTTTCGCAGAGAAATATATGCACAAAGTGATGAGATTGCACAATGTCCTATTTATTATTATATCAGACCAAGATACTCAATCTAAATTTTAGTTTTAGAATAAGTTTAAGGATAGCATGAGATAAAAATTAGAGTTCAGTGTAGTATATTACCCTAAACCAGATAATTAGTTAAAAAGAACAATTCAGATGTCAGAAGATATGTAGAGGGCTTGTATGCTTGATTTTGAAGGTTCGTGGAAACATTACCTACATCAAATGGAATTCGCCTACAATAATAGTTACCATGAAAGCATCAAGATGGCATCATTGCAAGCTTTAAATAGGAGAAAATATAGATATCCAGTTTATTGGATGACATTACAGAAAGAACGCTACTTGGACCTGAGATGATTGCACATAGTTAACATAATACGACAATATTTGAAAGCAACTCAATATCTAGAAGAAATGGACAAGCATTCGACAACTATTTTTTGAAATTTCAAGTAGGAGAATCAGTTTTCTTAAAAATTTTGCCTACAAGAGGAGTTGAACATTTTGGAAACCATGGAAAATTAAGTCTAAAATTTATCGGACCATTCTTGGTTTTAAGGCGAATAGACAAAGTCTTCTATCATCTAACATTACCATATACTTTGGAGGGAGTACACAATATTTTCCATATCTCACAACTAAAATACTATGTACGTGACAAGATGCACATCATAGATTGCTTAGAGCTTGAGATTGGATCATATCTCTTCTATCCGGAGAAACCAGTAGCCATAATTGATTGCAAAGAGAAGATATTAATGAACAAGGTAATTCACTTATATTAGTTTCTTGGAACCGGCATTCAACCTGAGACATGACGTGGGAGCGAGAGGAAGATATTTGGGAGCAATTTTTGCACTAATTTGAGTAAAGGTGCAATCCTCTTTTGGGGAAATTCTATTTGCACACGGAAATTTACTCTTAACGCACGGTTTTGAAACTTATAAATAATTACAAATTTATCTTTATTTTTTTGACTAAATTACCCTTATAATTCCCAAACTAAAACTTATTAAAATTTAAAAGTACGATTCATCGTCTTCCTCCGCTGTTTTCTTTTTAAAACCCTATTTTTTTTATATATATATTTAATAAAAACTGAACCGAAACACAAACTTGAACATTGGCTGATGCAATGTGGAGAAACCTCTCCCCTCATAATAGAAGGGGTGAGAGCTACCCATCTCATTACTTCCACGGGGAAAAACTATCTAATTCATCAAACATTTTGAGGTCGTGCATGGTACCCTAATGGAAAAGGTTACCAATTTTATTCATCTATTTCCATCTATTTGTCCAAAATCGGTAATGGTGGATGTATAGTAAAGAGACAAAAATGATAAAAAAAAAAACAGAGAGAGAACCGGAGGGTGGATTCAGAAGTAGTGGATATCGCCGCCGACGATCTAGAAGGGGCGATCGTCCTTCCAGAAGCGATCGTCGGCAATCGTGAAGCTCGGGCGCTGTCGATGGAGGCGAGGCTGATGGTGGTGGTGGGAGTGAGAGGAGAGAGAGGAGACAGGAGCAAGAAAGAGAGAGAGAGAGAGAGAGAGAGAGAGAGAGAGAGAGAGAGAGACAAAGAGGAGGAGGAGGAGGAGGCGAATGCTACGGCGGCGGCATGCCATCGACCACTTCAACCGAACCAAGATCTTTTCGTGTTGATGATGATGGTGACTGGCTCTATCCGAATGGTTTGATTTGGTCATTGCTTTGCTTTTAATTTAGACTTGCAGTAGTCATTCAAGCATGACGAGCTTCCTAAAATGGGGGAAATTCTAAATGCGCACTATATTTTACTAGTGAGCACCATTTCCCTCTAAGTTGTAAATCCCTTTACTATGTAGTATGTGGTGCTCACTAGTAAAATGTGGTGCGAATTTCCCTGGTAAAAGGGAGTGAAGGGTAAAATTGAAAAAAAATTCGTGCGCAGAGAGTAAGTTGCTGATATTTCAAAACAAAAGTTTGGTATAAAGAGCAACCAGAGCGTTAAGAGTAAATAACAGTGCGCAAATAGAATTTCCCCCTCTTTTGTATTACTTGAATCTAAAGAAATTACGAGGATAAAAATTATACTTAAAGAGGGCAAAATGTAATAACCACTTTAGTTATAATTTTTTTTGGATTTACTAAAATAAATTTTGAGTTTTTAACCAAGAATTTTTAAAATATAAGATAAAATAAGAAGAGATATGAAATTAATTTAAATATGTTATAACATAGTTTGAATCCTTGATCTTAGAGGACCAAATCTAAGCCAACTAGACTAAAGCTCTAGTTGAGTTAGTAAAATAGATTAATCTATTTAAAGTTGAATTCACTTCTTATCTAATTAATAAGATACAATTAAATTTGATTCCTATACCTATTAGGATTCTATCTTTAATTAGAATAGTAATCTAATTAGAATTCCTATTGGACCTTCTAACTAAAGGATAATTGAATCAAACTAGGACTCTTAATTTCCTTTAAAAGGGGTAACTTCACCCGCCCTCTTCTTCCCAAACATAATAAGAGAGAAAATGCAGAAAGAGGAGAGAAATAAAGGAAGGAAGAGAATGGAGTTCAGCAGAGAGTACAAGAGAATTTTTATAGATTTTAGCATTATTTCAAGCCGAAAACTTAGATATATCTTAGATCAAATCCGAGATGAGTCTAACTCACTCATATATATGCTAATAATGTATAGTATAATAATGCTATTATGTTATATTGATTTATGGATTGATTTTTCTATTGAAGCTGTTGAGGGTATGTTTTTTGCTAAAATATACATATTTTGCATCCTTACAAACTGATCTTACATTATTTATAAATCAAAATGAGATTTTCAATTTTTATTGATGGTTAAAAATTTTTTATTGATGTTAAAGGATATATTTTGCATTCTTTACTTTCTCATTCATGTGATTTATGTTGAATCATGAGTTTCAAATATAAAAAATCTAATTTTTATTGAATGATTGTGATAAAAGAGAAATCCTATATTGTAGTGTTCAAAAAGAAGAAATTACATGTTCTAAGGATTTATAACATATTTATATTGATAAGCCATATGTCTATGTGAAGTTTATAGTTTTAATTGTTTTTGGATATATAAGAGAATTTACAACAAAAGGGTGAAAACCACCTTTACTATACTTATCAACTAGTGTATTATCGACAGCCCCTTTGATAGGGCCTTTGACAGTCTCGTGCTGGAACAACCATACACAAGCACTGTCGATAGCTGCTTGATCAGCAACTGTGATAACAACTGCCTATTCAGATGGGGGAAATATTCTTTAGGGGGTGCTGTTGACAATGGCCATGCCTTGTCGACAATGATTCCACTCGCTCTAATATGATAGATTATTATTTTAATGTCAAAAGTGAATCAAAATTAATGTAAACGATATGAGAAAAGTTTCAAACTACTAAAATCAATGAATGAACTATTACTACAATCGTTATATGATTTGAGACTACGGAACACTAAAATAGGACATGATAAGACACTGACCGAATATCAAACTAGTACTATATGTAATTGGTGATAGATATTGTTATATTGTTATACTGATCTTTATTGTTATTATTAATGTTACTGTTACTGAATACCGACTTTAATGAATATTACTTATTAAATTAAATTTACTGAACTGAACAACTGTTACGGAATTGGAGATATACTAGATTTTGAGAAAAATTATGGATTTATGTGATTGATGGTTGGACATAACTTTAACACTAATTTTTTTTTTTTTGGAAGGATCGGCATAGACTCCAATTAAAATAGCTACTATTTTCCATAAGGGAGGATTGAGATAGATGCCGATCAAATTGTTGCTATTTCCCACACGAAAAAATCGGGACAAACTCCAATCAAAATTCTTGCACCATTTTTTTGGGAGTCGATAGGGATGTATTCAAACTAGCTAAGTTTATATTATCCTAAAGTTTTAAATACCAAAGTAAATGATTTTAACTAAAGATTAAGATTAAGACAAATAATTTGATAAGACATAAAATTTTTCATTATTTTAATTGCATATGATTTTATATCACTGGGATATTATTATTTTCCACATGTTTTACTATAAACATTTAGATTGGTTTAGTGACAATCCTAATTATGAATGATCATATATAGATCTTTATCTAAAGATAGACCCACTAGAGACAAAACAGAACATAATATACTTTAAAAAATAGGTACAGTTACAAGACTGTGAGCCCATTTAGCTTGTTATTTTCTTACTAGTGGATTATTTTCTTATTAAAAATATGTAATAAATGCATATGGCACATTGTTTAGTTTCGTTTGAAATATTTCTATTGTTTTAGAGATAACTACCGCATCTATTTTTCATTGGATTTTATTTAAGGAAAAAATCATATTATTATTTTGACTGGATACATTATTTGTTATTATTATTATTATTAATATTCATATTTTTGCTATAATATGACTGCAGTTCTTATTGAGACTTATCGAGTTATTATTCGATAATGAATGTTCCAGCTATCAATAATACAGATAGTAGGGCGTTACATATATAAGCATATATAAAGACGTGAATATTTAAAAATTCAAGCCTCATTACCATCTCAATATTATTATTACTCTAACTTACTATTTTCCATGACTTACCCCATTTTCAATATATCTCCCAACTTACTCAGTTGAGCAAAGGAACAAGACAAAAAGAATAGAATGGAAATTGATGGAGGGAAAAAGGGTTATTAAAATTGTGTTTCAGGTTCAAAACTTTTGACATTCCAAAAAATTTCTAAAAAAATACTAGATATAGAACGAAGTAAGATATCCAAGGCACAATTCACGGAATAAAGTTTGAATCTACGGGTAGCAAGATAAAATTTGGCAAAGATTTAATCTTTATTGATTGGTAACAATATGTCGTTGGCTTTGGAACTTTCTCAAAAAATTTTAAAAAAATTACCAAACTAGAAAAATAGAAAAATAATATCCTCAAACTCATAATCATACTTTGGATAATAGAATTTGAGTTAGATTGGTCAGAAATAAAATTGGTTATTAATAGGACCGCATTAGAATTTCCAACCCGATCGATCCACAAAATAGACATAGATATCACGAAAATAGGGACATTACAATTTCTTGAAAATAAGCTCTTATATTTTTTAATGGACTATATTTGTTTGGATTAGAGTTAACACTCTAGAAGAAAATCTGAAATTATACTTATCAAATAATTTGTTAAAATAAAATTTAATCATCGAATAATATGCATATTTTTTGCATATGTATAAAGCAGTTAGTAGATTTTAGATACCCTTTTCTTTCATATAATTATCATTAGGAGCATTAAATTCATATTTTGACTCCATCTTTAAAACCATAACTTAAATATAAATATCATCTCGATAAACAATAAAAAAATTGAATTATATGCATATGTAATGTTGTTTGAGTAGTGATAAAATAATAAGATCTGAAAAGAAACAATGATATTATAAAAAAAATATTAAGTATTTTATGAACATGATTCTCCATTGATGTTCTTCAAGTGATTTTCTAGCGATTAAAATGAAGAACTAAGCACTTAACATGCCATATATATTCATATATTATTTATTAATATTTAACAACAGCTTTCAACATTAAATATGTTAATTTCCACCTATACTCACTATTTTGTTGATTTTTTTTAGGCTTCATATTATATTTTTTTTACTAAGTTTATTTATAAATCTTAATTTTACTTGTAGTAGTAGAGATAAAAAGGCAAACAGATTAATTTTTGTATAATTAATTTAATTTCATAAAACACACTTTGTAAAATAACATTTAAACTATTATCATATATTTAACATTAAAAAAATCACCATCACCATGGCAAGACAATAGTAAAGAACTTTATATATTATTTACAATTATATTATTATTTCTTATATTATCAAGTGCACCATTTCGAAGAGGAGAGTTTATCAATGTAGGACAAATTAAAAGAACGAAGAGAAGACCGAAGAAAATATGGATGGAGATGATACGCAAAAATATGGAGTTTAGAGGTTTAAATAAGGAGATATTACTTGATATAAATGAATGGAGAAGGAATATCAAATTGATCGATCCGGCGTGATTCTTTTTTTGGTTCATGTAGCCTACCCCAAATACTTGTGATAAAAGGCTTAGTTGTTGTTGTTGTTGTATTTCTTATATTATCAAGTGAAAGAGAATTTTTTTTATAGAAATTTCAAATTTTTTTATTTCGTTTAAAAATAATTGAAATTTTTTTTGCCCTATATATGCTTTATCAAATTCAACAAAATTTAACCTTATTTGCATTTTTAGTTTTCACCAATCAAATGGGTTGTAATAAAAGCAAGCTATTCTTTACCTAGAAGTTTAAATATTCGAAAAAAAAGAAATTCATAAAAGAATTTAATTATTATTTTATAATATTTAAAACATTATACTGGTAAGTATGATGAGAAAAACATTGGAGAACGGAATGAAAAGCTTCTCTAATCATTTTTAATTAAATTATTTTTTTCAAATAAATTAAAGATAAATTTTCTAGGACAACATACCTTACAATTGTCGTTCAAGCTTTAATCGAATCAAAATTAAAGTTAAAAATACTATCATTATGGATGATTGAGAAAGAAGAGATCGATAGATGTTGGATTGACCTCTTTGTCTTTTATCATAGTCTTTTATATGTCTGGTCATGTGAGAAGTACCTTAAGAGTGATGTGCATTTAATAACTTTCCACTTATTGGATATTTTGCCTTGTACATAATTACACTTTTCAGCATTGTCCTTGATTTCCTCCAAAAAAAATAAAAAAATAAAAAAATAAAATAAAATAAAATAAAAAATACTTCGGATTGGGTTTCATTGGAGGATTGATACCTTACTTGACGAATGTTTTTCTGAACGAATGGCATCTCCTGTACTCATTACAATAATAGGAGAAAGAAGCCATAGGAGTAATAAAAATGAGAAAATGAGCGAGATACATAGAAGAGAAATTAAAGACTAATTGCAATAGTTTTAAATAATTAGAGAGAAAAAAGAGAGATTAGAAGTTAAGTTGCAAATAATAGAGGAGGTAATGGATGCGTCTATTTTATACAAAATTTTGAATTAAAATGAAAATTTAATTTTTTAATTTAAAATTTTGTATTGGAAGGATCAAAATTTGACTCGTGGACGCATCCATTACCATCTCTGGTTGAATAATCTTAAAAAATACAAGAGGATTTGGATTTAAAAAATAAAATAAAACATGGTTCTTTCTTTATAGAGGCAGCAAAAAAAAATGTGCTTTTATTCCTATAATTTGATTGTTTTGGGGTTTGTAATAAAAAAACCTCCCAACTAGTCGTTTGTGACCCTTAAGGAGTATCAACAACCGACTTGACTGTGCTCCTTGCTTCCTTTTTTTTTCCTTCCACCGATCAACTTAAATCGGGTTTTGAGCAAACTACCCATGTCAGAACCCGAACCCGAACCCGAGTTTGAATGACCACTCCAGGCAGCGGTTGAGTTCAGGTCGGGCACCGGAGAGGGGGGCTTCTGGACAGCCCAAATTCCAGCAAAGCTAAAATAAAGTGTTACAATTCAATTATTTCAACTTTCATCCAAATCCAAAATAACGACGTGACGATGCAACGAATAAACCGACTTATAGTTATAGGTGGGTATCGATCAATATGAAAGCGGGTGTATTTTTTTTCATTTGTAGATTAGTTAATGTCTTTGAGAAGGGAAATTCTAAATGTGCCCCATCTTTTTTTCTTAGTGAGTTTCATGACTTAAAAACTAAATAATGGAAAATTCTATTTAAACACAACAATTTACTTTTAACGTCATGATTGTTCTTTACACCAAACTCCTATTTTGAAATGTCATCAATTTACTTTATACACCCAATTTTTTTTTCCAATTTTAACCTTCCTCATCCTTTCTAACTCCTTATGTCGTTCGATTCCAAATTTTTTCAAAATTTTTCGAGTCTGATATTAATTCTCAAGCTAAAAATATGTTGGTCGGGTATTAATACCGACCAAAAAATTATTTGGTCTTATATTAAAACTCAACTTGTAGCTTTACACAAAACTCCCATTTTGAAACGCCATCAATTTACTCTATACATAAATTTTTTTTCCAATTTTAATCCACCTCTTTCTCTCTAACTCCTTATGTCGTTCAATCCCAATTTTTTCCAAAATTTTCTGAGTCGGATATTAATTCCCAAGTTAAAAATATGTTGTTCGGATATTAATATCCGACCAAAAAATCATTTGATCGGGTATTAAAACCCGACCAGCAGCCGACATCTCCCTCACCAAAGAATCATAAGTAATAATAAATTACAAATAAATACATATATAAAAACTAAAAATAATTTTAAATTGTATCTTAGATTTATCCTCCAACACCAATTGTATGTTGGAATTTTCCATTTGAATATAAAAAAACTTAAACTTCAAACTCTAATTTCACTTGTCATAGTGAATTCGAAGAATTTAAAATTCTTCCAAATATTTTTAGGAACGTGAATGTAAAAAATTTAAGAGGTTAAGAAATCAAATCAATAAGTTTATAGGAGATATATTTTTTTAAAAAATTAAATTTCACAAAAAAATATTTTATAGGGTTTTAGAGAAAAAACAGAGAAGCAAGACGATGAGTTGTAGTTCTAAATTTTCAAAAGTTTTAATTTGGGATTTAAAAGGGTAACTTAGTCAAAAAAATAAATAGTAAACTTGTAATTATTTACAAGTTTTAAAATCATGTGTGAAAATTAAATTTCCGTGTGCAAATATAATTTTTCCTAAATAATTACAAGTTTGCTATATTATTTTGGACAAAATAGCCCTAAACTCTTTCACCAATCCCCTTTCCACCTCCTCTTCTCCCTCTCCCCTCCACCCTTCCAAAAACCCATCTAATTGCGCTCCATCTAATTACGACTTTGGGGATGAATATGAGAAAATGTTGGATTTTGATAGAGTTTTGGGGTGTTGGGATCGAAGGGGTTCTGGGTTAGGTTTTTATTTTTTTTATATTTTTTTAATTTATTTGTGGGTTGGATTATACCTTCTCAATGAGAAGAATAAATTTAAAAAGGGAACTTTTTTAGGATAAATTTTTTATTTTTGGGATGTTTTGGAAATTATTAGATTAATTAAGAAATGGAGATAAGGGAAGAATTAGTCGTTGCCATGCTCATCAGTTAGAAGAAGATGGGAAATTCTAAATGCACTCCAAATCTCCAAGAAAAAGAAAAACCCTATGGGATTGAATCTTCCGGCCGAGTCGACGAACTCGGCCAGTGTTTGTATTGGTCAGGGTCAATTCCCCAGCTCGGCTTTCCAAATAAAATGGAGGACACTGTCCGGAACTGTAACTCCAGACTAATCTTTCACTAGCTGGAGGGCTAGCCCTGTCATGTAAACTGAATGACCGGACTGTAACTCTGGATGGACACCCAATTTCTTAGTGAGTTCCATAGAAATTTGTGCTAGGTGGTTATAAGGGTAATTGTAGGAAAAGAGTGAGACTCACTGGAAAAAACTATCTAAATTTCAAATTTGGATGGTAACTGACTAAGAAATTGGGCCCTAAGAAAAAAGATGGGACGCATTTAGATTTTCCCACCAGTTGTGAGATTCGCATAATAATATCTTCTAGATGGGCCTTTGAGCAGTCACCACCTATGACCTCAGACCCAGCCCACGGAAAACTCTACTCAGATACCCAGAAGAACACAAATTCTTTTGTATCATCCCCCTCGTTTTCTTCTCCCTTCTAAATTCAGACTCCTTGACCCGCTAAAACACGTAGATGATCCTATTTCCCGACCTTCTAAATCCACCGGTCCACATCGTCTCTTCTCCCGAAACCATAAAATCTAAACCGTCCATAATCCCACATCAAATCAATCCAAAAATCGAAAACAAATAAAAAGCCCCCACAAAGTCCAAACCTCCACCCCCTTCTGAGCTCACGGCTTCCCTCCAATCCCTCCTCCAAAAAACTCCACCCCAAGAAAAAAAATAAAACCCTAATTTCTCTGTCGACAGCTGCCGCAATGGTCTCCAACTTCTCACCGATCAGCGATACGCCGCTGAAGGAGGAGGCGGCGACTCCGCCCAAGTCCTCGCCGATGGTGGCGTTGAAGCTGCCCACGTTCAAGTGGGGCGCCGCTCGCCGGCTGCGACGCCAGCTCCCCGATTCCGGCGACAAGAAAAGCCCAGCGAGGCCTTCTGAGGTCGACGATGAGGCAGCGATGGCGCCCTACGCTATCAAAGATGCTTCCTTTGACTCTCCTCGTCGTCTTCCTCATGAAGGCGGTGGCGATGGCGGCGCCGGCGGAGGCGGCGAAGATAGGAGGAAGAGGAACAAAGAGAAGATGGCTGAGTTCAGGCTCCCACTCAGCAACAGCGAGATCGACCAGGATTTCTTCAGCATGACCGGCCAGAGGGTCCCGCGGCGGCCCAAGCGCCGCCCCAAGGCCGTGCAAAACAATGTTGAGGTAAAGATTACTTCTTTTGGCCTGTTGTCTTTGTGTTTCCGACGACTGAAATTTTTGGGAATTTTTTGTTTCTGGGCAGCATTTGTTTCCTGGATCCTCGCTGCCCAAGGTTATAGCGTCTCATCGCTACAACTGACATGTCGTAAGTCATCTGACATTTCTTTTATTTGTGTTCAATTGTACTGAATTGACTTATTTGTTGGACTTCAAATTACTCTATTTCTGAAACTAATTTTGCAGAGATTGCTTGAGATTAAGTTTCGAATTTTGGTGCTTTAGGGCTTCTTTTTGTTCAGCCTCTGGTGAGTTGAAGTGATGATTTACTGGCTTCTTAGTTTGCACAGGTTAGCTTATTGTATATAAGACGTGCTTGATATCGATAGATTGGTTTTGTGTGCAAAATGCATGCAGTTACTTATCAATGATTTTGTAAGAGACTGAGAGGATGTATGAGTTCTAATCAACATTATAATTTTTATTGAATTAGGTATTTTTTTTGCCCTCCCGGTATATGCTGAATTTTGCTCATTGCGTCAGCAATGTTGAATGTTTTGTGTTCTAGAATTATATATTTTTTTCTAAGGACTGGAATACTGAGGCGGATCCATGTTGAGCTAAGCATATGGGACAGTTGCTTTAAAATCAAACTAAAACTAAATTTAAAAAAAAAAATTCAACTTGCCTATCTCAAATTTAAGTTTTACAACTTTGTTTCTCAATTTTTAGCCTTTCTTTTTTTTAAATTTTTATGAAAGTAATTTTGCCCCTCCTGGTTCAAATACCTGGGTCCGTCCTGGCTAAAATAGGGGAAAAAATGACATGAATTCTTCTTGATGATCAGTTCAATTGGATTCTGATTGGAATTTTTAGGTTATGCTTTTTGGGTATTGTAGTGCTTCTTTTAAATATTTGTTTTTGATGCCAATGTTTCATGTTCGATTGCCTACTATTGGAGAAAGAAATGGTCCAGGTGAAAGAAAATAGCTGTTCCTTGTTATTCATAGCAAGGAGACTAGACTCTGCTGTCGGGAGATGATATTGAAGTATCATTACTATAATGTTCTCTACGTGATTCTCCTTGAAATGACATAATTGGTTTAGTCGTGTTAAAAATCCGGATTCTATGATACTTTCAAACCTATAATTATTCTTATATATGTGTCAATTTAAGAATGTTGAATTATAAGTGCATAATTTTCATGTGCATTAATATTGCTTCAAGTTGAAGTTAAATTTAGATGCCAATACTGGAGAGATACTCTGCACCAACTAGGGTGTAGCATAGCCCTTAAATACAGCATGGGAACCATCTACTTGCTCAGATGGATAATCTACAGACATCTGAATGCATGGACACATTCTTTCCTTTGTTTTTGGGTTGAGCCATGAGGGATTTGCGTCGGTAGAAAGTTTTTCACTTGATATATGGATTGTTGCTTCTTTCGTAATAACATCAATTTTTTTTCTTCGTTATTCCTCCATCATTTTGGTGAATAAAAGCAGTTTTTTTTTTTTCACATTTCTGGTCCAATTTTAATATTTTCACTTGCACTAATTGAGGGCTGAAGCCCAAATTATCCTTTTATCCAGAAACAAATTTCTAAACTTACAGGTTCATGATCATATTTCTATTTACTAAATATTTAAATCTCACAGACAAAGCAAATGAAAATCCAGACTCCTTTTGCAATCACCATCATTAATTCAACTAAATGCTAGATGCTAGAACATATATCATTTTTCCTTTAATTATTGGAGAAATTTCCGACAGTCAGGGAAAATGTTGTATCCAAATGAGCCTCTATGACATCATAACTTCATAATTGAGATTTGTCCTTTTGTGACTGGAAATGCTAGCCTTATGACTTCTGATTCTTTGATCGTCTTTCTAGGGCTTGTTTGAATGGTTGGGTTGAAAACCATTTGTAATTTACAATGAAAATTCTTTAGGTTCACATTTGTTTCTTGGATATAGCATCTTAGGATTATTATCCAAAGTTTGTTTTGATAGTGTAATAACTCCATCACAACTCACTAATTATTGTCTACAAAGTGGTTATGTAGCCGAGAGAAACCTTTGGATTGAAAAAGGTTATGACCTTCCTATTCAAGTCTAAACAATCAGGTCCATTTTTTATTTTTGGCCTAAAATCGACATCAATCTAGGTATTCCTTGTTGATACTAAAAAACAATGTAGATACTAATATATATATATAAATAATAATAATAAAAATAAAATAAAATAAAAGAAAAAATAAAAAATAAAAAAAATCGGGTGGGAACCCACCCGCGGGAATCCCTCCCACGGGTGCCTACCCGCGGGATAATCCCGCGGGTGAGCACCCGCGGGAGGATTCCCGCGGGTGGCAACCCACCCGCGGGAAACACTCCCGCGGGTGGGCACACGCGGGAGGATCTCGTGGGTGCCCATCCGCGGGAGAATCCCGCGGGTTGACACCCGCGGGAGCAATCCCGCAGTGCCAACCCTCGGGTTTTCCATCGGTTTTCTCTTTCCGTTGTTTAATTGGCTGATATCTCGTGATCCGATTTTTCAGGAGATATTCGAGCCTGATTTTGGTTAATCCCGCGGGTGAGCACCAACAGGAGGATTCCCGCGGGTGGCAACCCACCCGCGGGAAACACTCCCGCGGGTGCCCACTCCTCCCGCGGGTGGGGATCCCGCGGGTGCCCATCCGCGGGAGGATCCCGCGGGTTGACACCCGCGGGAGCAATCCCGCAGTGCCAACCAGCGGGTTTTCCACCGGTTTTCTCTTTCCGTTGTTTAATTGGCTGATATCTCGTGATCCGATTTTTCAGGAGAGATTCGAGCCGGATTTTGGTTTCCTCAGTCTATAAAAGACAGGAGCGGATTCCAGAGAGAGGACTTTTTGGATTATGGGACTTTGGTGTATGCCCGAAATATTGAATCTTCTTTAATATTGCCAATTTGATTTTGAATTGCAGCAATAAAAGAAAAATTACAAAATAAATTCGAGATTACAAGAATGGGGATCAATTGATTTCGATTCCCCTTTATTTTTGTGGGTCTAGCAGTGGTGGAGCTTTGTTTCTTTACTCCGTTGACGATCCGATCTCTCTGAATTGAGGAACTCCTCTCTGGATTTTTTGGACTCCGGCCTGTGGAAAATTGGACTCTTCCCCAAAGAATCTCCCAACTCTGCCCAAAGAATCCCCCGCCCTCCGGAATCAATCCCTTTATTTTATAGACCGAATCCGCTCGAAATCCGCCTCGATTCCTCCCTGAAAAATCGGATCACGGAATATCAACAAATTAAACAACGGAAAACAAGAGGAAAACAACCCGCGGGTTGGTATCTGCGGGATCGCTCCCGCGGGTTGGCACCCGCGGGATCGCTCCCGCGGGATGGCACCCGCGGGATCGCTCCCGCGGGACCTCCCGAGGGTTGAACTCCCGCGGTTGCACCCGCGGGAGAAATTCCCGCGGGTGTGCCCACTTAGCAAGTGGGTGTGCTCACTTAGCTTTTTTTTTTTTTTTGTATCTACATAACCCCTCCAAAGTTTTCAAAGTTCTGTATTGAACCGTACTGAATTTCGAAATACTTTGGATTCTTTAATTTTGGCTATAGACCTTTTAAAGAATTTGGTAGACCGAAATAACTATTAACATATTCAATTTTTCAATAACAAGCAGAGGTATGATTTTAACATGCTCATTAGATGACAAACAGAGATATGATGTTAACATGCTTATTTTAAGTCAAGCAGAGGTATAATATTAACGTGCTTATTTTAATCCTAATCGTTCAGTGACATCTAGTATGACGAATCAGGGAAAGACAGAGGTGACATTAAACGTGTCTTTGAACTTAACCTATTCAGAGGATCTGGTCGTGATATGGAGCTTAACCTATTCAGAGGATCTGGCCGTGATAGGGACAAGCTGACTAAACAGAGGTGACGGTTAACGTATTTAGTTTTGGAATCGGACTATCAGAGGTAACTGTTAACTTGATAGCGAGATGATTTTCGTCAGAGGTAATTTTTAACTTAACGATATCAAAAACACATTCATCAGAGATTGTAATGTTAGACTTGACGAAGTGTGAATTTTCTTTTCTGTCAGAGGTGATTTTTTTTTTTTTAACGTGACAGAGGATTTAATCGGATCTTATCTCATTTGATTTTGAATTATAATGTCAGAGGTATGATTTTAACTTGACAAATATTTTAGAGCGTCACTTGCTCTGTTGGAGCAAAATGACAAGAAAAGTTTTACTGTCAGAGGTGAAATCTTAACGTGATAAGGGATTTATCTGATTAGGATTTTTAGCAAACCCCCAGCTATCAACGGATTTGATTAGCCTTTACCAACTACCGTTTGAGTCGGGCTAGCCATACTATTCCTCTCAGCATGGTGAGCTGTCAAGGATTTCGTTTGGGCTTAAATGCCAAACTTTTCCTTTTCCCTTTGCCTTAGCAGCTTAGGGCAGCGATGTATACTGTTGTGACAGATTTGTCATGGGATTTTTAGCAAACCCCAAGGTATCAACGGGTTTGATTTGCCTTTACCAACTACCGTTTGAGTTGGGCTAGCCATGCTATTATCCTCAGCATGGTGAGTTGTCGAGGGTTTCGTTTGGGTTTAAATACCAAACTTTTCCTCTTCCCTTTGCCTTAGCGGCGTTGGGCAATTCATACTTTTACCCCCAGTATGAATGGGTTGGCGAGAAATCTATTCTCTTCTCGTAACCTTGTCGGCATTGGGTAATTCATACTTTTACCCCCAGTATGATGGGATTGGCGAGAAATCTATTCTCTTCCCGTAGCCTTAGCGGCGTTGGGCGGTTCATACTTATTACCCCCAGTATGGTGAGATTGGCGAGAAATTTATTCTCTTCCCGTAGTTTTGTCGGCGTTGGGTAATTCATACTTATTACCCCCAGTATGGTGGGGTTGGCGAGAAATGGGCGGTTCATACTTATTACCCCCAGTATGGTGGGGTTGGCGAGAAATTTATTCTCTTCCCGTAACCTTGTCGGCGGTAATTCATACTTTTACCCCCAGTACGATGGGGTTGGCGAGAAATCTATTCTCTTCCCGTAGCCTTAGCGGCGTTGGGCGGTTCATACTTATTATCCCCAGTATGGTGGGGTTGGCGAGAAATTTATTCTCTTCCCGTAGCCTTGTCGGCGTTGGGTAATTCATACTTTTACCTCCAGTATGATGGGGTTGGCGAGAAATCTATTCTCTTCCCGTAGCCTTAGCGGCGTTGGGCGGTTCATACTTATTACCCCCAGTATGGTGGGGTTGGCAAGAAATTTATTCTCTTCCCGTAACCTTGTCGGCGTTGGGTAATTCATACTTTTACCCTCAGTATGATGGGGTTGGCGAGAAATTTATTCTCTTCCCGTAACCTTATCGGCGTTGGGTAATTCATCATTTTTTTTATTTTATATACATTTTTATTTCTTTATCTCTCTCTTTTTTTTTGTTTGCAATGATGTCCTTTTTTTTTTATAAACGATGATGCCTTTTAAAATTTTTTTTTTAGGTGATGACGCCTAGCATTTTATTTTTTTATTATTTATTTATTTTGGTAAGCGATGAGGCCTTGCAAATATATTTTTTATTTATTATTATTTTTTGTTTATTTTTATTTTTTTTGTTTATATTTTTATATTTTTTTAAATATTTTTATATTTTTATATTTTAATTAATTTTTTTTATTTTTATTTATTTATTTATTTATTTATTTATTTTGGCATCCGTGGGTGCATCCGTGGGATACAACCCATGGGTAGAACACTCATACTACATGTATTTTTTCTCTCTTTTTTTTTAAATTATTTATTTATTTTTTTTAACTTTGTCAATTTTTTGTGGGCGATAACACCCTTTCCTTTTTTTTTTTTCCTTTTTTTCCTTTTTTTTTTCCTTTTTATTAATATTATTTTTATTCTTTATTTTTTTATTTTTTTCATGCGGGAGAGAGGGAGAAAAGTGCGGGTGACCCAGGTGGGCCCCACCCATCTGTGGGTTGCGTCCCGTGCCCGCGCTTCCATCTGCGGGTTGCGTCCATGTGGGTCCCAAGATTCCATCTGCGGGTTGCATCCCGCGCTTCCATATGCGGGTTGCGTCCACGCGGGTCCCAAGATTCCATCTGCGGGTTGCATCCTAGAGTTGTATCCAGTTTTGTCAAATTTTTTTTGGGCAATAACGCCTCAAAATTTTTTTTTTTTTGACAGACGATGACGTCTTGTCATTTTTTTTTTATGGGCGATGACGCCTCAAAATTTTTTTTTTATGGGCGATGACGCATCATAATTTTTTTTTATGGGCGATGACGCCTCATTTTTTTTTTTGACAGACGATGACGTCTTGTCATTTTTTTTTATGGGCCATGATGCCTCATAATTTTTTTTTTACAGACGATGACGTCTTGTCAAATTTTTTTCTTTATGGGCGATGACGCCTCATAATTTTTTTTTTGACAGACGATGACGTCTTGTCAATTTTGGTGGGCGATGACGCCTCACATTTATTTATCGTTATCCGGCGATGACGCCTAGGCTCCGAAAAAAATTTAAAGATTGGATTGCGCCGCCCAAACTCCCACTGTGGTCGCCAATTCTTGTTTGCCCGAAAAATTGAATCTTCTTTAATATTGCCAATTTGATTTTGAATTAAGCAATAAAAGAAAAATTACAAAATAAATTCGAGATTATAAGAATGGGGATCAATTGATTTCGGTTCCCCTTTATTTTTGTGGGTCTGGCAGCGGTAGAGCTTTGTTTCTGTACTCCGTTGACGATCCGATCTCTCTGAATTGAGAAACTCCTCTCTGGATTTTTGGACTCCGGCCTCTGAAAAATTGGACTCTTCCCTAAAGAATCTCCCAACTCTGCCAAAGAATCCCAAAAGTCCCTTCTCTGGAATTCGCTCCTATCTTTTATAGACTGAGAAAGACCAAAATCCGGCTCGAATCTCTCCTGAAAAATCGGATCACGGATTATCAGTCCAAAAATAGGAAACAAATCAACGGGAAACAAAGAAAAAAAAATACGGAAAACAACCGGCGGGATCGCTCCCGCGGGTGGCAACCGGCGGGAGCTCCCGCGGGAGTCCTCCCGCGGGATGCCGCGGTTGCAACCGCGGGAATTTATTGCCGCGAGTGTGCCTACTTAGCAAGTGAGTGTGCCTACTTAGCAATTTTTTATTTTTTTTTTAATCTACATAAACCCCTCCAAAGTTTTCGAAGTTCTGTATTGAACCTACTGAATTTCGAAATACTTTAGATTTTTTAATTTTGGCTATAGACCTTTTAAAGGATTTTGTCGATAGAGATAACTGTTAACATATTCAATTTTTCAAATCAAGCAGAGGTAAGATTTTAACGTACTCATTAGATGACAAACAGAGGTATGATATTAACATGCTTATTTTAAGTCAAGCAGAGGTATAATATTAACATGCTTATTTTAATCCTAATCGTTCACTGACATCTAGTATGACGAATCAGGGAAAGACAGAGGTGACATTAAACGTGTCTTGGAGCTTAACCTATTCAGAGAATCTGGTCGTGATATGGAGCTTAACCTATTCAGAGGATCTGGCCGTGATAGGGACAAGCTGACTAAACAGAGGTGACGGTTAACGTATTTAGTTTTGGAATCGGACTATCAGAGATAACTGTTAACTTGATAGGGAGATGATTTTCGTCAGAGGTAATTTTTAATTTAACGACATCAAAAACACGTTCATCAGAGATTGTAATGTTGGACTTGACGAAGTGTGAATTTTCTTTTCTGTCAGAGATGATTTTTTTTTTTAACGTGACAGAGGAATTAATCGGATCTTATCTCATTTGATTTTGAATTATGATGTCACAGGTATGATTTTAACTTGACAAATATTTTAGAGCGTCACTTGCTCTGTTGGAGCAAAATGGCAAGAAAAGTTTTGCTGTCAGAGGTGAAATCTTAACGTGACAAGGGATTTATCTGATTAGGATTTTTAGCAAACCCCCAGCTATCAACGGATTTGATTAGCCTTTACCAACTACCGTTTGAGTCGGGCTAGCCATGCTATTCCCCTCAGCATGGTGAGTTGTCAAGGATTTCGTTTGGGCTTAAATGTCAAATTTTTTCTCTTCCCTTTGCCTTAGCAGCTTAAGGCAGCGATGTATACTGTTGTGACAGATTTGTCATGGGATTTTTAGCAAACCCCCAGGTATCAACGGGTTTGATTTGCCTTTACCAACTACCGTTTGAGTTGGGCTAGCCATGCTATTATCCTTAGCATGGTGAGTTGTCGAGGGTTTCGTTTGGGTTTAAATACCAAACTTTTCCTCTTCCCTTTACCTTAGCGGCGTTGGGCAATTCATACTTTTACCCCCAGTATGAATGGGTTGGCGAGAAATCTATTCTCTTCCCGTAACCTTGTCGGCATTGGGTAATTCATGCTTTTACCCCCTGTATGATGGTGTTGGCGAGAAATCTATTCTCTTCCCGTAGCCTTAGCGGTGTTGGGCGGTTCATACTTATTATCCCAAGTATGGTGGGGTTGGCGAGAAATCTATTCTCTTCCCGTAGCCTTGTCGGTGTTGGGTAATTCATACTTTTACCTCCAGTATGATGGGGTTGGCGAGAAATCTATTATCTTCCCGTAGCCTTAGCGACGTTGGGCGGTTCATACTTATTACCCCCAGTATGGTGGGGTTGGCGAGAAATTTATTCTCTTTCCGTAACCTTGTCGGCGTTGGGTAATTCATACTTTTACCCCCAGTATGATGGGGTTGGCGAGAAATTTATTCTCTTCCCGTAGCCTTGTCGGCGTTGGGTAATTCATCATTTTTTTATTTTATTTTATTTTATATATAAATTTTTATTTATTTATCTCTCTCTTTTTTTTTGTTTGCAATGATGTCCTTTTTTTTTTTTATAAACGATGACGCCTTTTAAAATTTTTAAATTAAAATTTTTTTTTAGGTGATGACGCCTAGCATTTTATTTTTTTATTATTTATTTATTTATTTATTTTGGTAAGCGATGAGGCCTTGCAAATATATTTTTATTTATTATTATTTTTTGTTTATTTTTATTTATTTTTGTTTATATTTTTATATTTTTTTAATATTTTTATATTTTTTTATTTTAATTAATTTTTTATTTTTATTTATTTATTTATTTATTTTTTTGCATCCGTGGGTGCATCCGTGGGATACAACCCATGGGTAGAACACTCATACTGCATGTTATTTTTCTCTTCTTTTTTTAACTTTGTCAATTTTTTGTGGGCGATAACACCCTTTCTTTTTTTTTTCCTTTTTTTTTTTTATTTTTTTGCCTTTTTATTAATATTATTTTTATTCTTTATTTTTTTATTTTTTTCGTGCGGGAGAGAGGGAGAAAAGTGCGGGTGACCCAGGTGGGCCCCACCCATCTGTGGGTTGCGTCCCGCTCCCTCGCTTCCATCTGCGGGTTGCGTCCCGCGCTTGCATATGCTGGTTGCGTCCATGTGGGTCCCAAGATTCCATCTGCGAGTTGCATCCCGCGCTTCCATATGCGGGTTGCGTCTATGTGGGTCCCAAGATTCCATCTGAGGGTTGCATCCCGCGCTTCCATATGCGGGTTGCGTCCACGCGGGTCCCAAGATTCCATCTGCAGGTTGCATCCTGGAGTTGTATCCAGTTTTGTCAATTTTTTTTTTGGGCGATAACGCCACAAAATTTATTTATTTATTTATTATTATTTTTTTTTGACAGACGATGACGTCTTGTCATTTTTTTTTTATGGGCGATGACGCCTCAAATTTTTTTTTTATGGGGCGATGACGCCTCATATTTTTTTTTTATAGGCGATGACGCCTCATTTTTTTTTGACAGACGATGACGTCTTGTCATTTTTTTTTATGGGCGATAACGCCTCATAATTTTTTTTACAGACGATGACGTCTTGTCAAATTTTTTTTTCTTTATGGGCGATGACGCCTCATAATTTTTTTTTTGACAGACGATGACGTCTTGTCAATTTTCGTGGGCGATGACGCCTCACATTTATTTATCGTTACCCGGCGATGACGCCTAGGCTCCAAAAAAAAATTTAAAGATTGGATTGCGCCGCCCAAACTCCCACTGTGGTCGCCAATTCTTGTATGCCCGAAAAATTGAATCTTCTTTAATATTGCCAATTTGATTTTGAATTAAAACAATAAAAAAAAAAATTACAAAATAAATTCGAGATTAAAAGAATAGGGATCAATTAATTTCGATTCCCCTTTATTTTTGTGGGTCTGGCAGCGGTGAAGCTTTGTTTCTGTACTCCGTTGACGATCCGATCTCTCTGAATTGAGGAACTCCTCTCTGGATTTTTTGGACTCCGGCCTCTGAAAAATTGGACTGTTCCCCAAAGAATCTCCCAACTCTCCCCAAAGAATCCCCCGCCCTCCGGAATCAATCCCTTTATTTTATAGACCGAATCCGCTCGAAATCCGCCTTGATTTCTCCATGAAAAATCGGATCACGAAATATCAGCAAATTAAACAACGGAAAATAAGAGGAAAACAACCTGCGGGTTGGCACCTGCGGGATCGCTCCAGCGGGTGCCAACCCGCGGGATCGCTCCTGCGGGTTGCAACCCGCTGGATCGCTCCCGAAATTCCCGCGGGTGTGCCCACTTAGCAAGTGGTGTGCTCACTTAGCATATATATTTTTTTGATATCTACATTTGGGAAGATTTCGGGCGAGCTTAGGAAATTAAGAAGCGGGGCAGAGCCATCTCCTCCAGTCGGACGGTCAACAGAGGCACTAGCGAATCAACGGAGGCACTAGCGAGGCTCCATCGCCACTCGAACCACATAAAAAAAAGGGAATAAATTAATATTCCCGTTCTTGTAATTCCTCAGAATTTTTGTAATCTCAATTTTCTTGTAATCAATCAATTTTGCAATGGAATCAAAAATGCAATTTTTGGGCAAACAAGAACTGGCGACCACAGTGGGAGCCACTCTGTTTACCACAGAGAATCTGGTGGCGCAGTCCGACCGGGTGCTGATTAGCTCAATGGTTGAGACGCTGGTCATAGAAGTTGATCAGCAAAAATATGAGGAATTTCTTTCTTCCTCTGATTCGGAGCCTAGGCGTCATCGCCGGGTGACGATGAAAAAAGGTGAGGCGTCATCGCCTGTGAAAACTTATGAGGCGTCATCGCCCGTTCGAACTAACAAGATGTCATCGTCTGTCAAGAACATGGCGTTATCGCCCATTCCAAAGTCAAGTCAAAAGTCAAACCAGTCCCTGACCCGCTCCCAAAAGAGAAATTTGAGGCGTAAAACTCAACGAGCACGCCTCAATCATACGGGAAAAATTACAGAAAAATCCTTGACGGTAAAAAATCTCGGAAGCAACCCAACGGGCGCAAACCCACGGCTTGCAACCACGGGTGGCAACCCGCGGCTTGCAACAACGGGTGGCATCCTGCGGTTGCCAACCGTGGGTGGCAACCCGCGGTTGCCAACCGTGGGTGGCAACCCGCGGTTGCCAACCGCGGGTGGCATCCTGCGGCTTGCAACCGCGGGTGCCAACCCGCGGGTTGCACCTCGCAGGAGTGAACCCACGGGTACAAATCCACAGTTGCAACCGCGGGTTGCATCCCGCAGATGCCACCGACGGGTTACGTTAAATGAACACAACGCTCATGTCTCTTCTAGCACGCCTATGGTGAGCACACTACATGCACCAAGAATTTTAATCTCTCTATCAGAGGCGTGCGGGGCCCACACAACTACTCAGACTAGTGTGCACTCCAGAAGAATCCGTAGAGGAGTTGGGGAACAATCTGATGCTGGAAAAGAGCTCAGCCCTGAGATATTGCAGACTCTCCAGTATTATGAACCAAATTTGCGACGCAAGAGGCGTCAAGATGCAGATAGAGAGGAGAAGATACCTCAAGATTTGAGAGACTATCTCAATTGGAAGAAGAACTCCTCACAAAATATCCCTCACTGCCAATGCGAACAGCTGATCTCAACTGTTCTATCAAACTGCCAGTGCAACTCAAAACGATCAGTTTTTGAGCGGATCACCGAACCTAAAAGAATGCGAATGGTGAAAAGGGTGTGCTCAGAAACCGATCTGCCTGCTGCCACATCGCATATGGTTAATAAAGGCAAAAAGGTGGTCGGAAATAACCCTTCGGATAAGGAAATCACTCCAGGGTCAAAAGGAGTTTCTATCGAACCAGAGGGCGCGCTTCTAGAAGAAGTTTCTGAAAGGTTTGAGAGACAAGAAAAACGTCTCGAACAACAAGAGGAGACCATAGAAGAAATGAAACAATTTTTAATTGAGTTGTTAGCCCAAACTAGAAAGAACCAATCATCGTCGTCCGTTTCTGATCGACAGGAAAGAAAACGGCCTGCCCAAATAAATGAGGACAGCGAGGATGAGAATGAAGAGATTCCTCCTCATTCAAGAGAAAAAGAGAAAGTGAATGTTATCATAAACCCTCACGCAGAGAAAATAGAGAAGATGGAGAATCAACTACAAGCTCTTCTTCATTGAAAGAAACTGCAAGAAGTGGGGGTAGTCCATCCCTATTCCATAGAATGGGAGACCGTACCTTATCCTGCAAAATATAAACCGTTGAACCTTCAATCATTCGACGGTAAAGGTTCGCCGCAACAGTACATCTTCTACCTTCTGTCGCAGACAGGACATCTCATGGGGAATGATCCGACTATGACTAAGATATTTGCGAGCACTTTACGGGGGCCCGCATTTACCTCGTTTATGCAGCCACCCCAGGAAACAATTAAATCATGGGCTGATGTAGAACGTGAGTTCATAGCTTGATTCTTTGAAGATGATACAGAAGTCTCTATACTATCCTTGCTAGCAGCGAAATAAGAAGAAGGCGAAACGGTTAAAACTTATGTCGAACGGTTCCGAGAGCTTTCTGTTCGATGCCCACATGGCATGACGCAGGACATGCTTGTGGAAATCTGCAGACATAACTTGTTGACCGATATCCTAGACAAGATGGGCTCGGTCGAATCCAAGTCATGGAAGGATCTGCTTAAGCAGGGTGAACAAGCCGAAGAAATACTTCGACGCCTCGAAATGCAGCAGTCTGCAACCGGAGGCAATACGAATGAATCTCCATTCCATTTTTCCCGTTTTAAAGGGAAAGATATAATGGCAATGGCGGTAAAAAACAACACAGCAAAGTCAACCAAGCTTCAAGCAAGGTCGCCCAGGCTTCAAAAGCAATATTCGTTTAAGGATGAACATACTGCTACTATGTTCAATCTGCTCAGCAAACGCAAGATGCTCAAATTGCCGGAAAGCAAGAGACCGGAAGAGATAGGGAAGACTAACGATCCCAATTACTGCCTGTATCACCGGATTGTAGGTCACCCTACAAAAAATTGTTTTATCTTAAAAGACAAAATTCAAGCGTTGATTGACGCTGGAGCAGTTCAGCTCAAAGCTGAACAAAAAAGGAGTTAGAGCTAACTCCGACACATCTAATGTGTGTGGTCTAAAGGTACCACTTGGGCTCACAACAATTCCCAAAACGAGCTCAGGGCGGTTAATTTAAACCCCCATAAAAAAATCATCAAAATAAAAAAAAATCAAAAAAAATATAATAATAAAAAAAATAAAAAAAAATGAATTACCCAACGCCGACAAGGCTACGGGAAGAGAATAAATTTCTCGCCAACCCCACCATGCTGGGGTAAAAAGCATGAATCACCCAATACCGTCAAGACAACGGGAAGAGAACCAGTTTCTCGCCAACCCCAACATGCTGGGGGTAAAAAGCATGAATCACCCAACGTCGTCAAGGTAACGGGAAGAGAACTAATTTCTCGTCAACCCCAACATACTGGGGGTAAAAAGTATGAATAACCCAACGCCGACAAGGCTACGGGAAGAGAATAAATTTCTCGCCAACCCCACCATGCTGGGGGTAAAAAGCATGAATTAACCAACGCCGACAAGGCTACGGGAAGAGAATAAATTTCTCGTCAACCCTATCATACTGGGGGTAAGAAGTATAAATTACTCAACGCCGACAAGGCTAAGAGAAGAGGAAAAGTTTGGCATTTACGCCCAAACGAAATCCTCGACAACTCACCATGCTGAGGGGAATAGTATGGCTAACCCAACTCAAACGGTAGTTGGTAAAGGTTAATTAAATCCGTTAATAGCTGGGGGTTTGCTAAAAATTCCATGACGAACATGTCACAACAGTATCTTTATTCGAATATAAGGATATATCGCTGTCCTAAGCTGCTAAGGCAAAGGGAAGAGGAAAAGTTTGACATTTAAGCCCAAACGAAATTCTCGACAACTCACCATGCTGAGGGGAATAGTATGGCTAGCCCAACTCAAACGGTAGTTGGTAAAGGCTAATCGAATCCGTTGATAGTTGGGGGTTTGCTAAAAATCCTAATCAGATAAATCTCTTGTCACGTTAAGTTTCACCTCTGACAACAAAAAAATTTCTCGTCATTTTTTTTTCTTTTCTCCAGCAGAACAAGTGACCCTCCAAACTATTTGTCAAGTTAAAATTATACCTCTGACACCATAATTCAAAATCAAATGAGATAAAGTCCGATTAAATCTCCTGTCACGTTAAGATTTTACCTCTGACAGAAAAGAAAATTCACACTTCATTAAGTCCAACATTACAACCTCTGATGAATGTGCTTTTGATGTCGTTAAGTTAAAAATCACCTCTGACGAAAATCATCTCCCTATCAAGTTAACAGTTACTTCTGATAGTCCGATTCCAAAGCTAAATACGTTAACCGTCACCTCTGTTTAGTCAGCTTGTCCCTATCATGATCAGATCCTCTGAATAGGTTGAGCTCCAAGACACGTTTAATGTCACCTCTGTCTTTTCCTGATCCGTCATACCAGATGTCACTGAACGGTTAGGATTAAAATGAGCACGTTAACATGACACCTCTGCTTGACCTAAAATAAGCATGTTAACATCATACCTCTGCTTGTCATCTAATGAGTACGTTAATATCATACCTCTACTTATCATCTAACAAGTATGTCAACATGACACCTCTGCTTGTTACCCAACGAGTACATTAACATCACACTTCTACTTGTTCTCCAATGAGCACAGTAAAATCATACCCATATTTTATGAGATGTGTTAACAATTATCTCTATCTACCCAATTCTTGACATGCCTCATAGCCAATAAATAAATAAATAATAAATATATATATATATATATATATATATATATATATATATATATATATATATATATAAATAATAAATGAAAAAAAAATCCAAAGTATTTCGAAATTCTGTACGGCTCAATACAGAACTTTGAAAACTTTGGAGGGGGTTATGTAGATACTAAAAAAATGTAGGTACTAAAAAATATATATATAAATAATAATAATAATAAATAATAATAATAAAAATAAAATTAAAAAAAAAAGAAAAGAAAAAAAATAAAAAAAATCCGGTGGGAACCCACCTGCGGGAATCCCTCCCGCGGGTGCCCACCCGCGGGATAATCCCGCAGGTGAGCACCTGCGGGAGGATTCCCGCGGGTGGCAACCCACCTGCGGGAAACACTCCCGCGGGTGTGCACCCGCGGGATCCTCCCGCGGGTTGACACCCGCGGGAGCAATCCCGCAGTGCCAACCCGCGGGTGGTTTTCCACCGGTTTTTCTTACGACTTGTGTGATGCTCCATTGTTTAGTTGCTTCCAAAAAATAAAGTGTAAAAAGAAAAAACTATCCTCATAGACGTAGTATCTTAGAGTAACTGTAACTACTGTTACAAATATATTATTACTGAAACTAATACATATAGAATTGGTTACAAAATAAGCAGCACTATTCTTTATATATACAACAAAAAACACAAAAGAATAAGTGGTGCCCTGACAAGAAAAAAAAAATGTAAAGAACTAACTATCTGAACTCTAGATCAAGCTCTCACTAGCACTAGCACTGTTGTTCGGCCTGCTCGGTAAGTATGGGTTGGTGTTGGAGCTGGTTCTCCTTTCTTATCTTCTAGACTTAGATTTAGAACTCATGTGATTAAACCAAACAAATAATACTAAAGAAAAATAAAATGTACTATCGCTGATGTTCATTATAAGTGTTCATGAGCATATGCCATTCAATGTCAGTTGTGATAACACACGTCATGAATAATATAAGTAAAACATTGCTCATGTTATGTTTCAAACTGGATTCAAAGTTAATGTTATAAAGTGCAGAGTATTTTCTTTTATCCAAAATAATATCATATTTAATAATATAAAAAGAATATTATGTCAGGGGTATTCGGATGCGGGAAGTTAATGCAACCATATAATCAAAACCGATAATAATCAATAATTAATTTTTTCACAGGGACATACATGTTTTCTAATCCATAGTATTTATTATTAGAAATCTTTTATTTTTCATTTTAAAAAATACATCAAATTTGGTTAATTAATTATTATTTCATTAATAATTTAGTTTATATTAACAATTAATTATTATCAAATAGTTTGCTTGAATATATTTGTTATCGTAAGAATTATTAGCTTTAAATAAAAGCAGTTTGGTTTAAATTCAGTTTTGGAGAAAATCATTATTTTTAAATAACTAAAAAACTTTATAGTAAAAATATAAAATTTCTAAAATTAATTTCAGTTCCACAGTTGTCAAAAAATAACCCACAACCACGCCTCCTCAACTCCCGGGAGTTTCTAGAGAGGCACACTTTTTTTTGTCCCTAGTGAGCCTACTTCACCTAGTGAGCACACTTTTTTTTGAAAAAAAAGAGAACTTTTCTCAGTGAGCGCAAAAAAAATCTAAATTTACCCTCACTTTCACTATAGTGGATCCAGGACTATAAGCCTAGATCCACCATAATAGATCCGGGACTATAAGTCCGGATCCACTATAGTGAATTCGGATTGTCTAACTCGAATCAATGTTTGGAGTTTGTGGTGAATAACGAGCACATATGTGATCAATGTTTAAAACTTGCATTAAAGAACGAGCACACATTTGATCTCGTCGTGGACGAAAGCAGGGGCGGCGGCGGCGGCAGAAGAGTAATAGTGATGGAGGAGATAAGAGAGAGAATAGAGAGGTTGAAGATAAGGATATTTTTGTCCTAAGATTTAAATGGTAAAGTTGTAAATAAAAGCAAATTTTTAAGTGGGCTCATCTCCTTTGGAAATTCCCCAACTCCCCGATCACCTTCTCAAAAACAGCTCTCGTTCTCTCTGCATCCAGCAACCGGAAAAAAATTCTCCAAAATCTATCTCAAATCTCTCTCCTCCAATGTTGAAACCTTAATCTTAATTCGATTTCTAGGGTTTCGATCCCCAAAACCCTTGTACGCGCCTTCGATGGGGATCTAGGTGATACGCAAGACTATCAAAGCTTCAGGCTCTCCAGCGTCATGTAGAATCCCAAACCCTCGCCTCCACTTCCTTCTGATTATTTCGCCGATCGTACCGAGGCTGTGGCACCCAAGTCCTTCGCCTAAAGTTGTTGTTAAAATGAGAATCGTGTCTGTTGTTCTGCTAGCTGGAGGAAAAAGGAAGCGAATGGAGGTAATCCTTTATTCTTCTCTCTTACTTTGGTTACCATGTCTTTTAGAATTTTTTTATTAACATCATTATGTAGTTTTATCTAATTTTGGACCCTAACTAAACTTTTGGTTTGAGATTGTTGACTTGCAACATACAAGTTAGTGGCCACACTTAATGGTGCTGATTTGTTTATCCTACTTCTTTAATTTGTTTGGTTGTTTGTGGAAGTGTCACTAAGGTACAGGAGCAAAGTAAGGATTTTTCTTTAGAAAAACTGTTGCATTTCTATTTAGCGTGCTTTATAACTTTGACAACAACTCAATTGATGATAGAAATCTATTTCTTTTTTGACTTTCTTATTTATTGAATATCTCTTGATGTAGCTGTCCAAATATCATATGTAGTATTAAAAGCATTATGTCCTATTGTAGATTATGTCATTGCTGCCAACTAGCAGAAAGAAATAAGGAGTTTTCTTTTTCTCTCTTTAATCTACATTAATTTTCTGTCTTGTTTGGATAGGGTTAATCTACAGAATTTTTATCCAAGATTTCTTTTTTCCCCCCTCCAAAGGATTGGGCCAATCCCTTGGAATTGGTTTTTTGGATGCTAAATTTTGACAAAAATTCGAAGGATTATAATCCGAAATGTATTAAGAAAAAGTTTTGACCTTTTTTAATCCAAAAGATTTCTCTTACCTTCATAACCATTTTGAGGGCAATAGTTAATTAGATATGGCGGAGCTAATGTGCTATCTGAACAAACCTCTGTTTTTATGTCCAAGGATTCTAATCCAAAGGAATCTAGGTACAATCACAAATGAAATTCCAAGAATTATCTCCTTAAACATCCAAGCAAGCCTACATTTCAAACCTATTTAAGTGTCTTATTCATCTTAAAGTGGGGTTACTCAATGGAATCAAATCATATGTTTGACCATTGGACATAAAAGGACATTACACTATGTAGACCCTTTATAAGTTTCTTCATTAGTTCGTGTGACTGCCATCTATTGCATATGCTTAAAATGGAAACTCTCAACATATTGTTTCAAAGTAGTACTGGGATTCTTCAGTCCCCGTTTCGTCATTCTTGAGAAAATCAATATGGCTGTTTACAACCTTATGGACCCCAATGATATAGGGGAAAAGCTTCTTTGTAGTAGTAGTAGTACTAGTAGTATAATAGGTGCTTTCAATTATGTTTAACGGAACATCTATTTAGCCTCTTTCTTTTTTGTTATATTCCATTGGATACTATACAATTTTCTACCTCTGCGATCGATCATCAAAAAGCAATGCAATGAGCACACTGGTTACCTTCTCTATAAATGTGTTGGACATTGAAGAAACTAGATAATAATGATGTTGCCTATGTTTTCTGGTATTTTTTTGTTCAATTATCAATAAGGCCAAGTACTGGAGTGTGTAGTTATTTCTGAAGTTGCTACCTTCAGTTGACACAAAATGAACATATTCTAGTGCAATTGATTTTTCAGAAATGCCATCTTTGTGATCCATTGCTTAGTTTGCAAGTGATTTTCCACTGAAACTCTTAGCAAAAAAGCTAGCTTTGATAGTCATGAATCTTTTATTTTGGATTAGCTAACTTTTGCTTTCAATTTTGTTAACCTTTTGCCTAGAATAGTACCCATGTGCCAGTAGTGGAAGTGGAGCGAAACCAAGTCCCCATCTAGAGGGGCTTACTTTGAAAGCACCGATTAATTTAGAAGAGCAAACATGTGTTGAGGATTGACAGAGGATATTCTTCTGGTACTAGAGAATCTCTATAAGTCTATAATTCCCTCGTTTCCCTACATGCATTTTCATACATGCTAATTTATTTTCCACTCATATTTATTGTTTCCTATTATTATATTTCCTTTTTTGTCTTTGGAAGTATCCTTGTTAAATAGTTGTTTTAATTTTTTTTTTTTTCCTTTTATTCTAGAATGGTAGTAAGCTGCATGATCCTAAATCTACAATAAGAGACCTGGAGGCTAAGATCTGGCCAGTGGAAAGTGAGCTGGGTGAGTCAATGACAGAAAATAATATTTACAAGATTCAACTTCAAGGGTACGTCATGTTTTACTAGCTATATGTTTATAATGATGTTAATATTTCATATATGCTTATTTGGATGTTGATTAACTCTAATTCTGAGTTTGGATGAACTATTTGAGAAAGAAGGCTTTGGAGGAGACCGGGGGGAGGGGGTGTAAATAAATATATTTTTTAAATGTCATGATTAGTTGGTGTCTCATAATTTACATTTTTTGGGTAATCTAATAATGTGCCCGATAACCACTTTAGTACTTTAAATCCGATAGTTTTTTTGGGCCAACAATGAATATCATGATCTTTGAGATTATCATTATATTGATTGCGATAATACCTTATGTGATTATTATTAAATTAATTATGATTAATATTCAGTCATAATACAAGACCGTTATTATTGAAAACAAATTTAGTGATAATAACATTAATTGTCACTATATCTTCTTTTTAGTGACAACTGTCTAGTGTGTCACTGAAATTAAATTTAGCAACAACTGACATTGTTACTAAAAGGAGATTTAGTGAGAACCTGTGTTGTCACTAAATTTGTTTTTAGTGACAATATATAATACTTGTCACTAATATACATTTTTTATGACAACAAATATCATTGCAAAAATAGGTATTCCATAGCAATTAATATCCTTTTATGACAATAGCTTATGGTCAAAAATTAGATATGATAACAACAACTATTGTCTCTAAATATAGAATTTTAGTGATGACAGATGTCGTCACAGAAAAAACCCTTTTGGTGTCAAATAAATCTAGTCACTAAATAAAAGTTTTTCATGACTAAATTATAAAGTTGTCACGACTGACATTCGTAACAATTGCATACACTACAACTAAAAGTCGTCAAGAATATCATTTCTAAGGAGTTTTCATGACGATATTTATATTTTTAAAGATGACTTTGTTGAATTCATGTTTGTTTGAATATTAAATTTTTGAGCCAATTCACTAGTTCAAAAATAAATAAATTAGGTGAATGGAAAATGACTTCAAAGTTGAATGCATAGCAAACGGAACAAAAGGAAAAAATAGTCCCACATTGGTTAGAGTGTTGTTAGGATGTTGCTTTATTTAGAATTATTTGTTCTATATTATTGCTTATGTAATAAGCGGAGAAATCTTGAGCACTACGGGGGGTGCAACGCACCGCCCGTACGCGCATGCGCATGTGTGAGGGTGAAGGGGTGCTTTAGTGGCGCACTTGGCACTTTGCACGTATGCATCGTCGCGAGGAGCCTTTAATTCGACCCCTTCATTAAGAGTTAACCGTTAAATGGTGATAACTGTTAGCCAACTGTCGCATCTGTTAGTAAACCGTTGGTCAGGAAAAAAATCTTTAAATAGGCTCTCTATCCAAACTCATTTCATACAATTTTTTATTTCTTTTATTCTTCTTCTGTAGACAAGAAAACATCTCTCAAGACACCAGTTTTCTGTCTTCAGAAGAATTCTCCTGTCCTATTCTTTCCTGCACTATACCATTAAATAGAGAGTATTTTTTTAATCAGATTCGCCATAGGCAATAGGATTGCAGTTTTTTTTCTGTTGAAATAGATCGTTGTATCTTGAGAGACCGATGCCTATGAGAGACTGACGCCCACTGTAATTGATGTGATAATTTAACTGCAAGCGTACAATATCGATTGTAGCGCTATACAGGTCGTCCCATAGAAATCTCAGGTGTTTTGCGATTCTTACTAATTCTATAGTCTAACGGATTAGCATAGGATTTTAAGCCGGATTTGAGAGTTATTCTAATTAGCATATGATCTAGAATCCATTAGTTTCCAACCATGTATTTATTTCTATTATCTTCTACTTATCATAAAAAAGTGATCTTTTAGTTTAATGTTTACTTCAAGTGTCCTGAGTATGTGTTATCAAGTGTTATGCAAGCATAACGCATCAAAAATACAACTTCTCATAAAAACAAACTAATTCATTAAATAATTCGATGAAGAAAATAAAAATCAACAACCCGAAACCCTAACTACACATATACTATTAAGAAACTTAATTCAAGTATAACCTATCAAAATATTAATCTACTAGTTCTTGTATTTTAATATTTTCATAGAAAAATTATATCTTTATTATTTTATTTAGGAAGAAAAATACTAGAGAGCAATTACATAGTGGATTCTAGTTTCATCTACATCCTAGAGCTAAGCTAAATTAGCTACTCATAATTCTAGTAAACAAAATCCTATTTTTATTCATGAAAGCACTTAAATCTAATCTAGAAAACAAATAAATATATACTAGAAAACAATTAACTTTATCTAAAAAGTAAATAAAGACTTGAAAAAAATGGCGTACCTTTAGAGCACGGTATTGTGGCCGTCACTCCTTCAGTAAAACCCTAATTTTATTAATGAAAAATTCGAGTACAAATTATATCCTAATTCTACATTAACTACTACATAAAACCCTTAAATATAAGGATACGACTAATATATAGGTTTCGAAAATCAAACCCTAATTTTGATATAACTGAAAACCTACAAAATTACGTCGAAACCTCCGAAGAAAATTCACGATGTAGGCCCATCTTTTTGCCACCAAATGGCGGCAAAATGCTGCCAAATAACGGCATTATTTTGATAAATTGGCTTGAAATTTCTTCCGCATGAAGTTCTAATCCTTTTCATTTGATATGAATGACTGTATTGGATTTTGAGTCTAGGAAGCATCACTGTCTTGTAGTTTTGCTCTCTTTTAATTCTTTTTCGGACTTGATTTTCTAATTGGGCTCTGATTTCATGGCATCTTCTTGTATGAATCAGATTACTTGAAAAACAAACTGAAAATACCCGAATAACATTATTTATATACAAAAATAGATAAAATATGGGAGAAAAAAAATACAATTTATGATACTAATCATACCCCTATACCTATCTTTTGTTAGTGCCCGAGCAAAATCTAACCCTAAAAAGAAAAATCCTAATTCACTTTCGCAAGAATCGCGATTGCACTTAGCACGTGCAATAAGCCTTTAAACCCCTAGGTTATGCTAGTGGACGAGTGTTGTCTTGTGAGGGTTTGTGGTGAATATACCCACAAAATTCGTAAAGAAAATAAATTAAGAAATAAAGAAAAGGAAAATAAGGATAACAAAAAATTTAAAAAAATAAAAATTTTATACAATAAGAAGAAATTTTTTTAATATATTTTGTTCAATTAATTTTACTCATATACAAACTCAAGAACACATTTAGATTATCAGTGTTCTAAAAAATGCCATATGCGGACGCATATGCGCCTGCATAGGCGTTTTCGCCCCCAAAACGTTTATAAGAGGGAGAATGCGGTAATTTATGCGGTCAACCGATTATGCTGCATAATTGTTTATGCAGATTGTGCAGGCACATAATCCGCATAACAATTATGCGGTTACAAGGGTAATCAGGTCTTGAATGTCAAAATTTGCCTGTAAACCTGACTGGTACCCGCAACCCATCTACTTAAGTTATTTCCCTTCTTCAGCTCGTGACTTTCGTTGCTACCCATCTCTCGAGCTGTCGAGTCCCAAAACCAGCGAAAAAAAAAAGAAAAAATTCTAACTCTCCGTTCCCCCTTTCCCCTCTTTGATCTCACCAGCGACCCAACGATATCTCCTCCGGCAGCTGCGGTCCTCAAGGCGAGCTCTCCGGTGGTGCTGTGCAGGTAATTTTTTTTCCAATTAGGATTTTGGATCTTTTTAGGGTTTTGAACTTTTGATGTTTTTTTTGGGTATTATTCTTCTTGAATATTTTTAATGATTATTTTGAGTAAACTGAGTTGATTTTGGGGTTTGAATTCTTTGGTGAAAGGAAATATTTGGAAAAAATAGAGCTAGGATTTTATTTGTGGAAATTGAGTTGAGGGTTTTGAGAGTTGAGACATAGTATTTGTTGCGAAATTTTGCTGCAGATTTGCAGCAAGTGTTGGATTTTGCTAGAAAAATTAGGGCTAGGGTTTTATTTGTTACGAAATTTTCCTGCAGTTTTAGCAACAAGTGCTGGATTTTGTCAAAATTGTTAAAAAACATTCAGATTGAACTGATCAGCAAGTATTGAACCAGATTTTTCTGCTCTGGATTTTGCTCTGGATTTTTTCTGCAGCTTGAACCAGTTTCTTATGAGGAGCAGATTCCGATAGTATCATTATATCCACAAAAAGTGGGAAGATTGAGGACAGAAATATCATGCATTAGCCCATTTATAACTATAAGTGAACTCCCCTGCGACGAAAGATTAGCAGCAATTCACAATAAGTCTCTCTATTTTTTTAATTTTTATGTAGAGCCAATTTATATTCATTTTACATGCTTATGGTTATTATTTATAATTTTTTAGAGTTTTATAGAACTTAATATATCTATTTTTTTATAATTTTTATGTTAATATATATTATAATATTAATATTTTGCATAATTCCGCATAATCCGCATAATCGGCGTGTAATCCAATTATGCGTTATGCGGTTCTGGACCGCACGCATACTGAAATCACATTTTAGAACATTGTAGATTATTAATTTTCAAATTGAGCGTCATATCAGATATACTTATCATTTTGAATAAAAATTTAAATTCTATCTTTCAATACCTACTAATAGATAATTCATTGGTTCTTATACATCTGATAGTCTATTTCGGCCTTAGACTCCAACTCTAACTCATGATTCATCTCCTCTCTCGTAACAATTTTTTTTTATTTCTCTTTTTTTCCTTTTTTTCTTTTTCTAAGAATATTTTATCTTTCATGCGAATATTCACGCTTTTTTAGGCGCAAAGTATTTGATTACTTGAATCATATTTTTTTTTTCATTCTTGAGCTTATTGCCTTAATACTAGGCGCACCTCATTATTTTATCACTTTCGAGATTATTGCCTTAATAGCAGACGCACTCTATTATTTTATCACTCTCGAGACTATTGCCTAAATACTAGGCGCACCCCATTATTTTATCACTCTCAAGATTATTGCCTTAATACCAGATGCACCCCATTATTTTATCACTCTCGAGACTATTGTCTTAATACTAGGCGCACCCCTTTTTTTATTCTCACTTTTTTTTGTTTTTTTTGTTTTTTTTTTTTTGTTTAGAGAGAGAAAACTTACTCAATCGTTATTATCTTTATCCTTAACCTAATAAACTATTGTGAAGTGAAAAATAGATGTATACTTGCCTTAAAACTACTGTTAGCGGTATTTATTTTTCGGATTTTAATCTTTTTTATAAAATTCTGAGTGTATTGTCCAATTTACTCTCCTATTAAATTTCAAATCTAAATTTGTCCATTTTATCTGTAATTAGGTTGATCTATTGATGAAAATATATAAATAATTTTTTTTTCTAGTTTTTATTTTTTTTAGTTAGTTATCCTAAAATCTACCCGAAGTGTAAAATAAAGAAACCCTAAAAATTTAAAAATAAAATTAAATATTTAAAAAAAATAAAAACCTTAGGAAGAATATGAAGAAAATATTCTAACCCACTCCCCTACACCTAAACTCGTGTATGTCTCATACACAAACAAAGGGTGGTAAATAAATAAGAAAACTATGATATAAATATTATATTTATATACTTATTAGAAAATTTAAACCGGTTACGACCTCTTGATCGCTTTCCACTCTCATAATGTGTCCTTTTACATTTTGATATAGATGAACTTAGTATTTTTATCAGTTTTGCATTTAATCTCTCCATCTTATTTTTGATTTTTCTTAATTTATTCCTACTCTTTTTTTCTTTTATTAAAATTTTAAGGTTGGAAATTATACCTTTATCTTCGATATTTGATCCACAAGTACTTTTCATGGCAGTAAGTATTTTGGTCTTATCAACATGTGAAATAGCATACTCCCCTTGATATTATGGAATTATGAGCTCGATTTTGGAGGGATCTTTCAAATTATTAGGTACTATAACTTTTTCTTTTTGCAGTTCCTTCCAATTTTCTAGTGTTCTGCGTTTGTCATGCAAATTTTCTTCAAATCTGTCATCAAAATTCTAAAAAAAAAAATGCCATACTAGTGGACTTATCATTAGTCAAGTTATTATGAAGGGATAAAAATTCTTCACAAATTTCTTCACAATTTTCATCAAAAGAATCAAATGATAATATGTCACTAGCAAGCTCATCATGAGGCAAATCACCAAGCAAATTTTTTTTTATCACCAATTTCTTTATAATTATTTTCACAATGGTCTAAAATAGGTTGATCACAATATTGAATTATAGACTCATCATATACAAAATTATTTAACTCATTTTGAATCATATCTATTTCAAAAGATGACTAAAGAGCTTACTTGTTGGAGTAAGATATGTTCAAACAATTAGATGGTTGATTTCAAAAAAATTTAGCATGAGAAATCGTTTTGAGAAGATCTTCCATATAAGATGCAGTTTGAGAGGATGATTTTATTTGAGAGGATGATTTTAGCAAATTTTCTATACCTTTCTCTATTGTACATGCTCGCTTCTCAGTTTTATGATTATAATTTTCCTTATTTTTCTCAAATGATTGCATCTTGAGATCATGAGTGAAATTTGAAGAATGATATGATGGATCCATGTACATATTTGATGACAGATATGAAATGGTTGAAGGTAGACTCTCATGACATGCATATCTCGCTTCTAATCTTTTTAATATTTCATCTAATATGTTCAATTGAATATCTTGTTCATGATTACATTTAGAACATGAAAATGAATAACCCATAAAGAAATGATCAAATGGTGGACTCTTTTGATATGACTCCTGATTAGAATAATTTATCCATTCATAATTGTAATTTTGTGTATAGGAAGCGCTCGTAGGTTCATTATATGTGGTGTGAATTTGATTATGATTTAGTCCTAACGAACTTCCTATTCATGGACACTGATAATAATTATGATATGGATCACGATAATGATAACAACCAGTTTGATTTTGAAACATTTTTTTTTAATTTTTTTTGAAGAAGGTGGAGAGGGAAAGAGATGGAAAAGAAAAAAATAAAAAATATTGAATTTTTTTAGTATTTTTTTTACAGAACCAGGGACCCAAAATACAGATATAGAGAAAATTTGGGGGAGAAAATCAACAAAATTATCGCTAAATAGCGGCAAATGCCGCTATTTAGTGGCAACCAGGGAGTTTGGCTCCCTTGTTTTTGCAGTGCAATTACGAAGCTTTTCTTGTCCCTTTTTGCTTTCTATATCTGAACTTTAACTTTCAGATCTCTGCACACTCAACACACACTGTTAATCTGTAAAATATTATAAAAAGCAAGAAAAATACCGTTGATCCTCGGCAACTGCAAGCGTACAGTGTCGATTGTAGCGCTATACAGGTCGTCCCACAGAGATCTCACGTATTATGCGATTCTTACTAATTCTATAGTCTAACGAACTAACACAGGATTCTAAATCGGATTTGAGAGTTATTCTAATTAGTTTAGGATCTAGAATCCACTAGTTTCCAATAATGTATTTTACTTCTATTATCTTCTACCTATCATAAAAAAGTAATCTTTTAGTTTAACCTTTACTTCAAGTGTCCTAAGCGTGTGTTATCAAGTGGTGTGCAAGTATAACACATCAAAGATGCAATTTTTCATAAAAACAAACTAAATCATTAGATAATTCGATGAAGAAGATAAAAATTAACAACCCCAAATTTTAACTAAGAATAGGCTATCAAGAAACTTAACGCAAGTATAACCTATCAAAATATTAATCTGCGAGTTCTTGTATTTTAATCTTTTCTTAGAAAAATCATATGTTTATTATTTTATTTAGGAAGAAAATACTAGAGAGCAATTATACGGTGGATTCTAGTTTCGTCTACATCCTAGAGCTAAGTTAAATTAGTTACTCATAATTCTAGTAAGCAAAATCATATTTTTATTCATGAAAACAATTAAATCTAATCTAGAAAGCAAATATATCTAATTTAGAAAGCAATTAACTTTATTTAAAAAGCAAATAAAGACTTGAAAATAATGGCGTACCTCTGGAGCAAGATATTGTGGCCGTCACCCATTCAACAAAATCCTAAGTTTATCAATGAAAATTTTGAGTACAAAATATATCCTAATTCTACATTAACTATTACATAAAACCCTAGAATACAAGGATACGGTCAGTATATAGGCTTCGAAAATCAAAGCCTAATTTTGATACAACTGAAAACCTACAAAATTACGTCGAAGCCTCCAAAGAAAATTCACGATGTGGGCCCATCTTTTTGCGGCCAAATGGCGGCAAAATGCCACCAAATAGCGGCACTATTTTGATAAATTGGTTTGAAATTTCTTCTGCATGAAGTTCTAATTCTTTTCATTTGATATGAATGACTGTATTGGATTTTGACTCTCTGAAACATCACTGTTTTGTAGTTTTGCTCTCTTTTAATTCTTTTCCAGGCTTGATTTTCTAATCAGATTCTGATTTCATGACATCTCCTTGTATGAATCGGATTATCTGAAAAACAAAATAAAAATACCCGAGTAATATTTATTTATATACAAAAATAGATAAAATATGGGAGAAAAAAATACAATATATGATACTAATCACACCCCTACACATATCTTTTGCTAGTTCTCGAGCAAAATCTAACCCTAAAAAGAAAAAGAAAAATCCTAACTCATTTTCGCAGGAATCGTGATTGCAAAATCCTAACTCATTTTCGCAGGAATCGTGATTGCACTTAGCACGTGCAACAAGCCTTTAAACCCCTAAATTATTCTAGTGGACGAGTGTTGTCTCGTGAGAGTTTGTAGTGAATATACCCACAAAATTCATGAAGAAAATAGATTAAGGAATAAAAAAAAAGAAAAATAAGGATAACCAAAAAATAAGAAAAATAAAAATTTAAAACAACAAAAAGAATTTTTTTAATATATTTTCTTCAATTAATCTTACTAAAGAGATAATGTCCAATGCTAGTCTCGATCATCTTCTAGTGATCATCCAAACTGCTATCATATTCTGCATTCATGAGTCCTTCAAAATAGTAACGTATTCTGACTTTAATTTACATTGTTCTATCTATGAATTTAAATTAATAACCTAATCAGTAAAGTAATTTAATTCAGTCTTTCATTTTATCATCATTGTTTTAGATAATTACACTAATAACTTTAATTCAGTCTTTCATTTTATCATCGTTGTTTTAGATAATTACACTAATAACTTATATATATATTATAGGTATATAGATATTCTGTTTTAAAGTAATAAACTTTTTAAATCACTTCAGATTAAATATTTTGTTCTGTCTCCAGTTTCAATTAATAACAGTAGGTAATAAGATATAATCTTATTAATCTTGTTCAGTCTCTAAAATTATCACGTAACATTTCTGGTTCAAGTAGACAAGAACAAACTTTCTAATCTTATTTTTCTTCTACAGTAGTAATTTCCATCTAAAGTATTAATACAACCATCAATCTAAAAACCGTTTTTTAAGATAGATTTGAGTACTGTTGTGTAACTAAAGAAAAATTAGAACTCTGTCATAATAGTGTTCAATCACTAATTATTTCATATCTAAATCTATTTGCTTTTGCAAAAGGAAATTGTTACATTTTGTTTATAGGAAGAACTATATTAAATCTGAATTGATATTCTGATAACTGAAGCGAGAATGGATTTTAAAATTAGAGAGTTAAAAATTTATTACAAAATTAAGATAGATAAATTGTATTTGTAGATGGCCACTGTATCTACATCTGATATGTCCACTGTAGTAACTCCTGCCATGGTTACTTCAATTGTGTTCTCAAGCCAGTATGAAAAACCAGAGAAGTTCAGTGGTACAGATTTTAAAAGATGGCAATAGAAAATATTGTTCATCTTACTACGCTAAATTTGGCCAAGTACTTGAAAGAGACTGTGCTGATTCTTCAAGAAGATGATCAGCAGTCTGCGAAAACGGTTGATGCATGGAAATATACTGACTTCTTGTATAAGAATTATATCCTCAATGGATTGGATAATATACTATATAATGTATATAATTTAATTGCTACTGCTAATGAACTTTGGGAGTTCTTAAATAAGAAATATAATATAGAAGATGTCGGTTCTAAGAAATATGTAGTCGGTAAGTTTCTGAATTATAAAATGGTTGATTCTAAAAATATGATCAACCAAATACAGGATCTTCAAGTGAGCATTCATGAAATTCATACTGAAGGTATGACTATTAGTGAATCATTTCAAGTTGCTGCAATTATTGAAATATTGTCACTATCTTGGAAAGAATTTAAATATTACCTAAAATATAAACGTAAAGAAATGACACTTGAAGATCTAATTGTACGATTGAGGATTGAAGAAGACAGCCGAATTTCTGAAAAGAAAATTGGAAATCCATACTCTGTTTCTAAAACTAACGTGATGGAAAATTCCAATAAGTTTGATGACAGGAAGAGAAACCACAATGGTGAATGCTCTAAGAGTGGTGACTCGAAGAGATTCAATGGTAAGTACTACAACTGCAACAAGCCTGAATATCGTGCAAAGAATTGCCGTGTGCGCAATGCACCAGATTCTTCAAAAAAGAAGCATCATAATACATATTTGGCCGAAGAGAAAAATCTTTGTGCAAATGTAGATGTAAATGTTATATCTGTTGTCTCAGAAATTAAGCTACTTGGTGGTAATTCCAAATAATGGTGGGTGGACACTAGGGCCACACGCCATATCTATGCCAACAAGTGGATGTTCTTTAGATATGAACTTGTGGAAGGAGAACTACTCTATATGGATAACTCTGAAACTCCGAGGTTGAAGGACGACTTAACATTCTACTAAAGATGATTTGGAGAAAAGAACTTACTTTTACTGATGTACTTCATGTACTAGATATCTGCAAGAATCTGGTTTCTAGTTCAGTTTCGAGTAAGAAAAGATTTAGGTTTGTATTTGAGTCTGATAAGTTTGTACTTACAAAAAATGGTATGTATGTAGGCAAGGGATACATGACTGATGGTCAGTTTAAAAAAGTGTAATGACCATTGCTCTTAAAGTTACTAATATTAAAATTGATTTTTCTGCTTATAGGACTGAGTCACCTTATATTTGACATGGTAGATTAGGTCATATTAATTATTATCTTTGTTAAAATTAATTAATTTAAATATGTTGCCTAATTTTAATAAAAATTTTGATGATAAATATGAAATATGTGTTGAATCAAAAATGGCTAAGCTTTCATTTCATTCTATAGAACGTAGTATTGAATCTCTAGTATTAATCCATATAGATATATGATTTAAAATCTGTTCAAAGTAGAGATGGAAAAAAATACTTTATTACTTTTATTGATGATTGTACTAGATATTATTATGTATATCTAATAAGAACCGAAGATGAAGCAATTGAAATATTTATACAATATAAAAATGAAGTAGAGAATCAACCTAGCAAAAAGATAAAAATGCTAAGAAGTGATGAAGGTGGTGAATAGGAGTCACCATTCGCACAAATTTGTGCTAATTATTGTATTATACATCAAACAATTGCTTCTTACACTCCTCAACAAAATGGAATTACTGAACGCAAGAACATAACTTTAAAGAAAATGATAATGCCATTTTAATAAGTTCTGGTTTATTCCAAAATATGTGGGGGGGAAACTTTGCTTTCTGCCAATTATGTTTTCAACAAAATACCCCAAAAAATTTGGACAAAACATCTTATGAATTATGGACAGGTCGAATACCTACTTATAAATTCTTAAGAGTGTGGGAGTGTCTTGCAAAAGTTGCAATTCCTGCTCCTAAAAGGACCAAAATTGGACTTAAAATAATTGATTGTATATTTATTGGATATGCATATAATAGCAGTGCATATCGTTTCTTTGTTTTCAAATCAGATCATACAGAAATACATAAATACTCTATTATTGAATCTAGGAATGCAATATTATTTGAGTATATTTTTCCTAGTAAATAATATAAACCAAGTTCTCTTAAAAGGACTTGCGATGATGCAATAAAAGAAACATAATCTGATTCTGAAAATAAAAGTAATGATGAATCTAGACAGAGCCAAAGGGCTAAGGTTAATAAATCATCTGGTCTAGATTTTTTGACATATTTGTTAGAAAATGAACCTTAAAGTTATAAAGTTATGTTGTCAAATGGATTTCATTATAAGAATGCAATAAATGTGTATATGTAAAAGGGGATATGCACAACTATATCATTGTATGTCTATACCTGGATGACATGATTATTACCGGTAGCACGGTTGCTCTAATCAAAGAGGTAAAAATTATGTTAGCACGGAAATTTGATATGAAAGGCTTAGATATTGCAGATGTTATTCTTGGTGTTAAAATCTCCAAGACATCTGATGTATATAGTTTATCCTAGTCACATTATATTGAGAAAATACTCGAAAAATTTGACAAGGGAAATAATGATATATGTAGGACACATATGGGTATGAGTCTATATCTTATAAAGAATACATGTGCTAGTATATCACAATTAGAATATTCTCAGATCATTGGTAGTTTTATGTATTTAATGAACTCCACGAGACCTGATATTGCATACTTAGTTAGCAAACTGAGAGATTTACAAGTAATTCAGGGGAGAACTACTGGAAAGCAATAGAGTACTCAAATATTTGAGGCACACTGTTAACTAAGAATTGCACTATATAAGATATCCAACAGCGATAGAAGATTACACTGATGCTAACTGGATTACAGATTCTAAAGATGTAAAATCTACAAGTGGGTGTCTTTTCTAATGGAGATGCAGCCATTTCTTAGAAATCTTTGAAACAAACATATATAGCCAGATCCACTATAGAATTTGAGTTTAACGCTTTAGATAAAACTGGAGAAGAAGTAGAATGGTTTTGAAACTTTTTAGAAAATATTCCAATGTGGCATAAACTTGTGTCAGCAATTTACATCAATTGTGATAGTCAATCAGCAATTGGAAGGGGACAAAATGTATTGTATAATGGAAAATCACGACATATATATCGTAGATATGATACTGTAAGACAACTGCTTACAAATGGAATAATATCTCTTGATTATACAAAATCAAAGTATAATATTGCAGATCCATTAACAAAAGGCTTAACCAAAAATCAAGTATACAAGTTATCGAGGAGAATGTGATTACAGCCCACTAAATAGAGTAACTCTATAATGGCAACCCAACATAGCTGACTGGAGATTCCAAAATCTAGGTTCAAAAGGACAACTGAATTGTGGGGGGACTCGTACGAATCACTGAGTAAATAATTCCTATCTCATTCCTATGGTAGATAGTGATTAGTTTGTAATGTGTAAAGATAAACTAAGATTTTAATGACCTTATATCTTGAAAATCTAAATGGAGTATGGCAGGATACTCTTAATAAGATATCACCTATATGAGTGTGAAAGGGCCGCTTCTATGAGAATGACAAAGACTAAATCTTGAGAGCACTTATAGAGTTATTAGGTTATCCATGACCAAAACGGGCACAACATAAAAGAATCTCTTAAAGTTGAAAGGAATCATGTGAATATTATTGTTTTAGTTTACATTAAAAACTGAATAGTTCAAAAATATCATGTTCACTGGATAGCGAGTAAACTCGGTAATATTTTACTAGAGAAGGTTCGAAGTCAAAAGCCACCTCTCTCGATGCGGCAACTTTCTATTATACTCTGTTTATCTGCATTAGAGTCTAAGCCATTTCATTCATGTGGGGGATTGTTGAATTCATGTATGTTTGAATATTAAATTTTTAAGCAAATTCACTAGTTCAAAAATAAATGAATTAGGTGAATGAAAAATGACTTCAAAATTGAATGTATAGCAAAGGGAACAAAAGGAAAAACAGTCCCACATAGCTTAGAGTGTTGTTAGAATATTGGTTTATATAGAATTGTTTGTTCCATGTCATTACTTATATAATTAAAGGAGAAATCTTGAGCACCACAGGTGGTGCTACGTACCGCCCGTATGTGCACGTGCACGCACGTGTGCGAGGGCCAATGGGCTTTTAGGGCACTTTAGTGGCGCACTTGTCACGTACACATCGTCGCGAGGAGTCTTTGATTTTTGGTGCTATTGGGTTCGGATTACCTTTGTTGGGTTCAGACTTGGATTCGACCCGCTTGTTAATGGTTGTTAGCCGTTAGGATCTATTGTTGAGATCCAACAGTTGTCTGTTAACAGTTACCGTTAAACGGTCACAACTGTTAGCCAATTGTTGCATCTGTTAGTAAACTGTTGGTTCGAAAAAAACTTATAAATAGGCCCTCTGTCCAAACTCATTTCACACAGTTTTTTATTTCTTTTCTTCTTCTTCTGCAAACAAGAAAACTCTCTCTCAAGACACCAGTTTTCTGTCTTCAGAAGAATTCTCCTGTCCTGTTCTTTCCTTCACTACACTATTAAAACAAAGAGTATTCTTTAATCAGATTCGCCATAGGCAACAGGATTGCAGCTTTCTTCCTGTTGTAGTAGATCGTTGTATCCTGAGAGACCGACGCCCACTATAATTCAGAAGCAGTACGGTGGAGGGCAAATCAGTTTTAAAGAGATAGTGTCCAATACTAGTCTCGATCATCTTCCAGTCATCATCCAAACTGCTATCATCTTCTGCATTCACTAGTTCTTCAAAACAGTAACATATTCTGACTTTAATTTATATTATTCTGTCTGCGAATTTAAATTAATAACCTAACGAATAAAGTAATTTAATTCAGTTTTTCATTTTATCATCGTTCTTTTAGATAATTACACTAATAACCTATATATATAAATATATTTTATAGATATATAGATATTCTGTTTTAAAGTAATAATCTATTTAAATCAATTCAGATTAAATATTTTGTTCTGTCTCTAGTTTCAGTTAATAACAATAATTAATAAGATATGATTTTATTTATCTTGTTCAGTCTCTAAAATCATCAAGTAGCATTTCTGGTACAAGTAGACAAAAACAAATTTTCTAATCTTATTTTTCTTCTACAGTAGTAATTTCTATCTAAAGTATTAATACAACCATCAATTGTCACATAATCCCTATTTTCTTATAGACTATTTGTTGATCTCCTGCGCTTGAGAGTACACGATTCAGGTCGAGATCAATTGTCACCAACTGTTAACATGTGCTTCACGTCCTTTTGTCCAACTCACCTTAATTTCTCGTCCTTCTTGCATGGTCATTATTGATTCATGTTTCAGGACCTCATTAGCATAACCATATCGCATTTGGATTAGTACTTAAACTACTAAAGTAGTAATTTTATTGTTAATCTCCATAGGCAACTCAGGGTATAAATAGAACCCCTCCCTCACAAAGTATCCACACTGAAACATTAAGGTAGGAGGCACACTGCTCAAGCTGCTCAACATGGCAGTCACAATGTCTCCCCATTATTATTTAGAAACATTTCTCTTCATCATTTACGGTAATAATTCTCTAGTATATTTATTATTATTGTACATTTCAAATTTTGTTTGATTCTAGGATAAATTTTGAGAAGCCTTACGTTAGCGTTAATTGCCATTTTTTTTGGTTTTGGCATTGAACTAAATTTATTTATTTCTGTTAGTTCAGCAATTATAGATGTGGAATACAAATATTCTGACAAACCAACAGAACATACTTGATTGGGACAAACTAAAATGAGCTTTAAAGTTGTGTTTGGGTAGCTGAACGATCGTATAGGAATATTTTAATTCTTTAATAGAATAAAAGAATTAAAATAATTTATTATTAACCATGGATTCCTCATTAAAAAATGCTAGTTATGATTACTTTATGAATTCATGAAAATCATTATAAACTATACTAATTCTTGGTTTATATCCACTGTGAGACTATTCGAGTTATGGATATTACAAAGAGGTTTTGAAATCGTCATCTTGTACTAAACTTGACTTGGTGTCCTCTTACTCCTAAACTAGCTGCTCTTACTTGACTCTTCTAGTGAGCAAGCAAACTGGTCAGAAAATAAGAAAAGGTCTGGTCAGGTCGGGCTAAAGTCAGGAATGGGAATAGCACTCAAAAATAAAAGTGATACTGAACAAATTATCTATACTTGTTTTCCTTGTGCGGAACAAGAGCCTTCTATGAGAGCGTTTGAATCCTCTCGTTTAGGCATAGTTAACATGGTTTTAATAAGTGAAACTATAGTTTCGAAGAGTTTATACTTGAAACTATATCTTTAAAACTATATGATATTTACAATGGAGTTGCTAAACTACGGTTTTGTATAGTGTGAATTTCCTAAACTCCAAAATTAAAAATCCACTCAGAGTGGATTTTTCCATAACTTTGCAATGGGTGTCTAAAATAAGGTAGTGAGACTCAATTTTGAAACGTTATACCTAAACTAAACACAATTTAAGTAAAACTCCTGTTTTCAAAATTAGAGTGCTTTGAATGTGTGCAACTTGAGTTTTGTAAAAATACCGAAGTGCAACCATAGTTTTGTGAAACCTTGTATGCAAACTAGAGGCATAGGAGCCCCGATATTGATCACAATTAATTAATTTATCATTATTTTACTTTTATTGATCACAATTAATTAATTTTTTCCAAATATTATAATTATTCAGCTGCAGCATCAACCGTTTCTAGTACCACCAATGAGCAAGTCTTGATGGTAACCAACCCTATGACAGCCTATTCTCGAGACTCCGAGATTACGCTCAACGTGGAAGAGTTCATGGATGCAAGCTATCATAAGTTCATAACCGACCTCCGCAGTAAATTGGCCAAAGGAGACTCACAATCAGGCAGAGTTCCCATACTTCCCAACTATGGTGCAAATTCTCACTTGTTTGACGTCTTGCTGACTATCGAGAACCATCGGGCAACCGCCTATGTCCAGCATGACAATCTCTACGTGGGGGCTACCTCATTCATCAATCAAACAAATGGATGAAATTCAAGGACGACCAACAACACCACATGTTGGATTCTAACTCAGAATTTCTACTTTTGGTGATAATTACGTGGCGATGGATGGGACGTGTACTAAGGTTACGGGCATTGGATATACCAAATCTAGTCTTACCAATGTAGTAGCCTCTCTTCCTAATCCTATTAGTAAGGGTAAAGATAAACCAAGTAAGGACCAAGCACAAGCGCTCATCTTCATGGTCCAGATGATCTCTGAAACATCAAGATTCGTGGATATTTTCAAGTTTTATGGAAGTCAAATTATTAATGGCGATCATCTCCCTAAATGGATGCTTAAAGGTCTAGAGAAAAACTGGAAAAATAACTCCAGAGTAGCATAATACTATGATAAGTACAGGAAGAAGTACAAATATAAGGAGGTAAAAGAAAATGGTATTGTGTACAGGAGTATCGACAAGCTCCGCACCATAGTCGGGGTCATGAGATTACTCAATCTCAATGAGAAAGCCTGCAAAATCAAGAAACTTGCATGCAAAGATGAAGGTGAAGAATAAGGAGCTAATTACTGGATGTCAACAGACAGTATTACTGCTCCTTCACCTTCCCGTTCACATTCATAAGAAAGTTTCTTGATTCTGTAGTCCCTCTTATTGAGATTGGGCAATTCTAACATGACCCTAAATATGGTGCGGGGCTCATCGACATTCTTGTGCATAACACAATTTATTGTTACCTCCTTATATTTGTACGTCTTCTTATACTTATCATAGCATTGCACTACTCTGGAGTATTTTTTTTCTAGTTTTTTTTCAAGATCTTTAAACATCCATTTAGGGAGATGATCGCCCTTAACAAGTTGACTTCCATAAAATTTAGAGATATTTACGAGTCTTGATACTTCAGAGATTATCTAGACCATAAAAATGAGTGCTCGTACTTGGTCCTTACCTGGTTTATATTTATCCTTACTAATAGGCTTAGAGAAAGAGGCTACAACATTGGTAAGATGATATTTAGTATATCCAATGCCCATGATCTTAGGTACCCCGTCCCTTTCATCACTATGTAACTATCACAAAAGTTAGAAATTCTGAGTTAGGATCAAATATATGGTGTTATTGGTTGTCTTTGAATTCCATCCATTTGTTTGATTTATGAATGAGGTAGCTCCGCATATAAAAATTGTCATGCTGGACGTAGATGGTGGCACGATAGTTATCAGTAATCAGCAGGACGTTGAACAAGTGAGGATTTGCACTGCAGTTAGGAAGTATAGGAACTCCACTCGATTGTGAGTCTCCTTCGACCAATTTATTGCAAAGTTCGGTGATGAACTTTTGGTAGCTTGTATCCACGAGCATTTCCATGTTGAGTGTAATCTCAAAGTCTCGAGGATAGGATGCCACAAGGATGATTACTATCAAGACTTGCTCATAGGTGGTACTAGCAATGGTTAATGCTGCAGCTAAATGATCATAATGGTTAGGAAAAAAAATTAATTAATCGTAATAAATAAAAGTAAAGTAATGATAAATTGCAAAAAAATAAATAAATCTAGTTTCACTTAAGTAATGAGTTTCACCATATTATATTTAGACACTCATTGCAACCATGTATCCAAACTATGTGGACTTTAATTTTGGAGTCTAGGAGATTCACAAACTATTCAAAATTGTAGTTTAGCAATTCCATTTTAAGTATCATATAATTTATTGCGAAGTTCATCACTGACCTTCGTAATAAATTGGTTGAAGAAGGCTCACAATTGGGTGGAGTTCTCATATATCCTATGATACAAATTCTCACTTGTTCGACTTCCTGTTGACTATCGAGAAGCATCGTTCCATCATCCATATCTAGCACGACAGTCTCTTTGTGCGAAACTATTTCATTCATAAATCAAACAAATGGATGGAATTCAAGTACGACGAACAGTACCATATGGTGGATCCTAACTCAGAATTTCTATCCTTTGGTGATATTTACATGGTGATGGAAGGGACGGGTTCTAGGTACTAAAGTTACGAGCATTGAATACACTAAATCTAGTCTTACCAACGTTGTAGATTCTCTCTGCATGTCTATTGGTAAAGGTAAAAATAAAGTAGGTAGGTACCAAGCACGAGCGCTCAATTTTATGGCCCAGATAATCTCTGAAGCATGAAGATTCGTGGATATCTCCAAGTTTTATAGGAGTTAACCTATTAACTGCGATTATCTCCCTGAATGGATGTTTAAAGATATTGAGAAAAACTGAAAATAATACTCTAGAGTAGCGTAATATTATGATAAGTACAAGAAAAAGTACAAATATAAGGAGGTAAGAATAAACGGTATTGTGTACAGGACAGTCGACAAGCTCCGCACCATATTTGGGATCATGAAATTGCCCAATCTTAATGAAAAGGCTTGCAGAATCAAGAAACTTGCAAATGTAGATGAAAGTGAAGGTGAAGAACAAGGAGCTGATTACTGAATGTTAACAGACAGTACTATTGCGCCTTCACCTTCACCTTCATAGGGAAGTTTCTTGATTCCACAATCCCTCTTATTGAGATTGAGCAATCTCATAATCCCGAATACGGTGCGGAGCTCATCGACAGTCCTATACACAACACCATTTATTTTTACCTTCTTGTATTTGTACTTTTTCTTGTACTTATCATAGCATTACGCTAATCTAGAGTATTTTTTCCAGTTTTTCTCCATATCTTTAAACATCCATTCAGAGAGATAGTCAAAGTTAACAAGTTGACTCCCATAAAACTTGGAAATATTAATGAATCTTCATGCTTCATAGATCATCTGGGTCATGAAGATGAGCACTCGTGCTGGGTCCTTACCTGGTTTAGTTTTACCTTTACTAATAGGCATGCAGAGAGAATTTATAGCGTTGGTAAGATTAGATTTGGTTTATCCAATGCTTGTAACCTTAGTACCCGTCCCTTCCATCACCATATAAATATCATCAAAAGATAGAAATTTTGAGTTAAGATTCACTATATGGTGTTGTTGATCGTACATGAATTCCATCCATTTGATTGATTTATGAATGAGAAAGCTCTGCACATGTAGATTGTCGTGCCAGATACGAACGGTGGAACATGGTTCTCGATAGTCAGCAGGATATTGAACAAGTGAGAATTTGCATCTTAGTTAGGAAGTATGGGAACTCTGCCCAATTGTGAGCCTTCTTCGGCCAATTTACTATGGAGGTCGGTAATGAACTTATGGTAGATTGCATCCGTGAGCTCTTCCACGTTAAGCGTAATCTCGAAGTTTCGAGAGTCGGTTGCCACAGGGTTGGTTACCACCAAGACTTGCTCATTGGTGGTACTAGCAACTGTTTTCGGAGAAATTTCGTTCTCTTTTCATTGCCATTGATATAAGTTACTATAATTTAGTTGATTACAAAGTGAAAAATAAGAACAAACAATATAAGAGGATATATAGATAGTTACTCTCTTTTACAGAAAATCGTGGGATCTTTTGGCAGCTATGAAATTGCTTCGACCTTTGTTGACGATCTGATGTTGAAAAGGTGATGGAGATGAAGATTGAGGCGCCGGATCTCCTTTGTTGCTGGTCTGAAGAGTGCTACGAGCTCTTGCGCGAGATAATTTGTCTGAAGGTCGTTTTTGAGTCATCTCATATGGTTATTTATAAGTATGAAACAGTTGTGGCAGTTTCCTTATAGATGAAGACGGAATCTTATTGTAATCTTCATCAAATATATGATTTCTATTTTATTAGATTTGATTTAGAGATTTGTTGTATATGGTCTTGATTTTGTATTCAAATCAGATATGAATTTAATCAAAATCTCAACTAGAATCTTGTTAGGATTCTATGTGAGGCAGAGCCCTACTGTCCTTAGTCTCGCAACGCGCGAGGCTAAACGCGCGAGGCTTAGAATAGCCTCGCGCCACGGGAGGCTAAGACAGCCTCGTAGCGCACGAGGCCTAGAGTAGCTTCACGGCTCGCGAGGTTGAAATAGCCTCGCGTTCCGCAAGGCTTACATAGCCTTGCGTCATGCGAGTTGTGGAGCCATCTTCCCTTCGTGAATTTTGCTCAATTTTTTTCTCATTCTACAAGACCCCCCTCCAAAGTTCTTGTAATCTCACTTTCAAATTCTAATGAGTTTCGAAATATTTTGGACTCTTCAGTTTCTGGTTTGCCTGAGTTCCTCAGTCTTGACACGAGGCTTTACTAGTCGCGCGTCACATGAAGCTATAGTCTCGCGTGTTTGGGCGGCAAATCTCACCTTGAGATTAGCGTCTCTAATGTTTGGGTGGCAAATCTCACCTTGAGATTAGCGTCTCTAATCAGGATTGTCCCTTTTGAAGAGAATTTTCTTTTTAATGTCGACCCTATTCATCTTCCTTCCCCATCCGAACATCTTTTCTCTTCGTTCTCCGAAGAACCCAAGAACTTTCCCCTTTTTCTCTTCGAATTTTAGCTAAGTTTTCTCCTTTCATGGCTTCTAGATGCTCTACTCTAAGTCATGGCGACATTTCATCAGCACTAGGACCCTTTGCGGTGGCTTTTCCACCATTGATTGGAGGTGAGTATGGTGGTCGGCGATCGTCACCGCTGATGAACCATCTTTTTTGAAGTTTGGATCTTTTGGACTTCCTTATTTTGCGAGGCTAAAATAGCCTCGCATTCAGTACTTCCAATATTTGGAAGTAGCTATTCTATGCAAGGCTTGTTAGCCTCACGTGGAAATGACCGTCTTTATTTGTTATTTGCTAGCCTCAAGTTTTCCGGGCCTTAGTTAAAGCAATCCTCTATTAATTTTGCTCTTGAGCCTTTACTTCAACATGCAAAGCTAATCCCCTTCAATTCATCTTTATTTCCACACAAGGTTATTTTACCCTCGCGTATTCTTAGAATAGCCTTTCGTGTTTTATGCTTTAGGCATATTTTTCCATTTCTTGTTTGTTTTGTTTCTTTGTGAATTCTTCTGATTTTCACTTTCTTGTTTTGGCAGTTAATTATTCCGACGCTGCTCTTTCCAAGCGTAATTACTTCGGATATCGAGGAAGACCAGATGGTACCGTCCCTTTCTATTTCAGAGAGCCTGTGCCTACCTTTACCCCAGAAAGCAGTAACGATTCAGTTGAGAGACTTTCTCAGTGCAACCAGACAACTCTAAGAGAGTTAATTACTGATGCTCCCTTAGAGGGGTCAAATCGCCATCTATTGGAGAAATCAACTTTTCTTTTTGGGGATTGCATCCAGACTTCAGACGAAGCGTTGTATGTGGATGGACACAAGTGGTTTCGGGAGATAGATGGTGTTAGAATGTTTTTGCCTGATATGGCGAGGGGCTATCCATTATCATTTCTCCAAGGGCTCTCTGATCCTCGTCAAATGTCCTGGAATATCACAAGGGGCCAGGATGGAGTAGCCGTGGGCAATTTTGGCACTCTAAATGCTTAACAAGATGATCCTAGCAAGTTCATTAATGGCTTGCTTCTGGGGAGATTTAATAAAGACTATCCCATCAGCGAGGCCCCTTGTAGAGCCAACACCTTTTTAAATAAATTCCTTCCTGCTAAAGGGCAATATCCTTCTCACAATTTCAAGACTCTAGGCTGGATTCATTCCATAGAGAACATGTGGGGGAGCGGAATGGTGGACTTTGTGTTGAGTACTTTCAGAGATGTTCTACAAGATTTTGGATTTTTTTTGGTGCAATTAGGAATGTCCAATTTGGCTTTTCCCACATCACTTACCACTTGTACAACATCCTTGAGATGTATAAGCCATCCTCTGGCACCTTCTTCATTCGCTCTTCATGAAATGTTCGTAGTCTTGCTTTTATCGATGAGAGAGCTGCCATATGAGGAGTATGTACTAGCCTTCGAAGAGCTGAATCAGTTGAATGAGAGGGATAGGTCTGTATACAAGATCTATTGGGAGATGCTATACCATTTCAGAATTTATGCTGAGGTCTTTGGCATGAGGGGCCAAGGGGTTGGGCAAAAAACTTGGTCCTTCTATTTTTTCCGCAATTTTGATGTAGCCCACGTTAAAGTGGCTAGACAAAAGGGTTTGAACATGACGTGATAAGAGAAAGAACCTCAGACCTCGAAGCCACTTACATTGTGGAATCAGACGAAGAGGGCTTCAAAGCAGGTACAAAATTCCAAAGTTTCCATTTCCAAGCTAGGCAACGAATTTCAGACAAGGGACTTCTTGCTGGATTTTTAATACTTTGGCTTAAGAGGTGTGTTGTGCCACCATCTCTTCCTAAAGAAACCATTGCGATTGATTTCGTGTACCCTGCTGTACTTCTCGCTCACGACCAATCTCTTAGGCTTCTTCCCGCAATGATCTGTAGCCTTCAAAATGGTTTAAGGGAGTTACACACCAAGTTCTACAAAGTCCAAACTGTCATTGACGATGAAGGAGAAGTGTCATACAAGACTTCAAATCCCCGAGTCGAGCTCCCTTATACGTACTTGATGGCTTGGTTTGTATTACACTGCCCTAATTTGATGATAGCCTCGTCTTCGAAAGATTCTGCCCACCTCCCTTATGTTGAGCGCTATGAGAATTCAGACTGGACTAGCTACTACATGTCGGCCATTCGCTATTTCTTCGGAGTCATCATAACTATCAAATTTATTATTGTTTCCCTTAGTTCTCTGATGGTAATTATGGTGACAGTTTTCAAGATGTCCGAGAACCAGATGGCTTTACAATAATATCCTCGGGCTGTTTTTTGGTAGCTAATCAATATACGCCCAGGTTATTTAGTATATCACTAGGGAATGACCTGTCATATGGAACCATAACTCCCGTGCAAGTTCGTTTGCCAATTCGGATATTCTCAACTATACATTGGCAACCTGAGCTCGCATCTTGCTATCACGGAAATATCTTCGAAGGAGCTCGGGCTTGGTATCATTTTTGCACCAGTGGGACTGGTGCTCAATTCGTTCTTCCTCACAAGACCCCTGTGCTATATCTCTCCCTAAGTTTTTGCAATTGGTACCTTGCTACTATGTGGCCTCAAGTTTCCGTATCAATCACGATTGCCTTTAGGAGATCGAGAATTATTATTCAAAGGAAAAGAAGTCGAAGAGAACTCAAGTCAAAGGTATGGATGAATTCTTAAATCTCAAAGATGATGACGAGGTCGAAGATGAAGAGGGGGCAGCCAGAGTTAGGTAAGAGGCGGCAACCAGAGTTTGGGAAGAGGCGGCAACCAGAGAGGGTGAAGGAACCGAAGCAGGAGAGGCTGAGGCTACAGAACAGGGGGCGGAGACTTGCGGTGAAGAAGTTAATATTGGCAACGTTGCTCGGGGTGTCACCCATATGAGATCTCGAGCCGTTGAGGGTGGTCCTTCAAGAGGCCGGAAGAAGTCTCGCACTATTTCTACTTCCACAACGGTCACAGCCATTAATGACGATCAGAGACCTGAAGTGACGGCCTCACCTCAGGAAGTGGAATTTCAAACAGCAGGGATGACAGTTCTGGCGCCAAAGACTACAAGTCAAGCACCATGGGTAATCATACCGGTGTCGGCGATCGCGACCCACTCGAAATATGACAGTCCCAACAACTGTTGGTACTCGTGAGAGGGTTATAGTCATTCCACAGGCGGTTAACACTCCTCCACCAGCTCTGATGCCTTCTATCTCAGTACCTCCCCGCAATCCTACTACTAGACTAGTTTCTCCACATAATGAAGTATACTGACTCCTTCGCCTTAACAATTGTCATCTCATGATCTGAACTTATTTCTTTCTTCGTTGGGCATTCTAGGAGCCAGCTCTTCTTGGGTGTGCTTATCTTTGATTCGATCGGACTCGCTTGACTTGGTAGATTACTCTGGGTCCAGCGGACTAGCCAAGAATGTTGGTGGTGATCATAATGATATCAATGCATATGATGCTGATTATTTCCAACCTTCTGCTAACAAGCATAGCCGCCTTCGCCCCGAGGACATGGAGCCGGTAGGTCCCGAAGGCACCATGGCCCCAAGTGCCATTATGACAGGTACTTGCTTAATTCCTGTAGCACATATTCTTATTATTTATTTTATTAAAGTATTAGTCTCACAAGTGTATTAGTTGTTAATAAAATAATTAAAGTATTTTATTAAAGTATTCGTCCGGCCCCACTTTTGAGTAATCTTTGAGATAATTTTTACCGGATTGAGTACCTGATGGGCCTGTCTCATTAGGATGAGTAACCATGGCATTTCGGTCTCTGAATCTGTCAATGCATTTGTCTCCACACGGTCTTCATCAAATGATCGCAGAAATTGCATTGCGGGTCTTTCTTTTATTTTTTTTTGTTTATTTGACGAAGACCATTGTTGTTTCATTAAAAAGATCTAGGTGCACCCACATGATTTCCTCTTTCTTCGCAGTGATCGGATAAAGTTCCTTCTGTCTTAAATTATGTGGGTTATAATTGACCAGCACTATCTTTCTAGTAGGTATAAGAGTTGTTCCTGCAGGAAATTCATTTGTCCCTACTATACGGGTAACCATGTTAGCCGTAACTCTTTTTTGCTATGATTTTAGTTGAATTACTTTGGCTTCGATTAACGCTTGGTTTTTATTTTTAAGTGTACAACAGCCCTTCGTAGAGTGTCTCAAGTTTTGATGATATAGGCAATACATAAGATCATTGGTTTTTCCAGCTTCTTCTGGCCTCGGATTGCTTGGGAATTGGAGCATTCCCCTCTTAGTAAGCACATGAAACAATGTCACTATCTGATCATCTTTGAAGGCATACATGGGTGTGCAACGTTATTTGATCACGTACTCTTCCTTTTGGTCATGGGATTTTTGTTACAGAGTCGTCCCTGCAGCTATGGGTTCTTTTCCTTTATGCCGAGAGGCCTGTGGATGTTGCTTCCCTACTGGAGTAGTCCTTGTGGAGAGCTGCTCTCCTAGGTGGCGGATTATGTCTTTCGCCAGTTTCTCTTGTTTGACTAGCTCTTTCCAATTTTTCGACTCTGCAGCTCCCATTTTGACAAGTATTTTGGTTTGCAGATTATGCATGCATGTTTCTATCAGGGTCTCCTGAGACATCATGTGGGCACTGTACCGACATTTCTCAGAAGTGCTTGATTAAACTTTTTACCGTCTCTTCATCCTTTTGCTTAATTATGGGAAAAGAGTGGACTGATATTTCAGTATTGTCTTTTGAAGAAATGACTCAGGAACTCATTTTCTACATCGGACTATGCCTTGATAGTCCCTGGGGGGTAGCTGCATAAACTAAGTAAAAGCAAGTCCTTGTAGGGTATTTACAAAAATTTTGGTCATTACGGGATCGTTGCCTATTAAGTGACCGATCTGAGAGAAAATAATATATATGTTGGTTAGGGGATCCCTTTCCATTATTTGACTCCAGCTTTAAGGGTTTGTACTTTTCCGGAAGGGGTGCGGACTCCCACTCTATCAGATAGAGTCTCGTAATTCCTGCTTCTTAGAAATCTTTCCTATGAATCAAGTCTTCTAACTGGTTTTGAAGTTTTTCCATCTTTTTGGCATGGGGGGTCAATTGTGAATTCTTCCTTCTCGCCTTCTCCTTGATCATCCGAGTCTAATATTTGTTTGTCTTTCTTGCTTTTATCGAAAGGACCCCCTGCCCAGTCTTCTGTATGCTTCTGCGTATTTTCTAGGATTTTCATAAGTATTGCCTTGAGCTCATTAATGCTCTTCTATTTGGATAAGTCGTTCTTGTGCTTCCATTCGTTGATTCATTTCGGTTGATCGTTCTGCCATATGAGTCATTTTCTACCCTGACCTGGAAGAGGCATGCGATCGTGGCGTTGCTATGACTGAATGATCATTGTGTTCCTCATACTCTTCATCCGAACCCCCTGCTAATCTTTTGTGATTACGGGGTGCCGTCGCACCTCTTTTAAGGTGTGTACGATGACGTGTTTCTTCTACCTCCGTATTAGGGGAGTATTCCTCACTGATCGGTTTTTTTCCTTTATTTTCCATATTTGATGTGATAGCCGGCAGGTCTTCATCTGAGTCGGGAGCTGTCTGTGTGTGCCTTCTTTTGGAGCATTGGACTCTGGTGCAGACAAATGGCTAAAGACAAAAGGTCTCAAAGTTTTATAGTGACAATGAGTAAGGACTACTGCAATTAATTGCCCGTAGTAATATATGATTGATGGGGCTGTACAGCCCTTTCGTGAGGTATTCTTGCAAATCCGAAGTTTCCTTCTGGAGCATTGAGATAACCATTCTTTGTGTGCAGGCCCTATCTCTCGCCAGGGCGTATTTGACCTTGTTCGTGAGGTATTCTTGCAAATTCGAAGTTTCCTTCTGGAGCATTGAGATAACCATTCTTTGTGGACAGGCCCTATCTCGCGCCAGGGCCTATTTGACCATGTTCGAGACCCTGAGAAGTCTCGGGGACCACGCTTGTCAGACAACAGGTTGATCTAACATCTAGTGTTGAATTTGAAATGTTTTGCACAATATTGCTCATTAGCCTTGCGTCCTAAAGTTTCCATGTGGGGTTGGAACTTAGCTTTATACATTGGGTTAGCTTCGCATACTAGTTTAGCCTCATGCACTGGTTTAACCTTGTGTACTGGCTTAATCTTATTCACTGAATTAGCCTCGCGTGCTGGCTTTGTCTCGCACACTAGTTTAGTCTTGTACTCAATTTTGCTCACGCTGGGCTGAGACTTGCCCTAGCATTCAGTTTCATTTACGCTAGTCTGAGACTTAACCTGGCGTTCATTTTCGTTTATGCTAGGTTGAGACTTAGCCACTGCAAATTTTCGAGGTCGCCTAGTCACTTTGAACTTTTGTTTAGCCCCACGTTGAAAATGGGCATTGAGTGATTACGGTGTGCTCTCCGATTTCGATTCCGAATTTGGATCTGCCTTTTCACAGCAATTGTTTCCTCTTTGGCATCAAATGTAGTAATTTCCCTAAAGACTGGGAGGGATGCAATTCACTCTAGCGAGTTAGTGTTTGAAAATCCAAGTGGCTCTCAACAGACGTGAGCCTCCTTGTTGTTCAAAGTCAGATGATTAACTTTTGGATTCTTTATGTTCTGGGTCCATAACTCTCATGTTCACCTATTGTGAGAATTGCCTCTTAGCTTGGCTAGATAAATATGAGGATATATACTCATATTTTTGTTGGTCAAGTTCGACCATTAACATCTCTTATATTTTTCCAATCTTTTCAACATCGGATTGGGCCACTATCTTCTCTTTAGTGTAGTAGATTGCTCCCACTATGGTCGCCAATTTGTTTTCAGAGAAATTTCATTATCTTTTCTTTGCCTTTGAAATAAGTTACAATGATTTAGTTGATTACAATGAAAGAGAAAAATAAGTACAAACAATATGAAACGATTTATAGATCGTCGCTCTTTTTTACAGAAAATCGTGAGATCTTCTGGCAGTTATGAAGTTGCTTCGACCTTCGTTGACGATCTAACATTGAAAAGGTAATGGAGACGAAGATTGAGGGTACTCGATCTCCTTTGCTGTTAGTCGGAAGAGTGCTACAAGCTCTTGCGCCAGATAATCTATCCAAGGGCCCTTTTCGAGTCCTATCATATGGTTATTTATAGGTATGAAACAGATGTGGCAGTTTCCTTATAGACGAAGACGAAATCTCATTGTAATCTTCATCAAATATATGATTTTCTATTTGATTAGATTTGATTCAGAGATTCATTGTATTTGATCTTGATTTTATGTTCAAATCGGATATGGATTTAATCGAAATCTCAACTAAAATCTCATTAGAATTCTATATGACCTACTGCCCTTAGCCTCACGGCGCACGAGGCTTAGAATAGCCTCGCAGCTCGTGAGGCTAAGACAGCCTCATGGCGCACGAGGCCTAGAACAGCTTCGCGGCCTGCAAGGAAATGCGAGGCTCACAGCCTTGCGTCATGCGAATTGTGGAACCATCTTCCCTTTGTAAATTTTGCTTAATTTTTTTCTCATTCTACAGCAACAGTTGATGTTGTAGATAAATGATCATAATATCAGGAAAAAATTAATTAATCGTGATAAATAAAAGTAAAATAATGATAAACTACAAAAAAAAAAAAAATGTCGGGGCTCCTAAGGCCTCTAGTTTGCATATCGGGTTTTATGAACTTTAGTTTCACTTGCGTAATTTTACAAAACTCGAGTTTGTACACATAATAAGTACTCTGATTCTAACAGGGGAGTTTCACTTAAATTGGATTTAGTTTGGGTATAAGGTTTCAAATTTGAGTTTCACCAGTTTATTTTTCTTTAGACACTCATTGCAAAACTATGGAAAAGTTTACTCTGAGTGGATTTTTAATTGTGGAGTATAGGAGATTCACAAACTATACAAAATCGTAGTTTAGCAATTCCATTTTAAGTATCAGATAGTTTTAAAGATATAATTTCAAGATAAACTCTTCAATACTGTAATTTCACTTATTGAAACCATAAATCCAAACTATGCTTGAGTGGGTGAGAGGAACCAAGCGCTCTCGTAGAAAGCTCTTTTTCTACATGGGGAAAACGAGTATAGATAATCTATTCAATACTCCTTTTATCTTTATGTTTTATGAAGGCATGTGATCCATTCAAAATATGGATTTTCCTGTCTAGTATGATAGCTACAAAGCTATTTAAAATGTTTGATTGTAAATTTTAATTTAGTCAATCTATTCAAAAGTATAAATGTATATAGGGGAGTAAATAACAATTAATATGATACTATATTTCATTATGACTTATTAAATATATGACTTATTAATGAAACGTGGGAGTATATAACCCACCGCTTACCTAAAAAAACAAATATCATAATCCATATTTTTCCTCAAAAATAATTCTTTTGAAAATAGGAAAGAGCTTCGCCTGCTTGCTTGATCTCCCCAAGCTTGGTGGTGATCACATTGATGACAGGAGGAGAAACAGAGAGAATAAAATTAACAAAGAAACAAACTTGTTCAACTTGAAGCCCAAGGGAGGGGAGAATAATAGACTTCACTTGCTTAGTCACATGAACCAGAACCTATGAATGACCTTATCAGCACTAGCTTTGTTTTGCTAGTCCAAGAAGGCTAGTAATTAAAATTTGATCCAATTCTGAACCCTTGCCGAACCCTTGCGGGTAGCCCTCTGTAAAGTATTTACTGTTCCTGCAGGCATTTTCATCCACTCAAACTCATTGGTTTGAGTACCATGATGTTCTGCAGCTCTGTTGTGATGCAGTCGGCAGTACAGCAAACTCTCATGTACTGATTCATTTACTTTTATTTTGTTTTTGCCTGTTTACTTGCCAGTCTCAGTCTAACTTAGTTGCTTGAATGAGCGTGATTGGGCTACAGTGTAGTGCAACATAATTAGCAAGAGTCTAATTTTTGTGGCTTTAGCTAGCAATGGGATGAGAATGGACAATGTCCAAAAGCCAAATTTTGATCCGTTTTAGTCAAAAAATTTTAAATTAAAAATTAAATAACGCCAAAGACAGTCATCAAAATAGATGGTCTTACCCTTCGGCCTCCACAATGCCATGGCAAATGTAGATTGGTGTACCATTTAACTTCTTGACTCCCTGAACTATCTTGACTTTAACTTATGTTTAGGATGAAAGAAAGAAATTTCAATTTTGTACATTCAAGCTATGAAGACTCCCGCTCAACCGTCTATTCTCTTTTATTTTTGTTGGACTCCCATTGGGAGAAAGCTTATGAAGGCGTTTTTTAATAGAACGGATGAGACGCCAGCGCGGATGAGTGTTATTTTTCATTAACCTTTCTTGATTACTCTGTGGAATTAATTATTTTGAGGACAGTTTGCTGCATAGTGTCAGGAGGCTCTAACACCCCAATGATGTGTGTGTGTGTGAGAGAGAGAGAGAGAGAGAGAGAGAGATCTTTTATGACCTAAAGAATGGATATGGATATATATTAGGGAAATCTACATAAAAATAATTCAAAAAAGGAATGTCCTTGAAAATGTTAGGACTTCTCTTGAAGGATATAAGAACTCTCATCGCTTTTCATGGCCTTTTGGGTTACTTGTCTATTCTCTAGATAATTTTTTGAGAAAGTAGTTTTGGGTTATTTAAACAAAACAAGAAAGCCTTTCGGTCCAAATGGTAACACTTTAACATGATTACTAAGCTAAACACACAGTAATGGCCTCAAGTATAGAAAATAGTTAGAGAAATGAGAAAGTAATTAAGAGAATGAATTAGGGTAGCTATAGTGCTGACCTCCATTGAGTCAGGGGATTAGGGACTTACTGCTGGCTTGAGCAGCACTGGCCTCAGTGAGCCAGTAGAACAGAGCCCTCCCATGCTCCTTGTTCGCCATCACATATCCTGAGAACTGCACGAACCCCACCCTCGGCTGCTCTTGCAGCATCATGTTCCGGTCCTTGTCTTGTCGGCCAAACTCTCCGGCCGAGGCCATGGTGCCACTGAAGGACAGGACTGCAAGCGAAAGAATGAACATGAAGGGGAAGGTGAAGCCTGATCTCATTGTACCCATATCAAAAGAGAATGCGTGTGTGTGTGTGTGTGAGAGAGAGAGAGAGAGAGAGAGAGAGAGAGAGGCAAGATACATATAGAAGAAGAGGGCAATTGTTGAAAGTTGAAACCCAATGGGTTTTGAGATGTTACTATGTATGCGTAGGTACAGGTTGTGAGCAGCTATGTGTGGACCTTTTTGGTAGATGAGTAGATGTGTAATTACCTTTGCAGTATCTCCATGAATGACTAGAAGAGAACCTGGCACTGGATCTACAGTTACTAACGTATCGGACTTGTCCACCACCTCAAGACCACCAACAGATTCGTCTTCGAGCAGCAGAATGAGGAATACAGAGTGTGTGCATGACGACACCAGTAGAGCCAATTGTTTGTTCTGCGAACCTGTATATGTTTGGTCTCAGTTGGCTGGACAACTCCTCAAAAGAGCATCCATCCAACCCCATGCTCCCTGCTATCTTGCCTGTGATGTCCGCTGCCAGCGCATGGGCGTCGGAAGCGTAGGACTTGATGACTTCTCTGGAAATTGCTCGAAAGAAATACATATGTAAATATCAAAACAGTGCTCAAATTTGAATATGAAAATGAACTGGACAAGTGTAGAGAGTACTTATACTGTGATGAAACTTCCAACTCAGAGCACAATGCATCTATTTCAGCTGGAGATGCAGTATTTTCCACCCTGAACATCTCCAAGTACGGGGTAAGTTCAGAGTGTGCAGTGCTACGGCTGCCCAAGTTCAGATTTTTCCAGTGCTTGACATCACTGGGCAGGTTAAAGTAGGACTCTGGCAGTTGCCTCCCTCATCTCCGCTTATAATTCCGCCAGTATTCCATGGTTGATAACGCGAAAGGAGCCAATTTCCACACAGGATGCCAATAATTTCCTGCTCTCTGCGGGGAATTACAACAGATCAACAATCGGAACGATCTCCATCGTTTCCTTTACTCTGATCTCTCATTCCTCTATTTGGGTGAGATGTAAATAGAGTGATGGAACATCATTTGGCAAGTTGAAATTTCACACAAATGGTCCACGCAGTGGCATGAACTATTCAAGTTTTCACGTGTTTTCACTTGTTAATTATAGTATGCACGTTCTACTATCTGGTATATGTCAATATCAGACTTATCTGTATCTCGATCAGTGGCAGATCAGCTTTCGAGAGCTTAATGCATGACAGCAATGCTCATGAGAATAGTATGCTGATGCCTAAAGCCAACACTCACATAATTAGCCTTTCGGTGCTTTGGCAAGCTTTCCTTTTATTGCCGTCGATGGGCCCTTCAGACTTCACTTTGTTTGTTGAGGTTACTTCCTATGGACAATGCTCAAATAACTAGTATGCAGATGCGTGAGTGCATTGCTGACCTAATCAGAATGCAGATTTCTTGAAGAATTCCTACATACTTTATGAGATATAAAGTAATCCTCCTAATAATTGCAGACTGATATGGGCATGTTTGATTCACAGTATTAAAATGTAGATTACTAATAGTAGTTTCATGATAGTTTGTCTTGAGGCCAATAATCCCTTTGATTTGTAATTGTCTAACAAGATAATAAATATGAGATTAACTTAATATGCGATTAACTATGATCCAAATAATCATGTGTTTATTTGTCATTTTAAATTGAGGATAAAAGAAAATCAAGACGGTTTTGATTCATAAAAGGGTAATTCTTGTGTTTAAAAGCAAATATGGAAGAAAAAAAAAATTCTAAGTGATATTCAAATTCGAAGAGAAAATGAAGGATTACTAATCTTTAGGTGCAATGTGGGAATATTTAGTCCCAATTTTGGAGGATTACTAATTTCATAGGAAAAGTTATCTCGCTTCAATTTAGCAAAACAAACACACGATTTAGTGGGAGTCATTATCCTTCTGCTCAAACCATCCAAACAAACATGACTTATATTTATTATCCTAAAATTGATTGCTCATAATACTTTCTTATAACTTAACGCTATGTTTTTTAGCTGTTTCGAGCAAAAATGGTTGTGAAAAAAAGAAGAAGAGAAATTATCCTCAAAGGTATATGATCTTAGTATAACTGTAACTACTATCATAATCAAATAATATAATAACATGCTAGTAACTAATATTATATGTAAAAGAGCCGATTACAAAACTAGGCATAATGCTCTTAATATATGCAACCAAAGGACAAATGAAAAAGCAACGCTCTGACAAAAAAAATGTAAACTAAATATGTGATTTGTTTGCAGTAGAAATTTGTTGCTTTCCTTCCATGAAATTCAACTTAGATTACAACGAAAGAGAAAAAAAAAAGAACAAATGAGAGGATTTATAATTTATCGCTCTCTTTTACAATGAATTGTGGGATCTATGTGGCGATGAGATATAACTAGTAGTTCTTTTGGACGATCTAACGACGATGGTCTTCTTGCTCTTGATGAAGAAAATGCCGGCCGACTTTGGATGATCTTCTCTGGTCTTGATTCGTTCAAGACTCTTACACGTAACTTGAATTTCACAAAAACTTCCAAAAGATCTCTTAAAAATTGATGATCATCTATGGACGATTGATCTATTATTGATTGGTCATCTCTAAAGTCTCCTTAAAGAGGGTATTTATAGACTTTAATTTGAAAGTTTCTATAGGAATAGGAATAAAGATTTCCATAGGAATATGAAAAGAAGGTTTTTTTTATTCATCAAGGATTCTAATCAAATATTTAATATTGATTTAAATCTCTTGATTTGGAATTCTGATTGGACTCAATTGGGTATTGGATAAGCCAAAATCTCAATCTCAATCAATTTAGAATTATGATTGGACTCAATTTGGATATTGAATAAGTCCAAATCTCAATCACAATCAATTTGGAATTCTAATGAAATCTGCTCACGCGGAGTTAATGCGGAGCTAAATTCATCAGAACGCGGAGCTATGGATTAACTCCGCATTTTGCTCAAACGCGAGGCTAAAATAGCCAAACGCGGAGCTACGGAGTTAGCTCCTCGTTCTGTGTAGAAAATTCCTTTTTACTTAGAAATTTTCACTGCCAACAAAATCCCCTCCAAAGTTTTCAAAATGGCTTAGAACTTAGCAAATTTTGAAATACTTTGGATCTTCAATTTGGTGATCAAGTTAAGATCAAGAAATTCGGCAGAGGTACTTAATCACACATGCTTGAAATTTTGATGGAGGTGGTTCAAGGCTCTAACGCGTAACTTGAACTGCACACGCCAAGATAATCGGGTCATGATCATCAGATTTCGGCAGAGGCGCCTAATTGCACATGCCTAGAGTTTGGTAGAGACGGTTCAAGGCTTTCTCGCGTAACTTGAACTATATCTCACTGTCAGAGATAGTAACTTAACATGACAGAGTTTATGGGATTTTTATCAAATCCCCAGCTATCAACGGATTTGATTAGGCTTTTCCAACTACTGTTTGAGTTGGGCTAGCCATACTATTTCTCTCAGCATGATGAGTTGTTGAGGAATCGATTTCCTCTCCCATTTGCCTTTAACAGTATTGGATAGTTAATTCATATTTTTACCCTCAGTATGATAGGGTTGGCGAGGAACTTGATCTTCTCTTCCCGCCACTTTAACAGCATTGGGCAAAAAAAAATTAGCACTCAACCAGCCATACTAATGGCTAGTAAAAGTAGCGGAAGCAACATGATATTTATTATCGTTAATATTTTCGACACCCCCAACCAAATCTGGCTGCTAGCCAATGAGGATGACTTTGTCACAGCTGTGGTTCAGAGCGTACCCAAGGGGTCAGCTTGCAAGTGCGGGCTGCCCGTGCTTGGTGTCGATATTGGCTTCCCTACTGGTATAAGAATCGCTCTGGCAGGGAACTCAATGGTTCCTACTACTAAAGTTGCCATATTTGCATAAACTTTCTTTTGTTCCTCTTTAAGTGTGAGAATCCCGGCTTCTATCAATACTTGAATTCGGTTCTTAAGAGGATAGCAATCCTTAGTTGGGTGCCAGACATTCCGATGGTACAGGCAATAGTTGGGGTTGTTGGTTTTACCAGCGTCTTCCGGTTTTCCATTTTCCGGAAGCTTCAACATGCCCTTTCTAAGGAGGAGATGGAATAGAGTACCTGTCTGCTCCGTCTTGAATGTATAAGTTCTATCTTGGCGAGGCCTATTCTGACCTGCATCTCTCGGATTTTCAGGTCTTGGTTTTGGATCTGCAACTAGCGTCATCACAGCGTTCCCTTTATTTTTAGGATTCTGTGGATATTGCCTGTTATTCATAGAGTTTTTTGTGCTACGAGATTTCTCAATCCGGCGAATTATATCTTCTACCTGCTCTCCCTGCTTCAACATGTCTTTCCAAGTTTTGGACTCTACAGCTCCCATTTTTATCAGCACGCCAGTCCTGAAGTTATACATACAGGTTTCCACTAGAGTTTCTTGGGTCATACCATGTCGATAATACACAGACTTTTTCCTGAAGCGTTCAATAAAACTTTTGACCGTTTCTTCTTCCCCTTGTTTTGTCGTAAGGAGGGAATGAACCGATATTTCGGTATCATCCTCAAAGAAACGTACCAAGAACTGTTTCTCGACATCATACCAAGCATTTATGGTTCCCAGGGGCAACTGCATAAACCATGTGTCGGCAGGCCCTCGCAGGGTGCTCGCAAATACTTTGGTCATTACGGGATCATTTCCCATTAGATGACCTGCATGCGATAAAAAGTAATATAAGTGTTGGTTTGGGGACCCCTTCCTGCCATATGACTCCAATTTGAGGGGTTTATATTTTTCTGGATAAGAGGCAAAGTTCCACTCAAGCGGATATGGCCTTGAAACCCCCGATTTGTTTAGCTCTTTCTTTTGCATTAACGCATCTAGTTGCTTCTGTAGGTTTTCCATCTTCTCTTCATGAAAATCATGGAAAGAATATTTATCTTCATTCTCATGTGCTGAATAAGCCTTTTCTTCTTTATCTTCTTCATTTGTCTTAGGTGGCGGTTCCAAAGAAGTTTTAGCCTTATCGTCGGCTATCTTCTGGGTATTTTCGACCACTTTTAGAAGCATTAGTTTGAGGTCATTAATGGTCTTTTGCTGACCTCGAATTATCTGCTCTTGGGCTTCTATCCTTTGGTCAATATCATCTGACCTGTCTACCACGTGTGAGTGTGATTTCAGTGATCGGGAGGATGCACAAGATTGTATGGAAGCTATGGCTGAATTGTCGCTGTCATTATCATAAGAATCTTTTGTAAGTTTCTTGTATTTTCGAGGAGCGACAGCGCCTGATTTGAGCCAGGTGAAATGATGAGGTTCTTCATCGTCTGCATCTGACTCATATTTTTTCTCTATAATCTTTTTACCTTTGTTGACTATATTTGAGGTCACTGCGTTTAATTCTTTTTCTTTAATTTTGTATCTTAGATCATTCTTTCTTCTCTTTGGAGTATCATGATGAGACTCAGTTATTCTGTTAAATACAGACACTTTCTTTTTAATACAATAGCAATTATCCAATACAACAGATATGGCTGTTATGAGCTGCTCACAATGACATATTGAGTGTGGCTGAGCTTGAGTCATATTTCTCATTTTTGTCAAGTAATTTCTGAGATTGGTGACCTTGGATGACGAAGAATCGGGGGGGCCACCTGGTTGTTGAGAGGGTCCAGGGGCCCACTGAACCTTCTTGGAATCATTAGAATCAAGTCCTGATCTAATAGTGTGATTATCAAACATGATTCTATATTCAGATTGATTCATACGCAGAGCTGAGAATTAGCTTGGCATTTTGATACGCGGGGCTAAATAATAGCTTCGTTTTTTTGCACGCTAGCCTTGCATTTCACGCTGGCTTGGCGTCTCTGCAGAAGTTTATCTTCTGGGATATTAGCCTTGCGTGGAGAAAAATTCTTGCATGCTGGCTTACTTTTGCGATTTACGCAGGTGATAATTTCACGTTTAGCGCAATTTTTGCGATTAACGCAAATTTGCCACTCATCTTCACGATTTACGCGAAGGTGAGGAGTCTCGCGATTAACGCAAGTGTTACTGGCTTTGCATTTATCGCTAGGCTCAGTTTTAGTCTCGCGTGGAGAATCACACGCTGGTTCTAGAAAAATTTTATCCTCGCGGTTTACGTGAGTGTCAGAAATCTTGCGATTAACGCAAGTCTTACTGGCTTCGCATTTATCGCTAGGCTCAGTATTAGCCTTGCGTGGAGAATCACACGCTGGCTCTAGGAAAAATTTATCCTCGCGTTTAACGCGAGCTTCAGAAATCTTGCGATTAACGTAAGTCTTCTAGCTTCGCGTTCTCGCTAAGCTCAGTCTTAGCCTCGCGTGGAGAATCACCATCACACGCTGGCTCTAGGGAAAGTTTATCCTCGCGATTTACGCAAGTCTTAGCCTCGCGTGTAGAATCACACGCTGGCTTTAAAGAAAGTTTATCCTCGCGATTAACGTGAGCTTCTCCGGTTTTAATCCCAGATAAAATAGCCTCACGTGGATAATCACACGCTGGTTTGTCCTTGCGATTAACGCAAGTTGCAGCTTCGCTTTTAATGCGATATTGACAAGCCTTACGATTAACACAAGCTAGTTCGCGAGGTACAGTAGCCTCGTGTTCTGCTGCCTGAATAGCCTCGCGTTTATCGCGGGCTTTGAGGGCCTTTCGCCTAACTCTCCGATTTCGGTTGCGGAGTTGGGCTCTGGTCAAACCAGTTTTCAAGCCTTCTTCGGCAGTAGAGAGATCACCCCCTGTTAGGGTTTCCTGTCCAAACAACGGCTCTATGGCCGTGGTCTCCACGGATCCCCGATTAACGGTGGATTCTCGATTACCCGATTTACGGGTATTGGAGCGTACGTGACGATAGCGTCGCATTTCGGTCAGATTACCTGACTCAGAGGAGAGATATTCCTCGTACTTCTGCTGGTCGATCTCTACGACTAGCATGTCCACGTCGGATCCGATCCTCTCGATGTCAGATTGCGCCACGATCTCTTCTTTGGTGAAAGAGATTTCTCCCACTGTGGTCGTCAGTTTGTTTGCAGCAGAAATTTGTTGCTTTCATTCCATTGAAATCAACTTAGATTACAACGAAAGAGAACAATAAAAGAACAAACGAGAGGATTTATAATTTATCGCTCTCTTTTACAATGAATTGTGGGATCTATGTGGTGATGGGATCTAACTAGTAGTTCCTTTGGACAATCTGACGATGATGGTTTTGCTCTTGATGAAGAAGATGCCGGCCGATTTTGGATGATCTTCTCTGGTCTTGATTCGTTCAAGGCTCTCACGCGTAACTTGAACTTCACAAAAACTTCCAAAAGATCTCTTAAAGATTGATGATCATCTATGGATGATTGATCTATTATTGATTGATCCTCTCTAAAGTCTACTCAAAGAGGGTATTTATAGACTTTAATTTGAAAGTTCCTATAGGAATAGGAATAAAGATTTCCAAAGGAATAGGAAAAAAAGGTTTTTGTATTCATCAAGGATTCTAATCAAATATTTAATATTGATTTAAACCTCTTGATTTGGAATTCTGATTGGACTCAATTTGGGTATTGGATAAGCCAAAATCTCAATATCAATCAATTTAGGATTCTGATTGGACTCAATTTGGATATTGGATAAGTCCAAATGTCAATCACAATCAATTTGGAATTCTAATGAAATCTGCTCACGCGGAGTTAACGCGGAGCTAAATTCATCAGAACGCGGAGCTATGGATTAACTCCGCGTTTTGCTCAAACGCGAGGCTAAAATAGCCAAACGTAGAGCTACTGAGTTAGCTCCGCGTTCTGTATCCGTAGCTCCGCGTTCTATATGGAAAATTCCTTTTTACTTAGAAATTTTCACTGCCAACATGATTCTCAATCAAACTCACATTAGTTACTATTGTTCAGCCTACTAGATAATGTATGGGCCGTTAATTGGAGCTGGTTCTCCTTTCTCGTCTTCTAAACCAAGGTTTAGAATTTAGAGGATTAAACTCAGCAAGTGACACAAAGTAAAAGAAGGCATACTATCATGATACTCATAATATTTGTTTGCGAGCATATGTCATGTCAGTGCCGGTCATGATAATATAAGTCATTAAAAATTTAAATAAATGCTATTCTTATTATGGTCAAAACTGGATTCGAAGTTAATGTTGCTACATAGGTGTAACTTCCCTATTGTTTTAAAACCCACTTTTTTTTTTCACCTTTACTTATTTGTTTTTGTCCAATAATAAACTCAATTGATTTAAATCAACTTATGCTATGACACTCTTGTAAATTATAAGAGTGAGTAATTGGGAGAGTGTTATCCCATATCTCCTTCATGACACCACCACTCCTCTCTCCACTCTCCCTTGGTTGAGTACAAAAGACTCAATTCCCTTTTTTCCTCATTCAGAACTCACTCTCTCTTCACTCTCTTTCCCTCTTCATCTTCCTCAAGTTGCACCCAAACTCAAGCTCGCCTCCAACTAAATCTAAACACCTCTTTGGAGCTCGGTTTCAACAAGGCAAGAAATCACGTGTCTTAAGAAAGAAATCATGTGTTTTCATCAAGAATCATCGCACTTTAAATATATAAAAATTTAATTTTTAATTAAGAAACTTTTCCTTTAACTTTTCTAGAAAGAAAATAACTCTCAGATCTTCCAATCTTCGAGCTCGGCAGATCTCAATATAATTGGCAAAATGTTTGACTCACCACTCCAAATAAGTCCATTTGTCTTCAATTTATGTTAAAACTTGATTCTCTACAACCTATCACCTTCACCAATATTAACTGTAGCCTAGTCAAAATCTGATTAAAAATTGATTTGTTGCATTACTGCTCTATATTGTTACTTGCATATCCTTGTGGCATTTTGATCATAACTTTTGATGTAAGAGTCCAAATGGGTTCATTCGTTTTGGAATTATGTTAAAATTAAATTCTCTACAAATCTCTCTATTTTGTGTTTGCTAATATTACCTTTATCCTAGTAGAAACTCAAGTAGAACTTGAAGTAGGCATGCAACCTCTAAGTTACCCATTATACACCCTCTTGGTATTTTTATTATAACTTTTTTTTTTCTAAAGCTCCAATCAAACTTATTTTGGTCCCATTGGAAGGAATACTCAATTTCCTTCAATTCTCATATACATTATACCTAATTCCGCATCTAACTCCACTAAAATTGCACTCAAAGTTGACCTTATGTGTTGCACTCAGCTCTGCGGATGTTTGCTCCACCAACCTTTATTAGCGGAGATGTTACTTTGCCGACACTATTGACTAGGATGGACCTCCGCTAGCCTTGTTAGCAGATATGTTACCTCACCAATACATTGGCGAGGTCCCAACTCCGCCAAGAAAGAGTATCCCTACCAAACAACCTTCTTTTCCGCCAACACTAGAGAGGCATTGCTGGCACATGGTATGGTACAGTTTCACTAAAATACTCATAACTTTTAATCCACACCTCCGATCAAGTTGATCTTGAATTCGTTGGAAAGAGGATTTAATAATTTAAAAATTCTATGATAGATACCTTTCTAATTTCTACTATATCCTAATCAAATCTTAACTTGAATTTAGAGTTTTCATATAATAACAAAACTCTTAGGCCATGCTCAGTAAACCAATGATATCATTTGGTTTCGAACATTGATTAAGCCTATCTTAAGTTTGTTTGAATGAGAAGTTAATTCTCTACAACTTCCATTTATATTTTTTCTTATATTCTAATTATATAAAATGATACAAACTACTTAAAATCTCAATAGTTGTAAGATGGCTAAACAACAATGGAGTTGCTGAAACTCATCGTGGTTCGTCATTTCCGCTTATGAGTTTTGCCCAACTGTAGTCCTATTTATGAACTCTACCTCCATCATATTTTCTTGATTTTCATATTATTTTGGTAATTTGGTTCTTACCTTATCACCTAAACTCCGTCTAAACTAATCATTTTCGCCAACTTTATCAACTCCGCCAACACAACTAATCCCTGCTAATCCTACTCATTCTCGTCAATACTACTAATCTACACTAACATTACTCATCCCTGCCAATACTACTTGTCTCTTCTAACTCAGTTAAGACTATTCAACTCCACCAACCCCACTAATCTCTATCATTCCGCCAACTCGCCTTATTTTGGCCAATTTGACTCACATCCACTAGAATTCTACCTACCGGATCTCTTCATTGCAACTCTACTCTCCTCGCCAACTCTCACATAAGACTTAGCCAAACTCGTTCGCTATGCTTGTTAAGAATTAACTGGAGGTCAACTTTATTACATAAATTCAGGATTTATTATTTTGTTATTTTAATAGACTTAGTTCACTGATGACTTACATGATAATTCTTAACCTCTTAAATTTGGTGACTTTACTTTTCTAATCATTATACTATATAGTAATTTGTTCTTATCATAGCATGTTACTCGCATGATAACTGCCTCATTCGTATCATGTATATTCGTCTTATCACTGGTACGCCTTTTGCTTTTTCTAGACATGTACTTGGATCTTGACTTGCTTGTAACATTTTGTCTTTGAATATGACTTGACTTATATGATATTCACTATACTAATCTTGTATGATCTGCCTATAATGTGACATGACTTGATCATTGAACAAAAATATTAATAAAACAATGGGGTACGAGAAAACTGAATGATGGAATGAAAAACGTATTGTGCAAGTTAGGTTGCACAAGCGCATCTAGCCTCGTTTTGTTAATGTTTATTTTTGGGTAAAACTTGCACTTAGTAGAAGGCTGGCATAAGAGAGGCCAGGGTATTTGGCCTTGATTTTGGATATGGACATGATAAAACGATCACTAAACAGTAAGCTGGTCCGAGGGAGACCAGTGTCTGTGGCCGTGATCCCTAGTATGCACGGACTAGAACTTGTACCTACCGGTAGGTTGGTCTAAGGGAGGCTATTGTCTATAACCGTAGTACTGGGTATGCATGGTACACTTCTAAAACACTTGTGATCCATCCATCAATCAATTCCATCAAGTATTAACTTAGTACCACATGGTTAATAAATACTTAATGACGTTGATATTACCAAATTATTGTTAACGGGGTCTTCCTCTGGTTTGCTCGTGCATTATGCAAATGACCCTAGGGCTTAACATTATATGCATTAATTTAATTACATGTTCTATGTCTCGTAATACATGACATTTGTATCTCGCCGTGCGCGATATTACGAATTTATTTATTATGTCATACTTTTGAGACTATCTTGTCACACTCTGTGTATAAGTATTCTTAGTTTACACATATGTTATGCTTTTTAATATTTTCCTCTTAATGTTAATTAATGTTAATTTTTGTTATGTGTGCAATTCTATTTTTTTCCAGGTCTGACTCCTACGTTATCTTCATACACCCAGGTACTAGAAACTTCCATCAGCCGAAGATCCTTTCTTCCAGTAGTAAGCAGACCCCAACAAATTACTAAAGACTTTCTTACCGATGCCATCATCTTGTGCTTTGTACTCACTATATTCAGTTTTAGATGGTATTCCTGTTGTTTAACATACAACAATATAATTTCCTTTCTGTGCACTTTGATTGTATAATTTTTTATTATTAATGGTCTCATGTATCCGTATTTTAGGGTACCCCCAGTAATACCTTACCCATAAATGAAATATATCGCCAAAACTTTTGGGGTGTAGTTTAGAGCGTTACAGAGTGGTATCATAGCTCAGTCCCCACAAATTAGTCTAAGTGATTTAGATTTATTTTAAATTGGCACTACATCCATATTGCATTATCCACTTTATAAATCCCCACCTTTATATCATGTTCCTTGAATTCGTGTCCAATCCTTTGATTCCAAATTATTCTCTTTTCCATCCTTTAATAGATGACTAGGTATAGTCATATCATAGTTACTTCGGAGATGGACGACAATGGTGATATAAGGAACTTGATGAGAAGACGTGAGGGGTCAACACTCAAACTTGTCCAGTAGTTAAGAAGTAGGGATATTAGAAACTAAGACTCTTCTAAAAAAACACCAAAAGGCAGTTTAAATGCTACAACAATGTGCAACTTCTATTAGATACTGGGGCACACCTTATAATACTGGTAGAAGAGCTTTTGATTGTGCTTGCCTTGCGGAGCAACAAACCATTAGCTAGAAGATTGTCCTCGTAAAAGAATCCAGGAGGGACCAGGTAGTATAATACTAGCACGACAAACTCATCATCATTACCAACACTAACAGAGACTCGTTCAACCAATTCAGTCACAACAATATTATGAACTTATTAAATTGAAACATTATAGAAGCATAATAAGTCAGTACAGTGATCCTATTTTCGAGGTAATAATCTGTAATTTCTATCAAGTACTAGGACACACATGGGGTGAATGAGGGAAGGCTCTTAGTTTATATTTGCGATATAGGACCAAAGAACTCCAAGTGTGGCAATATCCCCATAAGAGGAATAAAGTGAAGCCAAGCAGTTTAGCAGTGGAACAACACTACGGACCTATTAGGCTAGCAGAGCCACCAGGAAGACAGAGATGGATTAATCCAATTCAGCAATACATAGCCACAGTAAGTTTGTGGACAGACTTTGAACACTTGGAAGAAGGTCAACATGATGTTTAGATCACCGACAGGAAAACGATGTCCAAGACCCAGAAGCGCTACGTCAGTCGTATGACATGAGCATCAAATAATAGAACACCTCTAAGCAAGCATCAGATTGTTACTTCTAGATCTCTACCACTTGTGGTTTGTACGTGTTGCCTTAAGATTGGCATACTAAGGAGGAATGTAACAAGGCACATGGATTTTGTCTTGTTCGTGGCACAATAGACATCTAAAGTCAGACTGTCCATAGAAGAAATCAACGAGAGATGGCCATGGGAAATAATCAGCCTCCTTTCAAAGACATCGAAATAGTACGACAACAAAAGCATCAAGTACAATCACAACAGAAGCCTATCAAACCAAGTGTTAGCCCACTGCAAGATCATGAAGGAGCATGCATGCGAAATTATAACAAGATCACATGGTGATGCTGGTCGTTCAATGGAAGATATATGACTCATACTCAGTCTATCTACCATATCTTATCTATCTTTGCACTATCTTAACCACACTATCTGCATCCAATACGTTTAGCAAATTTATCTTAAGTTGCTTCATTTCATCCTAGTCATTCCCTCAACCAAAACCCATATTAAACTAGAATTTTTCCAATGCTTGATGACTACCTAGTATCTTTTGCCATTTTGAATTTTGGACCATAGCGTTAAAATAGTAGGATATAATCTCTATTAGTACTATTGCAACCTTGTTAAGGATCTTTATGAGAATTCTACTAGATATTCTTTTAGTGTTTCGGATTATGGATGGCATGACAGACCATTAAGATGCAGCCATCTCTATCCAGATCCTTATCCATGATTGTTATCTCACATTCATCTTCGAATTAGATGCCGAGGATGGAAATTTTTGTAAGGTGGGTAGGACGTAATGATCCTAATCGATTATGTGCTTTTATCATTTTACTCTCAGCCGTATCGGTCCATGGCTTGGACATCGATATTGGTATGACGACGAGTGAATTAGACTTATCTCATAATTGATGACACATTTTTGGACTTCAAATGGGATGACACAAGATATAATTTGACTTGTACCATCCTATCATATCATTCTTGATCATCGTCATCGTCTTTCCATTTTACTTCCTGCTAAGATTCAATCATGCCCATATACCCATGATTGTTATGATACCCTATTGCACCTCCATCTTCACCTCCTTCTCCACCTCCTTCTCTAAATTTCAATGGCCAAATATTTTAGTAAGGTGGGCAGAATGCGACAATCCTATTTCTTTAAAGCAAGTTCTTCTTTCACATTTAGTTTTTTATTTTTGTCCAATGATAAATTCAATTGATTTAAGTCAAATTATGGCATAGCACTCTTGCAAATTATAAGAGTGAGTGGTTGGGAGAGTACACTCTCATATACCTCCTTCGTAACTCCACCACTCGTATCTTCACTCCCCTTTGCTTGAGTACAAAAGACTCAATTCCCTTTTCTTCTCATTCTCTCTTCACTCTTTTCCCTCTCCATCTTCCTCCAACAATACCTAAGCTCAAGCTCGCCTCCAACTGAACCCAAACACCTCTTTGGAGCTCATCTTCGATAACAAGGTAAGGAATCATGTGTCCTTAGTAAGAAATCATGAATCTTCATCAAGAAATTACGCATCTACACTCAATCGTTAGCTAGAAATCACCCTTTAATAATATAAGAATATGATTATTACAAGAAACTTTTCCTTGATCTTTTTCCAGCTAGAAAATAACTCTTGGTGCTTTTAATCTCAGACTTTTCCATCTCTACAAAGAGATCTATCTGTTGGCTCAGCTGATCTTGGTATAATGGGCATAACTTTTGATTCACCACTCAAATGAGTCCATTCTTCTTCAATTTATGTTAGAACCTGATTCTCTACAACCTTCCCTTCAATCACCTTCACCAATCTTGACTCTAGCTTAATCGAGATCTAAGTAGAATTTGATTTGATGTACTGTTGCTCTATGATGGCACTTGTACACCCTTGCGGTACTTCGATCTTAACTTTTGATCTAAGAGATTAAATTATCTACAAATCCCTCTATTTTAAGTTTGCTAATATCACCTTTAGCCCGGTCAAAACTCGGGTAGAAATCAAAGCATACATAACAACCTCTAAGTTATCTTTAATCACACTCTCGATATTTTGATTATAGATTTTTGTACAAAACTCTAATCAAACTTATTTTGGTCATATTGGAAAGAATATTCAATTTTCTTCAATTTTCATATTATATGACCCATAATTCCGCATCTAACCCCACTAAAATCACCCTCGTAGTTGACCTTGTGGGCAAGCTTCAGCTCTATGGAGGTTTCCTCTGCCGACCTTGTGGGTGGAGATGATCCTTTGCCAACACTATTGGTAGGGATGGACGCTGCCAATCTTTTTGATGGAGATGTTACCTCACCAGCATGTTGGCGAGGCCCTAACTCTGCCAAGCAAGAGTATCTCCACTAAACAACTCTCTTTTCTGTCAACACTAGAAAGGCCCTGCTGACGTAGGGTATGATACTGTCTCACTAAAATACTCATAACTTTTAATTCATAACTCTGATTGAGTTGATATTGATTTCATTGGAAATAGAATTCAATTATCTAAGTTCTATAACTTGCTACTTTTCTAATTTCCTTTTATATAATATTCAAATCTTAACTTAAAGTTAGAGTTGTCGTACAACAACAAAGCTCTTATTCCATATTCAGTAAACCAATGATATCCTCTGATTCTGAACATTGGTTAAGCCAATCTTAGGCTTGTTTGAAAGGAAACTTAACCTGTACAACTTTCACTTATATTTTTCTTCTAATTCTGTAACGCCCCCACTTCTGCAAGCCCCCCCCTTTTTTTTTTTTTTGCTTATGGGCGATATTGCGATAAATAACCCAACAGTCCCATGATCTTGCGATAATCGTAACTACTGTCATGTCAAGATGAATAATCATGTCTGAAACTGAAAGGATTTTATTTATACAGAGAGTTAATTACATAAAATGGCACACTGCTCTAAATATTTACACAAAAGAGTTAAATACTACAAGTTAAAGTAGTGCCCAGAAAAAGGAAACAAGAACAAGAAGTGCGAAGTACCCAAATAATATTATGCTAGTATCCTCTACTTGACCTGGTTGGTGAAGTAAGGATCGTTGTCTGGAGCAATCTCCCCTTCTCTACTTTCGTGATCTGGGCTTAAGAAAACCAAGGGGATTAAACCCAGCAAGTAACACAAAAGCAAGAAACACGTGTACTATCACAGTACAAATAAATAAAAGAATAAATAATTTGCGTTGGTACAAACGTATCCTAAGAATACTGAAAATGAATTGAGTAAGACTATTCATTCAAATAGCAGAAACAAATCATATAAAGGTGACAAGTGTAAGCGAAGTAAATATCAACCATATTGTATGTAACCAGAACTATGTAAGTCATTCACAAGCTACGTGTAAAATTTAACAGGTCTATATCATGTTAGTGTTGGAATTGAAACTCAATGATGGATAAGATAGCGCGCAGTTTCTCATATTGTACAAGTGCCCGTGCTTACCCGGGACCCGGCCTCTAACTCTTGGCGCTGAACCATGACACACCGCTAGGTACTACAAGTCGGACCCCGTTAAATGAAACAAGTAACGGGCATCACCCATATGATGACTCATGTATCAGATGGTGACTCAGTACCACCCAGTGCTGCTAGTAAAAGGCCCTTTGCACCTAATTAAGAAGCTGGCCAACAAGATCCTTGTACAATACAGTACTTATCTATCCATCATGTAGTTTTTCCCATGTTAGTAATGCATATGATATACGTGAATTAAAGGAAACACGTGGACTTTCATGTCAAATGGTATACATATCATTTCACAAGAATCAAGAGTTCAGAAATCAAGATTTGGAATCATGTACACATGTATCATAAGAGTACTTCATGTCATGTAATAAAGATACTAGAACTTGTTATCATGTCTTGTAATAAAGATACTAGAATTTATTATCATGTCGTGTAATAAAAATACTAGAACTTGTTATCATGTCTTATAATAAAGATACTAGAATTTGTTATCATGTCGTTTAATAAAGATACTCGAACTTGTTATCATGTCTTGTAATAAAGATACTAGAATTTATTATCATGTCATGTAATAAAGATACTAGAACTTGTTATCATGTCTTGTAATAAAGATACTAGAATTTGTTATCATGTCGTGTAATAAAGATACTAGAACTTGTTCTCATGAATGATCTTGCCTTCATGTATCATGTTGATATTCACATGTCATGTTATCATAAATCCGCGAATCATGCCAAGTGTATAAATCCGTGTTTCTCTTGAAGCTGAAAATAGCCAAACGCGAAGCTAAAATAGCCAAACGCGAAGCTAAAAATTGCCAAACGCGAAGCTAAAAATAACCAAACGCGAAGCTAAAAATAGCCAAACGCGAAGCTAAAAATAGCCAAACGCGAAGCTGAAAATTGCCAAACGCGAAGCTGAAAATAGCCAAACGCAAAGCTAAAAATAGAAAAACGCGAAGCTAAAATTGCCAAACGCGAAGCTGAAAGGTTAGCTCCGCATTTTGTTGTGAAAAAAATCCTATTTACTTAGAAATTTTCCACTGCCAACATCCGTAAATCAAGCTAAGTATGCAGATCCGAAATGATGTAAAATTATCCATAAAGAAAAAGGAATCATGTAATCATAATACAAATCAAATAATTTCCAAGAAAGATCATACTTGCTACTTGCACTCAAATACAATTCAAAGAGAGAACAAGAACAAGGTGATACTTGCCTCTATTCCCTTTAATCTCCTCCTTTATTTTAGCAAAGCCTCCCTTCTATTTCCTTTACTCAACGAACTAAAAGAACCAAGGGTAAAGAGTGATTTTTATTTTGTTCTTTTGATAAGAATTCTTTTTGAGAGAATAAAGTTATATATACCTAAGGGCATTTTGGTCAACTTGTCCTCTAGCCTAGTTCTAAGGCTTCTTGCATGCATGACAAATGTCAATTGGAGTGCCACCTCTCACTCTCTTCTAACAACTCATCCCCACAAAATGCCAAAGGGGTGCCCTTGGAAACTTAAATTTGAAGGTGTATAGAAAGAAATTTTTAACTTGATAATTTATAATTTAATAAACATGATAATTTTGGAGTGTTACATTTTACCCACCTAATAAAAGAATTTCATCCTCGAAATTCTAATTAAAAACTATGTCAGTGTACCCAAGTATTTATTGTCATGTAAAAAAAATATATTCAAGTAACATGCATGATCATGAAATAGTTCTGATGTCGTCCTCATGTTCTCGAGTAGAGTCCCTTCGTGCATCCCATATTAGAATTCGTCTACTTTTGATAGAGTCAGTATTTTGGACTTTCATCTAAGCGTCTCTTTATTTATGATACGCAAAATACATGATGAATAATTTTCTGTCTTTGATAGGAATGATATTGGATAGACAAGATTTTCGATTTATTTATAAATGCAGGATAAAGTTTAATCAGGAATAGCTGCTACTAATTCAGGGTGCCACGCTATCCTGATTAATCAATGGGAAAGATACAAGTGATAAAGATCTTATGTGGTCCTATTACCTAGTTGTGACAGACACTAGGAGAGAAAATGAACCTCAATTATTACTATGTTGATGTAATGGAGTAGTGAATGGTAAAAATACAAGATTGGAAATGACTTCATGGTTAATTACAAAATTTCAATTACACAAGATTGTCCTATCAGGTGGCTGCAATTGTTGGCGCCAGAGAATAAATCTCTACAATTGCCTCACTGTCTCGATAAGACTTGTGATATTAAAAAGAAAAAAAAAATTGGAAACATGGACTACATTGAAATAAAGTGCAGATGGAAGATTTAAAATGTCAAATGAGATTGATCAACAAAAGTAATGAAATAAGACAATCGTTTGGGAAGATAAGTTTTAATTTGAGTACCAAGATATATGGTCACGTTCTGACTTGATAAAATTTGTCTTTTTTAATTATAATTTATTATCAACTTTTTATCATCTACTTTCAATCGACTAATTCTCAGCCTTCTAAGATCTCTTTGTATCCTTACATTTACCTTTTCGTGAATTGTTCCAAATCTTCTAGTTCGCTTGCCTATTTAATCTCATCAACTATATTTACTCCGCCAAGTCTACCAACACCAATTATTCTTAATAATTCTTCTTCCTTTAGAACTGCATACTCAAGGTCATATCTCTTATATTTAGTCTCCCCAATCTTCTAAAAGAAACACAAGTATCAAATCATTCATTTTTTTTAATATTTATTTTACCTTTTCTTGGAAACTTAAGGGTAAGATCCAAATTTAATTATTTTTCCACTTTGTACCAACATATATCATAATCCCGAACTTGAAAAATCATTACAAACTTTCATACCTCCAGTATTGTCCGGAATTACTAGCACTGACACTGTTGTCAGTCTCCATCTTAATTCTTCAAATGTCTTATCGCATTCCTCTACTTTGACATATTCAACTTCTTTCCTAATTAATTTAGTCAAAGGAGATATGATTTTTGTAAAATTTTGTACAAACCTTATGTAATACCCAGTCATCTCTTGAAATTTTTGAATTTCTAATACTGATTTCGGTACAGGCCAATCCATCACAGCCTCTATCTTTTTAGGATCTGCTGATACACCATCTTCAGATATTATATGACCCAAGAAAGCAATTTTATTCAACCAAAATTCACATTTGCTCAATTTTCCGTATATCCTTTGTTCCCTTAAAGTTTGTAAAGCTATCCTCAAATGTTTAACGTGCTCTTCTCTATTCGTAGAGTAGATCAATATATCATCAATAAACACTACCACAAATTTGTCTAAATACTGAGCAAAAACATGGTTCATCAAATTCATAAACACCGCTGGAGCATTAGTTACCCCAAATGGCATCACTAAATATTCATAATGACCATGTCTGGTTCTAAATGCATTCTTTGGGATATCTTCTGTTCGGACTCTTACTTGATGAAATCCTGAACGAAGATCTATTCTTGAGAATACCTTCGCTCCTCCAAGTTGATCGAACAGATCAGTTATTCTTGGCAATGGATATTTATTCTTAATTGTTACTGCATTCAATCCTCTATAGTCTACGCACAACCTTTTACTCCCGTCCTTCTTTCATACTAATAATACTGGAGCTCCCCAAGGTGACACACTGGGTCTTATAAAACCCAATTTCATTAACTCGCCCACTTGCTTCTTGACTTATTCTAGTTCTGCAATCCCCATTCAATAAGGTGGCTTACAAACTGGTTCAGCTCCAGGTATAATATCAATAGTAAATTCTACTATCCTTGCTGGTGGTAGTCCAGGTATCTCTTCAGAAAATATGTTTAAGAATTCTGACATTACTGTGATCATTTCTTCTTCTACAACCTATTACTGCATGGAAGGTACTCAACCAATCAATACCTAAGATAACATCATATTATCCTCCACTAATAACTAATAAGTTGGCACAAAATTCATTAATCACCAAGGAATACAATCTATACTCTTTATTGGTTATGATACTATCATTCCCGGTCTTAATATCCCACCTCGCAAGTAAGATAGTAAAATCGATAAAATTGCGAGAAATAAATATGCTAGTGATGAATCTGTGTGATGCTCCGGAATCAAATAAAACAATGGCCGGTATATTGCCAATTAAAATTATACCTGTCACGACTCCTACAGTGGTTTGAACTTTCTCCACATTCATCAGCTTAACTTACCATTTCCTCCATTCTGTTCCTCCTCGGGTGCTGGCATGAGTTTATTGTTAGTTTTCCAAAGGCCCTTTCTGATCTGGTCCTGAAACCTTCTGGGTTGATATGCTTGTTGGTTTGTCCTTTGCCTGAAATGGGACCTTAGCTTTGCCAACTGTTGAGTTTTTTTTTTTGGGGCAATCTCTCAACTGATGACTAGTGGATCCGCACACCAGACATAACCCTTGAGCTCTTCTACACATTTTCTTGATATGTCCTGGTTTATGACAATAATTACATATTACTATACCTCGATTCGGCATCACCTGCTTCCTTGTTGGTGTGCCATCAAATTTCCTGGCCGATGGGTTTGCTCCTTACCTATATGACCCTTTAAATGCTACTGACCTCTTATTCGCCACCCTTAGAAGGTTCACCATTTTGATTCTCTCTTGTTTTTGGCACTGCAATATCCTTTCTAATATCATTATTGTGGTTTGTTGCTTTTGTGCTACCCTTTGTACCATATTTCTAAGCTCAGACTCTTCACTCATTGGATTTGGGCTCGCGCTAGTAGAAGATTGGGTCGTCATCATTCTGTGACGGACCAAGGAAGATTAATCAGATGGAGTTTCAAGATAGATATTCCAAATGAATTAGAAACAATAAAATAGGTATGATACTAGATCTGATGGATATCAAAGATAAGGAAGAAGTGTCAAGAGTGTATCTTAGACATGTTTTCATGTGGCAGTAGTCATATGGTCTCCCACCTAAACCTAGGCTCTGATACCAAATCTGTAACGCCCCCACTTCTGCAAGCCCCCTTTTTTTTTTTTTTTTTTGCTTATGGGCGACATTGCTTAAATACTATAAATAACCCAACAGTCCCATGATCTTGGGATAACCGTAACTACTGCCATGTCAAGATGAATAACCATGTCTGAAACTGAAAGGATTTCATTTATACAGAGAGTTGATTACATAAAATGGCACACTGCTCTAAATATTTACACAAAGGAGTTAAATACTACAAGTTAAAACAGTGCCCAGAAAAAGGAAACAAGAACAAGAAGTGCGAAGTACCCAAATAATATTGTGCTAGTATACTCTACTTGACCTGGTTGGTGAAGTAAGGATCGTTGTCTGGAGCAATCTCCCCTTCTCTACTTTCGTAATCTGGGCTTAAGAAAACCAAGGGGATTAAACACAGCAAGTAACACAAAAGAAAGAAACACGTGTACTATCACAGTACAAATAAATAAAAGAATAAATAATATGCGTTGGTACAAACGTATCCTAAGAATACTGAAAATGAATTGAGTAAGACTATTCATTCAAACAGCAGAAACAAATCATATATAGGTGACAAGTGTAAGCGAAGTAAATATCAACCATGTTGCATGTAACCAAAACTATGTAAGTTATTCATAAGCTTCGTGTAAAATTTAACAGGTCTATATCATGTTAGTGTTGGAATTGAAACTCAATGATGGATAAGATAGCGCGCAGTTTCTCATATTGTACAAGTGCCCGTGCATACCCGGGACTCGGCCTCTAACTCATGGCGCTGAACCATGACACACCGCTAGGTGCTACAAGTCAGACCCCATTAAATGAAACAAGTAACGGGCATCACCCATATGGTGACTCATGTATCAGACGGTGGCTCAGTACCACCCAGTGCTGCTAGTAAAAGGCCATCAGCACCTAATCAAGAAGTTGGTCAACAAGATCCTTGTACAATACAGTACTTATCTATCCATCATGTAGTTTTTCCCATGTTAGTAATGCATATGATATACGTGAATTAAAGGAAACACATGGACTTTCATGTCAAATGGTATACATATCATTTCACAAGAATCAAGAGTTCAGAAATCAAGATTTGGAATCATGTACACATGTATCATAAGAGTACTTCATGTCATGTAATAAGGATACTAGAACTTGTTATCATGTCTTGTAATAAAGATACTAGAATTTGTTATCATGTCGTGTAATAAAGATACTACAACTTGTTATCATGTCTTGTAATAAAGATACTAGAATTTATTATCATGTCGTGTAATAAAGATACTAGAACTTGTTATCATGTCTTATAATAAAGATACTAGAATTTGTTATCATGTCATGTAATAAAGATACTAGAACTTGTTATCATGTCTTGTAATAAAGATACTAGAATTTGTTATCATGTCGTGTAATAAAGATACTAGAACTTGTTCTCATGAATGATCTTGCCTTCATGTATCATGTTGATATTCACATGTCATGTTATCATAAATCCGCGAATCATGCCAAGTGTATAAATCCGTGTTTCTCTTGAAGCTGAAAATAGCCAAACGCGAAGCTGAAATAGCCAAACGCGAAGCACAAAATTGCCAAATGCGAAGCTAAAAATAACCAAATGAGAAGCTAAAAATAGCCAAACGCAAAGCTAAAAATTGCCAAACGCGAAGCTAAAAATAGCCAAACGCGAAGCTAAAAATTGCCAAACGCGAAGCTAAAAATAGCCAAACGCGAAACTAAAATTTGCCAAACGCGAAGCTGAAAATAGCCAAACGCGAAGCTAAAAATAGAAAAATGCGAAGCTAAAATTGCCAAACGCGAAGCTGAAAGGTTAGCTCCGCATTCTGTTGTGAAAAAATCCTATTTACTTGGAAATTTTCCACTGCCAACATCCGTAAATCAGGCTAAGTATGCAGATCCGAAATGATGTGAAATTATCCATAAAGAAAAAGCAATTATGTACTCATAATACAAATCAAATAATTTCCAAGAAAGATCATACTTGCTACTTGCACTCAAATACAATTCAAAGAGAGAACAAGAACAAGGTGATACTTGCCTCTATTCCCTTTAATCTCCTCCTTTGTTTTAGCAAAGTCTCCCTTCTATTTCCTTTACTCAACGAACTAGAAGAATCAAGGGTAAAGAGTGATTTTTATTTTGTTCTTTTGATAAGAATTTTTTTTGAGAGAATAAGGTTATATATACCTAAGGGCATTTTGGTCACCTTGTCCTCTATCCTAGTCCTAAGGCTTCTTGCATGCATGACAAATGTTAACTAGAGTGCCACCTCTCACTCTCTTCTAACAACTCATCCCCACAAAATGCCAAAGGGGTGCCCTTGGAAACTTAATTAAATTTGAAGGTGTATAGAAAGAAATTTTTAACTTGATAATTTATAATTTAATAAACATGATAATTTTGGGGTGTTACAAATTCTAATTACATGAGATGATAAAAATTATTTAAAGTCTTAGCATGTATAAGACGCCTAAAGAACAATGGAGTTGCTAAAACTCATCGCGGTTTGTCCTCCCCCTTACGAGCTTTCCTCAAATCTAACTCTATTATATTTGCATAATTTTCATATTATTTTAGTTATTTGGTTCTTGCCTTATCACCCAAACCCTACCTAAACTAATCATCTTGACCAACTCTACCAACACAACTAATCCCTGCCAACCCTTCTTACCAATACTACTAATATCTGCTAATATTACTCATTCCCACCAACACTATTAATATCTTCTAATACTGTTAAGACTACTCAACTCCGCCAATCCCACTAGTTTTTATCAACTCTGCCAACTCGTCTTATCTTTGACAAGTTTACTCACATCCACCAATAACTCAACGTCAACTGACCCTCATATGGGACTTAGCCAAACTCGTTTACTATCCTTGTTAAGAATTAGCTACAGATTAACTTTATTATATAGCTATATGATTTATTATTTTGTTATTTTAATTAACTTACTTAACTGATAATTTACTTGATAATTACTAACCTCTGAGATTTGATAAAAACGATTACCCTTTATTTTACTATCATTATACCATATATTAATTTGTTCTTATGATGTCATAATATGTTACTCGCATGATAACTACTAGCTCGTATCATGCAGTCTTATCACTAGTATACCTCTTATTTAGTTTAGACATGTACTTAAATCTTGACTTGCTTGTAATATTTTCTCTTTGAATATGACTCGACTTATGTGATATTCTATCATGATACTGATCCTACATGATATTACCTATAACTTGATATGACTTTGTTATTGAACAAGTAGATTAATAAAACAATGGGATATGAGGGAACTGAATGATAGAATGAAATACGTATTGTAAAAGTTAGGTTTTGCAATCGCATTGGCCTCGTGTTGTCGATGTCTATTTTTGGGTAAAACTTGCACCTAGCAGTGGGCTGGACTAAGAGATGTCAGCATCTGTGGCTGTGATTTCGGATATGCACAAGATAAAACCAGCACTTAATGGTGGACTGGTTCAAGGGAGACCAGCATCTGTGGTCGTGATTCCAAGTATGCATATGATAAAATTTGCACCTAGCAGTGGGTTGGTCTAAGGAGGGACAGTAGTACTGGGTATATAGGGTATACTTCTAGAACACATGTGATCATCTACCAATTAATTCCTTTAAACGTTAACTTAGTATTACATGGGAAATGAATACTTAGCGAGATTGATATTACTACATTATTCTTAACAGGGACATCCTCTATTTTACTTGAGTATTCCGGAGACATGCAGACTCTCCTAAGACTTAAATTTACATGCATTAGTTTTATTACATGTTCTATATCTCGTTATGCATGGCATCTATATCTTGTCTGTGTGATATTATGTATTTGTTAATTATGCCATACTTCTGAGACCATCCATATCATATTATGCATGTAAGTATTCTCAGCTTACACATATAATATGATTTTTAATATTCTCCTATTAATGTTAATTTTTGTCACGTGCGCAAATATATTTGTTGTCGGGCCTGATCCTTGGGTTACCTCCACATGCCCAGATATTAGAAACTTTAAGCAGGACCACTAGCTCAAGATCCTTCCTTATAGCAGTAACAAACCTTAATAGATCGCTGAAGACTTTCTTACGGATGTCATCATCTTCTGTTTTATACTCACTGTATTTAGTTTTAGCTGGTATTCCTATTGTTCAACATGTTACCCTCCTTTACTGTAATAAAAATAAAAATTTATTGTGCACAATATTCCTTGTAATCATCTATATTATTTCTTTAGAACTATTTTGTATGATGCAATGTAATATTTTTTATTGTAACAATATAATATTCTTTCTGTTGCGCACTCTGATTACGTGATTTTTTATTATTAAAGGTCTCCTTTACCTATTTTTGGGATATCCACGGGTAATGCTTTACCCATAAATGAGACGCATTACAAAACTATTGGGTTACAGTTTGGGGCGTTGCAACTGACTTCATCGAACTTCATTTTTCCAATGATTACATGGAGTGGGCAAGGTGGAGTCCATTGCTGGGGTGAGGTATGAGATAAGGGTCAGGGCCGGCCCTGGGCAGGTGCAGGCTGTGCACCTGCCCAGGGCCCATAATCTAAAGGGGACCCAAGCTACCATGAATCAATTAGAAAGTGTAACGGAATTTTTTGAAAAATATAGAAATGAAGGGTTTGTATCTAGTATAAATACTGCCAAAAACATTGTATGTGAGATGAATGTAGAGCCTACATTTCCAATAAGACGTCGCATTATTAGTAAAAGACAATTTGATAAAAATGATAATGAAGAGGAAATGCAATCAGAAGAGGAGTTATTTAGAGTCAATTATTTTTTTGTCATTGTTGATATGACGATTTTTTCATTGAATAATAGATTTGAGTAATTAAAAATATTTGAAAATATTTTTGGATTCTTATTGGATTCAAAAAAGTTGAAGTCATTGGATGTTAATGAATCAAGAGAGTGTTGTATTAATTTTGCCAATACTTTTTCTCATAACAATGTGTCGGATGTGGATTTAGATGATTTTTTTTCTGAACTAAAAGTGTTGAAGATGACTCTGTCAAATATGTCAATGTCATTAGTTGAAATTCTTGAGTATGTCAAAATTGCAGATTGCTATTCTAATGTTTCCATTACTTATCGAATCTTATTGACAGTACTTGTGACTGTTGTATCAGCAGAGAGTAGTTTTTTAAAGTTCAAATTACTGAAAACCTATTTGAAGTCATCAATATCATAAGAAAAGTTGAATGGTTTGGCGATTTTATGTATTGAGAAGGAAATGTTGGACAATATTGATCTTGATACTATTATTGAGGATTTTGCATTTAGAAATGCCCGAATGAATTGCTTTTTATGAATTATGATTAGTTTTTATAATGGCAAAACTATGTACTTAATTTTAATTTTGGTAATGAAAATATTTATTTAAAATTTTAATAAGACTTGTTAGGGCCCCTTTCTCATTTCGCTCCAGACCTCTAAAACGTTAGGACCGGGCCTGATAAGGGTTAGGGTTGTAGAGGGGTGTACATAGAAGGGGGTATGGGTAGCAGAGGGGAGGCAATGGGGAGGGTAGGGAAGGAGGGTCTGCGACGGGGTGGATGGGGTGGCAGAGGAGAGGGCTCGGAGGTGCCGAAGGGGGGGTTGGGTGTGTGTGGGTGGGGGGGGGGGGGGGGGTGGGGGCGGAGGAGTGGGAGGGTGGTGTAGGAGAGGTGGTCGGAGGGGGAGTGTGGAGGGGCGGAGGGATGAGGAGGAGAGGGAGGGAGGATTGGAGGGAAGGTTGATGAGTGCCCTTGTATAAAATCTAGGTTCATAATATTTTGGTGCCCTTAGAAATTGGATGCCATTAACATTTGGTGGGTGTCCTGTGACACACTGTTATTAAAATGTGGCTTTTGGTCGGCTTTGATTTAGCCAAAGGATACTAGAACTTTTACAAAAGTACTGTTTTATAATCCAATCGACCCGATAACTGAAATATTAGGTCAGTTCAATTTGGTTTTTACGATTCTATTCGGTTTTTTCTGAAAACTAGCTCAAGCCTAAGTAAATCCATGATTTATATACAAGCAAATCTTGGGGATGCAGGTATGATCCTATGAAGGAGTATGAGAAAATTGGTGGGTTGATGGAGTTTTCGAGCTATTGTCATTTTTAAACCCTGTTTCAATTTTTTAGATTGTTAAAGAAAACATAAGGAGGACAGTACACGTGATTGTGGGCTCCAAGCCGGACACTTGACTGGGCATAAGTATTAGAAACTTTTGAGATGTAAATTAAAGAAGGGGTATTTACTGGTTTGTCCCTCAAATCTTTAAATATTATGATTTTACCCCTCAAATCTTCATATTTATAATTTTGCCCCTCAAATCTCATAAGTTACAACAATTTTACCCCTCTCTCTAACTTTTCCAAACACAGTTAATTTTTTGACCATTTTACCCCTTATTTCCTCTTTTATTTTCCTCCTCTTCTTCTTCTTTCTTTCTCATTTTTTCTTATTTTCTTCATTATTTCTCCTCTCTTCCTCCTCTCTTCTCCTTCCTTTTTCTTCCTCTCTTCTCATTTTCTTCATTTTTTTACTCTTTCATGTCATGCATTTTTCCTCTAGTTCACCAAATCAATTATCTCAAGTAAAAAAAGAGAAGAAAATAAGAAGAGAGGAGGAAAATATGAACATGAAAGAGTAAAAAAAAAAAATAAAGAAAATGAGAAGAGAGGAGGAAAAGAAAAGAAGAAGAGAGGTGGAAGAGATGAGAAATAATGAAGAAAAAAAGAAGAAAGGAGGAAGAGAGAAGAAGAAGAGGAGGAAAATAAAAGAGGAAATGAGGGGTAAAATTGTCAAAAAATTAACTGTGTTTGGGAAAGTTAGAAAGGGGGGCAAAATTGTTGTAACTTATGAGATTTGGGGGGCAAAATTATAAATATGAAGATTTGGGGGGTAAAATCATAATATTTAAAGATTTGAGGGACAAACCAGTAAATACCCCATTAAAGAATAAAGAGCTTAAGTTAAAAATTGTATCTCCCCTCCGACCATGGAGGCCCACTCGCGGTCCCAAGGTCGTACAAATTAAATTTGAGGTAAGGACTGATTCTTAGGATACCCTTATCTTTCTGTTTTCTTGCTGAATTTGCTTCATGGTTCCTTAAGCTAAGACCAGTTATGAATTCATTGCAGAAAAATATTGTTGGCTTTTATTATTATTACTATTACTACTTCTACTTATCAATGGTTTTTAATGATGAGCACGTGCGTTCTCATTCACAATGTAATACATTGCCAAAGATATGGAAGAATCCCATTTATTTGGTTACAGCATTGCCTTTTTTGATAGGGGTATTTATAGATTTGTCCCTTACATCTTTATAAATTATAACTTAGTCCCCCAAATCTTCATTTTTAGGATTTAATCTCTCAAATCCTCTAAGTTACTATAATTTAGTCCATTCCCTAACTTCCGTTAGTCTAGTTTATTTTTTGACCTGATTTTTCCATTTTACTCATCCTTAATTCCTTCTTCCATCTTCTTCCTCTCTTCTCCTTCTCTCTTCCTCCTCTCTTTTCCTTTTCTTCATTCTTCCTCCTCTCTTTTCCTTCCCTCTTCCTCATCTCTTCTCCTTCTCTCTTCCTCCTCTCTTCTCCTTTTCTTCATTGGATTCATTAGCTTTTCCCCTTCTTCTTCTCTTCTATCTCTCTATTCTTCCTCCTTTTTCTTCATAGGGGTATTTAAGTCATTTCATTATTTAAAAAAAGTAAAAATTAAATTCTGCCGTTTATTTGGACGGAAAAACTAACAGAGAGACTAAATTGTAGTAACTTAGAGGGTTTGGGGGACTAAATCCTAAATATGAAGATTTGGGAGACTAAATCATAATTTATAAAGATATAAGGGACAAACCTGTAAATACCCCTTTCTGATAATGATCTGCCCAATAATTTAATTCTGAAATTTATGTTCTGGTCTTTAGCTATTATGTTTCTTTCTAAAGTGAAAAAAAAATAGATGCCACTGAATTTTAGTCTATAGTGTCAATGACAGTGGTTTAGTTAACTGGATTAAGCTACAATTAAAGGAAAACACAACAGAAATGTTGATAGTTCCTTATTACTTGTTAGTCATGGTGATGAGTTTAGACTATATTTTAAGAGAATATGTTAATTTGTTGTAATTGTCATTTTTTTTGTTATATTATTCTCAAAGAAATGGTTATGTTACACAATACATGCTAATAGATCGGACTACATTACACTTTCATATTGTAATTATTCTTGACGTGTATCAATTTGAGAGCATTGAACTAGACATACTTATTTGTCATGCAGTACTTGCGGATAGAATAGAGAAGTTAAATTTGAATTTTTAATGTAACAGAATCTATATTGCTAATTTCTTAGTAATTACAAACATATTAGTGTTTTAGGATTGCATGTCGGCTGGTTGAGCTCATCAAAGATCCAATTAGTGATTATGTTGCGTAACATTTGCGAAAATATCAAGGAAGTAGAAGATTCATCTGAACTATATGACATCTTCTAAAAGAAGGAAGTTATAATTCTTCACGGCAAGATGAATGGTTGAAATGTTGAAAATGGATAATCTCCCGACATCTGGGTTAAGAATTGGTTGCGAACGTTCTTCTTCCATTCATTTTATGCTCGAGCTATGAAGTCTGCAATGGTCGAGCAATTTACTGCTGGTTTCTAGTCCCTAATGGAAACATTGTTCCTATCTGTGCATGGAGTACACTGATCAGGATTGAGTTTAGGAAACTTTATGCGCATCTGAAATTGCATATTTGTACTTCCTGTTTCATGTCAGGCTAAGTTTGAGATTGGTGGCTTCTTTCCCTCTCATCGACATTATTTTACCCTTCTCTGTAGTTTTATGCTATCATTTGTTTTATTCAGAATGATGGAGAGATCGATAATGATGTTAACCATAGGATACAAGCTGACAGATTGAAATAGAGGATGGCAACGAGAATTTTATGCGACCGTAACATTCCGTTAAGATTGAAGGGAAATTTTTATAGGACTGTTATTAGGCCAACTTTATTATATGGCATGGAATGTTGGGTTATAAAAAAATGTCATTCACAGAAGATAAGTGTAGCAGAGATGCGCATGCTCTACTGGATATGCGGCAATACTAGGAGAGATAAAAGTGAGAAATGAAGATATTCGTGCTTAGCTAGGTGTAGCTCCCATCGATAAGAAGATACGAGAAAATCGCTTACGATGGTTTGGTCATATGCAACGTAGGCTTATAAATGCACCAGTTCGACGAAGGGAGTTTATCAATGTAGGACAAGTTAAAAGAACGAAGGACAGACCGAAGAAAACATAGATTGAGGTGAGGTTTAAATGAGGAGATTTTACTTGATAGAAATGAACGGAGAAGGACTATCAAAGTGATCGATCCGGCGTGATTCTTTTTTGGCTAATGTAGCCTACCCCAAATACTTGGAATAAAAGGCTTAGTTGTTGTTGTTGTTGTTTTATTCGTTTTACAATATGTGTCTTCAAGGCTAAGTTCATGTGTCTAGGCAATATTTTTGTTCATAGACATCCAGCATGACAATAGGAACCTTATTTCTTCTCTTTTAAATACAACTTATATCCAAATATAGTCCTCGAAGGAGGTAGAACTTTGAATTATTGGTGAAGGGCTCCTCTCAGAAAGGATAAATCACACATATGAAGTACACATATTACAGAAAATATTATATAAGAACTATCCACACTGTAAGGGTGAGAGTGGGAGTTATTTACCATATCCGTACTACAGCAGAGGTAACTCGTATTTAGGTACATTAGTTGGGTCTCAATTCATGATACCATTATGAGCTTGGTCTATTGCGAAAAGGGAAAGTGCTTCACCCACATAAGATTTAGTAGAAATCATGAGTTTCCGGTAGTTTTCGTAGTTGAAGGTCTGGTAGAGCCGAGGATGCTCAGAATCCACAAGTGCGGCTGGAGCTTCAACGTTGGCATCCTTCGCTGGCTTTAGAAACAGGGGAATTGTGACTCTAGTCGCTCCCACTCTACATATGACATGATGCTTGACATTCTTCAGTCTCCCATTACTCCAAGCCTTCAAGATCCCAGAAAGATCAAGCACGCACTTAGGATACTGCATAATTCGAGCTAACAAAAGTTTCTGTTGTCCGACTTACCTTTGCAGTATCTCCAAGAATGACTAAGAGAGATCCGGGGACAGGATCTACAGTTACTAATGTATCGGACTTGTCCATCACCTCAAGCCCACCAATAGATTCGTCTTCGAGCAGCAGAGTGAGGAACACAGAATCTGTGTGCAGGACGACACCAGTAGAGCCAATTGTTTGCTCTGCGAACCTGTATATGTTGGGTCTCAGTTGGCCGGACCACTCCTCAAAAGAGCATCCATCCAACCCCATGCTCCCTGCTATCTTGCCTGCGATGTCGGCTGCCAGCGCATGGGCTTTGGAAGCGTAGACCTTGATAACTTCTCTGGAAATTGCTCGAAAGAAAATACATAGATAAATGTCAAAACAGTGCGCAAATTTGAATATGAAAATGAACTGGACAAGTGTAGAGAGTACTTATGCTGGGATGAAACTTCCAACTCAGAGCACAATGCATCTATTTCAGCTGGATATGCAGTATTTTCCACCCCGAACGTCTCCAAGTACGGAGTGAGCTCGGAGTGCGCAGTGCTACGGCTGCCCTTGTTCATATTTTTCTTGTTTTTGACATCACTGGGCAGGTTAAAGTAGGACTTGGCAGCCTCCCTCATCTCCGCTTGTAACTCCTTCGGTATTCCATGGTTGATAACACGAAAGCAGCCAATTTCCTCACAGGATGCCAACAATTTCCTGCTCTCTGCAGGGAAGTTCAACAGATCAATAATCGGAACGATCTCCATCTTCTCTCTTACTTCGATCTCTCACTCTTCTACTTGAATGAGATATAAATAGAGTGATGGAATATCATTTAGCCAGTTGAAAATTCACAACAAATGGTCCACGCAGTAGCATGAATTATTCAATTTTTCACGCTTTTTCACTTGTTAAATATAGTATGCACGTTCTACGATCTTGGATATACATATACAAGGCTCATCTGTATCTTGATCAGTGATATATCAACTTTTGACAACCTTAAGCAAATTCTCACGAGAGTAGTATGCATATGCCTAAAGCCAATACTCATATAATTAGTCTTTCGGTGCTTAGGCAAGCTTTCCTTTTATTGCTGTCCCCGGTCCTTCAGGCTTCCCTTTGTTTCAAATAACTAATATGCAGATGCGTAAATGCAATGCTCGCCTATTCAGTATGCAGATTTCTAAAAGAATTCCAGCATACTTTACGAGATGTAAAAGAATCCTCCTAATAGCAGAAGACTGATCTGGACCTTTATTAATTGCACAAAGAACCAAAGACTTTAGTTCATATTTCTTTTAACACTGCCCATGTGACTTCTTATCTGCTACACCACTTGCCCTAGACTCGAGTGGAGAACTACCATGCATGCTCATATATATATCCATCCAGAAATTAAAGGCATAAAGAGGATTAAAATCAAAATCTAGCTAGAGTGAAACTTCCCCTTATTTGGAGGAGGGTACTGGAAGTGATCTGAATAGATATGAATGCTGGAGACTTAAATGAATCCATATAATCGATTTAGCATGATTCTCTTTTTGTTCATGGAGCCTACCTATAGTTGTTCTTTTTTTAAGCTTATAAATGTTTGCTCCCCTGAGAAGTTTGTCATACTATATCTTCGTTTGAGGTCTCTACGATCAATGCTCACCTAATTATTGTGATTGATATGGCCCATGTTAAAATCAAACAATCGTGATACTTTGTCGACTGATCCGTGCATGACTGAAACTCCTTTTGTCCTTATATCGTTCATTGAGACGTCTAAGAACGATGCTCACCTAACTGCTGTGACTAAAATGGCAGACGTTCAAATCAAACAATCCTCATATCCCTTTCTGAGGGAACCAATACTATTATCAACTGATCTGTGTGAACCTGATATTGCTATTGTCTGTAAAATTATTTTCCTTTGGGGATGGAGTGCTTTCAGAGTAAAAACATAAGAATTTTGGTTTTGGCTGAAACACCCGGAAGCACTGTCACTCTTGTTCAGGGCTGGGAATCGGGCCGGGCACGGCCTGTGCCGTGCCTGGCTACTGGCCCGGGCTCGGTCCGTCGGACACGTGCCGTACTTGTGCCTGGCTGTACCGGTCCTTTTTTATTAATTTTTTTAATTACACTTTTGGTTAATAAGTTAGTTTAGTAAGTTAGTTAACTTAATTAATTTAGTAAGTTTAGCTAGTTCTAACAAGCAAAACAAATAGTGAAAATAAAATTTTATTATATAAAATCTAATTATATTAACAAAATAACTTTATAAATCTCTTTAATAATCATACAAAACCCGAAAGAGGCGAGAGGACTATAGTCATCACCCTCAACTTGTTCTTAGTATTTTTTTCTAAGAGATTTATAAGTTTTAAAAAATTATATAAAAAAAAATTATAAATATAGAATTAGGAAAAAAAATTACAATGCTGAAAAGGAAATAAAATGAAGACTTAATAATGCAGAAGTCTTCAATTTTCATTCTTCCTTGAGTAAGTTCTTTTGTTCCAATTCGTTAGATCTTCCTTGATCTATTTGTTTAGCGTCGAGTCAGTCATTCAAGCAAACATATATCTCCAATGTGGTTTCTACTATTGAACTCCTCTATTCTGTTAGCACTCTTCCATCTACACTAAAAGTAGACTTCGATACTACTATGAATATTGGGGGGGGGGGGGGTTAGTAGATCATGAATTATGTTAGAAAGTACAGGATATGTTTTTCTAATGCAATTCCCACTAGGTCAAAATATCAAAATCTTCATAATGATCAAGTGACAAATCATCTGTTTTGGCCCTTTTTAAATAATATTGAAGTTTATTGAAAAAAATATTAAATTACCTTTGTGTTTTGTGATTTATTACCATACATATCTTTATATGTATGGTACATAATATCTAAACATACTTTAACATCATTAATTAAATCGTAAACATTATTTGTATAACACATATTTATATGAAATAAATCTATTAAAATTTTCATTCTATCTAATTTACTACATGGATCTACAGTGGTTGCAAAATATAGTAAGTATGAATTTTTTTTTAAAATATTTACTAAATTTAATTTTTATGGGCTTTACAATATCTTCAAGAATTGGTTTATTCCTATTTTTATTAAAAACCGAACTAATTTTAGTTAAATAATAATGTGCAATGTGTGTAGTTGGATAGTAAGTGCCCGAAAGTGTTCTAGTTGCATCTTCAAATTTACTTAAAAAATTACAAATGCAATGGAAATTGTTCTATTCATTAAAATCTAAACTACAATATGGTAACTCCATTTCATTAAACATATGTACTATATCTTTATATTTAATTGCCTCGTCTAACATTTTAAATATAGAATTCCATCTTATTATTATTCATCTTGAGAAGTAAGATTTTAAAATTCTTGCATATTTGTTTAAATGTTTGTTGTTTTGGACCATTATATTTTATAAATACTACTGTATTCCTAAGTTTAGTTATTGAATCATTTACTACTCTTAATCTATCTTATACACAAAAATTAATTATATGGCAAAGGCACCTAATATGAAATAATTTTCCATCTAAAATTGATTTAGTAAAAATTTTTAAAATTTCTATTGCGATCAAATTTTTGGAAGCATTATCGAAAGAAATGGAAAAAAAATTCTATTTCGAATGCCAAAAAATACTTAGTAAGGATTATTATAGATTATGAGCGTTGTATGGAAATTCAAATCTTCTAACTCTATTATTCTTTTTTGTATTATCTAATCTTGATCAATGTAGTAGACCATTACACATAAATAATGACTACCATTTATTTAAAGTCTCCCAACAATCTGAGATTATTGCAACTCTAAATTATAGAAATTAAAATGGAAATTAAAGTTTATTTCTTATCTTTACATATTTTTACAATATCGGATTATATGTTGAGCGTGGGACTTTTTTAAAGTCAGGGTTATGAGTCGTTCTTATAAAATTTTCAAATTTTGAATCCTCAGTCATAGAGAAGGGTTGTTAGGTGTATACTATATATGTTGCTAATTTTTCTCTATCGAATATAGGATTATATTTAAACATTCCTAATGTTCCTCTATATATATTTAATTGTGTTTATTGTGGTTCATTTGGTGAGTGTGTTTTTTCTAAATGTCTTTTAAGGTGACCCGTTCCACTTCCTTTAGGGAAGGAATAGACTTTTTGACAATACTTGCATCTAGCTTCTCTAACACATCTTCTATAAATTTTTCAAAGTAATTCCATATATCCGATTTTGAATTCCTACTGGGATGATTGTTTGTGTTTGGGTATTGTGGCTTCGGTGGGCTCTTCTTCAGGCATATTAGATAGCTCTATATTTTCGTATGACTGTGATGCAAATGGTACTTGTGAAGTGTGTTTTAATGGTTCATAAAGATTTTGATATTTTTCATTCGATAAAAAAAAAGAAAAAACTACCCGTGTCTTAAAAGGAAGAAGCGCCGGATAAGTATAGATCCATTTTCGAAAAAGCACGAAAAAACATAATAAAAATAAATTCAATGCCTCAACACCGCAAGCTGAAGAGAGAGTTTGAGAGTTGAAGTTGAAACCAGAAATTATTTGTTGATGCTTGAGAGTTAAGAGATGAGATTTGAAGCCGAAAATTGCTTGCTCGGAAGTTAGAAGATCCCTTATTGATGCTTGCTTTTGAAACTTGAAACTTAAACGAATATGAAAGAAATTTTTTGGGAGAGTTTTGTGTTTGAGAATATTAGAGAGAGTTGAATATTGAGGAGAGTTTGAGAATTATGAAGAAGAATAAAATTGGAGGAAGGATATGATTATTTATAGAGAGAAGAAGATGATTTTTTGCAAAAACAAATTTACAAAAATACCCTAACGGCCATTTTGACCAATGGGTGGAAAATTTTGCATTTTTTTTGTAAAAAATCCCAGCAGCTATTTTCACAGCTGTTGGGGGTTCTTTGCAAAAAAATAAATTTGCAAAAGTCACCCTCCCAACTGCTATAAATGGTAATATTTCAAAAAAAGGGCCAAGGCATGCCTCCGTCCCGTGCAACTCCGACTCGGCCCGTGTCTACGACGTGCCGTGCCGAGCCAGGCATCCTCGACGGACCGCCCAGCCCATTTGCTATCCCTACTCTTCTTGGTTGTGTAACGCCTCATTTTAATATATACTGCACAATATTCCTTTTTAAATTATTAATTTTAGTTAAGTTACTTTAATACATGAGAATGAGGTTAAATCTATATGAGAGATAATGACAACTCTTTTAAGCATCTTATTATAATAATAATAATTAGGTTTGAAATTTTTGAATTTTAAATCCCAACAATCTCAACACCCTCCCAGCCTATTTGGTGGCTTTTCTTGTGTATCCATGTTGATTGAATTACTGTTGTAATTAAGTAATCAACCAAAACAAAAAGGGTTCAGAGTGTGGCAGGTATGCAAGCATATGGTCATGTTAGTATTTTTCAGCATGCTGACAGGACTAAAATATTAGAAGAAATCGATTGGTTAGTTCTTGGACTATTTTGCTAGTTGTTTATCTTTCCTTGAGGACTTCAAATCCAAATTTTCTCATCATGATTGTAAAATACCAGAGTATCTATAAACATTATAATACCTGCAAACTAATAAACTTTTGAGCTAAATTGATAGTAAGTTGTTATATAATATTGTTTCATGTCACTTAGTTCATTTATGTACTTAACAATAAATATGACAAACAGGTTAAGCAGGAAGTGAAAGGAGGAACACACATAATGGACGGGTTGTGCTGTCGAATTTATGACCCAGTTTAAAATGTTTTCGGTAATTACTCGAATACCATCATGCCACTTAGGGTTCTAGATTTGGAGCATATGTTTGTTCATTATTCATGAATACCTAGCGTTACATTCTGGGGCAGCACTAGGAGTTATGAGGTCATGGCCTTTGATATATGTATGGAACACTCCTAAAATATGTAACCTTTTATTTCTAACAATTCTGAAATTTATGCATAAGCATTAATAATCAATAACTTACTTTTTATGTGTAAATTATATGATTCAATAGTTTTATTAATATTTGTGATTGATATAAGTACTATGAATATTATCAATTATGACTCTTTTATCATACTCAATTTCATTGTTTACATTTTGTATGCTATGTATTTATCACAGTTGGATAGATCCACCACAGTTGAGATAGATCCACCACAGTTGGATATTTACCTTTTTGCTCGAGGTAAAGATCCAACTGTGGTGGATCTATCTCAATTTCAATTTCATTGTTTATAGGTAGTAGATGAGATAGATCCACCACAGTTGGATCTTTACCTCGAGCAAAAAGTAGAGATATAGTAAGATATTTCTGTAGTACGAGTTCTTCTGAAAAAATTACTACTAATATAATATTGATGTCTGTGATATCTATTTCTATCATTATTTTCAGATTTTATGATCTAAATTTATAATAAAAATTATTACATCTTTGGATACTCTTATGTACTTTGGTTTGATTGTTTTGACATAAACCGATGGACTAGTGCCCCCGTATTTCATTAATTAGTAATTAACAAAACAATATAAATATAACATACATATTTAAGTTCCTCTCTAAGGAGAAGACGATACAGTGTAATTAGAATACGCTTCTGCCATCATATGCATATTCCTCCTCACACAGGCTCTTCGAAGCCGATCCATCTTCTACACAGGCAACCTGCTGCATCAATGAACAACCATTCTTCTGATGATGGTGACTCTGACACCGTCGAAAGCCTCCGAAGAAACTTTGCCTCCCTACTAGCATTTTTCACTTATCGTTGAATCGGTCACGATATTCACTCAATCAGCAACGCCGCCAATGCTACTTCGGCCAACAATGTGGGCCTCAACGAGGCCATCCACGACAATCACATCTTTCTCCCCTCCTCATCATCCTCAAATCCAATTAATTAAATGATTGAATGATTGTCATACCGGTGAATTCTTCCAACCCTTGATGTCTCTCTGCAAGGATTAGACCACAATTTTGTAATGCCCCACATCCTAAAATACGGGTAGCGTTCGGCGACGTATCGTAAACGAATATGCCAAGTTTAAAATACATGAATACAAATATGCACCACTGCCACAAATGCATACACATATACAATCAGATAACAATAAGGAATTAAAATAATAAATCATTTCCAAAATAATAGTCAAGACAAGTCTGTAGGAAGATCAAAAGGATTCTTATGATAAAATCAAAAATTTATTTGAATAAAGATGAATAATAAAGTTTCTAAGAACAATAAATACTAGAAAGAGTCACTCTCAGTACCCTCTTGCATCAAACATACTTATTGAGAATCCACTAACTTCTTGAAATATATCTCCAACTGTAGTGAATCTTTCATGGCGCCCATGTTCCATCTTCCACTAACTTCTCTTATGGTGCCCATGTTCCATTTTGGACGGTAGTCTTTTAGTTGTCACTTTGTATTTTGTATTATGTACTTTTGCTTATGTATGGTGATATAAGACCAGAACTATTGGTACCTATGTGTATCATGGCTCATTTTGTTCTTAGTTCATCCATGTAATCAGTTGTTCTGTTATATCTCATTAATAAAACATGGAGGGCAGCTGCTCACTGTTTTAACCTCATAAAAACTGTGATGAATCTTTCCTTCTCAATAATCTGTAAATAAATATTTGGGCGTGCCAAAATAGAGTTGTTAGAACAACCTAGCAAGTAGTATAAGAGGAGAATTAATAATACATATGCACGCTATGTGTATAAATAAATAAAATATGAAACTAAATAAAATAATAAGATCATGATAGTATCAAAATTTTAAATCTTGTAAAGAATATGGAACTTGTATTAAACTATACTTTTCTTAAAGAGAATATTAACTCAACCAGTAGTAGTGTAAATATGTATTGAATATTATTAGAATTTAACATGATGGTAAAGAGTTATATAAACTATAAAATCATGAATGTATCACAAAATACAAATCATTATAAAGGAGTAGAATATGAGAAATTGCACTTGTCTTGAGGATAATAACAGTCAATGTGTATGTTCAAGTACAAGTTATGGATGACATTGCAACAGATACAAAAAAATGAACATGTAGGTGAAATATGATATCATAATATGTTCATTGTGAATTTATTTAGAACCGTCAGAAGTAGTGTGCCACATGTTTTACAAGTATCTCGTGCATATCCGGAACCACGACCATAATTCCCGGTACTGCCCTAAGACAGACCGCTTGGTACTAATGAATATGAACATTGATGAGCCTAAGCTCTAGACACGCAGCACTATATAATGATGGTGATCCAGTAATCACCCAGAATCTCTATGGTCAGATTTCTAAGTTTGGTTGTACAACCTCAAGAATGTAAACCTCCTCAAATATGTATGCTGTTCCTTCTTCAAGTTCCCCCTTAACCACATGAATTTTTTTTATGATTTTATTTATTAGGATAATGATAAAAAATAAAATTTGGTATGTTGCAGTCGCTGACTAATTAACTAATCAATTATCATGAAAGAAATACTTATTGCGGTATGATAAAATCTCATTTCAAACAAATATTACAACAAAAGGTCCATAATAGGTCAAAAAGAACTTGTTGGTTTGCATAAATAATTGTATCAATCACTACTTTACATGCTAAGAATTTCTTATGGAAAGAAATCGGTTCATTTGCATAAAAATAAATCTATTTTAAGTAAAGTGTTTTTTTTTTAAATATCAACATTAGTAGTAAAACTGAGGATATAGCTTCTATAAGTGAAAATCATATTCAAGGATTCTTTACTAAATACACCATCTAATAAAATTTACCATAATCTTATTATTAGTTGTCCATAGTAAGAACCCAGCCTTATGGGCAATCACAAGTCCAATGGGAAAAGGAAAATTATGAATTCAATTATTTACAAAACCTTATCTTTAATTATTCCTTCTTAAAGTGCAATGGACATATAGTGTTATTTAGTATAGCCAAGAAAGATGATATGTATCTTAGATGCAAAATTTACAATTACTTTAACTTAATGATCAATAAAGTAAAATTAGTTTATATGGAATATACGGTTATAGGACAACATAAGAGTTTGAGATTAGTTCTTCTAATAGCATAACTAAATTACTTTTGTTGGATCACTAATTGTAAAAATATAAATATATCAGAAGAAAAATTTAATAAACAACTCTTCATACATCTATTCTTATACACACACACAAAGAATTTATACATATTCAACATTCCAAAAAAATACTTCTTTTTCTTTTTATTTTCATTATGGTGCTTTGTTTAAATTATTACTTTATTAATTTTATTTTTCATTCACCCTTTCTCTGTGCTATCACAGAGAATGGAATTTTTTTTTTTTTAATGTTGTTATGTTCTGTTCAATGAACAGAACAGACAAAAATTTAATTTAATAAATAAATAAATAAGTTCCTTTTATTTTATTAATCATTTTTTTCTCTGTCTTTGTATTGTAACAACAGAGAGAAGATTAGGTTCTCTTTTCTTTTTTTAATATTTTATTGCATTTCCTCATGACATGAAGTTTTACAATTTAGGTTGCCATTCTTTTAACAGGATTATTAAGAAAGAAATGAGTTGGTTGATGATGTAGCTGAGTTAATCCTACTGCAAAGGGCTAAATTAGTGGATGTGACTATCTTATTGAATAATTATATGTTATTTTTTAAAAACCTTAAAATTTGGTATGATTGATATGTCCTTCACATAATAAACTAGTGTGCCAAACTAGTGTGCCAGAGTGATATGAAATATTTTGTGACTTTAGTATAATGAATAGAATCATCACTAATTGACACCTCTCAAGCTTGAGTCAGAATCTTAATGAATTAGGTTGGAACACAAATAGAGTTATTAAGCCAAGGCTTTTTTTTTTTTTTATATTTTTCATAATATTTATTTTTTGACTTGGTGTTTGGAGTGCATATGTTCTTGCTCATTGCTGAAACTTTAAAGTCAGTATTTTCCCATATTTTGTGTCTAATCTTGAGTGCATATTGGCAGTTTGAAAGTATTTGCTTGATTTATAAAGGAAAGAAAAACACATAAGAAGTTTTTTATGTTATGCATGGCCAGTGTTGCCAAGGCACAATAACCTTAGTGCCCTTAAGATTCAAGAAACAAGCCAAGACACGTTTTGGTAGTAAGGCTCAACACCCTTTTTTTAAAATTCAATAATGATTAAATATATAAGCTATATTTTACCAAAATTGATAGAACATAACAAAAAGAATGCATACTTGTTTTTCTTTTCCTTTTCTAAATTCTATTGTGAATAAAACAATGGGTAAAAGAAATATAACTATACTTGATTTTATTTAAATAAACCACAATATGGATTAAAGAAGGGACAAGGAGGATAAAAAAACTCTTGCATTTGTATGTCAAAACACTATAATTTTTGATATAAAGTTAAAAGCCAATAAGAAATAGGAATTAGCACTTGCAAGTAAAACTCCACTTTGAAAATTGACCGTTGATGATTTGAATCAGATCTCTTTCTCTCTCTCTATTCTCCTCATTTCTTTTCTTTTTCTCTCTGTGTTCTTTTCTTCTCTTCTCCTTCTTTTCCTTTACCATCTTCACTTTTTTTTTCTTTTGTTTTTCTGTTCTGTTCAGCCTTGTGGCTGAACAAAAGTTTTTTTTTTTTTTTTCTTTTTTTGTCTTTTGACCAAGTGGAGAGGGTTTGAGTTTTTTTTTTTTTTTTTTTTATATCTTTTATATGTACTTTTATTAATATTGGGATCATGTTAGATATAATTAATCTTTCTGATCCTATCCAAACTCTATTATTTTTGTTATTATTCAACAGAAAATATTTGAGATAAAATAAAATAATAAGTTAGATAAAGATAAAATTGGTTAAAAAAATATTAGTTTTCTTTGTTTAGATTATGTATTTAAGATTAATAAATATAAGAATATTATTTAGATAAATATAAAAAATTTCTATACGGAATTAGGGGTGTTACAATCCCGATCACTTTCCCACTTGCGAGTTCTGACACCCGCACGGGGGCTCGACCTCCTTCGTCGCCGGCATCTCGCAACCCTAATTCCTATGGAAAACCACCTATTGCACACAGTCCACCATTTCACAACTTAAGTTGTGTCATCCGTGTTACAATGCCTTGCATCCGATTTTCCGAACACACCGGCCGTGTGCCGACATCAATCAACTCCTAAAAAATGAGGTCCCCCCTTGGCTTTGAATTATAGGGGAGATATAGGAGAGCTTGGAGGGTGGAGAACCCGATCTGACCAATGGTTCATCTTCAATGCCCATGGCAAGCCCATGGACTAGGAGACCCATCAACTTAGAAAAAAACAAAGCCTACTAAAGGCAAGAACCCAGCACATGGCCTTCTCTCCTCCTTGCATAGGGTACTATTCCTCTTGTGAAAGCTTGGCCTGGCCCACAGCACATGGCTCGCCTTGGGAACTTCTAAAGGGGCACAAGATTTTTCCTAGTGAGCCCAGATTTCCTAGTGAACCCAGTTTGAGTTAAGAAAAGGGGAGAATTTCTTAGTGAACCCATATTTATTCCCAAAATACCCTTCACATATATCTCTCATCTCACTCTCTCTCCTCACTTCATCTCCACCGCCCTCTCCCTGCTCTCCTCTCTTCTCCTTCCCAAACCCACCCCCCCCCCCCCCGTCGCTCTCTTCTCCTTCCCAAACACCCCCCCCCCCCCCGCCGCTCTCTTCTCCTTCCCAACCCCCCTCCCCCGCCGCTCTCTTCTTCTTCCCAACCCCCCCCCCCGGCCGCCCTTCCCAACCCCCCCGCCGCCGCCGCCGCCCTTCAAAACCTGCCGCCGCCCTTCCCAACCCCCTCCGCTGCCACGCCCCTCACTCGCCGCTGTCTCATTTCCTCTCTCTTGGTCTCAGATTTCTCACTGTAAGTCTCCTTTAATTTAATTTTAATTTTATTACATTTAGTTTACTCTTATTTGCTCTGTGACTGCTCTGAAAACTGAGAATTTCTTGTTTGGTCTGATAATATTTTAGAATGAGAAAATTCTAAATGAGTACATTTTTTTATTAATTATGATTTATAATATTTAGATTATAATTATGAAGAAAATATAATATTGTAATCGTAGTTGTAAAATATGCGAAAATATAGTTTTATTCTAATTAAAGATGTTAATATTAAAATGTATTAATTAATTTAGAATTTTAATAGTATTGTCCTAATTGTTGATTAAGTAACAAAGAACGGTTTCAGTGTCTTTAAATTTTAATATTACACTATCTTGTAGGTAAAAAATCTGATATTTGTAGCAAATTATATTTTGTTAATACTTATTTACACATAGAAAATTTACTATTTTTATGCGAATCAATTATTGTAAGAAATATCTTTGTATTGCATAGATGGATCCGGTAGAATCTTCTCGCATTCGACCAACTACTTCGTTAAGGAGGAAGAAAGCAGCATCTCGACTACAAATCCAACGCCCGATATGAGAGAGATATCGAAGTGGCCGTAGATACTGAATTAAATATAGAAACTCCGAATTTGATCAGATATGATAGTGCAAGACTAGAAGAAGAGAATACTGATGCAGGAGGCTCTCAAGATGATCTTCATGAGTTAAATTACCGAGGTCCAGTTGATTTATCAGTACTGAAGAGTTTCAAGACGCACGTTGCTTTCCTGATGCACCCAATTAGATTATATTAGTTGTTTTTTTCAAATAAGGAGACAGTGATTAGATTATATTAGTTGTGTATTGATATGGATGTTGTAAGGAATTTCAAGTGACCGGTGTAATTGTTTTTTTTCAAACATTTTGAAGAATTTGTAGAATATATGGTTTTTGTTTGTAATGAACCCTATTATTTGCTTTTTGTTCGAGGAATATATACACTACGTTTATGTTTTATCTTATTTCTTTAATTTGTACGAGATCTTGTTTGTTTTATACGTAGGGGACCTTATTTATAATCTTCACTATATTATTGTATCGGTTATTGTATCATTTTATCATTGTATCGGTGTATCAATGTATCATTGTATCGTTGTATCGGTATATCAGGAGTATCATTGCATTTGTATATCAGGAATATCATTGTATCGGTGTATCAGTGTATCATTGTATCGGTATATTGATGTATCAGTGTATCGGTGTAGTAGTGTATCATTGCATCGGCGTATCGATGAATCAGTTTATCCATATATCATTGTATTAGTGAATCATTGTGTCGGTGTATCAGTGTATCATTGTATCATTTTGCTTCATTCACTATATTTTTGTAATAATGTATAATTAGTTGTTAATATAAGTCCGTAAAGTGACATTGAATTGGATAAACTAATGATATATCAGTTTATTATATAAATAGAGTGGGGGAGGTGTTCGGAATAACAGATCGAATCAAGTCCCTGTCCGGACTAACAGTCCGAATAAGGGAGACCTGTTCGGACTGTGAGTCCGAACAGGACTGGTCTGTTAGGACTGACAGTCCGAACGGGGCGTCCCTGTTCGGACTGAGAGTCCGAACGGTCCTGACCCGTTCGGACTGACAGTCCGAACAGGGAAGGCCCCGTTCGGACTGACAGTCCGAACGGGAAGCGCGAGCGCAAGCGGGAGCGGAGCCTGGAGCGGAAGAAGGAGGAAGGGCAAAATGGAAAAGTTTTTTAAGGGTAAACTTGTTATTTTTTTAGAGTTATTATCTGGGCTCACTAGGAAAAAAGTTGTGCCCCTTTGGAAGCTCCCCTCGCCTTCCTCATGCTTAATTTCTGTACTTGATTGATGTGCTCTATACCCGAGGAACACTAAGAAATTTTAAATTTTGAATTTTTTAGCTAATCTTGTCTCTGGATTCCAACACCGGCTACTTCGACATCGGTGAAGAAATCAACACACGCCAGAATGCTCCAACGGTCCACAGCAACCACACCACTCGAGATGCTATTCGTTATCATGCCAAACACCATCCACCAATCTTGGGATCCGTTAAAAACCCGTTAGTAACGCTCGTCTTTGTTCACTCTCTTCCATAGGTGGAACCGGACGACTAAGCAAAACTTTATTACAAGGGTTAAGAAGCATCATCTAGCCTCCACTTCATTCTGGCAGAAAAAGGCTCCAATAGCACATAGCATGACTAGTTCCTCATTGGTGTTTAAAATCTCCTCCACGGCGACCTTGATAGGCTCAACAAACACTGGCAAGTAATAACTGCTTGACTAACACCTTGAATGTCCTTGAACGATGGAGCCATCTCCATATCTCCACCGACTCCCACACATGCGAAAATGATGGAAGGCGAGTTCTGCAGTGGACACCCCAACTTAGCGGACATTGTTGGCTCCGAGCTAGGCACCCGGCACCCCAGCACCGGAACCCAATGGGGGTCATTACCTTGCACTTGCAATACGTATTTGGAAGTTAGGGGATTTGGATATGAAGAGAGAGCTATGGAGGGAGCCACTGTCAGAGGGTAGCTCTCCCTAGGATCTGTCGCCGGAGGCGGAGTCTGTGTTAGCTTAGTGAGAAAGAGAGGGATTTTTGACAAGTCAGCTTTCTTAATCGCAGCTTTTTGTTACCTTGGTTTGAATATTATTTCATTGAAATAAAATTTTCTTTTGTTTAATGATAATTTTTTGTTATATATTCAAATATGACGATTTGACAGTAGTATATGCTTGATTCGTTATATTTTTTGGCTTAACGTCCCCGTTTTTGATATGTCACGAAATTTTATTCGTACCTTGGGACAGGGATGTTACAGGTTGTTTAGATTTTTTTTTCCATTTAAATTTTCTCTTATTAATATATCGCTCTTGAGAGTAGTGCATATTGTTAAGAGAAGGGACGTAAAATAAGGCAACGCACCATGTTTTTTGAGGCAAAGACGACCAGTGATTTCTCTGTATTCCATTAATAAGAGAATAATAAAACATAACCAAGTCTTGGACCACAAGTAGGCTTGTTGTCCCTAAGTTAGGTTACAATACTTAAAAATAGGGTTAATTACAGTCAGATCCCTATAGTATTGGAGATCTACCACTTAACACGCCTAAAATTTGAAACTCTCAAAAAACTCTCTGGAATCTCAACGGCGTCAGTGTTTGAGACACGTGATATGCACGTGTTATAAAAAGTCTAAAATGCCCCTAAAACTATGACTCTTCCCTCTTCATCATTCCCCCAATAATCTCTCTATGTGGCCAGGAAGCAGCAGCAGTTCCCTCCCCCCCCCCTCTCTCTCTCTCTCTCGCTCTCACCGACAGATAAGCAGTGGATGCAAGCTGCTGCAGCAGTAGCAAGTTTCAGTAGCAGCAGTAGCTTGCAGAGCTGCTGCAAGCTGCTGCAGTAGCAGCAGTGCAGCAAGCTGTTGCCTGCTGCTGCAGCAACTTGCAGAGCTGCTCCTGTGCATAGTTGCGGCTGCTACTAAGAGAGAGGAGGGGAGGGGGAGAGAGAGGGAGGGGGGAGAGAGAGAGAGAAGAGAGAGAGAGAGAGAGAGAGAGAGAGAGAGAGGAGGGAAGGGGAGGGGGAGAGAGAGGGAGGGGGAGAGAGAGAGACACAAGAGAGAGAGAGAGAGAGAGAGAGAGGAGGGGAGACACGAGAGAGGGAGACATGAGAGAGAGAGAGAGAGAGAGAGAGAGTGGTGTGCTGGCTTAAAGAATGGGATGGGTAAAATAGGTATTAGATAAAACAAGTGTATTTTAGTATAAAAGAGAGTGATAATAACTAACTGCTCACTAACAGATGTAACGGTCTAGGGGGTTTTTTGAGAGTTTCAAATTTCAGGGGTGTGAAGTGACAGACCTCTCAAACTACAGGGGGTCTGACTGTAATTAACCCCTCAAAAATAAAAAATACATAAGATCTCAAAGACATGAGGCTAGTATAAAGATAGCATGACCTTTAAGTGACTCCAGCCCAAGAGCCAATTCCCAATGTGAACCTCTACTCCAAAAAAGTCAGCCTATTGTTGATGTCTTTCTCGGAGGTGCCATCTGAGATCTATAATCTCTCCTCATCTGAGAGTATATCTGTCCAAAAGGTAAAATCATGGGCTATTAGTTGTAAGTAAATATCCGGTGAATGAGCAATGGAATTAAAAATTCTATTATTTCTCTCTCTATATATATTTCAACATATCGCTGCAACTAAAGTCCTACTGTGTGATGTCAGGTGTCTGTTGTGTCTTATGATATTCCATATGCTATAATTCCTAGTCATGTCAATAGATACCCAGAATGTCCCAGTTGCGTTCTCCCACAGGTGTTTAGAGAACTACACTCCAGCATAACGTAAGAGATTGACTCGCTGTTTGAGTGGCATAGAGCATACACATTCGGGCAGCTCCACCCCCTCTTTTGCAGGGCCGGCTATGTCAAAAGGCATGCTTATGCTTATCTAATAACCAGAGGAACACCCTAATTCTGGGAGGGCATTTAGTGGACCATATTAACTTTGTATCCCCAAAAGACACACTGTCATCTATAAATTGACAGTAGGTAGATTTAACTAAGAACTTTTCATTCTTATCCCATCTCCACATGATTTGGTTATGTCCAGAGGTCCCATGGCAATGTCCCATAGCAGTTGACGTATTTCCCCCAATTGTTCTCTCACCCAACTGGTGATAGGTAAGTTTGTTAGAAATCTCCATCTCGCTCTTTCCCAACAATCTTTAACTACGGCATCTTTGTTCCTCACAACTTCAAATGCTTCTAGAAAAAGCATTTTAAGAGGAATCTCTGTACACCATTTGTCATGCCGAAAGGAAGCAATACCACTATCGCCAAACTTATGCTTCAGACTCGACCACACTATACACTTGGACACTAACATTCATTTCTAGAAGCCTGAGGCAGTTGAGGGGCTCCTATATTTTGCATTCCAAGAGCCAGCTCATAGGCAGTATTTGGCTATAAGGAGCTTTTGAAGGGAACCATTCGGCCTAGTTAGGAGATGCCACAATCATTTGGCCATAAGAGCCAAATTAAAAGTTCTTAGATCCAAGACCCCCAACCTTCCTGCCTCTTTGGGCCTACAAATTTGTCCCCAAGACATCAAGTGGTATTTATTACCTTATCTCATCGGGCTATTCTAAAGAAAGCGCTTTCTTATGCGGTCAATCTTATGCCTGACCCATCTCGGTAAAATGAAGAAGGACATGTAGTAAGGGGGATCGAAGAAAGCACTGCATTTAGTAAAACCACCCTGCCTCCTAATGAGAGCATATTACTTCTCCAACCCTCTAGTCTTCTCTACATGGAATCAAAAAAGAGATTCCAATCTTCTTTCAAAAGTTTACCGGGTTTAATCGGGATACCCATATATTTGATTTGAAATCTTTCCTCCCTGCATCTAAAAATACTATAGATGAAACACATGGACAAAGTTTCTCCCCAAGGCACACTAGGTAGCTTTTACTAAAATTAATATTCAAACATGACCCTGACTCAAAGCAACAAAGGGTCCATTTGATGACTAAGGCTTCCTTAACATTTGCTTTTCTAAAAACTAAGGTATCATTGGCATATTGAAGATTAATATAAGAAGCGGAGGGTGCGCCTGTCAACCTTTGTATCAATCCTGTCTCCCTTAGATTTTTGATCATATGGTTCAGTCCGCCCACAACCAAAACAAATAGGAGTGGAGATAGAAGATCTCCCTATCTCAAACCCCTTCTAAAGGCTATTTCTTTCTCCACCAGGCTGTTTGTTAAATTTTGTATTTTGGCCATCTTAAGCTACATCTCTAACCAAGACAGCCACTTCTGACTGAAACCTCTCAGGTACAGGATTCCAATAAACACCTCTAGTTTACTATGTCCTAAGTTTTTTCAAAGTCTAATTTCAGAAGGTATCTATTGAGTTTATTTCTTTTGTTATAGTGGATAACCTCAAAAGCTGTTGCAATACCCTCCAAAATATTTCTACCAGCTATAAATCATGTTTGGTAGTCCTCTATTAGTGGTTCAGTTTTGGTGTTAATCTATTAGCTAGCACTTTTGAAACTATTTTTAATAAGCTATTTAGCAATGTGATTGGTCTGTACTATCATATTTGTTTAGTGAGAGATCTTCTTTGGAATCAGAGTGATGATCGAGAAATTGATCCTTTCCAAACACACTTCCTCTCTAAAGACTTCTCTTAGCAACCAAATTAGGTCGTCTTTAGTTTCAGTCCAGAAAATTTTGAAACAGAAATTTGGGAAACCGTCCGATCTAGGGGCCTCATCAAACCCAAACTCCCAAACTGCTTTTTTGATTTCCTCTTCCCTAAACTCTACATCAATATTAGTTAAATCCGTCCTCGGTGTCCATAGGTTGCTTTTCATACCGAGTCTAAAGTTGTTTTGATTGGCAAAAAGGTTTTTAAAATGTTCAAAAATGTGCTCCTGGGTCGACTTCTCATCTTTCAAGATGTTATCCCCGTCCCGTAAAGAGTGGATTTTGTTTAGTCTATTTCTCATATAGGTTGATATATGAAAGAAAGTTGTATTGACATCCCCTTCCTTTAGCCACTTACTTTTTGCCCTCTATCACCTTATAATATCCTCCTCTTTATAAATCATCTATACTTTATTGCAAAGATTGAGAAGTCTATTGTTTTCCTCTGTATCCAGCCGCCTTATCTCCTCTATCTTCTCCAACCTTTCAATCTCCCTCAAGAAATCTGACTTTCGTGTCTTAGTTTGACCCTTATACCACTTCTCTGATCTCCATAATACTTTATGCAACCTTCTAATCTTGCGGTTATATTGTCTGCCGCATCCCTGGCATTGGTTGGTTGAGACTAGCTTTCTTTAATGAGATCATGTATCTCCTTGAACTCTAACCTCCATTTCTCAAAATGGAACCTTCTCTTAGGAATACGGTAAGTTTCCATTGAATGTAAACAAATTGGTATATGATCTGAGGTTGGTCTTTGAAGTGAAGTGATTTCTGTCCTTAGAAATTTAGTATCCCATCCTTTAGATATCAGAACCCTGTCTAGTCTTTCCGGTAGTTGGTGTTCTCTCATATTAGTCAGTCTAGGTGAACATTCGGTCATTGATAGGAAGGTCTATTAACTTTAGAAGGTTGATGACCACATTGAACTCCTCTCAATCACTAGGATTGCGATGCACTAACCTTCTTTTCTCTGTAAACCTTGTAATGTTGTCACAAAATACCCTTCTTTAGTGACGATTTTTATAGTTGTCATGAAATTTTTGTCACGAAATCCCAGTTTTCTTGTAGTGCTCCCATCTAATCCGAATGGAGTAGAGTTCCTCCCATAATGCAAAGCGTAGCTCTGTAGAGTTCGGACCGTATACTGCTATTATTAATTGCCCAACCCATCCATTATTCGTTTCACTCTGATAGTTAGAGTGAAGATCCCTTCCCAGGATTCCACAATATTGAAATTATTATCCACACCAATCAAGACCCCCCCTCCCCCAATGCTCTCTCGCAATTTATGCACAAAGGAGCATGAATTATGAGGTACAATAGAACAAAGCGTCCTAATATGAGGATTAGAAATTTTCATCTCTTCCAAACATGCAACATTAATTTTGTTATTACAAATTACCTCTACGACCATCCTCGCTTGGGCGGAATACCTAGTCCTTCCACATTCCAAAACATACATCTCATTTGGACTGTAATATACCTAGGTAGCGAGTCAAAATCTATCCTCCTCAGTCAACCCCCCAACTCTAGAGACAACTAACTAAAATAGTTGTGTAAGATTATTAGTGCATTCATCTATATCATTATCCATACGTATGTCACACATATCAATAACAGAAACTAACACAGCATTTGAAATGATATTAAAAATAGAGGAAGTAATGTGAGAAATACTTGGGTCAAGTTATGAAAGGATAGCCTTCCTCCTCATTGCAGAACCTTCAACCTGACCACTCTGTTAAGTATGTCCTCCACATTTCTCTTCCAATCTCTTGCTTCTCCTATTTGGAGTGATTACAGGGACTCTTGCTTTAGATACAAGGTTTAACTCATCTATCTCCATCATCTGCGGTCTCAGATAAGTATCCTCATGTGCTTCTTTTGGCAATTCCTCTGCTAATTCCTGTATCGGTGATAATGACTTTGCCTATGGATCTTCTGGCTCTGGTGTAATCTCTCCTTGGGGGTAAATAGAAAAGTTGCAGCCATGAGTAATTTCTTTCTCTCTCTAATATACTTGGGCAGATGTGATGCTTGTCTTCTCCTAGACTTCGAGCCTTTTTTCTTACTATCACTTCTCATCACGTTTTTAAGTAATTTGGCCATGGTATCACTGGCTAAATCCTTGTCTATGTTCTTCAATATTTCAAAGAGACCCAAATATTTAGCTCCCAATCCATTGGATTGGGACCCATTTGTATTCAGGAGTAGGCTGAGTACATTTTCCCCTGAGCCCAAGTGATTACTGGGATTGTGTCGGCCCAACACATGCTGTTATGGTCTTGCTTCATCCACCTGAGTCCCCATTTCCTCTATCTTCTCATTTTCCTCAATAGTAATAAGGCCACCCCCTTCTTCGGCTAGCTGTCACGCTTCCCCTGCAATCTCTGTCTGTGGGCCCCATCTTGCTCTTTTTAGGGTTGGGAGGAGTCCAAATGTCTCACTGTCATATTGAGGAACTCCCTCCTATTCTGTGCTAGCTGGCTTGTCGTTACTTTTTCCTCGATCAGCGCTCCCTTGTGGCTTTGATCCTCCATTCCCAAATCTAGGCCTCTGAGTACTCCTTTTGACATGGCGTCTCTCTTCTCCCTATTCTTGTGAGATCTAGGATTAGCTGCCCGCTTTCATCTCTATCTAAAAGACCAAAGTTTGACCTTTTGGATCAAAGCTTTGCTTTTCAATTTTCATAAATGAATGCAATTTCGCTCATCTTTCCCTGTATCTCTGTTCTTGTCATTATCTCTAAAAAAGGGTAGCTTCCTTTCTAAATTTTTTGGTGGAACTTGCATGCCAAAGGGCAGTGGTAAGATCCAGTCCAGCCTTTGAGCTGTAACCCCTTCCATAAGTGGTTTCTTTATGTGAACAGAGAAAATAATTTATATTACAAAAGAGGAGAAGATACAAATGTCTTAAGAGACTATTTGAATGGTGTGTATTGGAAGGGAGGAGGGGCTCTCCTTTTATAGCCTAAGGAGCCCCCCTCATACTTGTATCCTACCGATGTGGGACTAAGACTAACACTCCCCCTCAAGTTGGAGCATATATATTAATCATGCCCAACTTGTTACAAAGATACTCAACTCGTGTCCCATTTAAGGCTTTTGTCAGAAGATCTGCTAGCTGATCGTTTGATCGTACGTGCCCTATAGATACAACATTTTCTTTGATCTTGTCACGAATAAAATGACAGTCGATTTCAATATGCTTCGTACGCTCATGGAACACAGCGTTTGATGCTATATGAAGTGCTGCTTTATTGTCACACCATAGTTTCGCAGGCAATGTCGTGGCGATGCCAATTTCCCTCATGAGTTGAAATACCCACACAATTTCTTGTACTGATTGTGACATGGCTCTATATTCTGCTTTTGCACTTGATTTTGACACAACACCTTGCTTCTTACTTCTCCATGATATCAAGTTTCCACCAACAAACACACAGTAACCCGTAGTGGACCGTCTTGTGGCTTTAGATCCTGCATGATCCGCATCACAGAAGCACTCGACTTTAGTATGCCCATAATCTGTATAGAGAATGCCACGACCTGGGGAACCTTTCAAATAGTGCAAGATATGCTCTAAGGCTTCCCACTGTGCCACTGTTGGGGATGCCATGAATTGGCTAAGTACACTGACCGAGAAGGTTATATCAGGACGAGTTACTGTCAGATAATTCAGCTTCCCAATGAGTCTTCTATATCTCTCAGGAGATGCAAATGGCTTCAGTTTCTCTGGATCAATCCTCTTCTTCAAGTCATCAGGAAGTTCATCAAACATACTATCATTAAGATCCAGGAACGGATTCAAAATCATGGGAATGCTACTCGGCGCAGCTCCAAGCTTTCCAGTCTCCTTTAAGAGATCAAGAACATACTTCCTCTGAGTTAAAAGGACGCCCTTCTTGCTTCTCAAAACCTCAATACCAAGAAAGTACTTTAATGGTCCCAAGTCTTTTGTCTGGAAGTGGGAGTTAAGGAAGACTTTAAGTTCTGAGATTCCAGAGATGTTACTTCCAGTAATCACAATATCATCAACATACACTACTAGAAGAATCATGCCTGCATCGGACTGCTGGTAGAACACAGAGTGATCACTCTTGCTTTGGCTTAACCCAAACTTCTCGACCACACCACAAAATCTATCAAACCAGGCACGGGGGCTTTGCTTCAGACCTTACAATGACTTACGGAGGTAGCATACTTTCCTATGCTCCCCCTGAGCAACGAACCCAGGAGGTTGCTCCATATAATTCCTCAAGGAGGTCACCATTCAAGAAGGCATTCTTAACATCCAACTGATGTAAATCCCAATGATAGGTGGCAGCCAGAGAGACAAGAAGAAGAACTGAAGTGAGCTTAGCCACAGGGGAAAAAGTCTCGGAATAATCAATTCCATAAGTTTGAGCATAACCTTTGGCAACAAGTCGAGCTTTCAACCGTTCCAAGGAACCATCAGCCTTAGTCTTAATAGCAAACACCCATTTACATCCAATGGCCTTCTTCCCAGAAGGTAGATCAACAAGAGTCCAGGTACCAGCCTTTTCAAGGGCCATCATTTCTTCTTCCATCGCTGTACGCCAACCAGAGTGAGTCAAGGCTTGGTGAAGGGTGGCAGGGGTAAAGATGGACTCAAGGGTGGTCAAAAGGGAAGAGGAAATAGGGGACAAATGCTGGTAGGACACAAAGGAGGAGATAGGATAAGTACAATCAGCATATCTTTTGGGAGGGCAATGAGGACGGGTACCTTTTCGGAGGGCAATAGGCAGGTCATCAGATGAGTCAACAGCAGAATCAAATACAATTGGGTTAGGGACAGGAATGGAATCCGTCGGTGAAGCAGTTACTGGCGAAGATAGAACATGGGCAGCATCAGCTTCATCGATGATATCAGGTTCCGGAACAGTAGCTTGTACTGGTGAGATAGGGACACGATAAACCAGAACATCATCAGGTTCATCAATGACTGAGGAAGACTTAGATAATACCGAAGACTTGAAGAAAAGAGAAGACTCATGAAAGGTCACATCGGTTGACACAAGATAGCGACTGAGGTCAGGAGAGTAACATCGATAACCTTTATGAACTCGAGAATAACCAAGAAAGACACACCTCAAGGACTTGGGATCGAGTTTACTGACACTTGGACGGACGTCTCGAACAAAGCAGACACAGCCAAAATTTTTTGGATCAATAGGATACAGCCTAGTGGTAGAAAACAAAACAGAATATGGAGCGTCACCACTAAGGACAGCCGAAGGCATGCGATTGATAAGGAAACAGGCCGTAGACACGGCATCAGCCCAAAAAGATTTAGGAACACAGGAGTGAAACATGAGAGCGCGAGCAGTTTCTAAGAGATGGCGGTTCTTTCTTTCAGCAACACCATTTTGAGCAGGGGTATCAACACATGAGGATTGGTGAAGAATGCCATGACTATGCATATAATCAGTGAATGGGGCGGAAAAATATTCTTTTGCATTATCACTTCGAAGGATTTTCACAGGAGTATTAAACTGGGTTTGAATTTCAGCATAGAAATTACGAAAATGAGCAAACAATTCAGAACGCTGTTTCATTAAGTAAAGCCAAGTGTTTCGGGAATAATCATCAACAAAAGTGACAAAATATCGATAACCAGTCTGAGACAAAACTGAACAAGGACCCCAAACATCAGAATGAACTAACTCAAAGGGGGACGTGGCCCGTTTATTTACTCTAGGTGCCAAATGAACACGATGATGTTTGGCAAACTGACACGACTCACAATCTAAAGTAGACACAGACGAAAATTGAGGATACAACCGTTTAAGAGATGAAAGGGGCACATGGCCTAGACGACAATGGACTTCAAAGGCAGACGACCCACTAGAACAAGCAACAGAACGGGACACCTGATTATCAAGGATGTAATGCCCACCAGCTTCATAGCCTCTACCAATAATCTGCTTCGTCGAAAGATCCTGAATTAAACAATGGTTAGGGAATAGAGAGATAAAACAATTCAAATGACGAGTCAGTTTACTGGGAGACAGAAGATTAAATGTTAGGTCGGGAACATTAAGAACAGAAGATAGGGAAATGGATGTAGTTGGTTTAACAGTGCCTAATCCAAGGACACGGACCGAGGAACCATTGGCGACGAATATGGAGGATGAGCTGGCATAGGGGGTATACGATGAAAATAAATGATGGTTACCTGTCATGTGGTCGGTAGCACCAGAATCAATGACCCACTTCGTGGAAGTAGTAGCAAGACCAGAGGACAAAGTACGTGTAGCTAGGGCCCCTGCAGATGATGGGTCAGAATCAGACTGATCAGGTGTCTGGGCAATATGAGCAAGACCACGCTGTTGATCACGCTGCTGTTTATTCTGTAATTTTTGACAATTTTTCTTAATGTGACCAGGTTCCTTGCAATAATTGCAGATAATACTGCCAGAAGTCATGTACGGAATACTAGTGCCCTGCTTTGACCCATAATTCTTGTATTCAAAGGGACCACGCCCAGCCAAAGCACTTGCATTTGGATCAACAGACGGACGAACCAAACTATCAGCCCGAAGAACCCGTGAGAACACATCTTCAAGAGATGGAAGCTCCTGACTAGATAGAATCTGTGAGCGAATAGTTTCATAAGAATGGTCAAGAGCTTCAAGAAAACTGATGATAGCCTAAAGTTCTAGATTCTTGATACGGGTTGGGAGATCTGCCTGCGGAGACATGAGTACTTTCATTTCCTCATACATCCTCTTGAAGTCAAAGAAGAAATCCTTCAAGGGACGACCCTGTTGCTGAGAGCGATAGAAGCCTTTACATACTTCGTGAGTCCGAGTAATATTCCCTTTACCAGAGAACATGAATGCAAGATAATTCATAATTTCTTTGACCGTGTTACAGTGACTAACAGAAGACAGAATCCGTGGTTCAATAGAATTCCGAATTTGAAAGAAGAGTCGAGTATCGGCTCTATTCCAAGCTAAAAGTTGTTTTTCATCACTAGAAGGGGGATCATCAGTTAAATGGGCTTCCTTCTCAATGCCCAAAATATAAACCCTAACAGTTTTATTCCAATCACTATAGTTTGTCCAGTTTAATGGTAAAGTAGTAATTTTTGCAGACATAGACAACATATCAGAATTCTTAGATTCAGCCATGGAAGATTAACCAATAAGCAGGCAATAAACAATTCCAATAAAATCCCAAAGCACTACAAATTCCAAAATACCACAAACGGAGCAAACGAGGACCCCTAGATCCTCTAACCAAATGTAATAGCAGCCACCAAAGGTAAAACACCCTCAAATAGAAGCAAGACCCAAGAAACAAAATGGAAACTACTAACCGTATCGCGATGAACAGTACTCCCGAACAGTACTCGAACAGTACTCAAACAGTACCCGAACAGTACTCAACCACAGAGCATACTTCGACAGAACTGTCTCCAAACAGTATTCTTTTCTGATGTGGAAGTTCAGACTATGCTGCAACCACAGAGCATACTCAGACAGAACCAGGCTCTGATACCATGTGAACAGAGAAAATAATTTATATTACAAGAGAGGAGAAGATACAAATGTCTTAAGAGACTATTTGAATGGTGTGTATTGGAAGGGAGGAGGGGCTCTCCTTTTATAGCCTAAGGAGCCCCCCTCATACTTGTATCCTACCGATGTGGGACTAAGACTAACACTTTCCTTTGCAAATCCCAAAGGTAACTTTGTCTCTTTCTCTACTCCGATCTTCGGTAATGGCCTGATTCCCGTCCCCTTTCATGGTTTGTTGGGTACTTGTTGCCACTTCTAGCCCATGCTTTGGTGAGGTCTTCGGGCTATTGGTTACTTCGGAGATCTCCACTCTTTCCCATGTGAAGCTTCTATAGTTTCCGGCGGGGAGTGTAACTACACTAGTTCATGGCTGGTCGGAGAAACCGACTCAACCAGCGCCTGTGTTTGTTTCCCCACTGCTACCGTGTTATTGGTTGCTAAAGATACTGTGAACCCCTCCATGAGACCTTTCATCTCTGACGACACCTTGTCTCCGGGATCCCAATCTTGTAGGTAACCTCTATCCTGATACCACATAGTTGCCTTCCGATAACTAGATTGAACTGTCGTGGAAGTGAGGATAGTCTCTCACAACCAACATAAGCTCGAACACAATCTAATTTTGTCTTTAGTGTGGTCTATTCATCAATGTCAATATCACGAACAAATTTGTTCAGTATCTTGCTGATGCTTGTCCGGTTCCAGTGATGTAAAGGAATACCATAGACAACAATCCAGGCGATCACCAGAAAAATGTGAGATAAGTCATTTTCATCTCCATTCCACCGGTGAACTCTGAAGCCCGTTTTGTAGTCTCTGCAGGCTATGGATGTTTTGCTAACAGCAAATGTAAGTTCTCTCTCCGAAGGAAAATGAGTGAGGTATCTCTCACCGACCTTCTCCATATACCTTTTGTGATTTCTTGAGTCCACCGAAAGTGTACTAAGGCTATCTTTCATCTCCTCCACACTAGGGTTGCCATGGCCCGTGTATATGACCCAAAGTGTTCTTGCCAATCTTTGATGCTCCGCGAATTCTGCATCCGATGTAGGGATAAACACGATTGGTTTAGCTTTAGGCGGTGGCATGATCGGACCCCTATACTGTTCTACATTTGTGCTCTGTTGGGTTACTTCCTACTGATCACTGTCTTTCTCACATTGTTCAGTGATTATCCTCTTAGCAATGATTTTGGGTTGAAATGTCGGCTTGGCAGCATTTTCTCTCCTTGTCGGAGCCAATGGACACTCTCCAATTCTATGTCCCAGTGCTTTGCAAAACCTTCATCTAACGAACAATATTCATCCTTGAAATGACCAAGCTTGCCACAGATCCAGCACACTTCAGGGCTATCTGGTGCTAGTCTCCTTTCCGGAGAGAATTTTCTCTTCTTTCCTGCTCCCATTACAAGAGGTGGTGATCGCGTCGCCATCATTCCTCTCTTGATTGTGTTCCTCGATTTGACTTGGTGCCATTCCTTATCTTCCATCTCCCCTCTTCCCAGTCCGTTGGCTGCAGCTAACAGAGCCAGCACTTCCTCCCTTGAGTACGTGGCATTTCGTTCAATCTGTCTGGCCATTATAGCAGAGGACACTGTAGAAGAAGGACCGGAGTTAAGGACCGGAGTTATGGATGGATGGAGCCCCCTTTCATGGTCTTTCTTCGGCGCTCCTCCAACCACTTCCGAGCAGCTCTTTCTCTTGTGCTTTGGATTTCTATCTTCTTCGCTGCTAGCATCCTTGTTGTTTTTTCCTTTCCCCAACCATCCCCAACCGAAATCCATCACTGGTGTGGTAAGTGGTTGTAGGTCTATGACAGGCCTCCCAACTTGCAACCAGTCAAACCCCGGCGATGAGCAGAAAGTGGGATGGAAGAATGAGAAGTCAATGATGAGACACTATCTAGGCTATGAGAACTTCTCCACACACTCTGAGGCAGCAAGAATTTTGCTTCTCCTTCCTCTTTCTCCCGTGTTTTTTTTTTTTTTTTCCCAGGAATTTCTTACCTTTTGCTGGAGAAGATGGACGGAAATCACCTCCGGTGAGTAAGGCAACACACCATGTTCACGTCGATGTTTTCTCTTTCAGAATCAAAGCTGTGGATAGAGTTTATTATTTCTTATATTGCTCAGGGATTCGTTGACTATGCGTCGAGTCACTGGAAGATTTGCATAATAAAAAACACCCAGCACAATATGATATGGTCTAACAGAATAATCCTTTTGTTCTCTCCAGAATTGCTTGAATCGTTCCCATCGGATTCATCTGAGCTAAGGCTTTGATTCGGGCAATTTCGCTACACCTGAGCTGCAGGCAGAGTGCCGTTTTCAGAAGCGAAGCCTTGAACCTGCTGAACATTTTGAAGCACCATTGACAGTGCATTCTTGTTTTGAGTAGCTTTGATTCTATTGTTACTTCTGTATCTTCATGTTGCAATGGATGAGTTAGCTTTGATTTTTCTGGTTTACTCCATATATGTTCATGTTGTTACTGAGATGGGACTTCTAAATTTTCTGTTCACTCTAAAAAAGAAGTCAGTAAAGCCCATGTATCTTCATTGTTCATACAAATTGCATTTCATTTGATACATATTGTCTAAAAATCACCTGCCCATAGTATTTTTCCCACAGCTTCTATTGGCAGATATCACACATGACAGTTCTCACACGTCAAGCACCCAACATTCCATGTAACCTGAGATTTCATTTTTAACCTCCTAGTTTCAAGCTGCTTCTGCACCATATGCATCTCGATTGAAACGGAGAAAAGTTCCAACCTACACCTAGACCCACGCATTATGGATATCATTTATCAATCAACATCCATATCTTGAACAATGCAGAATAATTTTTGTTATGTAATAGAACGCTAATCTTATTGAAAGTCAAGGAATACGTATTAAGTGTCCCAAAAACAATACAAATAGACTCATAAGCTATGTGGAAGTAAGCTAACTGGAGCACAGACATCAATCATGCCTAGCTTGTCATGTAAGGTTGAAAAAACTTTAGGTGATATGATTTTAATCATGATATCGGCCAACCAATTTGACGATATAACAAACATAGTACAAATCACCTTTTTTTACCAAATAATCTTGAACAAGATGACAATCGACTTCAATATGCTTGGTGCAGTCATGAAACACCAGATTCTTATGAATATAGTTAGCAGATTAATTATCATAGTATATAGGCATGAGATGTTCTAATCAAAGCTTAATTCAATCAGTAAGCTATTTAACCGTGGTAGCTCGCATGTAGTATGAGCCCTAGTTTGATACTTTGCCTCAACCTTGATTGAGATACTACATCCTGTTTTTTTACTTCGTGTCACTAAATTGTCACCAAGAAATGTTAGATAACCAATATTAAAACTTCCTGTCACTTCTGTCTCCTGCATGTCTAGTATCTGAGTATATAGAAATGTAAACATGATCATGCTTCTTGTATAACAATCCGTTTTATGGATAACTCTTGATGTATGCAAGAATTCTTATAGCAACTTTTCAATGAATCTCTTTTGGTTTATGTATGCTGACTCAGTAATCTAGTAACAAAAAATTCTCGAGTCTAGTAATCATGAATATATGAGTTTTCTAATTATTTTCCTATATTGCTTGACATCATTATAATTTTACTATCTTCACTTCAGAAGTCTATATCAGCCTCTATAGGTATACTAACAGGTTTGCACCCAAATAAACCAGTCTCTCATAATATACTACCAATACAATCAAACAATTAATCAATCAAACATAGTAATAAATTCAAGACAATCAATCAAGACACAAAGATTTTAAAGTATAAAATCCAAACATAATGAAAAATTATGGAGAACTACACTATGAATATTGACTTTTTATGATCACTTGTTCCACAAACTGATAAACAACCGCAGTTACTCATAATGACTTAAAAGTATTTATCTCTAACTTACTAGATGGTTATGAATTAGATCACAATTTTTAATTACCTAAGCGATCTATTTTCATTCATAATACACTATCATATCAATAATCAATAAGAAGATTTAAAAGAGTTAAAGACATAACCATATCATTGATATTTAGAAACGGAGATGAAAATGTTGAAGTTAATTCCCAATCTCAAAAATATGAACTCCTCAAATTTTGCCATGATCTTTCGAGATGTCTCTTTAGTTCCTTTGCCTAAGTCGTATGTTGAGAGGTCTCTTCTATCTTGAAAAAGATGATGTACATATGGAGTTTTTTCTTTCCAAATAAACTCCCCTCTTCAAATAAAATCTCCTCGCTCCAAATTAACTCCAAATCCCCTTTTTTTAATCTCATCCATCCATCCTTGATTCAAGAGATCAAATAATAATTGAGTCCAATCCAAATACCCAAAACTGGAGTGAAAATCATAAGGAATCTTAACTTTATGTTCAATCGACTGGGCTACTAGTAAGTATACCAGTAAGCCTACCTATAACAACACTATAGGTCGTCTCGGTTGACAAATAAATTATCATACCAGTATGGGTACCGATAGGTGCTGAAGCTATTACTTTAGCACTCTAGTTACCTATAGGCATATCAATATCTCAGTATATCCATGCACATGTACAAGTTTGTGCACTCTAACTTCCTTTTTGTATTTTGGCATGATTTTCTATACAAATAGGATAAAAAAAAAAATCCTAACAATCTTGGTGTCTTTTGGCTGGATTCTTGTCGTTCTTTATCAAATTCTATAAGTTTTTATTTTAAAAATAAATTCTTCTCTTTATTTAATTTCTTATGATAATTTTTATATTTCCTTTTCATGTAATTATTTTATTTTTTCTTGAATAGTTATTTTATGCCAAGAGTATATTATGTTAAATAAATGAATTCTCATACTCTTCATGTCTAAATTAAAATAAGAAAATTCATATGACTGTTTAGTTTATAAATCTACAATATAATTTGATAGATTATATATGCGATTCATAATTATCTATACTTAACAGTTGAGATCATGGATTATCATTTTTATAGATTTATTTATCAAAGTTTTTATATATTTATATTTATTAATAAATACTTAGATTGATAGGTCAATACACATGTCGTATGATTTATACATTCTAGTTGTTAATTTATTAACATAATTAGAAATATTAAGAGATTTATTTTGTTAACATATTACTAGTCTTAGTGGATTCGAACCTAGGCATTTTATTTTTATTTATTATTATTCCTAATTAGTTAATTAAATAACAACTCATATCATCTCTTCTTTAATTTGCCTAAATAGGATTAAAACCTAAATCAAAACTATCTTCCTTGTAAATCGATCTGAATGATACTATAATTCAACACTGTATACTGACAATAGTTATAATCAATGTTTAAAATAGCGATAACGATAACGTAACGTTTTGTCTTTGTTAGGTTATGTCGCATATAGCGTAACGCATAACGTAGGTTAAGCAATTTTCTATTTATTTAATTAAAAAAATATAAAACTATATAAAATAATTTTTATAAATTTAAAATATCTAAAAAAGAATATAAAACTATTTTTTTAATACATAATGTTTTCTAATTTAATGTTAAGTTTTACAATAATTTTTACATTTATCTTCATAAATTATATTAAGTTTACAACCGTAATGCTAATTATTATTTAAATAAGAAAACAAGATTAAAATTATTTATTTCAACTCCAGTTATTATCATTATTGTAATTTATATTTTGTAATATTCAATTTATCTTATTTATAATTATTGATTTCAGTTCAATTAAAAATTCAATAAAATTAATAAGATTTTTCAGCAATCGAAGAGGAATTACAACAAGCGAATAAGAAAATAATTGCAAATTAATAAATTAGCAATTCCACAAGTAATCAAATAAGCCAGCAACTAGTCAAGAAAATTACATCAATTCGATAATAAACAAAATAATAATCAACAACAATATAGAAATTACTAAAAAAATAATTGTAAATAACGTAGCATAACGTAACTTAACGTAACGTTACGTAATATAACGTAAAATAATATAAAAAATATATTGTTACGGTGCACTGAGTTATTTTCAGTTGTTACGTAGCGTTGGGGTTCCGTTAGGTTACCTAGCGCAATATAACGGGTTTCATAACGTGTTATTTTCAACATTGGTTATAATTTGCATATCAATTTTTTTGCACTGTTGCCGGAAAAGTGTGAGATTACTAATTACCAAATTATTATATAAATTTGATGTGTGTTTTGAGTCCAAGAAGAGAGATTCCAAATAATGAAAAAGAGTTATGTGATTTACAAAAAGATTATTCACTAAATAGTATTCAAGAAACAAATTAAAGCAAGATTTCAAAAGGGTCGTGACAATCAAAGCATGAGAAGTTCGTGGAATTTCAGAGTGGAAATCAACGTCAACGTCAATGTCAACATCTCCATTACGAGATGTAGGATGTAAAAATTTGCCTACCGTTGATTAGGATCAACCGAAGAAAATTAAAGCATTATCATGCTAACTTGGCAAAAGTACAAACCAAATCAATAACCATCATCGCCACACAAAAAGAGCTTAGTCTTGCCACATAAAGAATTTCAACTCGACCGCATAAAAAACATTCAACTTCACCAACAGAGGAATCTGAACCTCGCCAAATAAAGTAAGCTTCCTCGCCAAGCAAGACCAATCTAAAGACTTCAAAAGATAAAGTCCTCTCTGCTAACAAAGACATCCCATACTCACTGGACCAAAGAAAACAAGCACGCCCAAGATAGTCATGAAAGTGACTAAATTCAATTATGGAAGATATTCCAACCTCACCAATCGAAGGAGTTAGCTCCACCAATGAAAACAACACATTCTCGTTGATGGGTAGTTATCCAAACTGATCAAATCATGGTGACCACTACCTCCCAGATCAGATCGTGGTACGGTTTCATCACAGTCTTTCGCAAATCAAGAGGCAATTATAACGGTTCAAGCTATAAAACCACTCCCAATATGTAGATAAAGGGGATCGAAAAATCAATCCCTGAAGATCAAATAGAGAGAGTTCCTATTCAATCCAAATTCTTCGTCGGATAGACAAGGAAAGTAAAAGGATCGCTCTGATCATACTTTCATCATCACACTCTCCAAAAATCTCAATTGCAATCCTCTATTGATTAGTGAAAAAACATATTGAGTATTAAAATCTTCAAATTCAATAAAAAAAATTTGCTTTGTTTTCGTAATGGTCGCATTCTCTGCTAATGTTGTAAATGACGGAAACAAGTTAGCAACTTCGCTGGGGAGTCAAACCTCTATCATAGAGGAATTCATGCCACAATATAGTAAGGTGGCTATCGGTGCCACCTTTGACACTCTGGTGATTAAATTCAACCAGGAAAAATATGAAGAATTTCTCCGTACAAACTCTCTCTCCAACAAGCAAAAGAACAATACCTTCCTCGCAGCAAGATGGATCATCTCGTCCTATGGGAAGATGACACACTCGGTGTTGCTACAAATGCCACCAACTCTAGGGCCCACCTCGAGTCCTTGCACACAAGAAAACCAAAATCGAGACCACGTTCTTGGCAAATCTTTGATGTGCTTCCACTGGTGCAATCTAGCCCGCCATAGGGATGGGATCATTGACTTCATCTACCAATCAGTCTACTATCTCTCTCAGCAATAAAGAGAAGAAGTAGGCGTTTTATTAGGCCATCATTGCTAGGCATATGACCAATAAGCAAAACATGGCTATCGGTGCTCCAGGTGACAATAATCTCCAAAGCGACATTGAGAGATGTTTGGACTTAGAGCTCAAGTCATGAGCACACACAAGACCTCGACCTCCGTGCAATCCCGTAGTGCTGGAGGACTAAAGTCGACAATAACAAGTCTCCAAATTGGAGAAAAGTTTAGAAATCTGATAAGTGCAGAATGACAATCTGCTGCTCAATCGGACATGATGAAGAAACTCACTCCCAAGCCAACAAATACAAAATTAGGATCTCTATAGAAATATTTTTTACTCGAACTTCAGACCCAAGGGAACGCCTTAGTAAAATTTGTCAGGCCCGACAAATCTCGTCGATGGCAAGCAACTTATTGACTAGACCTTCGGTGCTTAGCCGATTGTCATTTACTCCACCAACCCTCTCTCAATGGTGTTAATCTCGGAGAGGCCTTGATACAATTCAAAGAATCCTCGAAAGGAAAATGAACTTACCCATGCTACGATTAACATGATAGGATGCATTGGTCCTACAACGGGGGTGATGCACCCAGGTTCACCTCCAAAAAGCCAGTCTAGTACTGGAGCTGACGAGGTTTACTGCAATACATGGTCTAGAACCAGATCTGTCGATCAAATTCCCCTCCTCGTAACTCACAAGAAGAGGAAAGTAACCACGAAGCAATTTGGAATGCACTTCCTTAGAGACAATGAGCTCTTCCCATTTCTAAAGCGCCTCCATCAATGCAACCAGAGACAAAGTGGGTAGCCTTCTTCAATGGCTCAAAACCCTAGATGAACTAGGTTAATAGTAACAAGCGATGTTTGAGCAACATAAAATAATGATGGATGCCATAATGTGACAGCTACATTCACTCAACATGAATCCATCTCAGGAAGGTCAAAACAATTCCGACGAAAGTGCATCAAGGTTCAGAAGTAAGAACAAAGAGGATAATAATTTCAAGGACAAAGAAGAGGTTGCTGGCTCACACTAGACTGGAGATGCCACGGAAGATAAGGTATTGGAGGACATCCAAATCAAGCTGGATACTCTCATGCATAACGACTCCTTGCAAAAAGTGGGGATAGTGTGCTCGTATCCACCAGAATGAGATTTAATCTCTTTCTCTGAAACTTACCGAGCACCTAATATCGACAAGTACCATGGGAAGGGCTCTCCCAATTAACACATCTACCATTTCTATTCATTGATTGGAAATGTTATGGATAATGATGCATTGATGACTCGGTTATTTATCGGATCCTTAAAACGGATAGCTTTCGATTGGTTCAGCAAATGTTATTATTTTTTCCATTAACAATGATATACATAAGATAACTGCTACAATAAATTTGAGAAGTAATAAAGTATTTGATGAGCCCATTTCAAAAGAAATTACTAAGGAGAAACAGAGTGATAATTCAGTGCAACAATCTAAAGAATATAATTATAATGAACTGAACTCACTTCTAATGATTATAAACCACATGTACTATTTTATCAAAAGTTAAACTCGAAGAATATTAATGCATCTTATACCGATATTTTTGAGATTTTCAAACATGTACAAATTAATATATCTCTGCTGGAAGCAATTTAGCAAGTTCCATCATATGCAAAATTCTTGAAAGACTAGTGCACCATAAAAAAACATCACAACGTTCAGTAAAAAACATTTCTCACGGAATTGATAAGTGTATTATTTCATTCTGAAATGCCTCTCAAATATAAGGATCCTACATATCCCACTATTTCTTAGGTGATAGGGCAACACAATATAGAGAAAACTTTGCTAGATTTGGGGGCTAGTGTAAATCTTTTACCATTTTCGGTTTACAAGCACCTAGGTTTAGGAGTACACTCGTCACACTACAACTAGCTAACAGGTCAGAAAGGCTTCCTAAGGGTGTTATGAAAGATGTTCTAGTGCAAATCAAAAACTTTTATTTCCTTTTGGATTTCGTAACTATCGATACTGCATCTGTAAATAATTTACGTCTTCATATTCAAGTTATCTTCGGATGTCTTTTTTTAGTTATGGCTAATGCAGTTATAAATTGCATGAATAGTGTGGTGAAATTTTCATTCGAAAATGTGACTCTTGAACTTAATATTTTTTATGTTTGCAAACAACTAGACATAGATAATGAAAAATTGTAAGACATTAATTATATTGAGCAAATCCATGATGAAGAAGATATCGTATCATTATGCATGTCTGATCCTTTGGAGATGGCATTAATAATGAATAATGACTTCCTTGAAAATCTCAAATCTGAATATATCAATGAAATTATTAAATACCTAACTGATACTCAATGTTCAAATATTACGAGATGGATAACAAAGGAAGTGTATAAAGAGTTATCTCAAATTACAAAAAAATTAATGTTATCTAACATCCAAGCATCAGTACTTGCCAGTACTTGAGCTAAAACTACTATCTGAAGATCTCAAATATGCATTTTTGGGACCTAAGAAAATATTTTCGGTGGTCATCTCAGTATAGCTTATCGAGAATCAGGAAGAGCAAGTACTATCGATATTTTGAAAGTATAAAGGAGCTCTTGGGTAGAATATGGCGGATGTCAAAGGTATGAATCTCTTATTTGCACACACCACATTACTTTGGAAGATAGAGCCAAGCCTATTAGGCAAATACAATGAAAACTTAATCCTACCATGAAGGAAGTGGTTAAAGTCAAAGTGTTGAAATTACTTGATGCTAGTATTATCTATCCAATCATTGATAGTAAGCGTGAAAGTCCAACCCAAGTTGTTCCAAAAAAGAATGGGATGATAGTAAATAAAAATGAGGATAGTGAGATGATATCTACTCGTACTGCTACGAGTTGGTGTATGTGTATCAATTATCGAAACTTAAACCAAGTAACATGCAAAGATTACGTTCCATTACCATTTCGTGACCAAGTACTTGAAAGAGTTATTGGACATGAATTTTATTATTTTCTTCATGGTTATTCTACCTATTATCAAATTGAAATTATTTTAGAGGACCAAAAAAGACAACTTTTACCTCTCTCTGTGGCACTTTTGCTTTTAGAAGAATGTCATTTGGATTATGTAATGCCCCTGCAACATTTCAAAGATGTATGATAAGTATTTTCAGCGATATGGTAGAAAATTATCTTGAGATATTTATGGATAATTTATTTGTATTTGAAAATAATTTTGAATCTTTTATTGACTAATTTAGGATCTGTGCTTGAAAGATGTCAAAAGAAAAATCTACTCATGAATTGGAAATAGTGTCACTTCATGGTTATAAAAAATATTGTGTTGGGTTACATAGTTTCATCTAAAGGGATAAAAATAGATAAGTGTTGTGAATAATCTACTACAAATGCATAGTGTCGGTTGTAGCGCAAACGGGTCATTTCCACGAGAATCTAAGGTGTTTTGCATTCTCGCTTCTCCTATTATTCTAGCGAGCCAACTATGGATTCTAAATTGATTTTTTAGTTATTCTAATTAGCCTAGAATATTGAATCTATTAGTTCACAACCAAGTATTATTTTTTATTATCTTCATCCTATCATAAAAACTGATCTTTTAGTTTTAATTTTAATTTAAACTATTCTAGGCATGAGCTATCAAATGGCATGCAAGTACAATTCATTAAAGATACTACTTTTCATAAACATAAACTAATCGTTTGATAATTCTATGAATAAAATGAAAATCAACAACCGCAAACTCTACTAAGTATAGCCTATCAAGAAACTTAACTCAAGTATAATATATCAAAGTATTAATCTATAAGTTGTTGTATTTTAATTTTTTCATAGAAAAATCATGTCTTTATTATTTTATTTTAGAAAGAAAATAATAGAAATCAATTACATGGTTGATTCTATTTTCATCTACATTTTAGAGCTAAATTAAGTTAGCTACTCATGTTACTAATTAAAAATCATATTTTTTTTCTATGAAAGCTATTAAAGATCTAAATTAGCAAGCAATCAAATCTATCTAAAAAGCAAATAAAATATTTTTACTCAATAGAAAGCACTAAACAACAACATAATTATCTCTGGAGCTCAGTATGGTGGTCGTCACCCCTTCGGCAAAATCCTAATATTTATTTAATCAAAAGTATCTCAAAATTATATAAAAACCCTAATTTATAAGGATACGACCAATATATAGATGTCGGAGTACCAAACCATAATTTAATTACAACTGAATAGCTACAGAATTACAACAAAGCCCTTGTAAAAATCCCAAAACTTTTCGACCCCACATTACTGCAAAATGGCGATTATTGCCACCAATTGGCGGCAAAACAGTGCCTGATGGGCTTTAGATTTCTTTAGCATGAATTTCTAGTATTTTCTTTTTGACTTGTATAATTGTATTTGACTTCAGTTCTCTGAAACTCCTTTTTTTTGTAACTTTATTCTCTTTTAGCTTTTTTTTTGACTTCGTTTCCTAATTCGTCTCTGAGTCTATACCATCTCTTTGTAGGAATAAGTTTTACCTGGAAAATACACTAAAAATATCCGAGTATTATTATTTATATATAAAAATAGATAATATGGAGGCTACAAATATGCAATATATGGCACTTATTAGACCCCCACACCTATCTTTCGTTAGTTCTCCAGCAAATTCTAAACCTAAAATGAAAAAGAAAAATCCTAACTGACTTTCACAGGAATCGCGATTGCACTTAGCACGTGTAACAAACGGTTAAATCTCTATATTACTCTAATGGACGCGTTGTGTCTAGTAATTAAGGGTTTCTAGCAATGTTACCCACAAATATCGTGAAGAAGATAAATTAAAGAATGAAGAAACGAAAAATAAGGATAATAAAAAATTAAGAAAAAAAATTATACAAAAGAAAGAAAAAACTTTTTGATATTTTCTATAATTAATCTCACTAATATATAAACTCAAGAATGCATTTAGATTATCAATTTTCAAGTCAAGTGTCATATCAAATACACTTGTCATTTTAATCAAAAATTTAAATCATATCTTTCAATACTCCCTAATAAATAATTATTTGGCTCCTATACAACGACGTACATGTGTGAGAATCTACTTTGGTTTTGAACTCGGACTCTAATTCATGATTCATCTTTTCTCTCTAAATAATTTTTTTCTTCTTTTTTATTTACTTGTCTTATTTTTCTTTATTTTTTTAATATTTCACCATTCATGCGAATATTTATACTTGCTTAGACTCAAATATCCGATTACTCGGATCATACTCTATCTCTTAAAAACACCGTTCATTTGAATATTCACGCTTACTTAGGCGCAAATACCCAACTACTTAGTAATTTTCACGATTTTTTTTATTTCTAAAGGATTATTACCTTAAGTACCAGGCTCACCTTTTTTTTCTTCTTTTTTCTTATTTAGAGATAAAGACTACTTAATTATTATCATTCTTATTCTTAACCTAATAAACTATTGTGAAGTAAAATAAATAGATGTATACTTACCTTAAAATTATTATTAGAGGTATTTATATTTTGGGTTTTAATATTTTTCATAAAATTCTAAGTGTATTATCCATTCTACTCTCCTATCAAATTTTAAATCTAAATTTATCTTTTTATTTGTACTTAGGTTAATTTATTGGAGAAAATATATATTTTTTATTTTTTCCTTTTCAGATTTTTTAATATTTTTTCAAAAAAAAATTATACCCTAAAAATTTAATAAAAATCCTAAAAAAACTGAAAATCTTACAAAAACACAAAAAATCTTCTAACCCACTCCCCCAACCTAAACTCGTGTATGCCTGCATACATGAACCAAGGGTGGTAAAATAAATATAAAAATTATTGTACCAATAGTATACAAAAAATGAGAGTCGTGAAAAGTCACGATCTCAATATCGCATCCTATTAATGCCTGAAAAGCAGTTACGACCTCTCGATCGCTTCCCACTTTTATAGTATGTGCATTTTAAATATGAAGTGGGTGTATTATTATGTCTCATCATCCTCCTATAAATCACAAAATTACATTTTTATTTTTTTGTCATCCTTACTTTTCTTTGTCTACATGTAAGTATTAATAATTTGGTTAAAGAATACTTCATTATAAACCTACCAATTATCATTAGTAACAACCACACATGTAGAAGTATCGTGAGGTGTGAAGAGAGTACCATGATTAAGTGAGTCATGGACTATGAAATATGGTGACTCTTCGAACTCACAAAGTAATGCGAGCCCCTCCGTAAACAAATCTCTAAAGGTTTGCTCATTAGCGAATTGCACACTTGTACAAATATCATTATATGTAGAACAGTATGTGTCAATTCGTCTAATAACATGAGATCATCTTCGAAAATTTGCTCAAATAAGGGTTCAACATCATCACAAAAGGTAGAATGAGAGTGCAAATTATGAACCATGTTTACCTCAATAGGGAAACTCGTCGTGTGCTTATCCATGTTGAATATATTCAGTGCTATAGCCATATTCTCAAATGATAGCTTCATGTTGCCACTCCCACAATCAATTAATGAATTTGAAGTTGTAAGGAATGGTTTGCCTAAGATAATAAGAATTAGATTCCGTGGATTGGAAATCGACTTAGTTTTTAAAACAATAAAGCCTACAAAAAAGATGAACTCGCCGACCTTAATGAGCACATCTTCAACCATACCAAGTGGTTCTTTAATCGAATGATCAGATAGTTGTAATGTGATCTTAGTAGGTTGAAGTTTTCCTAACTCCAGTTGCTAATAAATAGGATAAGAAAGTAAGTTGACACTTGCTCCTAGATCAAGCAATGCCCTATCAAATGTAGTGCTCCCAATGGTGCATGAGATTGTGGGAGAAGCTGAATTTTTGTATTTTTAATAGGCAAAGAGTTAAAGAGGATTTTCGATATATTTGCAGCAGGAAAAATTTTCTCAGGAATATTTCTTGCTCATTTTTTAGTACACAAATCTTTGAGAAACTTGGCATAAGTAGGAACCTATTGTATAATATCAATGAGTAGAATATTAATCTTCACCTGCTAAAATATTTCAAAAGTCTTCTCTACTTGCAGTGAAGGCTTCTTAAACCGATTGGAATATGGTACTTTCGGTTTAGGAATATGTTCTTCCAAATGAGCGTGTGATGGTAATAGAGATGATAGAGATGGATGTGGAGAAAGCGATAGAAAAGATGGTGTAGCCTACAAAATAGTAGGAGAAAGATCAGGGGCATGACTACATTATTGTCCACTTGCTTACCAGATCTGAGCGTGTGAATAATATTGCATTGGTGAACATGGGATGAAATAGACTGAGATGAGTTAGAATTGGGGTTCATTATTGGTTGGCTCGGAAAGATACCCGGTACCCGCTCACTTAGCTGTGTAGCTAACTGTCCAACCTGTTGCTCTGTATTCTTGATCGACTGAGAATTTGCAAAAAGTTGTTGGTTGGTCCATTGTATAACGTCAGTAGATACTTTCATTCAATTTTGTATTTGTGTATCTAAATTGGACGTTGTCTTGAAAAGGTTCTCTACATTCCTTTCAAATGTCGTTAGCCGTCTATTATAATCATTGTTAGATCCATGCTATGGATATAATTGATTATGTATAGGTGGTCTATTGTGATTGTTCCCTTGATTCGTTGCAATTGGGTATTGACATACACCTATGTTAGGTCTCAAGAACTGACCATTGGGTGGAGGTTGCATATTAGGGGGCTTCTTGATATTGCCCCTGACCACATGAAAGATTTGGGTGATTTTTCCAACCCAGATTATATGTAGGAGTGAAAGGATTGTTCATGGGTCGTTGATACAAGGCGTTAACCTACTCAAGTATTTGACCTATGGGATTCATTAATAATAGATACTCCTTCATAACATGGTTCGGAGTTTCGCACTTGAAGCATGTGGGATCTTATATTTGATTGACTTGACCTACTGGTGGAGTGCTAAGAGTCTCCTATATCTCAATTCTCCTCATAAGGACTGTAATTTTAGTTTTGACAGCTATCGAGCTGTCGATGTTATGGATTCCACCCTTGTTTAGAGAAATTGATGCATTGGGCTTCTTAGTAGGACTGTCCCATTGCATAGCTTTCCACGATAGGTTCTCAAGGAAGTTCCATGCTTCATTCTCATTCTTTCTCATAAACTCCCCCTGACACATGGACTCAAGAAGAGTTTTATATATGTAATTGAGTCATTCGTACATGATTTGACACAACCACTTTTCTATCGCATGGTGGGGCACTGAGCTAACAAATCTTTAAACTGTTCTAAGTATTTTCAGAAAGGTTCTCCTGACACTTGATAGAATTGACTAATTTGATTTCAAATTTTTGTCATCTTGTGCATGAGATAATACTTCTTGAGAAAAATTATAACGAAGTCACCCCAAGTAGTGATTGAAACGGTAAACATACTGTATAACCACTTCTTGGTATTATTCTTGAGAGTGAATGGAATGAAGCGGAACTTAATTGTGTCATCCGACAAGTATTATAGTTTAATCATCACACACACTTTCTGAAATTCACTGATAAAGAGATATGCATTCTCAGAATTAGAACTAGTGAACTTAGAAAGTATGCTGATGTACTACAGTTTTAGTTTATAGTGCTTACCCACTGTGTCTGGAAGTTTAATGCATGACGGTAGTGATGTGCACAACGGGTAATATCGATCCTAAAGGATCGGGATCGATTGGTCCATCTTGTCTCCTATGAACAAATCTGATCTCACAACTCGATCAAATTGATCACGGGTCTGATGTGATATGAGCCAACGACCGTGAGTGGATGTGATGAGTCCCATATGTTGCATATTTATACTTTTCATATTATCTATTTTTGTATTTAAATAATACTACTCGAGTATTTTTAGTGTGTTTTTTTAGGTAAACATATTCCTACAAGAAAATGGCATAAAATCAGAGCCAGATTAGAAAACTAAGTCCAGAAAATAGTTTAAAATGAGCAAAACTACAAGACTATGATGTTGCAGAGAGTCAAAATTCAATACAGTCATCAAAATCAAAAGAACAAGACAAGAGACACATACAGAAGAAAAACCAGAAGAACTTAGAGTTTAGTCGCTATTTGGCAGCATTAGCCGCACATTGGTGGCAAAGTGGGCCCCACTCTGGGTGATTTTTCAATGGGGGTGTCGATGTAATTTTGTAGTTTTTCACTTGTATTCAAATTAGGGTTTGATTTTTCGAAACCTATATATTGGCCGTATCCTTATAAAGTAGGGTTATAATAGAAGAAATAGGATATAATTTTGTACTCGAATTTTAATTAATAAAATTAGGGTTTTGCCGAATGAGTGACGACTGCCATACCAAACTTTGGAGGTATTCTTTACTGTTCTTCAATTATTCTTAAGTAAATTTCTTTTAATTGCTTTCTAGTTTAGATTAATATTACTTTCATGAATAAAAATAGGATTTTGCTAGCTAGAACTATGAGTAACTAATTTGCCTTAGCCCTAGGTTGTAAATGAACTTAGTTTAATAGATCTAACATGGATTTATCTCATCTTCTTCCTAAAAAGAAATAAAATCATGATTTTTCTATAAATAAATAAAAGATAGATTTCGTAAATCATAATTATTTGATAGATTATGTTTAATTCATATTTTGATAATCTATACTCAGATGAGATTTGGAATTCATATTCTTTGTTTACGGAATTATTAATAAGATTTTCCTATAAATAAATTGAAGAGAATAAACTTGTAAATCTAATTTTTTTTTATAGGTTATACTTAAGTTTGGTTTTTTAATAGCCTATACTTAGATTAGGGTATGAAGTTTATTTCTTTACTTTTGCTTATAAGATTATCTACTAGATATAATTTGTTTTTAAGAAAAATGTTATTTTTGACTTACACATCACTTGATAGGTCATACTTAGGGGCATTTAATTAAAATCAAATTAAAAAGATCACCATTTTATTGTGTTACTTGATCGTGCATAATTAAAAAGTTAGGAAGAAAGAGATAATTCATTGTTAGGCTATTATTCTAATGGATTCAAGATCCTAAGCTAAATTTTAGAACTTAAAATTAATCCTCTCAATCAAAAATCTCATAGTTAACTTGATAGAACTAAAGAATTAGTGAAAATAGCAAAACACCTTAGATCTCTGTGGGAACGACCTGTATAGTGCTACACCGATACTGTGTGCTTACAGTAGATATTTCACATCAGGATGCGTGAGTTTCCTAGACTAATGCAAGAAGTGAGGTAGGTGAGATGAAATGTGGAAGAAATATGATCAAGGAAAAAAAAACGTGATCCTACTGTTTCTACTTATTTTATTTTTTAAAATTTTTTGTATAGAACCAAAGACCAAAAATACAGAATTGGAGAAAAATAGGGGGAGATTCTTAACAAAGTTGCCTCCAAATGGCAACTATTGCCGCTGTTTGGTCACAAAATCAGAGAATTTGGCTCCCTGCTTTTTGCAGTATACTCTTGAGGCTTCTCTCATCCCTTTTTACTTCCTGTATCTGAACTTTCAGGTTTTTGTGCACTCAACATACACTATTAAATCATAAAACGCTAGAAAAAGAAGAAAATATCGTCAATCCCCGGCAATGATACCAAAAACTTGATGTGAATAATCTACTGCAAGTGCACAGTATCGATTGTAGTGCAAACATGCCGTTCTCATGAGGATTTAAGGTGTTTTTGTGCTCTAACTTCTCCTATTATTATAACGAGCTAACTATGATTCTAAATCGATTTTTTAGTTATTCTAATTAGACTAGGATATAAAATCTAATAGTTCACAACCAAGTATTACTTCTATTACCTACTTTTCCTATTATAAAAATTGATCATTTAGTTTTCATCTTTATTTAAAGTATTCTAAGTATGAGCTATCAAGTGCCATTAAAGTATAACTTATCAAATATACTACTTTTCATAAAAACAACTAAATCGTTAGATAATTATATGAAGAAGATGAAAATCAACAATCTCAAACCCTAACTAAGTATAGCCTATCAAGAAACTTAACTCAGATATAACCTATCGAAATATTAATCTACGAGTTATTATATTTTAATCTTTTCATAGAAAAATTATGTCTTTATTATTTTATTTAAAAAAAAACAATAGAAAGCAATTATATGGCTGATTCCTAATTTCATCTACATGCTAGAGTTAAATTAAGTTAGCTACTCATATTACTAATTAAAAATCCTTTTTTTTTATGAAAGCTATTAAAGATCTAAACTAGAAAGTAATAAAATCTATCTAAGAACCAAATAAAATATTTTTCACTCACTAGAAAGCACTGACCAATAATAAAATTATCTCTGGAGTTTGGTATGGTGGCCGTCACCTCTTCGAGCAAAACCCTAATATTTGTTTAATCAAAAGTATCACAAAATTATATAAAAATCCTAATTTATAAGGATATGACCAATATATAGGCCTTGGAGTACCAAACCCTAATTTTGTTATAACTAAATAGCTACAAAATTACAACAAAGCCCCTATAAAAAAATCCCAACACTTTTCTAACCCACATTACTGCTAAATGGCGGTTATTGCCGCTAATTGGTGGCAAAACAGTGCCGGATGAGCTTCAGTTTAGGTTTGCATGAATTTCTAGTCTTTTCACTTTGACTTGCATGATTGTATTTGACTTTGGTTTCCTGAAACTCCGTATTCTTGTAGCTTTATTCTCTCTTACCTCTTCTAGGATTTGGTTTCCTAATCCGTTTCTAAGTTTATGTCATTTCCTTATAGGAATAGGTTTCACCTAAAAATACACTAAAAATACTCCGTATTCTTGTAGCTTTATTTTCTTTTAGCTTTTCATGGATTTGGTTTCCTAATGCTTCTCTGAGTTTATACCATCTCCTTGTAGGAATAGGTTTCATCTGAAAAATACATGAAAAATACCCAAGTAACATTATTTATATACAAAAATAAATAATATGGAGGGTATAAATATGCAATATATAGTGCTTATGAATAAGGCTACGGTTGAGCCTATTTCCAAAATACCAATAGCTAAAACCTTGAAACATATATGTTCATTCATAGGACACACAGGTTTTTATAGAAAGTTTATAAAGATTTTTAGTGTTATTGCTAGACCTCTTTCTCACATTTTTACACAAGATGTATAGTTTAAATGGACGCAGGTTTGCCAGACAGCTTTTGAAACACTCAAGGAGATGCTCATCACTGTGCCAATAATGCAACCTCCGGAGTGGACCCTTTCAATCAAAATCATGTGCGATGCAAGTGATTATACAATTGGAGCTATACTAGAGCAATGAAGAGATAAAAAAAATCCTACATGGTCTACTATGCCAGCAAGACTCTCAATGATACTCAGACAAATCATACTACCATAGAGAAGGAGCCTCTAGCTATAGTTTTTCTCTTGATAAATTCCGTTCATATATTTTGGGCTCACATGTAGTTATTTTTAAAGATAATTTGGTGCTAAGATATCTTTTATCAAAGAAAAATGCAAAACTATGGCTGATTCGATGGATATTATTTCTCCAAAAATTTGATCTTGAAATCAATGACAAAAAGGAAGTAGAGAACGTGGTTGCTGTCTACCTCTCTAGACTAACTTTTGAAAATGATAAGTTACTAATTAGGGACTCGTTCCCTAATGAGTAGCTATTTTCTATGATAATAACTTGCTGGTATGCTGACATCATTAATTTTCTTATTGCAGGAGAAATGTCGAATCATTGGAGTGTGCAAGACAAACGAAGATTTTTATTCAAGGTAGGTCATTTCTTTTTCGACGACGCGTACTTATTTAAATATTGCTTAGATCAAATCATTAGGCATTTTGTGCCCGATGATGAGGTTCAGAGCATCATTGCTTTTTGTCATACAGAAACATGTGGGGATCACTTTTCGTCTAAAAAATAGTAGCCAAAATACTCCAATGTGGTTTTCATTGGCCTACCATATTTAGAAACGCATATGAATTTTGTAAAAGATGCGAGTCTTGTCAAAAACTAGCAGCATTAACCAAGGAAAATGATATGCTTCTAACACCCATACTTACAATTGAGATATTCGATTATTGGGGCATTGATTTTATGGGACCGCTTCCTAATTCTAACGGATATGCTTATATCCTCGTATTAGTTGAGTATGTCTCTAAATGGGTAGAAGCTGCAACTTGTAGAAATAATGATAAACAAACTATTATTAAGTTTTTTAAAAGAACACATACAGTCCATATTTGGATTTCCTAAAGCGATAATAAGCAATGGAGGCTCACATTTCTGTAACAGAACTTTTAAAATTTTAATGAAGAAATATCATATTACGCACAAGATTTTTACACCGTATCACCATAGTCAAATGGACAAGTGGAGTTAGCTAATAGGAAAATCAAGAAAATACTTGAGAAGATGGTTAATCAATCTCGTAAAGATTGGTCGTTTTGATTGACCGATTCTTTATGGGATTACCGTACAATATACAAAACACACTTAGGTATGTCTCCATATAAATTAGTCTATAGAAAAGTTTGTCATTTGCCTATAGAGATAGAGCATAACGCGTATTGGACAATTAAATCAGTAAATCTTGATCACAATTCAGTTGGCTTATTATGAAAGCAACAAATAAACAAGTTGGAAGAGATAAGACGTGTTGGATACGACAATTCATGCATTCCAAAGGAGAAAATGAAAATATGGCACGATCATCGTATCACACGCCATGTTTTCATCTTTTTGACAAAATACTTTTGTATGATTCACGCCTTCATCTACTTTCAGAAAAATTGCGTTCACGATGGACAAGACCATTCATAATTAAAATTGTATATCCATGTAGCGCAATTGATATTGAAAATCCAAAGAATGGTCATATGTTCAAAGTAAATGAGAAACGTCTAGCAGATCCTCTGATATCTCATTGATACGTGCTAAACAAAGATACTATATATATTATTGTATATTATATACTAACAATTTTGTTTTGCATATTGTTACATCATGAGAATTGAACCGAGGTAATTTCTAAACTCTTCTCTCTTAAATTTCTACTTGTTCTTGATAATTAAATGGATATATTAATTTATTGAGGACAATGTGCATTTTAAGTTGGGGGTGGCTTATTAAGATAACTTAATTTTGATATTTATGATGATTTCCACAATTTTTAAAATTTTCTTTTCTTTCTTCCCATTTTCTTCCAAAAACATTCAAAAACAAACAAAAATATCTTTAATTGATAACAAAAAATCTTTAATTGATATCAACTTTAGAGTTAGGAACTAACTTTTAATTTAAAATTAATTTTAGAATTAGGAATTAACAACTAGATATTAGGAATAACCTTAGTTTAGGGACTAGCAACAACTAACAAAAAAAAGAAAAATAAAACAAAAAAATATTTGGCTTGACAAAGTTTTCAACAGAGAACAGTTGTCGAAGTGGTTGTTGAAGCCGCTGTCGACACCGGCTCTTATAAAGGCAAAATTTTGCCTGGCCAAGAGCGACTGTCGAAGTCGTTGTCGAATGTTGGTGGTAAATTTTTCAAGAATCAATAAAAAGGAAATAACCACGCAGAACGCGGAGCTAGCTCCGCAGCTCCGCGTTTGGCTATTTAGCATTCGAGTAAAATGCAAAGCTAATCCATAACTCCGCGTTCTGGTGTTTTAGCTCCGCGTTAACTCCGCGTGAGAAGAATTCTAATTTAATTAAGATTGAAATTTAGGCTTATTCAATACCTGAATTGAGTTCAATCAGAATTCATATTCAAGAGATTTAAATCAAAATTAATATATTTGATTAGAATTCTTGATGAATACAATTACCTTCCAATTCTATTTAATTGGAAACACTTATATTGACTCAAGGCTATAAATAGCCTTTTGAGAAAGCCTTAGGAGATCTTTTTCGGAGATTTTTGCATCTTTAGAGAATTCGAGTTACGCGTGAGAGTTTTGAATTCGCGAAGACCAGCAGAGAAGATCCAGGGCCGGCCATCTTCTTCATCGAGAAAAAAAAAATTCCACATCAAATCATTAAAAGGAGCTACTTGATAGATCTCATCGCCACATAGAACCCACAATTCATTGTAAAAGAGAGTGATAAATCATCTCGTTTGTTTTCTATTACTCATCTTTCATTGTAATCAAGATATTCAATGGAAGAAAGCAAGATTTTTGCGACGAACAAACTGGCGACCATAGTGGAAGACGTCTCTTTTACTAAAAAAGAGATCGTGGCGCAATCTGACATGGAAAAGATCGGATCCGACGTTAATATGCTTGTCGTAGAGATCGACCAGAAAAAATACGAGGAGTACCTCTCCTCTGAATCAGATAATCTGACCGAAATGCGACGTTATTGCCACGTGAGCTCCAATATCCGTAAATCGGGTAATCAAAAATCCACCATTAAACGGGGACTCCTGGAGCCCGTGGCTATCGAGCTGTCGTTTGGACAGAAAACCCTAACAGAGGATAACCTCTCTACAGCCGAAAAAGGCCTGAAAACTGATTTGACCAGAACCCAACTCCACAATCGAAATTGAAGAGCAAGGAGGAGAGCCTTCAAAGTCCGCGTTAAACGCGAGGCTATTGAAGTGGCAGAACGCGAGGCTACTGCACCTCACAAACTGGTTTGCGTCAATCGCAAGACTAGTCAATATCGCATTAAATGCGAACTTATGACTTAGCCAGCGTGTGATTTTCCATGCAAGGCTACTAATTTTGGATTTGAAACCAGAAAAATCAACTTAACTCGCATAGAATGCGAGGATAACTCGAGGATAGAGCCAGTATGTGACGGAGAGCCTCCACACGAGGCTAAAACTGAGCTTAGCGTAAATCGCGAAACCAGTAAAATTTGTGTTAATCGCAAAGCTTCTCACCATCGCACAAATTGTGAGGTTAGTCACCAAATTAATCGCGAAAATAACTCTGCGTGTGGTTCCCCACGCGAGGTTATCAACCTCGAAATTAAACAGAATACTAAGCTTAGTGTAAATCGCGAAACTAATGAGACTTGTGTTAATTGCAAAAGTCGCGTTAAACGCAAAGATATAACTTAGGTAAATCGCAAAAATAATCCAGCGTGTGATGATAACTCTCCATGCAAGGCTAAGGTACAAGAAGTTAAAATTCTGCAGAAACGCCAAACCAGCGTAAAACGCGAGGCTAGCATAAAATGCGAAGCTATATCCTAGCTTTGCGTGAATGCTTCAAAACGCGAAACTAACGTTCAGCTCCGCGTAAAACAACCTGAATATAAAATCAGAGCTGATAATCGCATTAGTGGACAAAAACTTGATATCAATGACTCCAAGAAATTTCAGTGGGCCCCTGGACCCTCTCAACAACCAAGTGGGCGCCACAATTCTGTATCTAAGACTACTGACCTCGGAGAGTACTTAAGAAAGAAGAGGAGCATAAATCAAGTCCAACCAGACCCTATTTATCATTGTGAGCAGCTTATGACGGCAGTATCTGCTGTACTGAACAATTATTGCTGCAATAAGAAAAGGGTGTCAGTATTTAACCGATTAACTGAGACAGACAAAAACCTGCAAAGAGGACAAAAAGTGCTCTCCGAGAGATTAAAGAAAAAGAATGGAAAGCAGTGACTTCCAATATAGTTGGCAAAGGCAAGAAAGTCATATATAAAGAGGATGATTCAGAATCAAGTGATGAAGAACCTCATCATTTCACCCGGCTTAAATCAGGCGTTGTCACCCCTCAAAATTATAAGAAACTCATAAAAGATTTTTGTGATGATGATAGCAACAACTCGGCCATAGCCTCACCTCGCTCTTCTGCATCTTCCCGACCACAAAAATCAGTATCACATATGGTGGATAAATCTGACGATATTAATCAGAGATTGGAGGCTCAAAAATAGATGATCTAAGATCAACAAAAAAACGATCGAAAATCTCAAAATGATGCTCTTAAAGGTAGTCGAGAACACCCAAAAAATAGTCGAAGATAAAACTAAAACTTCTTTCTCGGAAAAATCGCTAAAGAGAAAAGAGGAGATACCGTTCAAAACGAATGAAGAAACTAAAAAGGAAAAAGCTTATTCGATGCATGTGGTTGATGACAAGTATTCTTTCCATGATCCTAATGAAGAAAAATCGAAAAATTGCAGAGTCAACCTGATGCCCTAATGCACAAGAAGGAATTGAAAGAATCAGGGGTTTCGAGACCGTACCGACTTGAGTGGGATTTCGCACCATACCCCAAAAAATATAAACCACTCAAATTGGAGCCGTATGACGGGAATGATCCCCTAGTCAACATATATATTATTTCTTGTCTCAAGCAGGATATTTTATGGGTAATGATTCAGTAATGACCAAGGTATTCGCGAGTACCTTGCGAGGGCCTACTTTTACATGGTTTATGCAGTTACCCCCAGGTACTGTCAATATCAGTATGATGTTGAAAAGCACTTTCTTTCACGTTTCTTTAAGGATGACACCAAAATATCGGTTCATTCCCTCCTTGCAACAAAGTAAGGAGAACAAGAAACAGTGAAAGATTTTATAGAAAGGTTCTAGGAAAAATTCGTGCAATGCAAACACGGAATGGCCCGGGAAACTCTAGTAGAGACTTGCAAGCACAACTTTAAAACTAACGTACTCCTAAAAATGGGGGCCGTAGAATCTAAGACTTGGAAAGATTTGCTCAAATAAGGAGAGCAGGATGAGAACTTGATTCGCCGAGTTGAAAAATCTCGTAGAACGAGAAATTTTGGAAATAACAGGCCGCACCCACAAAACAATAATAAGAATAAGGGAAAGGCTGTAATGGCATCTGACACCGCTCCAAAGCAAAAGAATCCTCCAAATCCAAGGCCTCAAAACCAAAAAGGTACAGGTCAGAATAGGCCCCGGTAAAAAAGGACCTATACTTTTAAAGCAGAACAGACACCCACTCTGTTCCACCAACTCCTCAAGAAGGGTATATTGAAGCTTTCGGAAAACTAAAAGCCAGAACATGCAAGAAAAACTAATGACCCTAATTACTTCTTATACCACCGAAATGTCGGACACCCGACCAAAGACTGTTACCCTCTTAAGAACACGATTCAGGCATTGATAGAGGCCGGAGTTCTGACGCTAAAAGAGGAGCAGAAAAAAATTACCGCCAATATGGCTACTCTGGTTGTAGGAACTCATGAGTTCCCTGCAAGAGTAACTCCGGTACCATCAGAAAAACTTGTTGTGAGGAATTATGACCCGCATGAGATGGCACAGAAAGGACTTACTCCTGTGACGACACAAAGAGGAGAAGTCATGTGGGTTCATCCTGACCTCCTACAGGATGAACAATGGACCGCATCAAATAGCCAAAGAAGGAAGCAGACTAGTAATACTATTTTCGCAAAAATTAAAGAAGAGTACATAATTGTGAATGCACTGACGGACTCTGAAGAGGAGGCCAAAATTATGGCTACTCACCAAGATGAGGCAGGTCCCTCTGACACTCGATCCGGCAGAGCTTATCTCAAAGACTATATAAGAGTGGGCCCTAAAGATATATATGGGGAACCTGCAAAGCCTGCAAAGCAAAAAGGCTTCACTTCCAAAAGAATCTAAAGAAAGATGAAAAAGCCAAGGATGCCTCATTCAAATTTGACATCATAGCTCAGTTGGCTAATATCCGAGCCTGAGTTACGCTCTACGAGTTACTACGATTATCGAAATCAACTCGAGAAGCACTAAGGGAGGCCTTGGCTGATTCTAAATCTTTCTTGGCACAGATTGTCGAGCCAGCCAATGAGGAACAGGATTCCTGCCCCCGCTATCACCAAGTGAGGAGGCAAGTCCCACAGATAACTTTCTCACTAGAGGATATGTAGGTGAGGAATTTAAAGTATAATAGACAATTTCACCAAATATGTCAGATCTACAAAAGTAGACCGCATTCAAATCGATCAGGGGTCTGCGCTAAGTGTCATTCTAAGAAGACTAATATAGCTATTGGGAATTTCATCCCATCGCCTTACACCGACGAACACCACGATATATGGGTTCAATGCTAATGATAGCCGCCCCCTTGGGAAGATTCGACTCCGATGTCAGATCGGAGATTTAAGAACAGAAGTTACGTTCTACGTCATTGACGCAAACACGTCCGATAATATCCTGTTGGGGCGACTATGGATTCATGCCTATATGATAGTCCCATCGGCTCTCCATCAATGCATGAAATCCTGTAATAAGTAAGGAGAAATCCGGACATAAATTGCAGATAGGCAACCATTTAAAGGGTTGAAAAATTCCTTCACTCATGCCATGCTATATAAGTCAGCCCATGAGGTCTCCTATGAGATCCTCGAAGAGTTTGAAGAACCCGACGATAGCGGCAATGAGGCGAATACCGAATACGAATCCCCAAAAGAGGATGATGGGGGTGATTATGAGATAAACCCTCGTATGAATTTTAATATGGACTTTGGTAGTATTAATGTAACTAATGTAGCTGATGACAAGTGGGTTATTAACGAAAACATAAAGTTAGTTTATGAGCCTGCTGTCGCTACTGAGTCTGAACCCTCTTGTATTTCTACCGAGGCAGATGGCATGTCCGAACTTGAAGTTCTGGCGGCATATCACTTGCCAATCAAGTCATCCCTCCTCTCTCGGTCCAAAATAACAAAAGGACGAGATCACTTTTTTGAAATACCTCCTCGACAGGTATCTCAGAAACCAATTGTCTTCGGTAAAGTGGTTGCATCACCTAACCAAAGGCAAGGTAGTGAAAGTGATAAACAAACATCACCTCAATTTCACCTATATGAATAGAGATCTCGATAGATAATGGAGAACATGGGTTATAATTTTACCCAGAAGCCGGGACTAAACTTTGGGAAGGGTCGACGAAATCTTGTACCCTCATTTAGACCAAGAGGGAAAAGCCCAGGCTACTATTATAAAATTCGAAGAGGGTTGGGGTACGTATCCACTCCTTCCACACCGCCAAATAAACTTGAGGAAAATTCTTCGACCGACGGAGATCTTTATCCATTAGATTACGATTCCGATCTAAGTACCGATACTTGGTTTCAATCTCTAACTATGAATATGGTTTCAGCCGCACCAGAAAGGAGGAGCCAATTGATATTCAAGATGAGTCTGGATTAAACATATGGATACTTTTTGAGATGTCCGTTTTGAACAGCATGACCCACCCATAGAAGATAAATTAGTATAAGTTAATATGGGAACGAAAGAGAATCCAAAATCTATTTTTATAAGCGACACACTAACTCCCATAAAAAAGGAGGAACTCGTATCCCTTATTAAGGAATACATAGACGTGTTCGCATGGAGTTACGAAGATATGCCTGGGATTGATCCCCAGATTGCTACACACCAATTAAATATTAGAGAAGACACCAAGCTGGTTAAACAACAGCAAAGGCGCTTCCGACCGGAACTAATGGAGGCTATAATTACCGAGGTTAACAAGCTCATAATATCAGGATTTATTCGTGAAGAATAATATCCTGATTGGGTGGCCAATATAGTGTCAGTTTGCAAGAACGGCAAAATCCGGATATGCATTGATTTTCGGGATCTAAATGCCGCATGCCCTAAGGACGAATTTTCCCTCCCAATTACTGATGTCATGATTGATAATACCTACGGTTACGAGAGGATGTCCTTTATGGATGACTTTTTGGGATATAACCAGATTAAGATGCACCCGGATGATGAGAAGCACACGGCCTTCAGAACGTCGTTGAGAGTATACTGTTATACAGTGATGCCCTTTGGGTTAAAGAACGCTGACACCACTTATCAGCACGCAATGAGCATTATATTCAAAAAGCATCTGCGTAAAACCGTGGAATGTTATGTAGACGACTTGGCTGTCAAGAGCAAAAATAAATAAGGCCATCTTCAGGATTTGAGAACAGTCTTCAATCTCATGTGAAGACATCACCTGAAAATGAATCCTGCTAAATCTTTCATGGGGGTATCCAGTGGAAAATTCATCGGATTTGTAGTTACTTCAAGAGGAACTTTTCTTGATCCCGATAAAGTAAAAGCGATCAAATAAATGCTGCCTCCTCGGAATCTTAAAGAGCTGAGGGAGTTACAAGGAAAGTTTGCCTATATTCGTCGATTTATCTCTAATTTATCAGGACGATGCCAACCGTTCGCTAAACTCATGAAAGAAGGGGTTTCCTTCATATGGGACGAAGCATGTCAACCAGCATTTGATGATCTTAAGGAATATCTTACAAAACCTCCTGTCCTCATAGCACCCATTTCTGAAAGACCATTCCTTATATATGTAAGGACCATGGATCACGCATTAGGAGTATTACTCGCTCAATATAATGAGCATGGTCATGAACATGCTCTTTATTATTTAAGTCGTACAATGATAGGAGCCGAGCATCGATATACCCCAATTGAAAAAGAATGTTTAGCCCTAATGTTCGCTATCCAGAAAATGCAACACTATCTTTCATGGCAAACAATCCATGTCTTATCCCGGGTCAACCCTCTAAAAATTCTCATGACAAAACCGAGGTCCTTAAATGGTAGATTAGCAAAATGAGCATTGCTACTATCACCATATAACATCCACTTTATTCCCCAGAAAGCCATGAAAGGGCAAGCGATTACTGACTTCCTCGTAGACCATTCGATCTGGACCAATTCTAAACTATCAAAGGATATCCCAGAACAGCCGTCAAAAATCAATACAGTTAATGAAGAACAACCATAGCAGATGTTCTTTGATAGTGTTGCAAGACGATCCGTAGCAGGAGTGGGGGTGGTACTTATATCACCACATAAACACATACTTTTTAATGGTTACTCATTGACCGAGCCTTACACAAATAATGTAGCGGAATATAATGCGCTCATTACTGGCCTAAAAATGGCTTTACAACTGGAGGTGAATTATTTAGAGGCATATAGAGACTCTAAACTCATCGTCAATCAGATAACGGGCGAGTATGAAGTCAAATATGAAGCCCTCATCCCCTATCATCAACTAACCATTGAGTTAGCAAATTTTTTCGAGCAGTTTTATATTAATCATATACCTCGACATGAGAATGTCTATGCAGATACTCTTGCAGTATTAGTCGCAATATTGGTAATTCCGTCAGGATCAGCTAAAAGTATTGCTATTAGAAGTAGAGAACTTCTCCATCCCAATACAATCCTCCAGGCTAAGGAAGTGTGCCAAGTAGGCCTAACTCTGAAACCCCGTGATTGGCGATTTCCGTTCGTGGATTATGCCTTATATGGGATGCTGCCAGAAGATCCTAAAGAAGCCGCCTCAATAAAGAGGAAGGCTCAGATATTCTTTTATGACCCCGCACTTCAGACTTTGTACCAGAAAATCAAGTGACGGTCTCTTACTACGCTACATCTCAAAAACAGAGGCCAATAAAGTGCTTAAAGAAACACTAATGGAATATGTGGAGCCCATCAATCCGGCCCAAAACGTGGGGATCGCATAAGAAAGCTAGAATATTACTGGCCAAAAATGGTTACCGACGCAATGGCATACGCTAAACGATACCATGCATGCCAGATGCATGCTGACTTCATTCATCAACCTCCAGAATACTTACATACTACTGTTGCCAGTTGGTCTTTCGAGGCATGGGAGATGGATATTGTGGAGCTAATAACCCCCCCATCATCTAAAGAATATCGGTTTATACTTGCGATAACCGACTATTTTTCAAAATGGACTGAAGTCGTACCCATGAGAGAGGTAAAGACAGTCGACGTAATTAAATTCATTAAACATCAGCGTGCAAAATTTGTCTTTATTCAAAGAATGGTCTTTATTCATAAATTGAAAGAATATGTGTAAAGTTACAAAAGAATAAAAGAATTCAAAAATTTTGGGTTCCTTTATTACAATAGAAAAAGAAAAAGAAAAAGAAGCTGTAAGGGAGTTAAGGTTCTCCCAGAAGCTTCAGTTTATTCTCCGCCTCGTCAATAACTTGACGACGGGTTTCTTCTACAGAATGTTGAGCTCGCCGATGCAAGTCATCGTCATTAATAGCAAGTTGCTGAGTCAACTTCTAACGGGCTTCTTCAATTGAGCGGCTCCTCACCATACCCTTTTGTTCGAGTTGTCCCTGTTGTAGGATCAACTCTTCTCACTTCTTTACAGACTCCCCCAGCCTAGACTCACTAGTTTCTAAAATAGCCTGAGCCTTGGCAATAGTCTCCCAGGCTCTGAGAATGACTGCTTGACTCCCCTCGATCTCAAAGTCCACCATTTCTAGCCTTCTAAGGACTGACTCTTGATTGGCTCGAAGTTCCGCTAACTCCCGAGACTAGTCTTCCTCTTGGCGCCTTAATTCCTCCTAGCGAGCTGTTAACTCTACTCGTAGCCTCGCCACTTCAAACTCGGTAATCACTTCCACATCCGCCTGGCGGACTGTGTTCAGCATTTGTACCTGATCTTCTAAAGCTTCTAGGCGGGCTCGATAAGGAGTTGCTCGGTCACGTCCTCCAATCCTTTCAATATTGTCTAGATAACTAGCCAACATTGGGTGTCCAAGCTCGAGGAAGTCCCTCCTATCTAACATCATCCCAATACACCTCCTCAGTAGCCGCATAAAATCATTAACACTATAATTGAAGAATTCTCAAGAGAATCAGCAGTGTCTAAGTTAAGCACAGGCAATGCTAAGGAGGATGTAACTGGAGGAGGTGTAGTTTCCATGAGAGTAGAGGAAGAAGAAGCTCGCCCTTGCACCAGGTCCATAACATGTGGGGCCAAAAAGCCAATAAGGACTTGGCTGAACTGAGAACCCGAGAAAAAGATCCACCGGTGTCAGTCATTCCAGTAGCTTGACCAAGAGGAGTAGATTCTGATGGAACGCCCCCGCCTGAAACCCATCCAGTAACGGAAGTAGCTTCGAAGGAGAACTTCAAATCGTCATCATCACCAATTGGTAAACGAGCTGGAGAAGCTAGAGCAGGAAGAGCAACTGGAGTCTCAATAACCATAATTGTTGATGGCGTGAATACCGCTGCCTGGGGAGCTAAAGCCATGCCAATGACGACCGAAAAAGTACCTTCGGAGCAAACGGCCGATGTTGGTGACGGTAGGCTTGGAGATGGGGGAGCTTCTCTTGCCATAGTAGCGACGGCATCCATCCTATCATCATTCCCGAGCTCATCAACTACAGGAGTCGAAGTAGGAACAGAGTGAGGGGCTGCGTGAAGTAGTCTACGCCGAACTCCTCTGCAAAACTACCCAGTCCGCCCACCGAGCTAGTAGTGCCTGAGTAATCAACTAACTCCTCGGACTCCATTCTGGTAGTTGAATGCATCGGTGAATGAAGCTGATTACTTGGTTCTCAAAAACAGACAAAAGTGTCACACATATATAAAGAGTAAAAAGTTAAAATACAAAATTAAAGATCAGAATCGTACCAGTAGATACAAGTCCTGTAGTTGGACTTGAGGGAGGAGCTGCGGTTGTCTCTAAAAGCACACCCGCTTTGCTATTTTGAGGTTGCGTCGTAGTGTGTTCAGTAGATTCTACAGCTGGCAGGTCCGGGGCCTCAGCAGCACTTGAAACTTCTGCCGGCGTGTCTACCCCTTCTGGTGCTGTCAGCAGAGTTGGAGTAAGAAGGTCCGTGGCAAATTGGACCGCCGCTTCCTCTAGAATCACCAGGGTCTGCTCAGCTAACTTCTTCTTACGAGCTGGCTCGCCTCTAGTTATCCGACAACACTTTATGGTTGGGCTTCGAGGGCGAGGGCTATCATCCCTAATGGGTTGAAAAGTATCTCCAGCACCAGTATTGTCATCACCACCAGCATTATTATCATCATCTGAATTGCTCGCGTCAGATGGTTCGGCCTCTGTGTCAAGTAATTCATCAATTCTTTTTACTCTAACTCTCTTGGCCCCTTTTTGGCGATAGTAGAAATCCTCTATCTCCTTAAAACAACTATGCTTGATGGAGAAATTTGGTATATCAACGTTGGCGACACTGTACCATGTATAAAAACTTAACGCTATGCTCAAGTCTAGCGATTTCTGGGGCAGCGTGAATTCGGCTCCAGTGCCTCCAGCAACAAAATGTAACCAACCTCGCACTCCCGCATACAAGTTGCCCTCATACGCTAGCCTCTTATTCTGATTCCCTACATAGAGTTGCGTATACCCAAATTGACGAGCAAAACGGCTTGATGTATACGAATCTATGTAACACGTGATGTCTTGACGATACACCAAGTACCCGGGATGAATATTCAGCAACCACCAAAATTCCCCCGAAAATAAGTTGGTGAAGTTGTCCTCTCCCAAAATATCTTTAAATTTTGATTCATATTCTCCACCAGGAAAATCTGGGAAGCAACGGAAGATTTCATAATTTTGGTGATGACGGAGCGTCTTGCGGATTATTGACATATAATTACTTTTCCACGTGGAGTGTTCATACATTTTCACGAAGAATGGTTTGTCAATGGGATAATAATCTGCAGTACTCATCAGAGACGGGCAATACATGACCAGCCATGCCATCAAATATGTATAGGGCATCTCCACCCTAGGGTTCGGTGTCGTCACCACAGCAGTTTCCTTTGCTACTTTTCCCTTTATAGCTTTTCCTTTATTCTTGTCTGCTGGAATAAAACTGTTACAGAGGGCTCGAAGCCTGCTTTGGAGGTTGCTAACCATTGCCAGCAAAAGTCCAAACGGTCGTCCGTAAGCCAATAAAACGGCAGGATAAACGACGTTCTTTGCAATGGCTTCTTTGGGCAGTGAAGAGACGACGCATCTCTTCAGCCACAATATTAAGAAGCTAGCAAGCAAACCCCTATCAGATATGGAGAACTGGGCCTGATAATGGAAGCTTTGGAAAACCGTGTCAGGATTAAACCCTCCTTCATTTGATTATGTGGTATAAGTTGTGGCTTCCAAGTCCGCAATGTGCCGTTTGATCTCTTCAACACTAACGGGCTTGCGTCCACTGACTATAGGTAGACTCTCCTTTAAATTCAAGAAGAGATAGTCTGCCCATTTCTTGTGACCGATCCCTTGGTTCCTTACTCCAGTAAGGTCGACACAAAAATGATAATGGCACATCATCACCCAATATGTCTCGTAGATGCGCTCATCTTTCGCCTTCAGCATGCTCAACTCCTTGGTGGTAGGAATGTACTCTTCGTAGGGAACTTCGCCCATTGATAAGCCCTAGACTTCATACATCTCGTAGAGAGCAATTCCTAACTCACCCACTGGTGTGAAGAAAGTACTGGTTTCGGGGATATACATCTCCAAGAGACTAAAGAGATGGTACGAGCTCTGGGGTAAGCCAAACTGGACGTTCCTGATGGCTTTGTATAGACCAATCTCCTTCAGGATCTGCTCATGGGAGTCCAGCATATATTTGACGAGCCTGAACCACCACATGTTACCCGAAGAATGAACCTATCCGGGCATCCTAAAATCTTTTGCAGGATATTGACCACCCTTGGCCACAAATTCACTAAGGAAGGTTTTTGCTCGAATTGAAACCTCTCCAACTGGGTGCTCCTTGGTAACTCGACCAGAAAGGAGCCCAGTAACACACCTTGTGGGACCATCTTGATAAGCCCCATTTGCACTAAACTTACCGGTCGCAACACCGTCATAGTCCCGAGTTAGCTCCCAATCTAACTCACGACGAGAAGACAATCTCTGTAGATACACCAGAGGGTAGCTGCATTCCATGTCAGGCAGGAACATCAGTAAGTCACCAGATTGGTAGAGCCATTTGCTCTCTTCTTCAAAGAGAATCTCGTCCGAGTGCTCCATTACATCTCTAAAGAGAAATGTTGGCTGCTCCAGTACTTCTCGGTTCATTGCTTTAAAAGGAGCGTCAGTAATGATCTCCCTTGCGGTTGCAGGGTTGTATCTTATCAGCTTCTCCTTGCATTCTCTCAAGCCCATCTTATAGGCAGGAAGATCAGTAGTGAAGCGAAATTGGGATGCTAGGTCTACACCCCCAGCAAACCCAAAGTGGTGCCTGTGGGAGAGAAGATCCACTGAGTATCCAACTGCAAAAAGAAGAAACAAAGATTAGAAGAAATTCGAATTGAAAATTTTTCTAACTACAGAAACGCGGAGTTAAAGAATAACTTCGCGTGATGAAATCAATAACTTCGTGTTAAACTAAAACGCGAAGCTAAATCAATAACTTCGCGTTAAGTTAAAATGCGAAGCTAAAACAGTAACTTCGCATTAAGCTAAAATGCGAAGCTAAAACGACAACTTCGCGTCCAGATAAAACGCGAAGGTAAACATATAACTTCACGTGTTGAACGCGACGGTCAGAATAACCTCGCGTAATAAGTGAAAATACGAGGCTAACGTTGTAGCTTCGCGTGGATGAAGACCAGAGGTCTCATCTTCTCCAAGCCGTTCGGCCGAAAAACGGCGATGATTTCACCGGTAAAAGAGGCGATCGGCCGGTCAAAACTGAGCCAAATCACCCCTAAATCACTCCAATGGGTCCAAAAATAGAGATTCTTACCTCCAATTGGTGCGGTGTAGACTGGGCCGCCGCTGTCGCCGCTGCCACGGCCACTGCAGCCGCTGCTTGCGCCAGCCATCAATTGAGAAGTAGCGCGTGACGAAGCGTTCTTCTTGAGAGCCATCTATCTCGAAATCTTGAAGAAAATCAACAAGAATGGGCGAAAAACCAATCGGTTGCTAGAGTTCGATCGCCTGAAGCTCTAGAGCTCTTGGGTTCTTGATAACTTTCGAATGAGTGAAGAGGAGGAAGAAGAAGACTCTATTTAAATAAAAAAAACCGTCCCTTGATATTTGGCGCGAGGATCGGAGCGGTTTTGAGCAAAACACGAGGCTATATAGCTTCGCAGAATACGCTTGTTCAACTAAAATTGCAGTATTTATCAACTCCGCATTCAAGTTTGGAGATCTAAAGTATTTCAAAATTTGCTAAGGTCTAACTCATTTTGAAAATTTTGGAGAGGGTTCTGTTGGTGGTAAAATTTCCAAGAATCAGTAAAAAGGAAATAACCATGCAAAACGTGGAGCTGGCTCCGCAGCTCCTCGTTTGGCTATTTAGCGTCGCATTTTAGTAAAATGCGTAGCTAAACCATAGCTCCACATTCTAGTGTTTTAGCTCCGCGTTAACTCTGCGTGAGAAGAATTCTAATTTGATTAAGATTGAAATTTGAGCTTGTCCAATACCCGAATTGAGTCCAATCAGAATTCATATTCAAAAAATTTAAATCAAAACTAAGATATTTGATTAGAATTCTTAATGAATACATATACCTTCCAATTCTATTTAATTGGAAACTCTTATATTGACTCAAGACTATAAATACCCTCTTGAGGAAGCCTAGGGATTTTTTTTGGAGCTTTTTGCATCTTTAGAGAATTTGAGTTACGCGTGAGAGGCTTGAATTCGTGAAGACAAGTAGAGAAGATCCAGGGCCAGCTATCTTCTTCATCAAGAAAGAAGATTTCTACATCAGATCGTCAAAAGGAGCTACTTGATAAATCCCATCGCCATATAGAGTCCACAATTCATTGTAGAAAAGAGTGATAATTTATAAATCATCTCGTTGTTTTCTATTGTTCATCTTTCATTGTAATCAAGATATTCAATGAAAGAAAGCAAGATCTTTGCGACGAATATCGAAGCGACGACCGGCAGCCGTCGGCAGAGAGAGGTAGTTATAAATAGATCTTAGAGTTTTTTTTTCTCCACAAATAAAATCCTAAATTCTTTCAATAGCACGCTCGCCCAAAAATTCTTCCTTTTGAAAGTTGTCTATTCTCGCGCAATTCTCTTCGAATTTTCATCAATCCCCAAGAGAGTAAGCTCTCTTCTCTTTGATTTCTAGTTGATTTGTTCTTACTAAAAAGTAGGTTTTTATCTCAAAAATCTAGATCTACAATTTATAAGGACGAATTTGAGCAAATCAAAGTTAGACCTTCACTTCTTGATAGATTAGGGATAGTTTAGCAAAATTAAAAGGATTTTTGATGTATTTCATGAAATTAATGTTATTTTATGTTGAAAGCAAGGGCAAAAAAAGTAAAAAATCTCACATTTTTAGCATTATATTTCATGGGTTGTTTGTATAATTATGATATATCAAATTCTCGATAATCACATTAAAGTAGAATTTGATAAGTTGTGAAGAAGAAATTGGAAAACTATGAAATTATGTGAATAAACTTAATTATAAAAATAAAATAAAACACAATAAAAGAAACCAAAAAAAAATAACCAAAAGAAAAAAATATAAAAATAATAAGTAGAATAATTATGTGATAAATTCATATATAGATTTTGAAATAATAATTATTCTAAGTTTTGTATTTCTGACTAATTTTTGCAGCAGAATGGCACCAAAGAAAGAGACAATTTCTAAGAAACCAAGAGTGGAATCCTCTGGCCTGTTTTATCCATAGAAAATTAGAGAAAACAAACAAGACAATCTTAGAGAAGTATAATGATTTTAAGTTTTGGCCCGAACGTGCAATTGACTATTCAAAATAAATGAAAATTTGGCCTTCAAAGCGCAAATGCTAGCCTCAAAGTTGGAAGTAATGAGATTATATGTGAGTAACGAGATTGTGCTTGAGTTTTATGCTAACTTGCGACCAACAACAGAAGATCAATATGGATACTCCATTGTCAAGGACAGGGAGATACCGTTCACGAGGGAAGAAATTGTAAGGACAATCTCTGTACCCAATATACCTGAATAGCACCCTTCTTTTGTAGATATAGTGAATAAGATACCAAGCAGCCCTCACCAGTTCAAAGAGCTCAGCAAGAACTTAAGTGATGTTGCATTCAATGAGAGTTTTTTGAAGATTAGCTATGTCAGAAAAGAGTACGTCTTGGTAAGTCTTTGTTTTAAATGTAATATACTACCGTCCTCTGCAACAACGGAACTATATTCGAGGGGACGTGGTGTTGTTAAACAAGATTTTGGAAGGGGCGCACATTCAATGTCGCATCCATCATATACTTCGCGATAATTCAATGCATGGGTCAGGCCCATGAATGTGTCTTGCATCCGAGTACGACAAAACCTCACTTAGTTTTGGCATCTCTGATTACAAAGATTTGCATGAAATATGGAGTCCATCCATCACGAGTACATTTGAACCTCCTAAGCAACCATTTATGGATACCACTGTGCAAAGAAGTATGAGTGCCCAACACGCCCAGCAGGAATAGCAGTTGCAATATGAGCAACAACAAGCTGCTACCCCACCTCTTGGTCACAAAGAACAAAATCAGGAACGTGTCGAACAAGAGCAAGAATAAGGAGATACAACAGATGTGGCAGCCCAACCAGATGAAGTAACACTCCACAATATAAACAACGCGATCATAAAGATGACGAATGCATTCACTGCAAGAATGAGCAATCTTAAAGAATGGCAAGCTCGAACCAAGCGTCGTCAACAACGTCAATATTGACTTCTCATCAAAGTATTCAAACGAATGGCTGGTGAGAACGCCCACGTTTCTATAGATAAGGACGAAGTGATGAGCTAGAGGATTATAGGGATCCGCCGGTATCAAAGACGCAGGTGAGAAAAAGGTTTTCATCAGAAATACTGATATCGACTACAAAAGGGAGAGTTCTTTTTAGAGAACAAACAAACCTAAGTGTATTCTAACCATAACATCTTATATATTATTTCTTAATGTATTACTTTCCTAGTGCACTGAAGATATTGCATAATTTAAATTGGAGATGGGATAGATGCATTGTACTTTACTATATCATAGTTAACTAACATATTTTTAAAAAAAAAATTAAAAAAATTCATTTCTTTGAAGTAAAAAGTAAGATTAAAAGTATTTTACATTGTATATTTATGAGATAGATACCTTAATATGATGCTTATATAATAATAGTTCTTATATCCTCTTAATTTAGATTTTAAATCTGACAATAAGATATATGCATACTTAATATTAGAATCGAGTACGCACTCTACACACTTATACAAAAAGTCATGAAAAGTTGATAACAAAGAGAAAACTTAAAAGAGAGACCTATCATATATGTATAAAAAAATGAAAAAAAAAGTGACTGGTACTTAAGGCAATATACTTCGAATATAAAACATATATTATATATAATAAAGAAGAGAAAGTAAGTGTTAAGTAGTTGGATTCGTGCGCCTCGGTAATCATGCATATCCATACGAATGATACTTATGGACTTTTATTATAGTCATGAGCTGAGTAACTAGGGATTTGTGGCTCGGTAAGCATGAATATTCATATGAAAAGCAATCGTCTATGAAAAAATGATGAAGAAAAAATATACATATATATGAAAAGGGTTCCTATAAATTTGATTGGAGTTTGAGATTTGATCAGGCTTATTCACACACTCACAAGAATGCATAGGAGAGGATAATTGAAAGTAAAAATATATCTACAATATGATTGAAATGATCAAGATAGAAGCATAAGAATATTATATTATAAGTGATTTATTAAGATTGACATTTTTATAAATATCTGTGTATGTATCTCAAATCGAGTTTGATATGGAAAAAAGAGTGAAAACCAAAAAAAATGTAATAATATAGAGAGCTAATAGAATACTAATAATTTTTTTATTTTTTTATTTTACACTTATCCTTAATTTTTATTTTTTTATTTTACACTTATCCTTAATTTTCTTTTAATTTATTTATTAATCTCAAACATTTCTTGATGTTTGAGGGTAACATTACTTGAAACCCTCAAGAGACAACGCTCGTCCACTATGGTAACGTAGGGTTTAATGGCTTGTTGCACATACTAAGTGCAATCATGATTCCGACGAAAGTGAGTTAGGATTTATTTTCTTTTTAATTATGTTTTCAGTTTATTTTTTTTAGTTTGTAGATTTGCTAGGGACTAGCAAAACTCACGTTGGGAGGTGTGATTACACTTGAAAAGTGTAATATTTTTAGTTTATTTTATGCAAGTGTAATTCAATTTTATTGATTAATATAAGAAATCAATGAAAAATTATTTCTATTAATAAAAGTTCTTACTATGGTGTTTTTCTAGTGTTTTCAATGTTATATATGCAAGGGAATCAAAGTGTTGAAATGTATCTCAAATATCAGTTCAGTACTGTGCACAACCAGGATTGGCTATCGACAGCCACCTGCTTGGTTCGACAGCTGTCAACTGTAAACCACACTGAGAGCAGTTGTCAATAGGACTGTCGAAGGGAGCAGCTGCAGATCCATTTTCTAGAGATTTTTTAGAAGCAGATCCATTTTCTAGAGATTTTTTAAGAGATTTTTTAGCTGCAGATCCATTATCGACAGCCACCTGCTTGGTTCAACAGCTGTCAACTGTAAACCACACTGAGAGCAGCTGTCAATAGGACTGTCGAAGGGAGCAGCTGCAGATCCATTTTCTAGAGATTTTTTAGAAGAATTAAGAGTTTCTTTATAAATAGAATTCCTATTAAGGCTTGTAAGGCTATAAATAGCCAATGAATCTCAAGTTTTGTAACATTTTGAGAGAAAGAACATAGATTCAAGATTTTATTTTTGTCCTCATTCATAAAAATCAATAAAATAATTCTTTTTCTCTTTACACATGGCTATAATGAGTATAAGTGGCTAAATTCTTAAGTTGGATCAGATGGAATAACAAACTCTAAGTGATATACTAGTATGTATTCTTATATGCTTATGAATTTTAATTGTTTTATGTGGAATTGATATTTTTGATTCACTACTATCTTTGAAAGGATTTAAATATGATTTTGAGTTTTTGATGGTTTATAGTTTGACGATATATTCGTTGCTTAATTTTTAAAATACCATAGTAGACACGGTATATACTTAGACTTTGAACGTTTATTTTTGTTATTAATATTGCATGCTTAGATAAACTCAAAATTCATATAGAATTAACTAAGAGAAATTAGTCAAATTATCAAGTTCACAACTTTATATATTGTGTACTTAATTAAATTATTTTGTACTTGTAGGAAGACCACGTGATCTATGCAACTGAGATAAAAAAAAATGAATATATTCAGTAAATTATCCTATAGAAGAGTTACATCCATCTAACCCATAATTTTAATATAAGTAAATTTTTCATCTTTAACCTTACTTTAGTTAATAAAAATCCAATCTTTTTAATTTCATAATTTATTCTAGTGTCACACAATTAACAAATGATTCTCGAGAGAACGATCTTGGATTACTAGTTTTGTATTACTTGTCGATCTTTTACACTTGGAAGTGTACAATTTAGATCGCAGTCAATAATTATATTGTAACCAAAAGTTAAAGAGTTTTGTATCTTGTAAGCTTGCATAAGAGTACCACACTCTTTACTTTAATATATTCACATGTTTGGGACCTTGTCCTATTACTACTCCTAGTCATTGTTGATTTGTGATTTCGACAACTGCACTCGAATGACATGGCTCTAAAACACAAAGATGAAGTTTTTGATACTTTCCAATCCTAACATATCATGGCTCAGACACAATTTTCAGCTATGATCTAGATCCTTTGTTCTAGTGGAAAATATGTGAATCAGCAATTTTAGACATAACTCTAGAACCATGGCCTTCTCCATGAAACTTTATGTTCTTAGACTCCACAACAGAATAACATTGCCGAAAGTGTTTTCCATAAAATTGAATTTTTATTAAAAATCTCAATAAAATATTACAATTATAAATGGTTGCCTGTTTACAGAAGATGAGGAACATGATTCCTCTATGTTTAATGCTTGGCTCTGTTGTAATCCTGGAGGACGATCATACTCTCCGTTGACACTCCAAATAAAAGTTCTTTAGTTGACAGCTTTTGCAAAGCTCTTAGATGCAAAGGGCTCTGGCTTCTTAGCACAAGCTCAAAGTGGAAATCATCCAAGTAATCAACTTTTCAGTCTCTGTCACCACCCCCTTTTCTAGCCCAACCTTTGGCTATTTATAGAGGTTTTGGAAACCTTTGAATTGATGTAACAGTCCAATTAATGGCCTCCTTATTGAGAATTAATTCTTTATCTTTTAATCCATTAGATTTGTATTAAATCTTTAAGATTTGTAAACTGACATCTTTAATCTTCTAAATTTGTAACTGAAATGCAGATCTCAGCCTTCAGATCTGCGTTTTGCCTTCTGGTGGTTCGCGTGGTATGCTCAAATCTGCGTTTGAATATCATTGTAGATGATTTTCACCTCTCAAGAATCTGGAGTGAAAATGCGAGCTTCTGGGATCTGCATTTTAGCTATACTTAACTTTAAATGAATTGAGAAAAAAAAAGGTCAAATGTTGATCTCTCTATGGTAGATGATCCGTATTTTGACATAAATAAAGATAGTCTTTAACATTTGGAATTTTAAAGTGAAAATGCGACCCTCTGGGATTCACATTAATTCAACTCTAGTTATAAGCTCAAAAGATAGCTAAAGTCGTTGATCTCTTTTTAATTGATGATCCGCATTTAGTTTCTTGGCTAGACTCGTGTTTTTGTTGAAGCATGGCCTTTGTGAGCCTTGATGCAATCATGCATTTGAGTCGCGAATTAGATCTGCCTTTTAATACAATTCAGAGTCTATAGGCAAAACGCAACCCTATGGGGCCATCTTTGTCAGCCCAATTCGCTGATCTTTCTGGATGAAGATCCGCACTTTGGCTTACTTGAGAGATAAAATGCGACCCGATGAGGGTCACATTTTAACATTTCTTGGCTCTGAGACGCAGATCTTTCTATGACAGATGATCCATGTATTAGTTAATTTTTGGTTAACATTATGAGTTCTTGTTTTCTTTCATTTTCTCAAAAATTTCGCCAACAAAACCCCTCGAAAGTTTTCAAAACTTTATGTTTTTAGAGGTGTTTTAAAATACTTTGGATAATAGATGATTTTTAAGTCAAAACGCACGTCTGCGCTTGAGGAGAAAAATGCAACCCTGTAATTAAAAATGAGGGTCTGCATTTTAGGCGGCGTATCTGGAGCGTCGCCACTTTCGCTGGCTTTTCTGGCACAGAGATCAAAGCATCTAATGCTCATTAATAAGAAAATCCTTACGAGCTTCGAGCTAAAGATTTTGGCTATCAAATTTTCTGGTCGAAGATCTCATTTATCTTCTATATGATGTACCCAATCCTTTCTAATGCAGAGATCGAAGCATCTCATGCACTGATTAATGATGAAATCTTCACAAGATTTGGATTGAAAATCCTAACTGAAGAGCTCGCTCATAAAATCTTTTGGCCAAAGATCTCGCTCATCAAATTTTTTGGCCAAAGATCTCGGCCATCAAATTTTCTATATAAGACACTAACTCTCTTTCAAAAGTCATTTTGAAAATATTTCAGACCCTTGATTTTTCTTTGCCTCCAAGCTTTTTCAAGCTCTAGCAAGCTTTCGGGGTCTTCTGATAGAAGAAATGACAAGGAGTTCTTCATTATCTTATCATTCCGTTAGCAGGTCTTCTTCTGCCATGATTCGAGAAAAACCCATAATTTGCGGTAAGTCAATGAGTTTTTGTATCACTCAATTTTTTTTATGATTCGTCGTTATGGAGTTGTTTGCATTTTAAAACACGGGTCTGTGCTTTGCGTTCTGGATGTCTTCTTTTATTCTCTTCTTTAATTGGCACAGTGAATTGAGATTGGCATTTAACAAGACCTCCAGATATTATGCTTCCTAAAGATGTTGGTAAACCTGTGACTGGTCTACTGCCAAGTTCGTTAGAGAAGGAATATCCTATTGGAAAAATTCATATAACCGTAATTATCCTCCTTAACTACGATAATTTTCCTTGTCGATGCTCCATCGACTTCTGTGAATTTCTTTCCACTTATGTCTTTTGACAAAGTTTTGGATCTGATACAGGATATTACTCTCCAGAATTTCTAAAACAATGCTTATACCCATTTGGTTCTCAACTTTTTCCAATATTTTCGGAGAATCAGAAAGTCTCATGTGTTTTACATGAGATAAAAGATTTCGAGTCTGTGACATTATTATCTTCTCGTCTTTCATCTTCCTTCATAGATAAGGTAAGGATGATAAATGGTTGTAGGCAGCTTTGTAACTTTCAAAGTGCTCTTCATAGTTCCCAATTTCTATGGATCCACATATTATGCATTCGGAACATGCATTTGGTACATCCAGTTTTGAACGAATCAAGTCACTAGCAATGTTGACATTAACATAGGTGAGTGCACAGAATTAGCAATTCTTAACCATCAGCGAGAAGGAATTGCAGAAGCAAGCTCTTGCCCAAACTTATGAAGCTATCCGATTAGAGATAAAGAATATTGAAGAAAAGATCGAGATTCTCTTGACTCAGTAGTTTGTAACAATTTTAATTTACTATATGATGTCAAGTAGCTCTTGTAATAAATTTATGATAATGAATGGAAAATTTTATTGTCATTCATAAATAATTTTCTTGAATAGGTTAGAAATAATCATTAACTTTTCTAAACAAGTTGTAATTTGAGTTGTTCAGTGACTTGTGGTATAACAGTTTTTTAATTGCCAGAGATAATTTTTTACTTAACAAAATTTGGTGAAAATGAATTTTTGGTTCGTCAAAGGTAATTTTTAACTTAACAAAATTTTGGTGAAAATGAATTTTTGTTTCGTTAGAGGTAATTTTTCACTTGACAAAATTTGGTGGAAATAAAATTTGGTTTTACTAGAGATGATTTTTAACTGAGCAAATTTTGATAGAATGCAATTACATCGAACCCTAATTCTAATACAATTGAAAAACTATAAAATTACATCGAAACCCTCAAAGAAAACTCAGCATGTGGAGCCCTCTTTGTGCCGCCAATTGGCGGCAAAATACCATTATTTAGCGGCAATATTATGATAATATTACTTGAATTTTCTTCTGCATGAGTCTTGTGTCTTGTACTCTTGGATCTCCTGATTGTATTTTACTTTAACTCTCTTAAGTATTTTAATCTTGTAGTTTTGCTCTCTTTAAACTCTTTTTTGGGTTTTATTTTCAATCCGCCTCTGATTTCATACTATCTCTTTGTATGAATCGGATTATCTGAAAACAAACTAAAAATATCTTAGTAGTATTTATTTATATACAAAAAATAGATAAAATATGAGAGAAAAAATATAATATATGATACTAATTACACTCCCACACCTATCTTTTGCTAGTCATCGAGCAAAATCTAAACTTAAAAAGAAAAAGAAAAATTCTAACCCACTTTCGCAGGAATCATGATTACACTTAGGATGTGCAACAAGCCTTTAAACCTCTAATTTACCCTAGCGGACGAGTGTTGTATCATGAGGCTTTGCAGTGAATATACCCACAAAATTCATGAAGAAAATAGATTAAGGAATAAAGAAAAAAAAATAAAGATAACCGAAAATCAAGAAAAATAAAATATTTATACAAAAGAAAGAAAAATCATTTTTTAATATTATTTCTTCAATTAATAAGAAAAATCATTTTTTAATATTATTTCTTCAATTAATCTCACTAATATACAAACTCAAGAATGCATTTAGATTATCAATTTTCAAATTGAGTGTCATATCATATACACTTATCATTTTAATCAAAAATTTAAATTCTATCTTTCAATACCTACTAACAGATAATTCATTGGCTCCTATACAACTACGTGCACGTGTGATAGTCTATTTCGGCCTTAGACTCCAACTCTAACTCATGATTCATCTCCTCTCTCATAACAATTTTTTCTTTTTTCTTTCTTTTTTCTTTTTTTAAAGAATAATTCACTTTTCATGCGAATATTCACGCTTACTTAGGCGCAAAGTACCCGATTACTCGGAGCATACTTTTTTTCACTCTTGAGGTTATTGCCTTAATACCAGGTGCACCCCATTTTTTTTTTATCACTCTCGAGGCTATTGCCTTAATATCAGGCGCACCCCATTTTTTTATTCCCACGTTTTTTTCTTTTTTTATTTAGAGAGAGAAGACTTACTCAATCGTTATTATTTTTATGCTTAACCTAATAAACTATTGTAAAATGAAAAATAGATGTATACTTGCTTCAAAATTACCGTTAGTGGTATTTATTTTTTGGATTTTAATTTTTTTCAAAAAATTCTGAGTGTATCATCCAATCTACTCTCCTATCCAATTTTAATTCTAAATTTGTTCCTCTATCTGTAATTAGGTTAATCTATTGATGAAAAAATATATTTTTTTTAGTTTTTCTACTTTTTTTTTAGTTAGTTACCGTAAAAACTACCCGAAGTGTAAAATTAAAAAAAACCCCAAAAATCTAAAAATAAAATAAAATAATAAAAATAATAAAAATAAAAAATCCTAGAAAAAATATGGAGAAAAATCTCCTAACCCACTCCCCCACACCTAAATTCGTGTATACCCTCATACACAAACCAATGGTGGTAAAATAAATAAAAAAACTATTATATAAATATTATACACTTACTAGAAAATTCAGACCGGTTACGACCTCTTGATCGCTTCCCACTCTCATAATGTGTCCTTTTATGTTTTGATATGGATGAACTTAGCCTTTTTGTCAATTTTGCATTTAATCTCTCAATCTTATTTTTTATTTTTCTTATTTTATTCCTACCCTTCTTTCTTTTATTTAATAGTAAAATTTTGAAGTTGGAAATCGTACCTTTATTGTCCATATTTGACCCACGAGCAATTTTAATGGCAGTAAAAATTTTGATTTTATCAAGATGTGAAATAATATATACTCACTTTGGTATTATAGAATCATGAACTCGATTTTAGATGGCTCTCTCAAATCATCAGGTACCAAGACCTCTTCTTTTTGAGATTCTTTCCATTCTTCTAGTATCTGCGCCCGTCATGCAAATTTTCTTCAAACATATCATCAAAATTTTTAGAAGAAAATGTCAACCAGTGGACTTATCATTAGTCAAGTTATTATGAAGAGATAAAAATTCTTCACAAATTTCTTCACAATTTCCATCAAAAGAATCAAATGTAATGTGTCACTAGTAAGCTCATCATGAGGTAAATCACCAAGCAAAATATTTTCTTTATCACCAGTTTCTTCATAATTATTTTCATAATGGTCTAAAATAGGTTAATCACAATGTTGAATTATAGACTTATCATATACAAAATTATTTAACTCATTTTGAATCATATCTACTTCAAAAGATGACTGAAGTAGTTACTCGTTGGAGTAAAATATGTTCAAACTATTAGATGGTTGATTTCCAAAAAGTTTTGCTTGAGAAATCGTTTTGAGCAAATCTTCCATACAAGATGCAGTTTGAGAGGATGATACAGTTTGAGAGGATGATTTTAACAAAACTTCTATACCTTCCTCTATTTTACGTTTTCATTTCTCAGACTCATTATTGTAATTTTCCTTATTTTCCTCAAATGATTATATCTCGAGATCATGAGTGAATGGATATGATAGATCTGTGTACATATTTAATAATAGATATGAAGTGGTTGTAGTTAAATTCTCATGACATGCATACCTTACTTCTAATCTTTTTAATCTTTTATCTAACTGTTCAATTGAATATCTTATTCATGATTGAATATAGAATACGAAGATGAACAGCCTATGAAGAAAGGATCAGGTGGAGGACTCTCTTGGTACGACTCTTAATTATATGCAAAATTAAAATGATTTATCCATTCACAATTATAATTTTGTGTATAGGAAGCGCTCGTAGGTTCATTATACGTGGTTTGAATTTTATTATGACCTAATCCTAGTGAACTTCCTATCCATGGACACTGATAATAATTATGATATAGATCACGACAATGATAGTAACTAGTTTGATTTTGAAACTTTTTTTTTATTTTTTTGAAAAAGGTGGAGAGGGAAAGAGATGGAAAGGAAAAAATAAAACAAATTGATTTTTTTGTATTTTTTTACAAAACCAGGGAACAAAATACAAACATAGAGAAAATTTGGGGGAAAATCTCGCCAAAATTGCCGCTAAATAGCGTCAATTGCCACTATTTAGCGACAAAACCAAGTAGTTTGGCTCCCTAGTTTTTTCAGTGTACTATCGAGACTCTTTTATTCCTCTTTTTCTTCCTGTATCTGAAGTTCCAGATCTCTGCACACTCAACACACACTGTTAACTCGTAAAACGTTATAAAAAGTAAGAAAAATACTGTCAATCCCCGGCAATGGCGCCAAAAACTTAATGTGATAATTTAACTTCAAGCGTACAGTGTCGGTTGTAGCGCTATACAGGTCGTCCCAGAGGGATCTAAAGTGTTTTGCGATTCTTACTAATTTTATAGTCTAACGAACTAACCAGTCGAATTTGAGAGTTATTCTAATTAGCCTAGGATCTAAAATCCATTAGTTTCCAACCATATTTTTATTTCTATTATCTTCTTCTATCATAAAAATTTGATTTTCTTAGTTTAATATTTATTTAAAATGTCCTAAGTATGAGCTATCAAGTGGTGTGCAAATATAACTCATCAATGATACTACTTTTCATAAAAATAAACTAAATCATTAGATATTTCTTTGAATAAGATGAAAACCAAAAACTCCAAATCCTAACAAAGTATAGGCTATCAAGAAACTTAACTCAAGTATAACCTATCAAAATATTAATTTTCAAGTTCTTGTATTTTAATATTTTTATAGAAAAATCATGTCTTTATTTATTTTATTTAAGAAGAAAATTCTATAAAGTAATTACATGGTGGATCCTAACTTTATCTACATCCTAGAGCTAATCTAAATTAGCTACTCATATTTCTAATAAGCAAAATCAAATTTTTATTCATAGAAATCAATTAATCTAATCTAAAAAACAAATAAATCTAAACTAGAAAGTAATTAATATAAATTAACTAAGGAAAAATTGAAGAGTAAAGAGAATTACCCCTGGAGTCCGGTATTGTGGTCGTCACCCTTTTAGCAAAATCCTAATTTTATTAAAAACGAGTACAAACTATATCATAATTATATATTAACTACTGCATAAAAAATCCTAGAATACAATCCTAGAATATAAGGATACGGCCAATATATAGACTTTGAAAATCAAACCCTAATTCTAATACAATTGAAAAACTACAAAATTACATCGAAGCCATTGAAAAAACTCAGCATGTGGAGCCCTCTTTGTGCTGCCAATTGGAGGCAAAATGCCGCTATTTAGCGGCAATATTATGATAACATTGCTTGAATTTTCTTCTGTATGAGTCTCGTGTGTTGTACTCTTAGATCTCCTGACTGTATTTTACTTTAACTCTCTGAAGTATTTTAATCTTATAGTTTTGCTCTCTTTAAACTCTTTTTCGGACTTTGTTTCCTAGTCCGGCTCTGATTTCATGCCATCTCTTTGTATGAATCGAATTACCTATAAAACAAATTAAAAATACCCAAGTAATATTTATTTATATACAAAAAATAGATAAAATATGGGAGAAAAAATACAATATATGATACTAATCACATATTCATACACCAAAGAAAAAGGTGTAGCATTTGTATGTGTCCTAAGAGTAGTTCGATATGCCCAAAAACATTCTCCAAACTTTTCATCCCAATCGCATTGGCTGGATGAAACGAACTTCTTAAAAAACTTCACAATGATTTTGTCGAAAGTTTCTACTAAACCATTAGCTGCAGGATGTATAAAGACGAAGTCACGCTTTCGATCCTATATATATTACAAAATCTGGAGAATAATTGACTCACGAATTGAGATCCGTTGTCATAAATAATTCTCCTAGGCACCCCGAAGTGGTATATGACATGATGCTTGATGAATTTGATCACGTCTGATGTTTTCACTTCAGTTAGGGGAATGACTTCAGTCCACTTTGAAAAGTAATCTGTTATGCCCAATATGAACCGATGACCCCTTATTGATGGTGGTGAAATTAACCCGATAATGTCCATTACCAACATTTTAAATGACCATGATATAGCCGTTGAATGGAGATATTTTGGTGTCTGATGTATGAAGTCTGCATGTATTTGATAGACTGCACTTTCTGGCGTAAGCAACTGTATCTATCATTATCTTAGGCCAATAATATCCCATTTTTCAGAGTCTATCTCAGAGTCATGGTCCTGATGGATGTGCTCCACAAATGCCACTATGAGCTTCTTCAAGTGGTTCTTGAGCTTCTTTATTAGAAAGGCAACGAAACAAAATTCTATCATAAAATTTTCTATATAATATTTGAACTTCAGCATTATAATAAAATCGAATAGTTTTTCTTCGAATTATTGCTGCTTATTTGGAATTTTCTGGTAGTATCCCGTAAAAAACATAGTCTATATAAAGAAATCGCCAATCTCTTGGTTTAAGATCAGTCTCAAGGACATATACTTCATTTGCTTCTTATTTCTTGCCTGAACTTAACTCCACTTTGAGTTTATTTTTCGGGCAGAATAGTTCTTTACTTCCCACTGTTATGCATTTGCTAGAATCTTTCAGCAATGCTAAAGTGGCAGCCAACGAAGATAGTGAGTCCGCATAGCTATTTTGATGGTGCGGTACATGACTAATGTAGAAGCCGTTGAAGCTATTAGCCATTTTCATGAGTGCTTGGTAATAAGGCAAGAGATCTTCATTATTAATCTCATATCCTCCTTTAACTTGGTTAATGATGAACTGAGAGTCTCCATATGCTTCTAGAAATTTCACCCCCAGCTGTTTGGCTATCTTCAGGCCAATCATCAGGGCGTTGTATTCGGCAATATTGTTAGAGCATGATTCTATTAAGGAAAATGCTCTAGGGATGATGTGATTGTAAGGAGAAACAAAGACAACCCCACTCCTTCTACATCATTCCTTTAGATCCCATTCTGAAAGCACCATCAAGAAAAGTTATCAAACTTCTTCTGTAGTGATATTTGCTTCAGCAATCTCTTATGGATTATTATCTTCTCCTGGAGTTATATTTCTTTAAGCTATTTCATCTTAAATGTCTTCGTACAATTTCGAAAATGCTGGAATCGGGTGTTCGGCTGGGAAATCAGCTATAGCTTGACCTTTAATTAACTTTTGTGGGCTAAATTTCATATCGTATTGCGATAGTAAAATAGCCCAATTAGATAATCTTGAATTTAATGACTCTGGTTTGGCCATTAATAATCTTAGTTGATTAACCCTCGATATAACATGGATTGCTTTCCTAACTGAATAGTGTCGTAATTTTTGCACTGCGAACACCAAAACCAGGCATTCTTTTTTCCATTGGGCTATATCGATATTCAGCTCCAATCATCATTCTATTTAAGTATTAGATAACTTGCTCATGTCCAAATTCATTCTTTTGAGCTAATAAAGCTCCCAAAGAATGGTCTATTGCTCTCATATATAATAGGAAAGGTATTCATGAAATTGGAACTACAATAACGAGCGGCTTCGTGAGATATTCTTTGATCTCTTCGAAAGCTTTCTGACAAGCGTCATCCCAAATGAATGACAATCCTTTTTTCATTAATCGTGTGAACGGTTGACATCTTCCGGACAAGTTTGATATGAACCTGCAAATATATGTCAGCCTTCCCTGTAATCCTCTTAATTTTTTGAGATTTTTAGGTGGCAGCATGTCTTGAACTGCTTTAATCTTGTCTAGATCAAGATGAATTCCTCGAAAAGTGACTATGAATCCAAGGAACTTTTCGCTGGAAACTCTCAGAAAAGATTTAGTTGGATTCATCTTAAGCTGGTATTTCCACATGAGATCAAACACCACTCTCAAATCATGAAGATGATCGTCCTTGCTTTTGCTTTTGATCGCCAAATCATCCACATAGCATTCCACCGTCTTTCAGAGATGTTCTTGAAATATAGTGTTCGGGGCATGTTGATATGTCGTGCCAGCATTCTTTAGGCCAAAAGGTATGACCGTATAACAGTACAACCCAGTGGCATTCAGAAAAACGTATGCTTCTCATCATCAGGATATATCTTAATTTGATTGTACGCTGAAAATCTGTCCACGAATGACATCCATTCATAGCCGCAAGTGTTGTCGATCATAACGTCTGCAATGGGCAATGGAAATTCATCTTTTGGGCATACTTTGTTCAAGCCTCTGAAATCGATGCAAACCATGATTTTTCTATTCTTCTTAGTCACGGGACTATATTTGTGACAATCTGGATGTTATTCTTCGCGAATGAAACCAGATTCAATTAACTTCTTGATTTTAGCTTCGATGGATTCCATTATTTCATAACGAAACTTTCATTATTGTTGTTTGACAGGTTTCGCATCTGGTCAAATATTTAACTTGTGCATTGCCACTTTTGGGTCTAATCCCGGCATGTCTTCATAATTCCAAGCAAAAATGTCAATGTATTCTTGAATGAGAGAAACCATTTCTTCTTTTTCTTCAAAAGATAAATTTTCTCTTGTAAATGTGTTTAGGATTAGTTTCATCACCCATATTTACTTGGATCACTTTATCTTCAGTTAGACGTTCGCGTTACTCAAACTGAACATCCCACTTAATATTGAGATGTTTTGCCTAGGAATCATCTTTGATTAGTCAATTCTTCATCATCTTCTTTTTCTTGGTCTACGGAACCATGTTGATGGAGACTTCTTGGAAAATGGCTCCAACACTTGTATCAGAATCCCAATATAACGATTCAAATGAATGAGTTTGTTGAACCTCTTCAAAATTCGTTTCTGCGGGGTTTTCAGGAGTGGTAACATATTCCAATTCCCTACCAGTTTTATCATGGTAATCTGGTATTTTTCTTTTGGAATATAAGGTCAAAGTATAGCTCTTCTTCCTTTTCCAAAGCTCAACCCCTACTTTTGGCTAGGTTATATCCACCATCTTTTTCATCATTTTATGGGAATTCTTATCATAATGGAAGAACTCAGGATTTCCTATTCTTTCTTAGTGTCTAAATATTTTTTTTCTTATTATTATTGTGTGCTTTTCCATATAATATAGGTCTTTGACATTTATATTTGCGAGGGACTTCAAAGATCGTTTCACTCGCATTTCTATCGCCATCACTTTGTATGTAAAAGGATGAATGGATGAGTGCTTGGAATGTGCTGAGTATATTTTATCTAGTTGATCACTGACCACGTCAGTACTAGTACTTGAGAGTTTAGAATCAACACCCGATAAATAAGCAAACTCTATATTCTCATTGATTACCCACTCACCATCAGAATTGGCGGTGTCATTTACATATAGGCCTTCAATGCTTATTACAATGAGCTCAACCTCCTAATTTTCATCATCAAATCTCGAATTTTCATATCCTGATTTAGTATTGACCTCATTGCTGCTATTTGACTCTTCTGGGGTAGATTGTTCAGCTGCTTCAAATATACCTTGATATAGTAGCACATCTATAAAGTAGTTCTCAACCTTTTAAAGGGTTGCTTCTCTGCTACCAGAGTTTTCACATTCCTTTTCTTATCTACATACTTCATACACTAGTGAAGTGTAGAAAGGACAATGAGGTTGAGGTGAATCCATGGTCTTCCAAGTAAGAGATTGTAAGATGTGTCAGTATTTATCATATAACATGTGACTTCCGTTTTTAAATCACCGATCTGACATTTCAGCTTTACCTTGCCTAAGTCCTTACAACCATTAGCGTTGAACTCAAAAATGGTGTTTGTTGATGTCGTCTACTTATTGGGACCCCAAGATACCGCAATACCTTCCTTGGCATTACGCTTAAAGCTGATCCATGGTCAACTTGAATTCGGTCAATCTCCGTGACCCTATATAGCCTTTGTAATATAGAGGCTACTGATGCTTGTTATTTTTTACTTACATATCATTTGGAGAGAAATTTATGCAAGGTATCTTCTTGGAAGTTTGATGACATATTGTACAAACTTCTTCTACTGTTCCTAGGATTTAGACCAAAAACATTTCAGAATCTTACAAGGCTTCTCTTAAGGCTTCTTTAGTTTGTTTGGACAGTCTCAGGAGCTCGTACAAAGTGATTCTTATAGGAATGTTGACCAATTGTGCCAACACATCGAATTGGAAAAGTTTCTTAGAACTTTTCACCGGTTCTTTCTATTTGCTTTTAAGAACTTTGTCGAACTTAAGCTCTTTCTACTTGTTCTTCTATGGAGGTTGAGGTCCATCCATTTGATCATAATTTTCCAAGTTGTCCTTTCCCGAGCGAGTTCCAGAAGATCGTTGTTGTTGGTCTTCATTAACCACTAATAATTCTTTAAGTTCCTCTTCTGAGTCTGAAAGAGGATGAACTGCTGTGTCATCTTCAGGAATGGCAGTGACAGTATTGGAAGTGCATGCCTTTCTTTTTGAATCCTTCTTAGATGAACTTGAAGTCCACTCTTCATCTTCAAGGAGGTCTGGATGCACCCACATTATCTCCCCTTTGGATGTTTCAAAGGGAGAATTCTTTTTTTGTTGTTGATGAGGATCATAATTTACGATCCTCATCGTGCTTTTAGAGATTGGCTGGATTCCGTTTTAAATACTTAACTCTATCCATTCTAAAACTTTTCCAAATTTGAAAGATACCATATTTGTTGTCACCTTCTTCTGCTCTTCTTGCAGCTTAATGACATTGGCGTCCGTCAAGGCCTGAACTTTGACCTTTAGGATATAGCAGTTCTTGGTATGATGATTAATGATTCTATGATGCACACAATAATTAGGATCATTAATCTTTCCTACTTCTTCAGGTCGCTTCGACTCTGGCAACTTCAACATATTCGTTTTCATGAGAAAGATGAAAATGGTAATGGTGTGCTCATCTTTAAAAGAATATTATTTTTAGGGAACCCAGGATTGAGAAGGGGTCCTTGGAGGAGGCTTAGTGGGGCTTGGAGCATCTATTGCCATCATCTCCTTCCCTTTGAGTCGAGACGCTTGAGATGTTCCAGGGTTGTTTCTTTTTTGTCTTCCTTCTTCTTCAGCCTCAAGGCTCTATGTAATTTTTTCAACTTCTTCAGCTTAAAGTGAAAGATCTTTCCAAGTGGATGACTTCACAGCCCCCATTCTGGCGAGAACCCTGGTGGAAAAGTTATGTCTGCAGGTTTCCACTAGAGTCTTTTCGAGCATTCCATGCGGACATCTCAAAGAATCATTCCTGAATCTTTCGATAAAATCTCGGACTGACTTTCCCTTCTTTTGCTTTGTGCCGAAGAGTGTTGGCATTGAGATCTCCATGTCATCTTCATAGAATCTCGTCAGGAAAGCGTTTTCCATGTCGTTCTATGAGTTAATGGTTCCTGGTTTCAGTCTTCGAAACTATTAAAATGCTAGACTCGTGAGGGTACCAACAAAAAGTTGCGTGATGATCGAATTATTTCCGGTCAAATGGCCCATCTGTGATTTGAAGTAGTAAATGTGCTAATTTGGTGACCCTTTACCGTCGAATGATTTAAGCTTCAAAGACTTATAATTTTTCGAGAATGGTATATTCTCCCACTCTATCGGATACGGCCTTACAACCCCCAGTTCTTTCAAGTTGTTCTTATACATAAGAGCATTGAGTTAATTCTGGAAACTTTCCATCAATGTAACATTTGGATTGGCTTCATATTCTGAATTCTCAGATTGATGGTGAGAATGTTCGAAATGGTTATCCTCTTCCTCATGATGATCTTCGTCGTCACCATTAGTGTTTCTGGAAGGAGTATGAGATTCATCTTCTTTTTCTTTCCCTTTATTTTTCTTTAGTTTGCGAAAACTTTTAGAAGAAGATTCTCCCTTCTTCTTCTTTCTCTCGTCGATCAGGTCCTTAAGCATATTCCTGATCTCATTTATAGTACCCTGTTGTTATTGGATAATCTTGTCTTGTTTATCCATCCTCTTCATGAACTCTTCCGGAGCTCCCTGCGTCATATGCACAAAGGCAGACTCTTTAAGGAATGAGTCTAAAGTCTGTGATTTGGCTATAGCAGAATTTCCTATTTCCTCTTTGTCAGAGGAGACTCCGGCTATCTTCCTGTAGTCTAATGGCAATGTTACTCCTTTTTGAAGTCGGGTATTTCGAAAGACACCCTGCATCTCACTAAACACACTCTTCAGACCAAAAGAATGCTCAAAATCCAATGAGTCTGTTTGACGAATGCTCTTCGTTTTCTTCTTCTTTTTCCCCTTAAAAGTTAGCATATTGGACGACACCTCGAGGTACTCTGGTTCAAAGAACTCTTGCTTGATGATGCGTCATCTTCTCTTCAAAGGTTGGACTGGAGACGACGCAAGTCCGTTGAAGACAAACAGCTTTGCAGGAGTTGCAATGTAGCGACAATGAGAGAGCACTGCATTGATCAACTATTTACAACTACAGTGAGACTCTCGGGATTTTTCCCTAAGGTCCCCTGGTTGTAACTCGTCGACTTGTTAGTGGAGGCAACTTCTCCAAACTGTATCTTCGATATAGGAGTTTCTACTCCCTTAAAAATCCCAAGAGCAAACCTTACTTTAGTCATAGCGGCTGGCGAGTGAGCTTCTGGCGAAGCAAGTACTGAAAGTCCATGAGCCTTAGAGGCTAATTCTTCTTTAGGAACACGGGCTTGAGGTCTGCGTTTTTCTATTGGAATGCGAATTTGAGATCCACGTTTGATTTCAAGAATGCGAGTATGTGACCCGCGTTTATATTCTGAAATGCGACCTTGAGGTCCACGTTTTGTTTCAAGAATGTGATTGTGGGACCCAAAGTTAGTCTGTGAAACGTGGATGTAAATCCCACATTTGTGGTCAAAGATGAACTTGGTGGGTGAGCGGTGTTTCTTGTGGGAAATGCGGATGAACCCATTTGTATCTTGGTCTAACTTTTTGTTGGGGACCACAACTTCACTTTTCAGTCATCATACGCTAATTGGAGCTTCACGTGGTTGTGGTTCACCAACAGTTTGATCTTTCATGGCTCTGCGAGAAGCATGAGTCTTATTTCTTCTCATATTCCTTCTCATAGTGCAAGTGACAAGAACTTTGTCCTCAGAATCATCTCCTTGAAGATCGGAGAATGGTTGTTTCTCTTTATTATTGTATGAATCCTGACCCATTCTCTTGGGATCAATGCGTGTCTTGAGCGGGCAGACCCGGAGCCTTGTGCTGATGATGGAGACACCTCTCCTTTGAGACCGGACTGGTCTAGGAAGTCCTTTGACAGGACCATCATCCTGGGAGCCTCATTGGAGGCTATGTTGTTTGAGACCTTGTGGCATTTCCGCAAGGATCTTCGGCTCATGGGACCAGAGGAAGGAATTCCTTGTAATTTTCTTAGTCGAACTCGATCACGAGTAACTCGACCATGGTGCCAACCGGGACTTTGTCGGATTACGCTATGACCGTATCAACAAAGATGATAGGGTTCCTCAGTAAAGTCGTCAATTTTCTATTTGCCATAAAATTAAATTTTTATTGAAAATCTCAATAAAAGATTACAATTATAAACGGTTGCCCGTTTACAGAAGATGAGGAAAATGATTAATCTTTGTTTAATACCCAGTTCTATTGTAACCATAGAGGATGATCCTGCTTTTCGTTGACACTCCGAACAGAAATTCTTCAATTGACAATTTTTGCAAAGCTCTTAAATGCAAAGGGCTCTAGCTTCTTAGCACAAGCTCAATCAACTTTTGGTCTCTGTCACCAACCCCTTTTCTAATCTAGCATTTGGCTATTTATAAAGGTTTTGGAGATCTTTGAATTGGTGTAACAGTCCAATTAATGGCCTTCTTGATTGAGGATTAATTGTTTATCTTTTAATCTGTTAGATTTGTGTTAAATCTCTAGGATTTGTAACCGACGTCTTTAATCCTCTGGATTTGTAACTGAAATGCGGATCTCAGCTTTCAGATCCGCGTTTTGGTTTCTGATGGCTCGCATGGTATGCTCAGACCCGCGTTTGAATGTCATTGTATATGATTTTCACCTCTCAAGGCTCTGGAGTGAAAACGCGACCCTTTGGGGCTCGCATTTTAGCTATACTTAGCTTTAAATAAATTGAGAAGAAAAAGTCAAATGTGAATCTCTCTATGGTAGATGATCCGCATTTTGATATAAATAAGGATAGTCTTTACTTTTGGAATTTTAAAGTGAAAACGCGACACCACTGTTCTAAAAAACGCGCCCGCATAGGCGTTTGCGCCCCAAAAACGCAAAGAAAAAGAAGAATGCGCCCAATTATGCGGACAAACGGATTATCGGGTTTCGAACGTTAAAAATTCGCCCGACCCGCACCCAAAACCCGACCCGTACCCGCACCCCATTACTTATTTCCCTTCCTCAAATCGATGGTTCCCGAATTCTCTCGAATCGTTCCCGAGCCCAGCGGAAAAAAAAAACCCTAAATCTCTGATCGCCCCTTCCCCCCTCCAATCTCACCGGCAACCCGACGACATCTTCTCCGGCGGCTGCGGTCTTCAAGGCGAACTCTCCGGCGGCGGCAACAGCGAAGGTAATTTTTCTTTTTTTTCAGTTAAGAGGATTTTAGATTTTTTTAGGGTTTTGATTTTTTTTTTTTTTGGATTATTCCTCTTGAACACTATCGTTGATTATATTCTCTTTTTCGAATCGAAACTCCCGAGTCCCGAATCCAGCGGAAAAAAACCCTAATTTTCCTATCACCCCTTCCCCCCTCGGATCTCACCAGTGACCCGACGACGGCAGCTGCGGTCCTCAAGGCGAGCTCTTCGGCGGCAACAACAGCGTAGGTAATTTTTTCCTTTTTTCTCAGTTATGATTTTGGATTATTTTAGGGTTTTGATTTTGTTTTTTTTTTGGTATTATTCCTCTTGAACAATTTTTAATAATTTTTTTGAGTAAAATGAGTTGATTTTAGAGTTGAGTTCTTTGGTGAAAGAAAATATTCGGAAAATTTAGGGCTAGAGTTTTATTTGGAAAATTAGGACTGGTTGCAGGTTGCTGCAGAGTTTTGTCTATGGGTGAAGTGTTATGTTTTACTAGTTACTAGAAAATTAGGAGTTACTTGTAGATTTTCTTTGTTACTATTTTTACTGGTTGCTGGCTTGCCGCAAGGTTCTGATAAAGAACATAAAATGATTAAGCACTGGTTGCTAAAGATTTTTTTGTTACTATTTATTTGTAGAGTTTTTTGTTACTATTTTTTGTTACTATTTGTAGAGTTTTTTGTTACTATTTTGTTATTATTTTTACTGGTAGCTGCAGAATTCTTCATTTTACAAATTAAGGACTTATTTGTGGAGTTTAAACTCCTCTTTTGTTTTTAATAAAATCTCCAGAGTTCTTCATACTGCATAATTTCTTATGTAGAGCCAAGTTATATTCATTTTACATGTTTACGGTTATTATTTATAATTTTTTAAAGTTTTATAGCACTTAATATATCTATTTTTTATAATTATTATATTAATATATATTAAAATATTATTATTCCGCATAATTCCGCGTAATCCGCATAATCGGCGCGTAATCCGATTATGCATTATGTGGTCCTGGACCGTACGCATACTGAAAACGCATTTTAGAACATTGCGCGACACTCTGGGATTCACGTTAATTCAACTCTAGTCATAAGTTCAAAAAATAGCTAAAGTCGCGGATCTCTCTTTAATTGATGATCCATGTTTTAGTTTCTTGGATGGACTCGTGTTTTTGTTGAAGCATAACCTTTGTAAGCCATAACACGATCTTGCGTTTGAGTCGCGGATTAGATATTTGTTTTATACAATTCATAATCCATAGGCAAAACGCGACCCTATGGGGCCCATCTCTGTCAGTCTAATTCGCGGGTCTTTTTGGACGAAAATCCGCATTTTGTTTGACTTAAGAGATAAAACACAACTCTGTGAGGGTCGCATTTTAACCTTTCTTCGCTATGAGACGTGGATCTCTTTATGACAAATGATACATATATTAGCCAATTTTTGGCTAACATTATGAATCCTTTTATTTCATTTGCTCAAAAATTTTGCCAACAAAAAGGTAGAACCGACATATCTTAGAAACTACACATGCTTGATAATCGAGGCACATGTACCTAATCGCCACTGGAATGATGTTGTCACTATGGCCGTGTATTTACAAAATGGTTCGCCTATGAAAGTCTAAAACTTTGAGACTCCATTACAAGTTCTTTCTAATAATGTCGCATTGCTTACCATTTTGATGCTCTCTCTCCAAATCTTTGGTTGTGTTGTCTTTGCTCATCTTCATAAGAGTCAATGCACTAAATTGGATCCATGTGTGGTCTGTTGTCTCTTTTTGGAGTATGCCTTACATAAAAAGAGCTACTGGTGCTACAATCCTCTCATCAAAGTACCTACGTCAATATGGATGTTACTTTTCTAGAGTCCAGCACCTTTTTTTCATCACTGACATCAAATTCATCTCTTCAAGAGAAGCTCTAAGATGAAGAGCAAAATTGATTGGGGGTTGAAGTGCCAGAAATGTTAGGATTTGAGGATAACAGGTTGGGACATATAGGTAACCCATCCAAATTTGAAGGTAACCTAGCCCAATCAGAACATGAAACAACATGATAGAACCGAATGTTGAGAACCCAACCATAGTTGATATGTCCCCAAGAGCTAAATTCACATCGGCATCTGAAGATGAATCCCCTCAAGTCCTTAGTATCCGAAAACCCTACTCTTAAGAATATTCCTAAGATAAGCTCTCTTAACACACCTTCACATATTGAAGCTTTGGATACACCTGCGTGTTATACTTTTCTTTTCAGACAATTGTAACAAGCCTCCAAATCAATACTCTCCGGAAGTGACAGAAAGAAGATCCAAGTATCTAATTACCAACTATGTGTCTACTTAAAGATTATCTAAACCTCAAAGGCATTTGCTCATTTACTATACTCATTTTATATTCCAAGTAAGATTGAAGAAGCTTTATCCAATCCAAAATGGGCCCAAACTATAAAGGAGGAGTTGGACATACTACAGAAAAAAAAAAAAAAAAAAAAAACATGGAAGTTAGGCGTACTACTTGAAGGAGAGAAGAAAGTGAGGTACAAGTGATTTTTTTCCATTAAATACAAGGCAGATGGAGCCATTAAATACAAGGCGGATGGATCCATCGATCAATATAAAGCAAGACTTGTGGTAAAGGGATATACACAAATATATGGCGTTAATTATCATCAAACTTTCTCACCAATCGCCAAACTAAATACTGTGAGTGTTGTTATCTCATGTAGTAAATTTAAACTGGTTGTTGCACCAATTTGATTGCATGTCGATCTCAAAGAGGAAGTCTACATATCCACCAAGGCACACTGAATCTTTAGAGGCATAGATACTCCACCAAGGCACACTGAATCTTTAGAGGCGAACTGCAACGAGCTCTGTGGATTGAAACAATCACCTCAGGCATGATTTGGTCTATTTAGGTCTGCTATGAGAAAATACGAATTTCAACAAAGCAATTCAAATCATACTCTTTCCTAAAACACAGAGTGGAAAAAGTGACAGCTCTAATTGTCTGTGTACAAGGGATGATGCAGAAGAGATCACTAGACTTCTAGAGCAATTATCCACTGAATTTGAAATGAAAAATCTAGGAGGACTGAAGTAGTTTTTAGGAATTGAAATGGCTAGATCAAAACAAGAAATATTCCTTTCTCAAAAGAAATATGTACTAGACTTGTTAGAAGTCGGATTACTGAAGTCAGTTAATACTCCCATTGTTCATAATCATAAACTGAAATAATATACAGATCAGGTGCCAGCTCATAAAGAGGCACCAAAGATTAGTTTGTAAGCTCATTTGTTTATCTCATACTTGCCCAGACATCACTTACATTTTAAGAGTAGTGAGTCAATTTAAGTATTGTCCTAGTGAAGATCATATGAATGCAACAACACGAAATCTTTGTTATCTAAAGTCTTTGCTTGGAAAAGTGTGAATGTTTTCAAAAAATAATCATATGAACATTGATGGCGACACTGATACTAACTGGACAGGAAATGTTTCCAATAAAAAAAATCTATTTTGAGCAAAAGGAGAAAATCTGATTACATGAAAGAGTAAGAAACAAAAAATAGTGGCATTATCCCACATTGAAGTTGAATTTTGAGGAATGACGAAAGGTCTTTGTAAACTTCTTTGGCTTAGAAAGTTGCTAACTAAGATTGGTTTTACTCCAAGCTCTGAAATGAACATTTTTTGTAATAACAAGACAGCCATTAACATCTCTCATAATCCCATCCAGAATGATCGTACTATGCACATTGAAGTAGACCGGCATTTCGTCAAACAAAATCTCGAAGAAAAAAATTATTTGGCTTGCATTTGTTAAATCAAAAGGCCAGTTGGCGGTCATACTTACAAAGGAAGTGTCCAACAATAATTTTGCTCACTCAACAAGTTACATTAGAGATATCTCTGTGTACTAACTTGAGCGGGATTGCTGGCATGAGCCGTCAAGAGTCAACCACCATCAATTATAGAATTTCATCTTTCAAAGGTCAATTAATTGTAAAACCCCATCTTTTAAGGGTCCATCACAAACTATTGTAATAGTTTCCAAATATAATACTTCAAAGTTCAACCACAATTAATTGTAGAATAAAAAAAAAAATTCCCATACCTATAAATCATTGTACTCAATTGTAAAGGAAAATATATGAAAAAATTAAAATAAAAAAAAAACTTCTTCTTAACAATTTCTTTTTAACTCTGTTTGGTTAATAACTCTCACCATTTTCTCATCTTGATAGAAAAATTCTATCATGAAAACAAATTAACCTAGCCGGTAATATCTCATGCTCCAAAGATGATGGTCCTAGATCTGATTTCCAGCAATGCCAACTACGAAATTTAATTAGGATAATTTATTAGGCTACAGATTTATTATCTTTAAAAAAAAATCAATTGTGTTTATGAGCGATACCTTTCCTTTTTCCAGTGCAAGTTGATGAAAATGTTAACTAAGTATTCTTAAAAAGAAAGTTCAAAAAAAAAAAAAAAAAAAAAATTGAGACATGAGGCTACAAAATGTACACCTTCAGTCTCGTTTACAACTTTTGAGTCCCTAGAAAATATACATGCATAATACAGAGCTTATACATGTAATACCAATGGGCTTGTATTTTTCTTTTTTCTTTTATTTTTTTCCAAACAAACAAGAATAATTTACCTGATCTTTACAAAGAGGATCCTCACCTCATCAGAGTTTCTTTTCTGAAACAGAGAGAAGTAGTGTCAAGTGTTTTTCTCTAGGACAGATAATGCTGGAGTCAGGTAGTTATTAGCTTTGTCAGGCAAATGTGCCACCTGCACAAGCAGCACAAACAGAAAAAATTAGATCCTTATACCAAATGAAATCAGACACAAGCTACAACTGTTTGCATCACCAGCTCATAGAGCTCCCTCCCTTGCTCGGCAACATATTCGTAACACACCTACAAGCACCCAAAATCCCGTCAGGTCCAATTTGCGCAACAAAAAGGAATGAAGCAGTATAAAAGCACAAGACTTACATCAAAACTCTTATTCCTTGCCGTCGAATCATGTAGAGCCTTTACACAGATATCCGCTACATCAGCGCAGCTGATACCCTAAAGCAAAGAGATTATCGTTAATAGTTGGCACAAGAGAGTTATCTTCCATGTCATTGAACTGGCAATCCACTATGTCATCTTACCTGAGAGATCCTGTTTCCTTGATCAAAGATCAATGCTCGTTGACCGCCAGGTTCTTCCTAGAAAATCATTAAGTTGATAAAAATATATGTCAACACTCAGAAACATCAGGTAGTTAAAATTCTTTAACAAAGAATAGTTGTGGTACTGATATTCATATATGTATTATTTGACAACCATATCCGACAGATTTACATTCAATCACCTCAATAACTTTTGATTTTTTTTTTTTAAGAATACCCAAAGTGTAGAAACTTTAGGTATAAGCTTCTAGAATCTACACAATGTTGAGAATAATGTGTTATGTAATTCGTTATATTGCATTATGATGCTTAACACAAACCCAGCATTATCTACCAGCCAAAAATAGCTCAGTGCACCGTAACGGAGCATTTTTTGCATTATTTTGCGTTATCTTGCGTTATTTCATATTACGTTATATTATGTTATTTGTTATTATTTTTTGAGCAATTTCGAAAGTGTTGTTGATTATTTGCTTTACTTATTAGTTGATTATTGCAATTTCTTTACTTGATTGCTTATTGTTTACTTATTTGATTGCTTATAATTACTAGTTTGGTAATTTGCGATTGCCTGCTTAGCTGTTTGCGGAGACTTTCTTCCGTAGTTAAAATATCTTACTCGTTGATTTTATTAACTCTCAATTAAATTGAAATGAACAATGATAAATAAGATGAATTGAGTATTATAAAATATAATTTACAGAAATGGTGATTACTAAAACTGAAATAAATAAATTTGAAATATTATTTTTATATTTGGAATTATTGAAATTACAGTTGCAAACTTAATATAATCTATAAAAAGATAAATTTAAAAATTATTTTGAAATTTGTTACAAACTTAGAATAATTTCTATGTGTTATAGAATGTTTTTATATTCTTTTATCAGAATTTTTAAACTTATTTTCAAATTTACGAAAATATTATATTATAGTTTTTAATTTTTATTAAATAAATAGGAAATTGCGTAATCTACATTATGTATAATGTAACCTAACATAAGAAAAACGTTACCGTTATTGCTATTTTAAACATTGATTCGACCAATTAGAGATTTTCTACGGTTAGGTTCCTTCGTTCCTATATGTTCACCATCTGTTTGAATTTGTCAAAACTCATGTATTTCTCCACTGAGGGTTGGGGGTGGGAAACTAAAACTTCTAACTCAAGCTGTTATGGTTCGATATGAAATCATCTTCAAGTCAAACTTATTCGCACTTATAGATATTTTGTCATGCATTTTGAACAGGCTCACAGGTCTATATAATTTCCACCTTCCTTTTGGTTAACAATATACGCCAATTATCTGCATTTCCCACCTTTGGAAATAAGCAGCATAAATATTTGATTCTAAAGTTTCTTACTCCCATACCCCTCAAATCTCAAATATTTGCACACATACCCACCTCTCCAACATTTTTACACATATACCCTCTAAATCTCAAAAGTTGGACTCAATATGCTTTCTCCATTATGAAATGTTAAATCTTACATAGAACCATCATAAGAAAACCAAAATGGCCATTTAATTTTTTTGTTAAAATGGCCATTTAATTTTTTTTGTTCTTTTGATTACTTCTCACGGGGCTCGATCTTATCACTTTCCTTCACTTTTCCCTTTTGCAATTTTGGAAGACATAGAGGGAGAGAGTCGGGGGCTAAGAGACATTAAGGTGAATCAAGATGGAGAGCAAATAAGAGTTGTTGCTAGAGAGAGAGAGAGAGAGAGGGCGGTCATGAGGAGCATTTATGGGATTTCAGCTATCTTCTAATATGACGTAAGAGTGGAAAACGGAATACTCATCCCATTTTGTTAAAAAAAATGGGCATATTGGGTTCAACTTTTGAGGAATGTGTGAACATCGAGATATGAGGGGTATGTGTGTAAATATTTAAGAACTTGGGCATACATAAGTAAAAAAACCTTCATTAAAATCCATACATGGTTTTGCCCAAAGTACTTATTGATGTACTGCAGCCAATCTCAAAGTCTCTGACAGATTATGCTGGTGCTGTTTTAGGCTTCTCATGTAGGAAAACTAAATACTTTGATAGGCTGTGTTTAGCTGACTGTATTACATTTTGGATTTGCATTTTGCAGATAAAGATGGGAAAATTTAAAAATTTGGTGAAAATTCCTAATCCCACAATTGAATCAATTTTGAAATTTTTCATGGGAATTAGAAGTTCCCAAAAAACTTCAAAATTTCACTCCATGAAAATGCAAATACCAAGTGCAATTACACACACCCAAAATCGGTTCTCGCTTTTTGTTAATATTGATATCAATACAAGCACGGTCTACTCATATCTCATATTGATGGAAAATGAATAATAAAAGAGATTAAGCTTCTCACTAAAATACACCTTCAACGAGAACATAACATATTTTGTTGAATATGACAAAGTATACTTAGATCCTGTTGGTGGTTTGCTCATCACCGAGTATCAAAATTCCTACCCTTTGTTCATAAAAGAAATACGAACACAAATACCTGAGTCTGTTAGTACCTGCAAAGGACCAGGACGAACAATTGTATAACCAAGTCCTGATCTTCTTAATGACTCCTCTCCAGCCTGCAAATTGGTGGAAGATTAAACCAACACCAGGTTGATAAAAGCTGTACATAGGCAACACAAAAAAATGATAAGCTATATGGTCAGATAGAGAACCTTCTTGGCTTTAAGAACCTGCTCCCTTCTGCCAGGTTCAATTCCTGATCCCGTACATGAAACCAATATAAAGTCTGTTTCTTGCCCAGTCTGCAAAGAAACAAGTGCATACAGGTAAGCATACGACATCAAAGATGCGATCTTTACTTCAAAAAATCAATGGGCAAATAAGAAAGCAGTTTTTTAGAAGATATTGATTAACACGAAAGACATAGAAGGGGAATTATAGTTATCAAAACTAAGAAATGAGAGACCACAGCTAAATTATTCCAACACAGGATCAGCTTACAAATAACTCTGCACACTTTACATTTGCCAGAAGGCAACTGCCTGCAGTATTATATGTCTTAAATAGAAATGATGGGATGAAACATGAGATCAACTTACAGGTAAGGCTTTTATATATTCCATTATTAGTTTGAAACTTCTTAAATCCTGCTTATTTCCTTCTGGTCCTTCAAGAGGTCTCTGCAAAAGCCCAAGGAGAAAATACAAGAAAAAGTGCATGGAATTATGAACCAAACCATAAGTTCAAAATTCCACTTCTAGGCACTAAACGAATGACAAACCTGTCTTCTTGGCTCGAAGCGTATGGTTAAAGTATGCACAAGAAAAGGATCTAGTGGAGGATCATCTGGTTTCACTGGACGAAAAGATGAAAATGGCACTCTTACCTGCAGAATGTGGATAATGTGGATGCAGGAAATAAGAAGTTAATAGTGATAAAGTGGCAAGCAACACATCGATGAGACAATTTAAATCTAGCCCAAGATTAGGGATACATCATCAATAAAGTAAATGGTTAACAGCTATGAAGTAAGGGTATTCCTCACCCTGCAGAATCCCACGTTAGTGCTCATTCGGGCAAAGTACAACTTGCTTTGAGAAGTATCGGCTAGAGGGCCAGCCTCAAGAATTAAAACATAGGACCTTCCATTTCCACCAACAGAAAGAAGCAAGCCATCATATCTATAAAGTGAAGATGACAACATAGAAATTTTTTAACTTTGTTTTTAGAAGTAAAAAGATAATAAGTTTGGTATGAAAAAGAAGCAAATTAGACTTGTGAACAGCTGGACCAGAAGAATAACTCATTTAAAATCACAAATAGAGAGTGCCAAGTACCTGTCTAGGGTCGAGCCCAATGGAAGGGACAGCCTCTTTGAAAGTTCAACGTATCCGCCTCTGGTATAGACGTATCCTACAGCAGAGAAAAATGGAAAGTAAAATAAATGTGTGAATTCTTCAAATAACCTGGAACGACCTAATGAATATGTATATTCATCTCCACATATCTATAAATAATCAACTGACATAAGAAGGTACACAACATGCTTCATTTTATATATGTTTTTAAGGTAAATAGCAATTTATACATTACTATGTGTCAGGCATGGACGAAATAAACATGCGTCTGGTTGTGTTAGACAAACCAATTTTTTGTTGTTGGGAGAAGTATCCTAATCAAAGATTATCTCCACTTCTGCTGTTTATGGCAGCACTCTCAGCTGAAGTTCACTCATTGAAAAATTTGAAGAATGCAATATGGATGTATTCACAAAATGAGAGATCAACAGTTGTTGAAAATAGAAAGAGTAAATGTAGGATCACAAAAGTCACCCTAAAGAGGTAATTCACTATAATGCATTTGAAAAAAGATGAAATTTGGTTTTGGGGGTAACCCTTAAAATTCCCTCTACATATAGCTGTTTATTATTAATTGGATTTGATATCTCTAATAGACTCAAGAGTCAAGTGTTAATTACCTTTTGGTATAAACCAAAAGAAACTCCGATTGACGAGTTACAAAATTCTGTTTCGACGCAAATTTAACTTTGATAGGTTGTGGTGCTCAATCTGAAGACTTGGTTTAAAATTTGATTCCCTTTTAGCAGCATGGAGATCAGTAAGGAATTGGTTTCCCTTTTAGCAACATGGAGATCGATATTTGGAAATTGGTTCCCTTATATAGCGATGTGAATGTTGATAATTTAATTTGAATTTCCCTTTTAGCATCATAAAGCTAATATTTGGAACTTGATTTCCCTTTTTCGCGACATGTAGATCGATGTTTTGATTTGACCCTTCAGTGACGAGGTGGTCAATATTTTATTTGTCCCCGTTTACAAACATGGTGATGGGTATTTGATTTGTTCCCTTTAGCAACATAATGGTCGATATCTGAATTTGTCCTTTTTAGCAATATGGTAGTCAATATCTAGATTTGACCCCTATAGCGATTTGGGAATTGTTCATTTTAGCGACATGGTGGTCTATGGGTGAGCACTGGACAGTTAAATTCTGGTATTGGCAATTTTTGCCTTCCCAAAATTGAACCAGACCTGAACCGATCCATTTCGGTTTTTCGGTTAGTGCCACTATCTTTATTGAGCTAACACTATGGAGTCTATCGGATTGGCTGATTTGAGTACTTATTTATCATGTAGCAAGCACTAACCTAGAAAGAGATCAACATATAAATAATAGACCTATTTAATACTATCATCAAAACCTACTAATGTACATTAATATTCTATTATATCTCATTTACATCTTACAAAATTAACAAAAGAGATATCCATCATTCTTTTAAGATCAATACAAAATTTCTTAACACGTTCCACTCCTTTCCTCCACCTTCTCAAATAGTAGAAATCGAATTAAAACACAACGATCTCTTTCTCATTCTCAAAACTGGAATTGTAAGTCCAACTAATTAAACTAAGGCACCAATTATAGATCTTGATTCTTTTTAGTGAAATATTTTTCCCTTTTGTTTCAAAAGGATATTACAAAAATCAATTAGAAAGAAAATGATGATGGGTTCGTGCTGAATCAAAGAGCTTGTGAGTCTCAAGTAGAGTATGAGAGTTCCGGAAATCAACGGAGAAGATTGATGATGGCTGAAGACAAAGTCATCAATTTACAGAAAAAGAAATTAAGGCGGAGAGTTGGTTTATTGCCAAGTGTTAACAAAAAGGGATGTAGAGAAGGTCTGGAGAGTTCTTTTGTGAGAACTGAATCAGGCATTGGTAATGAATCAGGCAACTAGATGTGATAATATATTATTTAATTAACGAGTGACATCAATTGGTATGGTTAAATCAGGGTGCTAGATATTTTTAATTAAAGAATAACTTCGATTGGTTGGTTTAGGTCAAAATTATCAGATATACAAAGCCTAAAACCGAAACCATCTTGGATAACTCTTTAACCGAACCGAACGACCCGAATTGGCTCAGCTCGGTTGATTTTTCCAGTTCTGACTGGAACATGCTCACCCCTAATTTTAATGACTTGGTGGTTGACATTTGGAATTTGATTTTAGTTTAAGGACATTGTGCTCTATTTGACATTGATTTTAGTTTAGGAAAATTTCAGTCCATTCGAAATTTGATTTTACTTTAAAGACAGTCAGGTTCATTGGCAACTTGATTTTAGTTTAGATACAATCTGCTCCTTTGAGACTTATTTTACAATAGGGACATTTCAGTCCATTTGCAACTTGACTTTAGTTTAGGGACCCACAGGTCCATTAGGAACTTGATTGTAGTTTAAGAACGTTTTGGTCTTTTGTAAACTTGGTTTTAGTGTAAGGACATTCTGATCCTTTAGAAACTCGATTTTAGTTTAAGAACATTATGATGCATTGACTTGACTTTAGTTTCAAATGTCGAACTCTGAATTTGATTTAGGGTGAAGATGGCATAAGCGTGATTTTAAACTTAGATCTCAAGATTTAGACTTGGGAACGGAGTTTTGGGTTCTTCGGCAAATCCCTATCTTATGATTTGAATTAATATATGGAGTTTTGAGTTTGATGTTTGGACTTGGAACTTGAAATTTGGTTTTAGATGTGGCACTACAGATTTTAACCACTGTATCTAGAACTTCGATTTTGCTTGGTCATGAGGCTTTGGATTTAGCTTTGTGTAGCTTCGGAGATGGCTTTGAACATAGAGCATTTAATACAGATTTCATATTTTGGAGCTTTGCATCTCGATTGAGGCATTTTTTACACTGAATTTGGTAACAAATGGTTAGAACTTATGACATTAGAAGGCTTTAGTTTAAGGACTTTACTGTCCATAGGATTTGGAGCTTGAAACTCCTGAACTTTTGGATTTTGTTGCGGATGTAGAATATCATTATTATAGGTTCTAGTTTAAGGATTTCACAGTCCGTAACATTTATATTTTCTGAAATCAACTGGGGCACCGGATCAATTTATAACTATATGGATGCTAGGGTCCCCAAAACTACAAGATTTGGGAGTTTGTTTACACCTACGTGCATGGCAAGAATTAGGTCAATGGAAATTTGTACAGAGTTGAGGCTGGTGATAAAAATGTGCTTGGAGACACGTAGAGAAGAAACACAAGAATGACAGTGATATGATTAAGAGTTCGGTATGGAGTCACTCTAAGAAGATATGGGATGAGAGAGAGAATGAGCGAAAAATTAATCTCTCTTTTCTGCAGCATGATCATCCTATCCCTTGCTTGACAGTTAGGCATCTCACAAAAATGATGCAAACCTGAGACATCATAGCCAGTATTAGTCCAACATCTGTAGGCAAGTACTATCAATTTTGGTACCATTACGATCCATATCCGAGTCTTCTTCCCAATGGATATGATTTGTCTTGATCCAAGCCGTATAAAGAAAGATATGGCAAAACATTGTAGACTGCATAGAAATTCCTGCAAAATATTTCTCTTTCCTTACTCCTTCTAAAGTTCTTTTGCACACAGTTCTTATCCAATTTTCTTCAACATTCAATACTATTTAAATTTACATTGAGGAATGACTCGTATTCTTACAGAAATGAGCTTCTAGGCTGTAGAGGAGATGTTAAAGTTAATTTTCTGAGTGGAAACAAGGTTATACTTAAGAATTTGTAGGAAGCTGAAGTTTGACACAGTATTTCAGTCTAAATTTCCCCATAAAACCCCCACCAAATTATATATCATCAAATTCATCTTGCACTCTTGTTTTCGATTGTCGAAGTTTCATCTCAATCTGAGTTGTACAGATAGCGAAATTGCTGAAATAATGCAGAGAACAATTCCAGATAGCAGCTTTTAGAAACTTCGTGAGTCATGACTCTCAAACAATAAAGCTCGTTTCTTTATGAGAAGTAAAGCTGAGTTTTGTATGAGAAGTAAACGTCAATTTCCGTGAGCGCTCTATTTTTGTTTGAGCAGTAAAATTCAGTGTCGTAAGCAGTAAAGCTTGATTTTCTGATTGAGCAGTAAAGCTCGAAATTATGACGAGCAATAAAGCACAAGGTTTTAAATCTCACTATAGTGGATATATCAATCGAAAAATTCCACAACGGATATCATTATTGAAGGGATATCGGGAATATTTAGCATCATATGTTAATAGCGGACTATAAATATACATGTCCTATTCTAAAATAAATAAGAATATGACATATATTCATACATCACATAAAACACCATACAACAACAACTAAGCCTTTTATCCCAAGTATTTGGGGTAGGCTACATGAACCAAAAAAAGAATCACGCCGGATCGATCACTTTGATAGTCCTTCTCCATTCATTTTTATCAAGTAATATCTCCTTATTTAAACCTCTAGAATCCATATCTTTTCGTATCACCTCCATCTATATTTTCTTCGGTCTTCCCTTCGTTCTTTTAACTTGTTCTACGTTGATAAACTCCCCTCGTCGAACTGGTGCATTTGTAGGCCTACGTTGCACATGACCAAACCATCGTAAGCGATTTTCTGGTATCTTCTCATCGATAGGAGCTATACCTATCTTAGCACGAATATCTTCATTTTTCACTTTATCTCTCCTAGTGTTGCCGCATATCCAGCGGAGCATGCGCATCTTTGCTACACTCATCTTCTGTGAATGACGTTTCTTTATAGCCCCGTGCCATATAATAAAGCTGGCCTAATAGCAGTCCTATAAAATTTTTCCTTCAATCTTAACGGAATGTTATGGTCGCATAAAACTCCCGTTGCCCTCCTCCATTTCAACCAGTTAGCTTGTATGCTATACTTAACATCATTATCGATCTCTCCATCATTCTGAATAATAGAACTCAAATACCTAAACTGACTACTCATTTGTATCTCTTACTCATCCAGTTTTACAGCATTATAGTTTATGGTCCGTCATTTACTAAATTTACACTTCATATACTCTGTTTTAGACCTACTCAATCTAAAACCTCTAAATTCTAATGTGTACCTCAATAACTCTAACTTGGCATTTACCCATGCTCTTGTCTCATCAATTAAGACAATATCATCAGCAAATAGCATACACAAAAGTATCACATCCTGAATAGCTTTAGTAAGCTCATCCATCACTATAGCAAACAAGAATGGGCCCAATGCAGATCCTTAATGTAATCCAATTGTGATAGAAAAATCACTTGTTAAAACACCACATGTTCTGACATTGGCCACTACTCCATACATATCCTTAATTATATCGATATACTTGATGGGAACTCTTTTCTTCATCAATATCCACCAAAGTATCTCTCGTGGTATCTTATCATAGGCTTTCTCTAAGTTAATGAATACCATATGCAAATCTCTATTTCTCTCTCGGAATCGCTCTATAAATTGATGAAGTAAATGAATAGTTTTTGTCGTCGATCGGCCCGGCATAAATCCAAACTGGTTCTCCGATACTTTAAAAGTTTGTCGCAATCTATGTTCAATTACCCTTTCCCAAAGCTTCATAGTGTGACACATGAGTTTTATTCCCCGATAGTTAGAACAACTCTGAATATCACCCTTATTCTTATACAGAGGTACTAAAGTACTCTTCCTCCATTCATTTGGTATTTTCTTAATTTACCAAATCTTATTAAAAAAATCTGTCAGCCACCTCACACCAATCCCTCCTAAGTATCTCCATACCTCTATAGGAATCTCATCTGGACCAACAGAGTTTATTAATTTCATTCTCTTCAAAGCCTCTTTTACTTCAGACTCTTTAATTCTGCGCATAAAACTACGATTCATATCCTCACATTGAATAGTAAGACCTCCCAAATCTTGAGTAAAACTACCATTATATAATCTATCAAAATAATCTTTCCATCTTTCTTTAATCTCTTCGTCTCGAACTAAAATCGTTTTATCATCATTTTTAATACACTTTACAGTACATAAGTCTCTAGACTTTCTCTCTTATTCGAGCAATTCTATATATATCTTTTTCTGACTCTTTATTATCCAACTTCTCGTACACTTGTTTATATAATTTAGTTTTTGCATCCCGAACAGCTTTCTTAGCCTCCTTCTTTGCTAGTTTATACTTCTCAAAACTTATTCCATCATTATTATTATTCTTCTTCAAATTTCTATAAACATCTCGCTTGATCTTAATAGCATTTTTTACCTCTTCATTCCACCATGATGTATTCTTACATGGTGGAGCACCGCCCCTCAACTTACCAAATATATTTTTAACTATTCTTTTAATACAGCTAGCCATTTTGTTCCATATTACATTAGGATCACCATGGTCCCTCCAATCTGCTTCTTGTACTACTTTATCTACAAAAACTTTTTGATTACATTCTAATCGTCACCACTTAATTTAAAATCTAACTTATACTTAATCTTTCTAAGTCTCTTTCTAATCTGAATATCCAAAACTAAGAGTCTATGTTGGATAACTACACTCTCACCTGGCACTATCTTACAATCGATACAACTAACTCTATCTACCCTCCTAGTTAAAAAGAAATCTATTTAGCTTACATTCGATCCTCTTTTAAAAGTAATCAAGTGAGAAACTCTCTTTTTAAACCAAGTATTCACTAAAATCAAATCATAAGATTTTAGTGAATACTTGATTTTAGTGAATACCATATATTCACTAATATATGGTATAAAACACCATATATATCACATTTAAAATATACTTACCCCGACAACTTGCATTAAACCAATAAATCTATAATCACTAAAACACTAACTAATAAGTTTTACTATGACTATAATTTTACTATAAATTTGATATAATTTTCTTGATTTTACTATAATTTAAGTATTCAACAGTAGTTTTACAGTTATTTAATAGTAAATCATTGACCAATAACCTTTGAATAGATCTTTAAAGAAATACATCAAGAAAAGAAACCACTCAATTCAAAGTTTAAATAGAGCTAATTAGATATCTAATTTGCTCATATAACTAAGAAAAAATAAATTAAATTAAATGGGCCAAAAAACTTGTAAATTTTTGCTCCATTGCACGGGCTTCTGATATTTGGATCTCGATATAACAGCTATAATAGAAGATTGAAACTGATATTAAGATGTTCTATATCATAACAGTTAGATGTCTAAACAGCAATATCGGCCAATACTGCAATATAGTGGCCGCTATTTAAAACCCTGGTATACAGTAAAGTGCGAACTGGTAATATGAGTAGTAAAAGTCGAGATTAAAATGAGCCGCTATTGAGTAGTAAAGCTCGTATCTATAAAGCAGTAAGCTTGTTTTATTGGCCAGCAAAACATATATATATAGAAATTACTATAGGTGAACCGCCAACTCAGGAAAACTTACGTGAGTTAGCGGCAAAAATATAATGATCCAATGATTTTTCTTTAAAATTTTTCTAGAAGTAGGATCTCTACCTCCTTAACTTTTATAAGGTTAAATTTCATGAATTTTAAAATTCATTTACCTCTCAATTAAGTGGATACAAAATGTTCTATTTATTGAAAACCGTTAATTTTATATCAACTTGATCGAAAAACAAATCTAAACTAAAATCCAAGAAATTGGGCATGAGTGAGCCCTAGGGGGTTGAGATCATAATCTAATAGAAAAAATTTTAAATAATTTATTGGAGATAGTGAAAATGAACTGCAGCTCAAGTAACTTACATGAGCTGTCAGCTCATTTCTATTATTCTCATATATATATATATACACACACACACACACACATATGCATATGCATGTATATACATATATGTATATGTATGTATATATACATATTTGTATAATATACATATATATATATGATCAAGAATGATGCCAATAGATTGTCGAAAATTATTGCAAAGCCACGTTTGAAGACAAGTTTGAAAAAGAGGGTTTTAGGCGGCAAAACGAGGCTCGGAAAAAGCTGTGAAGGGTGCTTTGCTAGCAGCAGACTCCTGGGCTTGAAGAAGGCTCTACTAGGAACTTTAATGGTAGCAAACTTGGGGCTTGACAAGGTCTTGCAAGGTGTATCGCGGACAGTGAACTAGTTGATTGACAAAGCCTGCGAAAGGAGCACGTGTGCATCAAACTCGGAACTCAATGAAGGATTTGAAAGAGGCTTCTACAGTGACGGCTAGAATGGACTCATCGGCACTCTTCAACTAAAAATTCAGTCCTAAATTGGCATCACCTAGCTTGGTTGTGTGAGGAAGAAGAGTTTATAGTTTGAGGGGCTGTCATGGAGGCTTTGATTTCACTTGCTACAGGGCAGTGTTTTAAATCTCAGCTGGTATACATGTATATTGGCCAGTATACCGATATATCGGTTGTAACACTAAAATGAGATGATAAGTGCCCTTTTTCGGTTCTCGTTTTTTACCAATATTATGTGATATATCAGCCACGTGGTAATATATAACTTAATAAACGAGATAAAAATATCAGGAGAGATTTATTTACCGATTTTTTCAGTTTTTTAAAATATAGAATTAGATCAGTTAATCTAACCATTTATACAAAGAGAATTGAAGCTACCACAACCCCAACTTGTCAACACACCCTAATCAATCAAAGCCCCCATTCGTCAATGGCCCTAATCGATCAATCCGGCATCTCCTTCCTTTTCCTTTCAAATATCGCTTGATCATATCGCACTACAAGTTGGTAAGCCGTTCCAAAATCTCTTTGCTTTCACTTAATCGATTGATTGATCGCACCACTTGTAGCTCAATCTTTCGATTGAAGATCTCTCGACTTTTGCTGGATCGTTCTCAAACTCAAAATACTAATCTCTTGATAAAGCAAAAGCCCCTAGTTATCTCTCCTTTTGCCTCTCTTTTTTACAGCGGAACCGTCGAGAAGAGAGCCAACTTCTCCGAGTCTCCCCAAGTTCCTGACTATCAGCAATCGACCCCCGAGTCTGTGACTGCTGAGGATTGACCCCCGATTATCCCCCTCTCACTTTTTCTAACAAGCACCCAATAAATCAAAGGCCTTGGACAGGTGAGTGAATTTATATTTTTCACTAACTTTTTTATTCACTACTTTTATTCACTTTTTCTAACAAGTGAGTGAATTTATATTTTTCATTAACTTTTTTATTCACCTTTTCTAACAAGCACCCAATAACATTTTTATCCACGTGATCGTTCCGGCGTGATTCTTTTTTGGTTCATGTAGCCTACTCCAAGTACTTGGGATAAAAGGCTCAGTAGTTGTTGTTATTGTATTAACTTTTTTATTCAGCTACCATTTGTGTGGGAAGAAAAAAGGCCCATATACATAAAAGATTAGAAAGAAAAAGAAAAATCAAAGTTTAACAAGTATAACTACTCTCAGGAGTTACACCTAAGAAGAATATTAATTTCTATTTGGATTCACAAATTTACTTCAGAAATAAGAGGTAGCTATGATAATAGTGGGAGATATGTAATCCCTGATTTGAATATTGTTTAGGTCATAAAAAAAACAAATGAAACGATAAGGAACCAAAGCGGTTGGTTAATCTTAAACTCAATGCAAGCTGGCCAAGATAAGTATCTCCTAAAATTCTAAACTTGCTTTAAACAGTTTAATATATTTTATATGTAGTGTCATAATATTATTTAACCGGAATGATATATATATATGACATCTGATATATATATATATATATGACATCTGGTATTCAGTGTCATATCATGATATATCGGAAGTATCTAGTATCTGATATATAATATTATTAACTGGTATATTACTGGTATCTGATATTTAAAATACTATTGCAAGGAACAAAATTTTGTTCTTTGCTTGGATTTTGGTTGAGGTGAAGTATATGGGGCATTCTGCTAGCTACGTATGGGGCCTTCGCCTTCACTGGCGTGTTGTTTGGGGATCCAGATCCTCTTCAAAGCGGGAGAATGGAGTCCTTAATGGCAAGGAGGTCGGAAAAAGGTGGGAGTAGTGGAGAGTTTGTTTTGTTGTTGTCGAGAATTAGTGGGTTGACATAATGGGGTTAGGGGATGATGAGGTCTGGTAAAAATTAGTTGGCAGTTACAGATGGAAGTGGCAAGGAAGCTAGAGTGGAAAGGATGGCACATATGCTGCTACAATTTATTTTTCATGAATATACCATCAAGGACATTGGAATTAATTTGATTATGTGCATTAGCACCTCGTAGATTATATGGCCAGCCTTTTTTAAAAAAATTTAAACCCCAACTCAAAAATATACTAACATGGTATGGACCACAGCTAGTCAAGTCTCAGCGACTCTGAATAGATGTGGCTTGAATCCAATCAAGGTGAGCTCAATTACAAGCCGTAATTATAACTTGTTTCACATGTCGTATTAAGATATGATTGGACTTAGTTTGTATAAGTTATCACATTGCAGGGACAGTTGTGAACTTCAAATCAAGTCTAGATAATGGATCACATTCAAGTTCTAGATTCATTCTCGCCTGATAGTCGTATGTCCAGTAAATCCAACTCAATAGACTTGGCCCGATTCTAGCCTTAGTGGTATTCTTTGTAGTAGACGATTGAGTTTAGACTTCTCGTCTATATCATGACCTTTAAAAAAAAATAACGAAAAAAAAAAATAAGTTTCTACAGTATGAAGACAATTGTTACCTGAGAATAAAGCTTCACCAGATTCTGTGAATTCAAATTTTGCATCAATTCCTCCATCATACTTGGCAGCAACTACATCCTGAAAATATGTTCCCTGTCGAACTTCCCAACCGGTCAACGACTCAGGAGATTTGAACTTAGCAAGCAAAAGTTTGCTCTTGCTACTTTTGCCAGCCCTTAGCTGTGCTAGCTGATGGTTGTAATCCTGCAAAATCCAAAGCAACACATGACCAAGCATTGCCAATTACAGACCAGGACCTTAGAGGCAAGCAACACAGACAAAACCCTGTTTGATGGAAAGAAGGTTGACTGAAAAAGATTTAGCAAGCATACCTGAAATGCCTTAGTGACATTGCACACTCCTTGGTGATCAACTCTGTTTAGGTCCCCAGTAATAGCTGAGCGTGCAGTAGCACAGTAGATGATCTTGCTGCATCCTTCAACAGCAGCCCTCAGGGTCGAAGGTTCACCCACATCACCAACCACTATATCCACTGATCTTGGAAGCATATCTATCACTTCTGGATCAGCTTTCCTTACTAATGCCTAATTAATTGATCTGAACCATTCAGTCACTTTACAACAAATTTAAATGGTTTAATTGCATGTGCATAGAAAGTTAGAACCGCTTTAGAGAGAATTGTCTATAGATTACATAATATTTAATATCCATAAAAAATAGTACAGAATCATATGTAACTAGTTATCTATGAGGATTAAGTTTTCACCAGCAAAATCACAGCCAAATACCTATAGAAGTACTCACCAAATAGAATAATTTTCTACATGTGGTTGCAAAAACAGGCAAAGATGACGATAAAGTGGGAAATAGAAATACAGTGCCTCTTTGAGTATGAAGAGTCGATCACAACCACTGTTTAATCACTAAATACAAGGCATGGGTTAGGGTGAGGTGGTGGATAGTTATTTGATCCTGACAGGTGATTTTGTTGCCAGCTTAACCCTTTGGGAAATTGAGATGGTGTCAAAGCACCAGTTTCATGATCCTAGGTCCAAAGATCATTACGGATGATTCAAGGTATGTACTTCATTTATTCTACCTTTCTAAGAAACTCATGTTTACACTGGAGGCACAAAGGTCAACAGAGGGAAAGTGTCAAGTTTGTTTGATATAAACCCAAAATTATTTATTTGCACAACTGGTAAATACGTTTCCATGTACTCTTCAATATCATGTGCCCTTCGATGAAAATGAGAAGTGTATGTTGAGTGGAAGCTCCATACATTACCAACTCATCTTTCACAACACTGCTGCTATACTAATTTGTCAGATGGAAACAAAGCAACATTTATTTCTAAGTTTCGTAACAAAAGATCAGCAGTCCTCATTTGTAGCAAAAACAACAATATCAATGTATAAAATAGGGATAAAGAGCAAAACTGCAAATGCAGAATTGTGTTGCTTCTGCAAAGGTGTGCAAGCATGGTAGGTGGGGCCTTTTGTTGGTCAGGGTGGTTTGTGTGTATGTGTCGTAAACTCATAACACAAAAAATCAATTGGATTAATTATTTTTATATGTTTCGGTCAGATTTTCTAGTTTCAAAACTTATTTTTTATTTAGAACATTTAAACCTTAGCCATAGTACTAGGTAGTAGTAACCTAAACCTGCAATCGAAATAATGAATATGTTAACTAGAAGTATCAAGTTTGTAGCCAACCTTCCACCTAGTTTCAAGTTTCTATCTATGGATAAGCCTGGAAGAAAGTAGTATTTATGCTTATAACAACTAGTAGAATTAACTGTAATGATGTGAATGATTCACTAGCATCTCTTATAAAATGAAAAGTTCCAATCAAGGGAATAACAGGACCCTACTTCAGATATAGATAAACTTTTAGCTATGGCTTGTAGATGCAGGAACAGGTGACATACCCACATCTACAAATATTTGTTTCTTTGAAGTTATATATTTACTCATATAAATATATCTACTGGTTTTCTATTCAAATTTGAAAAGGTTAAAATAGTAAATCAGTCCACATAACAATTAGCTCTTGTCAAAGCAGGAGCATAAAATGCTTTCATCTGGTACATAATTTGGGATGAGTAGAGACTTCAAATGGACACCTGTATCATGTCCAACAAGGCCAGGGACCACTTTTTGCTTAGCGGAAATGTATGTTCTACATATCACAGAATTTTAGTTAGTTTTTAACATGACTCAAGGTTTTGTTGGCTTCATCTCAGTCTTGGCAGTTGTTACTAATGGAGCCCTATTACCGCAAAGGGTTTCGATATACCGAAACGGATTCAAAACTGGCCCAAACCCGTTAAGATATAATATAAATATGGGTTGTGTGGCTAGGGTTTGTGATTGGCCGAAAAGAAAAATAAAACAAAAAAAAAACCGAGGGCTTTCTTTGGTTGTGGGTGGCAGCTGCAGAGAAAAAAAAAAAGGAGGCGGCCAAAATTATTTTCTTTGGGTGAAACAAAGGAAAGGTGGGGCTGCTGCTATAATTATGCTGGCCAAAGCATAAGAGGCCGAAGCTGCTGCTGCGATTTAATTTTTCGGCCAAAAGCAAAAGAAAAGGAAAGGGGCCGCTTTCTTTTGGGATTCTTTTGTGGTTACAACTGAAACAATAGCACAAGTAAGATTATCGTATTCCTTTTGCGAGGTAAGAATTTGATCTTGTATTTTGTGTGATCTCATTGATATTTCTCTTGTAGTTGAGAACTAGAAAATTGTAATTCTCTTTTGATATAATGGAAGTTTTTCGATCGTGTCCCCGTGGACGTAGGCACATTGCCGAACCACGTTAAATCTGTGTGTTCTCTGTCTCTATTATTTTTCTCTTCGGTTAACTATTTGATTCCACTGGTTGTTGCAGTATTATTCCGCTATTTTTGCTAACAATTGGTATCAGAGCCCTAGTTCGGCTCAGATTTCACTCAGATCGGTGTTGATTTTGAGTGGGAGTAATAGGAAAATAGGAAGGGAAAGATTGAAAAATTTGATGGGACAGATTTCCAATGTTGGAAGTTGCAGATGGAAAATTATTTATATCAAAAGAATTTACATCTACTGTTTGGAGAAAAGCTAGAAAAGATGACAGATGAGAAGTGGCAATTGTTGGACAGGAGGGCTTTGGCACAGATTCGATTGTGCCTGACAAAGCAAGTTGTGTTCAACGTCTCCAAGGAGAACACCACTTCAAATTTGATGTCAGCGTTGGTATGAGAAACCGTCTGCTTTAAATAGACTCTTTCTAATGAAAAAGTTGTTCAACTTGAGAATGCTTTCTGATAGTTCAGTTGTTAATCATTTGAACGAATTTAACACATTATGGGCACAACTTGAATTCTTAAATTTTGTTTTTGCTGATAACATTAAAGTTTTGATGTTTATATGTTCGTTACCGGATAGTTGGAGTAATGTTGTTATGGCCATCAGCAATACTTCCAATACTGCTCTTAAATTTGATGATGTTGTGAGTACAATCATGAATAATGAATTGATGAAAAGAATATGAGTGAGAGTACAGTTTCTACAAATACTGCTCTGTCTATTGATAATGACAGAAAGAAGGAAAGGAGTAGAAATTTAAGCAGCGAGTCGAAACAAAGAGAGAGATCAAAATCTAAGGGGAAATTCAAGAAAAAATTAGTGTGTTGAAAATGTAAGACAGAGGGTCATATGAAAAAAGATTGTTCAAATAAAAACAAGGAAGGAGCAAATGTGGTGAATCCAAATAAGTAGTATGATGACTTGTGTTTGTCTGATCATACAGAATCAAGGTCAGATCTGCGGTTTGTGAATTCAGAGGCTTCGTTCTATTGCACTGCTCGCAAAGAATGGTTTAATAATTATGTCCAAGATGAATTTGGACATGTGACTATTGGTAATGGGCAGGAATGCAATATTGTCGGTAAGAGGACAATTCAGTTGAAGTTGCACAATGGTGGAAAGTTACTTTTACAAGAGGTCAGGTACATCCCAGATTTGAAGAAGAATTTGATATCCGTTAGCAAGCTGGATAGCAAAGGTTATCAAATCTCATTTGAGAGGAAACAGTGGAAGATCAGCAAAGGAGCAATGGTAGTGGTCAAGGGTGAGAGAGTGGGAACTTTATATTTACTCTCAAACTCGGTGGATCACGTTGTTTTTTTTGCCACCGTGAAAAATAAGGCTACCTTATGGCATCAGAGGCTCGGTCACTTGAGCGAGAGCAGCATGAGGGTGTTGCAATCTAGAGATATGTTAACAGATATGAAAAATGCTAATTTTGATTTCTGTGAGAACTGTGTGTTTGGAAAGCAGAAAAGAATTAGTTTTATGAAGGATGGTAAGGAGAAGAAAACCGAGATATTGGAGTTGGTGCATACAGATGTATGAGGACCTTCGGCGAAGTCTCTTGGAGGTAATTTTTATTTTGTCACTTTCATAGATGATGGAAGTAGGAAAATATGGGTGTTTGCACTTAAGCAGAAATCTGATGTCTTCAAGATTTTTAAGGTATGGAAAGCTCTTGTTAAGAATGAAACAGGTTTGAAAGTGAAATGTCTATTGTCAAACAATGGTGAGGAATTTTGTAATAGAGAGTTCGATAATTATTGCTCTACCCACGGGATCAGGAGAGCAAAGACTGTACCGAGGACACCACAGCAGAATGGCGTGGCTGAGAGGATGAATAGAAGTATTTTGGAGCGAGCTCGGAGTATGAGACTACATGCAGGTTTGTCTTTGCAACTTTAGGGAGCCGCTGTAGATACGACTGTAGATACCAAAAAAAAAAAATTCGAAATTTGCTAAGTGGGCACACCCGCGGGTTGCACCCGCGGGTTGAGCACCCGCGGGAGGATTCCCGCCGGTGGCGACCCGCGGGAGCGATCCCGCGGGTGCCAACCCGCGGGTTGTTTTCCGTTGTTTTATTGTTTTCCGTTGTTTTATTTCCTATTTTTGAACTGATAATCCGTGATCCGATTTTTCAGGAGAGAATTGAGCCGGATTTGGAGCTTTTTCAATTTATAAAATACAGGAATTTAACTGGAGAAGGGACTTTGGGGATTCTTGGACTTTGGGGAGATTTCGGGCGAGCTCTGGAAATTGAGAAGCGGAGCAGAGCTATCTTCTCCTGGTCGGACGGTTAACGGAGGCAACAGCAAGACTCCACCGCCACCCGAACCCACGTAAAATAAAAGGGAATAAATTAATATTCCCGTTCTTGTAATTTCTCGGATTATTTTGTAATCTGAATTCTCATTGTAATTCATCAATTTTTCAATGGAATCAAAGATTCAATTTTCGGGCAAACAAGAACTGGCGACCACAGTGGGAGCCCCTCTGTTTACCATAGAGAATCTGGTGGCGCAGTCCGACCGGGTGTCGATTGGCTCAATGGTTGAGACGCTGGTCATAGAAGTTGACCAGCAAAAATATGAGGAATTTCTTTCTTCCTCTGATTCAGAGCCTAGGCGTTATCGCCGGGTGACGATGAAAAAAAGTGAGGCGTCATCGCCCACCGGAAAGGCGTCATCGCCTATGAGAATTTATGAGGCGTCATCGCCCGTTCGAACTGACAGGACGTCATCGTCTGTCAAGAACACGGCGTTATCGCCCATTCCAAAGTCAAGCCAAAAGTCAAACCAGTCCCTGACCAACTCTAAGAAGAGAAACCTGAGGCGTAAGGCCCAGCGGGCCCGCCTCAACAGTGCCTCTGGAAAATTGCGGTCAGAAAATCCAGATCAGGAAACATCAGAGAAGAAAAATTCCAAAAATAAAAATCCGCAGGCAGAAGTGCGGGTTGCACCGCACGGGGGCAACCCCGAGGTTGCAACCGCGGGTGGAAACCCGCGGTTCCAACCGCGGGTTGCACCCCGCGGGGGCAACCCCGCGGTTGCAACCGCGGGTGGAAACCCGCGGTTCCAACCGCGGGTTGCACCCCGCGGGTGCAACCCCGCGGTTGCAACCGCGGGTGCAAACCCGCGGTTCCAACCGCGGGTTGCACACCGCAAGTTGCAACCCGTGGGTTGCACTCCGCAGAAAAAATCAAGAGTTGGTTATGGTGTCTATTCGGGCACACGCGCAGTGAGCACACAGCGCACATCTAACTTTTTGGTTACTCTCTCAGGTGTACCATCCCGTTCCTCTACAGACAAATATAAGGATGTGCTCATGAACTCACCTGAGGATAGGTCTTCAAATTTCTCTTCGGATGAACATATTCATGATAGAATCCTCCAAATCCCGAAGAACAAGTCAGATGCGTACGAGACCCATACAACTGCGCAGGCCAGCACACACTACAGAAGAATCCGCAGAAGGGTTGGAGAACAATCTAATGCTGGAAAAGAGCTCAGCCCTGAAATATTACAAACTCTCCAGTATTATGAACCAAATTTGAGACGCAAAATATGTCAAGATGCAAATAGAGAGGAGAAGATACCTCAAGACTTGAGAGAATTCCTCAATTGGAAGAAGAACTCTGCACATAATACTCCTCAATGCCAATGCGAACAGTTAATCTCAATTGTTCTATCAAACTGCGAGTGCCATCCGAGACGATCCGTTTTTGAGCGGATCACCGAACCTAAAAGAATACGGACGGTGAAAAAGGCATACTCTGGGACCGATCTACCTACTGCCTCATCAAATATGGTTAATAAAGTCAAAAAGGTGGTCGGAAACAACCCTTCGGATAAGGAAATCACTCCAGGATCAAAAGGAGTTTCTATCGAACCAGAGGGCGCGCTTCTAGAAGAAGTCTCTGAAAGGCTTGAGAGACAAGAAAAACGTCTCGAACAGTAAGAAGAGACCATAGAAGAAATGAAATAACTTTTGATTGAGTTGCTGGCTCAAACTAGAAAGAACCAATCATCGCCGTCCATTTCCAGTCGGCAGAAAAGAAAACGGCCTGTCCAAATAAATGAAGACAGCGAAGACGAAGATGAAGAAGTGCCTCCTCATTCAAGAGAGAAAGAGGAAGTGAAAGTTATCATCAATCCTCAAGCAGAGAAAATAGAGAAGATGGAGAACCAATTACAAGCTCTTCTTCATCGCAAAAAGCTACAAGAGGTGGGGGTAGTTCGTCCATATCCCATAGAATGGGAGACCGTACCCTATCCTGCAAAATATAAACCGTTGAATCTTCAATCATTCGACGGTAAAGGTTCGCCGCAGCAATACATCTTCTATTTCCTCTCACAGACAGGACATCTCATGGGGAATGATCCAACTATGACTAGGATATTTGCGAGCACTTTACGGGGGCCCGCATTTACCTGGTTTATGCAACTTCCCCAGTGAACAATTAAATCTTAGGCTGATGTAGAACGTGAGTTCCTAACCCGATTCTTTGAAGATGATACAGAAGTCTCCATATTATCTTTGCTAGCAGCGAAGCAAGAAGAAGGCGAAACGGTCAAAACTTATGTCGAGCGGTTCCGAGAACTTTCCGTTCGATGCCCACATGGCATGACGCAGGATATGCTTGTGGAAACCTGCAGACATAACTTGTTGATCGATATCTTAGACAAGATGGGTTCGGTCGAACCAAGTCATGGAAGGATCTGCTTAAGCAGGGCGAACAGGCCGAAGAAATACTTCGACGTCTCGAAATGCAACAATCTGCAACCGGAGACGGTGCAAACGAATCTCCATTCCATTTTTCCCGTTCAAAAGGGAAAGACATAACGGCAATGGCGGTAGAAAGTACACTGAAGCAGAAACCATGGCCAACTACAAGCAACACAGTAAAGTCGCCCAGACTTCAAAAGCAGTATTCGTTCAAGGATGAACATACTGCTACTATGTTCAATCTGCTCACCAAACGCAAGATGCTTAAATTGCCGGAGAGCAAGAGACCTGAAGAAGTAGGGAAAACTAACGATCCGAATTACTGCCTGTACCATCGGATTGTAGGTCACCCCACAAAAAATTGTTTTATCTTAAAAGATAAAATTCAAGCATTGATTGACGCTGGAGCAGTTCAGCTCAAAGCTGAACAAAAAAGGAGTTAGAGCTAACTCCGACACATTTAATGTGTGAGGTCTAAAGGTACCACTTTGGCTCACAACAATTCCCAAAAAATGGGCTCAAGGCGGTTAATTTAAACCCCCATATATATATATATATATATATATATATATATATATATATATATATATATATATATATATATATATATATAAAATGAATCACCCAACGCCGACAAGGCTACGGGAAGAGAATAAATTTCTCGCCAACCCCATCATACTGGAGGTAATAAGTATGAACCACCCAACGCCGATAAGGCTACGGGAAGAGAATAAATTTCTCGCCAACCCCATCATACTGGGGGTAAAAAAAATGAATCACCCAACGCCGACAAGGCTACGGGAAGAGAATAAATTTCTCGCCAACCCCATCATACTGGGGGTAATAAGTATGAACCACCCAACGCCGACAAGACTACGGGGAGAGAATAAATTTCTCGCCAACCCCACCATACTGGGGGTAAAAAGTATGAATTGCCCAACGCCGCTAAAGCTACGGGAAGAGAATAGATTTCTTGTCAACCCCACCATACTAGGGGTAAAAAGTATGAATTGCCCAACGCCGCTAAAGTTACGAGAAGAGAATAGATTTCTAGCCAACCCCACCATACTGGGGGTAAAAAGTATCAATTGCCCAACGCCGCTAAAACTACGGGAAGAGAATAGATTTCTCGCCAACCCCACCATACTGGGGGTAAAAAGTATGAATTGCCCAACGCCGCTAAAGCTACGGGAAGAGAATAAATTTCTCGCCAACCCCACCATACTGGGGGTAAGAAGTATGAATTACCCAATGCCGACAAGGCTACGGAAAGAGAATAAATTTCTCGCCAACCCCACCATACTGGGGGTAATAAGTATGAATTACCCAAAGCCAACAAGGCTACGGGAAGAGAATAAAATTCTCGCCAACCCCACCATGCTGGGGGTAAAAGGCATGAATCACCTTAAGCTGCTAAGGCAAAGGGAAGAGGAAAAGTTTGGCATTTAAGCCCAAACGAAATCCTTGACAACTCACCATGCTGAGGGGAATAGCATGGCTAGCCCAACTCAAACGGTAGTTGGTAAAGGCAAATCAAACCCGTTGATAGCTAGGGGTTTGCTAAAAATCCTAATCAGATAAATCTCCTGTCACGTTAAGATTTCACCTCTGACAGCAAAACTTTTCTTGTCATTTTGCTCCAACAGAGCAAGCGACACTACAAAATATTTGTCAAGTTAAAATCATACCTCTGACATCATAATTCAAAATCAAAAGAGATAAAATCCTAATTAAATCGATCCCCTGTCACGTTAAGATTTCACCTCTGACAGAAAAGAAAATTCACACTTCATCAAGTCCAACATTACAACCTCTGATGAACGTGCTTTTGATATCGTTAAGTTAAAAATCACCTCTGACGAAAATCATCTCCCTATCAAGTTAACAGTTACCTCTGATAGTCCGATTCCAAAACTAAATACGTTAACCGTCACCTCTGTTTAGTCAGCTTGTCCCTATCACGACCAGATCCTCTGAATAGGTTAAGCTCCAAGACACGTTTAATGTCAGCTCTGTCTTTTCCTGATTCGTCATACTAGATGTCACTGAACGGTTAGGATTAAAATAAGCACGTTAATATTATACCTCTGCTTGACCTAAAATAAGCATGTTAACATCATGCCTCTACTTATCCTCTAATGAGTACGTTAAAATCATACCTCTGCTTGTCATTGAATAAATGAATATGTTAACAATTATCTCTATCGACCAAATCTTTTAAAAGGTCTATAACCAAAATTAAAGAATCCAAAGTATTTCGAAATTCAGTACGGTTCAATACAGAACTTCGAAAACTTTGGAGGGGGTTATGTAGATACCAAAAAAAAAAAAAAATCGAAATTTGCTAAGTGGGCACACCCGCGGGATGCAACCCGCGGGTGCCCACGCGGGTTGCCACCCGCGGGAACCCCCGCGGGATGCCACCCGCGGGTGCGCCCGCGAGCCCCCGCGGGTTGCCACCCGCGGGAGGATTCCCGCGAGTGGCGACCCGCGGGTTGCCACCCGCGGGTGCCAACCCGCGGGTTGTTTTCCGTTGTTTTATTGTTTTCCGTTGTTTTATTTCCTATTTTTGGACTGATAATCCGTGATCCGATTTTTCAGGAGAGAATTGAGCCGGATTTGGAGCTTCTTTGATTTATAAAATACAGGAATTTAACTGGAGAAGGGACTTTGGGGATTCTTGGACTTTGGGGAGATTTCGGGCGAGCTCTGGAAATTGAGAAGCGGAGCAGAGCTATCTTCTCCTGGTCGGACGGTCAACGGAGGCAGCAGCAAGACTCCACCGCCACCCGAACCCACGTAAAAAAAAAGGGAATAAATTAATATTCCCGTTCTTGTAATTTCTCGGATTATTTTGTAATCTGAATTCTCATTGTAATTCATCAATTTTTCAATGGAATCAAAGATGCAATTTTCGGGCAAACAACGACAGTCTATCTGATCAATAGGAATCCAGCTAGTGTTTTAGATGGAGGAATTCCAGAGGAGGTGTCTGGTAAGACTGTGAAATATTCATTCTTAAAAGTGTTCGGTTGTATAGCATATGCACATGTGGATCATGAGATGAGAAAAAAACTTGATTCTAAATCTCAGAAGTGTGCATTCATTGGATACGGTGGCGACGAATATAGTTATCGCTTGTGGGATTATGAGCATAACAAGGTGATTCGTAACAGAGATACAGTATTCAATAAGAGCTGTATGTATAAAAACCGAATGGAGAGTAAGAGTGAAAAAATAGTTGAGAAAGAGCACTTGGAGCTGGATGAGCCACAGGATGGGATGGATCCGATGGATAAAAGAAATGAAGAAATGCCTACATCTGAAGAGGAAGAAATGGCTACACCTGAGAATACACAAGTTTCAGATGAGACTGAACAGGAGAGAGAGCCACTGACTGAAATAGATAGTTCCAGTACTTCATCAGAGAGTGTTTCCATTTTGAGGAGGAGCACGATGATAAGGAAGCCAACCCAAAAACTTTGTCTTTCTTTATATCATATTTTGTATACTGGTGCAGGTGAACTAGAGAGTTACCAAGAGGCTATGCAGGATAAATTTCGTCTTAAGTGGGAGCAAACCATGCGTGATAAGATGTATTTTTTGGAGGAGAATCACACATAGAAATTGGTGAAGCGACTGGAAAAAATGAAAATATTGCATAACAAGTGGGTATACAGGGTAAAATATGAGGCAGGAGGAACACAAAGTTCAAGGCTAGATTTGTGGTGAAGGGATACGGTCAGAGAAAAGGTATTGACTTCAATGAAAAATTTGCACCTGTTGTTAAGATGACTTCTATCAGAACAATACTGAGTATTATGGCTGTGAAAGGATTGTATTTAGAGCAGCTCGATATGAAAACTGCTTTCCTTCATGGTGATTTGGAGGAGAAAATATACATGGAACAGCCAGAGAAATATGAAGTTAAAGGAAAGGAGAATTGGGTATATCGACTTTAAAAGAGCTTATATGGGTTGAAACAAGTGCCGAGGCAATGGTACTTGAATTTCGACAAGTTTATATTGGATTTGGGTTTTGCCAGATATAATTCAGATCATTGTGTATATCTACAAAAGTTTAAGGATGATAACTTTATTATACTTACTTTGTAAGTAAATGATATGCTTGTGGCAGGTACATGCATGATGAAAATTAATGATCTGAAAAGGAAGTTGGCAGGGAGATTCTCTATGAAGGACATGGGTGAGGCAAAACAACTTCTTAGAATACAAATTACCCGAGATAAGAAAAGTAAGAAATTGTGGTTATCTCAGGAGGGGTACATCAAGAAGGTGTTAGAGAGATTCAACATGGAGAATGCAAAACCGGTAACTAGAGCTCTTGGTGGACAGTTTAAACTGTCAAAAAGTAAGGTGCTAACTGCTAAGACAGATGAGGAGATGAGACACATTGAGAATGTGCCTTATTCATCGGCTGTTGGGAGTCTCATGTATGCAATGGTGAGTACAAGACCAGATATTGCACATGCAGTGGGAGTAGTGAGTAGATTCATGAAGAATCCTGAAAAGGAACATTGGCAAGCGGTGAAGTGGATTTTCAGGTATTTAAAAGTACTTCAAAGTATTATTTGTGTTTTGGGATGATAACATTGATGTGAAAGGTTTTGTAGATTCGGACCATGCGGGTAATAGAGACAATGGCAGGAGTACCACTGGTTATGTCTTTATTGTAGGAGGGACAGCGGTAAGCTGGATTTCAAGATTACAATCAATTGTTGCTTTATTTTCGACAGAAACTGAGTATGTTGCAGCTGCAGAAGCAAGTAAAGAATTTATTTGGTTGCAGCGATTGATGAGTGAGTTGGGTTTTGATGGAGTGGATTGCAAGTTATTCAGTGACAGTCAGAGTGCAATTCATCTTACTAAAAACTCGACGTATCATTCACGGACTAAATATATTCACTTGAGATATCATTTCATTAGATCTTTGTTAGAAGATGGTCAATTGAAGTTGGAGAAAATTGAGGGCAGTAAGAATCCTGCAGATATGTTGACAAAGCCGGTTGATGGAAAAAAGTTGAGCTATTGCTCAACTTTGGTATATTTGTGTTGAATTCTGAAATTGGGACTTTGAACGATCGAGATAAAAGTTTTGGACACTAGGATTATCATGTATAGAGATTACAATTTTTTGAATAGGTCTCTAAGTGGGAGATTGTTATTAATGGAGCTCTATTGCCGCAACGGGTTTCGGTATATCGAAACGGGTCCAAAATCGGCCCAAACCCGTTATAATATAATATAAATATGGGTTGTGTGGCTAGGGTTTGTGATTGGCCGAAAAGAAAAATAAAACAAAAAAAAACGAGGGCTTTCGTTGGTTGTGGGTGGCGGCTGCAAAGAAAAAAAAAGGAGGCGCCCAAAATTATTTTCTTTGGGTGAAACAAAGGAAAGGTGGGGCTGCTATAATTATGTTGGCCAAAGCATAAGAGGCCGAAGCTGCTGTTGCTGCGATTTAATTTTTCGGCCAAAAGCAAAAGAAAAAAGGGGCGGCTTTCTTTTGGGATTCTTTTGTGGTTACAGCTGAAACAATAGCACAAGTAAAATCATCGTATTCCTTTTGCGAGGTAAGGATTTGATTTTGTATTTTGTGTGATCTCATTGATATTTCTCTTGTAGTTGAGAACTAGAAAATTGTAATTCTCTTTTGATATAATGGAAGTTTTTCGATCGTGTCCTCGTGGACGTAGGCACATTGCCGAACCACGTTAAATCTGTGTGTTCTCTGTCTCTATTATTTTTCTCTTCGGTTAACTATTGGATTCCGTTGGTTGTTACATTAGTATTATTCCGCTATTTTTGCTAACAGCAGTCTCTTCTCAGTTTCGGTAGGTTCTGATCCAAAACTAGACATGAACCTTGATTTAGCTAAGTTTCGACTACTGTCAGTTTTAGACTAGTTTCATTAAGTATTGAATAAAACTTACTGAAACTTAAATGAAAATTCAAAATTAAAGGAAATAAGAGGCGCTAATGTTCCTAATTGTTAATAATTTCATCTTCTTTCAATTTCTATAATAATTCCAAATTCATAAATTCTAATATATCATAGTTTGATATAATTTATTTAATATTTTAAGTATAAGCATAATTTAACGTTAACTAAATGGCTTGATATTTATATGGATTAGATTTTGGGTAAACTATTTCAGTAATGTAAGTTTATTTATCTTATCCAACACAAACTTAGCCTTCATGTTTATGTTGCATGCTCTCTGGGCACTACACATATAAAGCACAAAAAAAGGCAAGCATATCTAGTGGTTATGATACTGAGCTCATACATTTACGTGTAATGGAACTGAAACCGAAACTTAAACTTAAACTGAAATAGTCGAAACTAGCAAAACTGGTCAAAAATTTTCAAAAAAGGGTTCAAAACGGAAACCGAGTTCTCAAACCTTGCTTTTTAAGTACTATCAATCAATCACATCTGAAAAGGGTCATTATACTGTTGAATTAGTACATTAAAACCGTACATTAAGCTATTCTGCCAGTGATAAATTACCTATGAAGAGATATGAAGTATGGATACAGATATGGATACACATATATGAAACGACACAAACACGACAAACTATTAAAAAATAGGATAATAGGACAAGACAATATGACTATACGTGTGTTTACAATCATATAAATACAGATATAAACATCTAATGGTTAGGAGATGCTTTTTAGAAGTAGAAAAAACTCTAAATGATTTAATTTCGTAGATCCAAATCAGGTATAACTGCTGTAAAGAAGAAATTTATGAATTTAATCAAATACATCACCATATATAAGTCTATGAATCCCTTCAACGTTTCTGGGGAGTTTAGATTCTATTAGTAATAATATCTCACTTATATTAAACGGAAACTCTTACATGCATTTGTAAGACATTTACGGCTCAGTGGCATCCGACATAAGACCAAAAGTTGACAGCATAATTTCGACATGCAAATTTTTGGTTTCTTAAAATGTGACATAGCTCTATAATCTAATATGTATCGAGCAACTGTTTGTGTTTGGCACATGTCAAACATGGACATAACACTCATTTTGAAGTGTTTGTGCTTCATAGACGAAGAGGAAGATAATTTTATAGAATTTTTTGATAATTTTATAGAATTTTTTGTTTCTTTCTATTTGTCATTTACCTTAACAGTTCCTCATATTCTAGTTTATCTTATGCAGATAGCAAGAGTTCATGGTTTATTCTTCTCTTTCCAGATACTCCTGTTTTTCTCATATATACTCTAAGGAGGCAGATCATAATAATAAGAACAAGTACAATCTTTTTAATATCTTACCAAGAACAATATTTTTTTTATAATAATCAAGGACTCAGAAGAACATATATATACCCTACTAATCATTCGATCAACAAGCTAATGATCATTTCCAACCTGTCCATCTCAGTTGGTGCTTTCACATTCATCAAACATGAGAATAGGATGAAAAGATATTCTCCTGATCTTTCGGATCATTAAGGTAATGGTCTTTGTCCATCTCAACCATCTTAATTGGTGAGTAGTGAAAATGAGTAGTATCATTTCATCAGTTATTATACCGAATGATGAAAAGGCAAAATCAATTAGTTAATTTTATTGATGATTTTTATGAGCAGATAAGTCGAGAAAACGTTTAGACTCTACACCATAGAATATTACCTTAAAACTCATAGAACGGATAAAAGTTTAAAATTATATAAATTAAAAACGTAGAGAAGCAGTTTACGGCCTATTTGCATGAAGAAGAAATAATAACCATTTGCTTTTGTTAATAAGATCGAAAGAGAATTTCTACTTGTTGATGTATGAGCAGACTGTGTGAAGTACATGTGCTGAAATCAGGACATTTATTAATACTCCGACAGTTGCTTTTGTTAATAAGATCGAAAGAGAATTTCTACTTGTTGATGTATGAGCAGACTGTGTGAAGTACATGTGCGGAAATCAAGACATTTAGTAATACTCCGACAGTATGGACCAAGTAATCTACTTTTATTAAAGCATATCCATATCTGGAAGAGGGCCTCTATTCCTGTCTTGGTTGGAACTTTCCATTATCTAAGAGATGCTAGTGAATCATAATGTCATTGAAGTTAACATCAATACCATCTTTTCAAGGCCTATCTATTGAGAGAAACATGGCTGACTGCCAATGCACTCCTTTTGTGACTACGATCATGAACAAAACAACATAGGTTGTACACTAGCTATGCTAGTAGACGTTTGAATTCCACAGACAGTAGATTCACTACTCAATACTCATGATTATGTACCAGTATAGATAAAATTAACTTAAAGATGATGTATAGGAGTCTAAGATAATCTTGGCTTTTACTAATGAAATGTGTATTAAGGAGACACATAGGATAGAGTTGACTTTAAACTATTTCCTGTAGTGTCTAAACCAGTGTTTTAAATACCGACCGGTATATCGAAAATTCTGAAGAAACGAGACGGTATGGTGTTTTTTTTACCGTTTATCATTTTGGACCGGTATGGGCTGATATATCGGCTACATGGAGATATATCGCCCGGTATACCATTTTAAAATACCAGCCGGTATTGAGCAATATCGATTTTTAAAGGAATGGGTTTTAGTTGCGGGTTAAATCCGTTAACCCTTTAAAAACCTAGCCCGTTAAGAAATAAAAAGCCCTTAACAGGTCGGGAGGAGAGAAAAAACCCTAAATTTTTCGCTCGCTCTCTCTCTCTCCCCCGTGATCGAACGATCGTAAAATTGAGCCTTAACCCTAACCCTAATTCCCAAATTTCACCTTAAACTCACTCGACAATCACCCTCCGATCACTCTCCGACTCTCCGATTGCTCCTCGCTGATCATCCTCAGGCTCAGGCAATGGCTATTTTGGTTTTCTTGAAGCATTTAGTTCATCTCGACGATCTTCCTCCACCTATCTCAACTTCGTCGGCCGCTTCGATTAGTCGGTAAGTCCATTTTATTTAATTTTATGTTAATTTTAATTAGGGTTACAATTTTCTTTAATTTCTCTTACAATTTGTATGTTAAATATGAAATTGATTGTTTTTTGTGTTTAAATCTTAAATATTTTGTGCAATTTTGCGTTAATTAAGCCGAATTGAAGACTTTGGCTCACTGATTCATTGAATCAGTGGGTCGAACACTGATTTAGTTACTGAAATAGTGTTCGACCCACTGATTCAATAAATCAGTGGGCCATTCACTGATTTAGTTCACTGAATCAGTGAGCCGTTCACTGATTCAGTGAACTGAATCAGTGAACACAGTATTGATGGGTTTGTAATGTTTGGCTATATTGGGATTTTGAAGTGTATTTAATTGAGAATTTGTTGACTAATGAGTAATGAGAGTGTTTGAGGAAAGTGTTCACTGATTTGTTGACATATTGGCTATGTTGTATACTTGTATGTCTCTAATTGAATAATTGTCAATTGATACTCAAAATTCGTAGTTTTAAATTTTTAATTATAGGACATTGGCCATGTAGTTTAGTTATAGGATATTAGCCATGTAGTTTTAATTATAGGACATTTGTTGATATAATACATTGGATGAAATTCATGAGAATGGGGTTTATATTTTAAATAGAGTACATTGGATAATTAATTTCTTAAGTTTGCTTTATGTAGTTTTAATGAAATAATTTTTTTTATCTAAAATTGGATAAGATTCATGAGAATGCGGACATTCTAAACGACATCTACAAATTCGTAAGTAGAATGCAAATAAATCAAGATAAGTACTCTAAACTTGTTTTATGCGTTTTAATATGTTCTATATAGGCAATTACATGATTATTCTTTAACTGGTATGATACCGATATGACACTTTAGTATTTAGAGTCATATCGCGATATCCCACCCGGTATTCGGTATGGTATGTAATTTGGCCGACCGATATATCACTGATATCCGATATTTAGAACACTGGTCTAAACATCTAAAAATATCTTCAGTTACTACTATATTGTACAAAAACCCATACCAATTTTAATGAATAACATTTTTTTCTACTGAGAAAAAAAATATTTCTCTCTACCATATGCATAAGAATTTTCTCCTCTTTCAATGCTGTGCGTACCTATGTAGGAAGACACTTTCCCAACAAAAATTGGCAAGTTCGGCACTTTAATGCATGACACATCCATCTATGTCCAACACTTACAAATGTGTAAGTGTAAACTTTTATCTTAACCTTGTGTATAATATGGAGTATGTTGTGCCTATTTTAAAAAAAGTTTACTAAAACTAGGTTCATTGATATATGAATTATGAATAGCAACAAATATATAAATTTATAGGTGTAACTGTTATATTTTGTATTTATTTTGTGCACTCGTAATCCGATTTTGATGTTTAATATGAGTAATTAACGAATTATTATGCATATAATTCAAATTCTCTACTTGAGTGATTTATTATTTTAATCTAATGTTTTATAATCTTTTTGAAGGGTTTTGAATGCAAGAAAATGAAACAAGCAAGCATGCATAAGCGAAAGATTTACAGAAAATCCATCAAATGACTGTTGACGTGGCTGTTGAACCTACTGTCGCAGCCCCTCTATGTTTTTTACTGTAATTTCTACCCGAAAAGGGCTGTCGAAGCAGTTATTGAAGCGGTTGTCAATAGCCCAACGAGCAGACAGCACAGCAATTGCAACTTCAAGGCCAGATTTTATATAGATATGATCATAACTGGAGAATTTTGTGTAAAAAGAAGTTGTAGAGATCTGAATTGTTTTTCCAATGACAGCAAAATCAGCTTAATCGGAGTTCAAATGCAAAAGTTACAACCGTTTTACCAAAGCGCTATGCAGCAGAACAGCAACTCAATGTGATTTGTACCCGTTTTGTACTTGTTTCCTACTCATATTTGGACTCTAATATTAGCCTTTGAGATCTACTGGCTGTGGATCTAAGGGATAGGACTGTTTAGAGTTTTCCTTAGGAGTTTATAAACTCTATAAATAGGAGAGGATGTGCCTCTCTATGAAGAATCTTTTTTTTCTTTTGAATAAAAATTACTCTTTTTCAATGATAATTAGATAAATTCATGGTAAAAGGTGGATGAGCATTCTCTAGTTCCTCAACAATGGTTTGTCTATATCTCTTATAATTTTGATTTAGATTCATATTATTTTGCATGATTAATTAATTATAGTTTTGCATGCATTCGAAATATTCTATCTTTTAGGACATTATTTGTATTTTCTTTTAGATATTCATATCATGATTCTAAATAAAGTTTATTGATTGGATACATAGCATTATAATAATATGATCAAGAAATAAAAAGATCTAATTTATTTCTTGTCTTTTATCTAATATTTGATTGATTATAATTCTTGTGTATACTTGAAATAGTTTATCTTTTGGGATAAGCTTCGTATTTTAATAATATAATCATGAAATAAAAAGATCTAATTTATTTCTTGTTTTTTTATCTAATATTTGATTGATTATAATTCTTGTGTATACTTGAAATAGTTTATTTTTTGGGATATGCTTCGTATTTTATTTAAATAAGGATTCGGATCATGATTTTGGATATATATTATTCATGGGTATACAACGTTATGATAATTTAAATATGGATAGAAAAATCAAGAAGATAATTTATAATGTTTAGACAACCAAAGTAGAAAACTTGAGATAAATCTGACACCTTAACTATTTTTCTTATTAATTTTTTGTGCTCTCAAATAATTACTCTTTTTTTTACTCTTATTCCATTAACTCGTGTTTTTCAACACCAAACTGCCCCTGTGGATTCGACTTCGGACTTACCGAGGCTATATTACTTGTTGATCTATTACACTTGGGAGTGTACGATTTAGATTCGATCATATAGCCATGTCTTGTGTCTAGATTTTGGACACTTTCTGTATCTGACACCTCATATCCACGCTAAAAATATGACACTTGTTTCTCTGTATATAAATTTGGACACAAGCAAAATGTATATACAAGACATAGTTTACCTGTTAGATTGGTAGAGATAAATTGGCAAGCTGCTCTTAAGTTATACTGGCGAATAAGCCGAAGGCATATACAAATGACAGTGCTAGGGGTGACATTATTGAATAATCCAAATAACAGTAATAACACAAATGTCTAATAGCTGCTTCGCAAGATAACTAATCATACACTTAAAATCATCCAATTTAGAGGGATACTAACTGCATACTTCCCAAGAGATTAGGTAACGATTTCTTTGAGTTCTTCAAAAAAATCACATACTAAATTAACCAATCAATTTCTTTGAGTTCTTCAAAAAATTCACATACTACATTAACCAATCCAATGAACAACTTTATGCTTCTCAAATTATAGATTTTTTGTTATCATTTTTCACTAAATGATGATTAACATTAAAAGTCCTCTATCCAACACCCTTTCAGGGTGAGAGGAACAGTAATTAAGATGGATGGTGTCCATCATCAATTTGAGCAAAAAATTGGGGTAGCTCGCAGTTACATCTTATTATCTCTTGTATGGACATACCTTCAAAATTTGGAGACACTTAGTCCAAAGAATTCACATACAATATACCAATTGAATTAACAGCTTTTACTCTCTTTTTTTGCTTTCAATATATTAGTTTAAAATCAACTAATTACTTGAAAAACAGAAAATTACCTTGACATTGTAACCTCTGAGCATGAGCTTGCGCACCACAATCCGACCGATCCTGCTGGTGGCCCCCACCACCAGCACCGTCGTGTCCTGCGCGCCGGGGATGGTGAACTCGCACATGGGCCCCCGAATCATGACGCTGTCAAGCATCTCGTCGGTCGGAGTCCTCGAAATCTGGCCCAGCCCAGAGAACTTCCGCCACACCTCGTCGAAGATCTGCCGGGATTTCCGGCCCAGGCCCACCGGGTTGACGTCGTCGAGCCTGAGCGACACCGAGGGGGCCTCGTCGTCCCTACCCTTCTTCTTATCATCCTCATTGTCATTAGTATTGAGCTCATTTCTGGGGGAGAGAGCGGTGGAGATGGGCCGCTTGTAGGGAGGGGAAGAGGTTGGGCTGGAGACGAGGAGGCCCAAGAAGTTACGCTTGCTGGTTAGCAGCCCGTCGGCAATGCTGCCGCTGCGGAGAGCCATGGCCATTTGGTGCTGGATCTACTCGAAAATTTGCAGTAGATGGAGTGATGGGAGGATAATTTCATTTTTGTTGGATGCTGGAGGTTGTCTGTGGCCACAAGAGAATGTGAGGAGGTGAAGGGTTGATTGTGATTGTGGTGGGTTTTGGACGGAAATTTTGGAGAGAAAACTCAGAAAAGAGCAGTGGAGACGCACGTCACTAAAAGAGAGATGGGCCCTCCCGCTGAACTGAGGACCGGGCCTCCTTGTGTAGACGTGGGCTATGAGCATTCAAAGGTGGAATGGATAAAATTGAGCCTTAACAAATTGCTTTTTGGTGGCTGCAAGTGTGACAGCTAAATTTTCTTCAGAGAAGGGATCGGAGAGAGAGACGGGGCGGAGATTCTGTGGACCGAACTGTGTGTGGTTTCTGAACCCGAGGGCGGATAATGTGGTCCCTGGTACTTGGGTGGGGTCCACTTCCTTTGAACCTCTTTGGTATTGGGATTCTGGGGAAATTCTAAATGGGCACACAAACCTGACTTAGTGAGCATCGCACCCCCAACTCGTAAATAATTACAAGTTTGTCCTTTTTTTTTTTGACAAAGTTACACACCATCGTATTATTTTCTTCTCCAACACTGTCACTCTCTCTCTAAGCAAATACCCATATCCATAAATCTCCAAACTTTTGTGCTTCTAAACCCTCTCACAATCAATCTATCTTCAAACAAACACCGAAATTAGGGATAGCGATGGCTTAGCTAAGTGGGAAGGGGGAGCAAACAAGATTTTGAGAGAATGCGGATGCCGGTGATGGGGAAGTAGAAAACTTGGATTTGGAAGGGGTAATATTGGAAGAGGGGGTGCTCATTAAAAAACAAAAAAAAACCTCTTTTTAAGCCTTTTCTTTTTAAAAGAGATGATGCGTTGATTCTGCATGTACTGACCAGCCCTTTGTTTGCCATAAGTTTGATTTTATTGAAAACTCAAATAGAGATTATAATAATAATGATTTTTCGTTTACAAAAAATAAGGAATGTAGTTTCATCTTTGTTTAGTACTGGGTTATGTTGTAGCCGTGGAGGACGATCTTGATTTCCATTAACGTTCCGAACACAAGTTTTTTAGTTGGCACCTTTTGCAAAGCTTTTAAATGCAAATGACTGGATTCTTAGCACAAGTGCTCCAGTAGAGATAATCCAACCCTCTTTTTTAGCCCAGCTTTTGGCTATTCATGAAGGTCTCGAGACCTTTGGATTGGTGTAATTGTCCAATTAATAATCTCCTTAATTTGAGGATTAATTCCTTATTTTTAATCTATTGGATTTATATTAAATCTCCAAAATTTGTAACTGAAATCTTAAATCTCTGGATTTGCAACTGAAATGCAGTTCTCAGCCTTTAGATCTGCATTTTAGCTCCTTACAGCTTGCGTAACATACTCAGACCCGCATTTGGGTGTCACTGAAGATAATTTTCGCTTCTTGATACTTTGGAATCAAAACACAACCCTCTGGAGTTCGCGTTTTGATTATTTCTTAGCTCCAAATATAGGCTGAGAATGGGATCTCTCTGTAATTGATGATTCACATTTTAGTTCTCAGCAACATATCTTTCTTGATTAGACCTGTGTTTGGGTACAAATGATGATAGCTTTTATCATTTGAGACTTTGAAGTGAAAATGCGGTCCTTTAGGGTTCGCATTTTAATTATATTTAGCTCTAATCATGAGCTCAGAAGATAGTTCAGAATGTGAATCTCTCTATAATTGATGAATCACGTTTGAGTTTTCAGTTAGACCTGTATTTGTATTGAAATGGAATTAACTTTAATCTTACAAGATTTTTGGATCAAAATGCGACCCTATATTTGAAACTTTCGAAACGCTGGTTAGATCCTCATTTTAGTTAAAACGCGACCTTAAGAATCTGCGTGAATCTTTCTGAACAAGGATCCACGTTTTGCTTTTTTAGATTTCATTTTTATTTGTTTAGACCGCGTTTGACTATAAAAATGAGTAACATTATATTTTTAAAGTTTTGAACATAGAACGCAACCTTGAGAAGTTCCCTGTGGATTTTTTTGAATGAGGATCTGCACTTTTATTACTCAGCCATTTTCAAGACTTTTAAGGTTCGCGTTTGTTTATTTTTGGAGAGATTATCTCTTAATATTGTAGAAGTAAAACGCAACTCTATGAGGGTCACATTTTAGCCTTTTCTTGGCTCAAAACGTGGATCTCTCTCTAGTCGATGATCCTCGTGTTAACCATTTCTGGCTTAAAATGTGAATCTCTCTTTAATCATTCATGTGTTAGCTATTTTAGGCTTGAAATATGGATTTCTTTTTAGTTGATGATCCATTTATTAGCCATTTTAGGCTTAAAATGTGAATATCTCTTTGATGATCCATGTGTTAGCCTTTTTAGGCTTGGAATGCATATCTCTCTTTGATGATCCATGTGTTAGTTATTTTAGGCTTGAAATACGGATCTCTTTTTATATGATGATCCATGTGTTAGTTATTTTAGGTTTGAAATGTAGATCTCTCTTTAATTGATGATCTACATGTTAGCCATTTTAGGCTAAGGTTCTCTAATATAGTGGTAGGAGATGATTATATTTTTCATTGATAATTTTAACACCGAACTCTTGGAGTTGAAGTAGCCTTGTATGGCTTTGAAAATGAAAAGAATAGACCTCTTTGAGAGATAAAAATTTCTAGATTATGAAAAAGTTGAAACTTTTTAAGAGATAGAAATCTCTGGATAAGTATGAAAGAGTAAACTCTTTAAAAAATAGAAATCTTTATATTAAGAAAGAGTTAGAACCCTTTAAGAAATAGAAATTTCTGGATTAAGAAATAATAGAACTTTTTATAAGATGAGAATTTTCATTCTTCTTGTACTAGAGGTGGATTCTCTCATAGAGGTCCTGCCTCTCCTTTAGCCTTCTTGACTTTTTATAAGAGTTTCCGGGGATTTAAACCGTCGTTAATTTGAAAATAATGGAGGTGTAACTCCCATTTTTAATTTTCAATTAAATGAGGTATAATCCCTATTTTAAACCACTCAATAGAATGTAACTCCCACTTTTATGAGGATTAATGCATGATTTATTTATTTATTTTTGTTAACACCCTTGAACTCTGTTTACTGAGACAGAATGCGGGGGTAGAAATGATAAGCAAGATTGTAGTTTTTATATTTTGCATAAATACATTCAGCGGCCCTTTTGTAAACATTTAGTATTTGACAGGTGTTATTCCAGGTGCAACAAACTATTAAGGCTGTGTTTGGTTTGAGAGAAAATGGAAGAAAGAAAAAGATAGATAAAAGGAAAAAGAAGAGGAAAGAAAAGAAGATGGAAATTGGATTTTCCTTTGGTTAATAAGAAAATATTTTCTTTTCTTTCAAATTTTCTCTCAAACCAAACAATAGAAAATATTTTCTTTCATATTTTCTTTTATTTTTCTTTATTTTCTACCAAACCAAAGCCTAAAACAATTTTATTTGTTATTTTTCTAAGTATCTTTAACCTAAATTTGAATGTTTGAATAACCTTGAATGAAAAAATAAATGTGAGCATTGAGAAAGAACTGAGAATACCAAGCGATAGTAATGGGCTACAGCCGGACTAGGCCTAGTCTAGGCATGGTCCAGCCCTAAAACCGACCAAGACTAGCATTATACCCGCAGACTCGGCCGGAGCCTTACCATTAGGGTGTTGCTATTTGCATTTACTTCTTCACTAAACTGACTCATCTGCTAAGTACACCTTCTAAGTTTTCAAATGTTAAGTATCTTCTTAAGTTTATCTCCTTCTGCTCCAATCTTATCCTTTCAATTCTCCTAAATATGCCCTATCTTCAAAATCTCTCTCTCTCTCTCTCTCATTAGGCTGCTGCGACTTTACTTGCCCAACCCACATTGATGTTGTAACATCCCATCCTCTTCCCTCATCGGCACCACCCTTCTTCCTGCCTTGCGTCTCTCTCTCCCTTCTCCCTGCCTTGCGTCTCTCTCTCTCTCTACCTCTATTTCTCTCTCTGCATCTCTCTTTAGTTTTAGATAATTTCCATATATGGATCTAGGTTAAGGTCAATGGTCAATATCAATTTGCTCATATCCATTTTATTAAATTTTTTATATCCTTATTCATAGGTGTAATATCCTTAACTCAATAGTCTCATATCATATATGAGATAAAAGCTAAAGTAGTTTATAATGATTCTCATGAAGTTATAAAGTAATCGTAACAAGTCTTTTTATAGGAGGAATCCCTACTAATTATAAGTTATTTTAACTCTTATTATTTTATCAGAGTTTTTAACATAATCAAACTGAATATGTTGTTGATACATGTTATACATACTCGTATATCATATGTCGGAACAAAGTGCCACACAAAAACAGGGGGACACCTTTTGATTATGTTGGAGTCATCTCTATAATCCATAGGGGTCACCTCTCGAATCTCACATTAGCTAGTGAAATATTAATGTGTTACTTCTCCTCTGATAATGACATCAGATCTTAAAAGGAGAAGAATGTAATATCGTAGTTTATAATGATTTTCATGAAACCATAAAGTAATCATAACTAATATTTTTTTGGGGAAGGGAGAATCTGTGACTAATTATAAACTATCTAACTCTTGTTATTCTACTGGAGCCTTTAGCATATTCAAACTGAATATGTTGTCGGTACATGTTGTACATACTCATATATTAGGTGCAGGGCATGACAATAGGGGTGCAATTGGGCTAAAACTCTATCGGTATGCCAGGCATGGCTCGCCTTGAGGTGTGCTCGGCTGGCCCGGGTTCCCCTTGACCATGGGTCGTGCCAGGGCCCCAGGTACGCGCTAACACGGGCACAGCTAGACATGTGCTGGGCATATGCTAGCATGGGCACAACTTGCCCCTAGTGTCCAATGACTAAACTAGTTATTATATGGAGTTTTCGTAAAAAAAAAAAATTAGAATTGGAAGGGTTTTTTGCAAATTTTTTTAGAACACTCTTAACGATTATTTTAGCCGTTGGGTGGTGGTTGCAAGAAAATTACATTTCCCCCAATGTATATAAATATCCATCCCTACCCTCTCATTTCTTCTCCATGCAAAAAATCTCCTAAAATCTTTCATCCCTCTCTAACTCTTATATCTTCTAATCTCAAAAATCCTCTTAGGATTAACACTCTCTCTGAGGCTCTAAGTATCTCAACTCTCAAGCTCTCAACATATCAAAACTCTTTTCGACATGCAACTTTTAAGGCAAAAGAACTTCCATTAGCTTTAAAAGTCGAGATGCCAATTTTTTTTTAAAATTTTGATAGTTAAGTTTTTTAATTTAAATTTTAAAATGGATATGAACTCCACTACTGTTGATCTAATGATCTGGCCTTGCTTTTAATATTTTTAGTTCCAAAGACTACCAACCTTTACATCAACCTCTAGCTAACATGCTTATTTCTCAATTCACTCAACCACAATATTATGATTACATCTTACAATTTACGGATCATATTGCATTTTCTAATATTCCTACTAAATATATTATTGTTCCTTCTTCTTCACATGATACCCAACTTCATCTAGGATTTATAAATCTAATATTTGGAACCATTTTGAAATTATTTTCAATATAGTGTTAGAAAGGTTACATGCATAATTTATCAAAAAGTTCATTAATTTCCTAAAGGTAGCGGAACTGGTTATCTAAATAGACATTATGAAAAAGCACACATCTAATCAAGTACAATAAGCTCAAACTAATATTTCAGTGACAATATAGGAATATTTAGATACAATTCTCTTCCAAGTAGAGAAAATTTCATTTCGTATGTCATCCAAATTTAACAACTTTTTAGTATGGTCTAAAATCACGTCTTTGAAAAATAAATAAAAATAACACATAATCATGAATTTAAAAAACTTTTAGGAGACATGTAAATTTGATACTTGTACGATTTATAAAGAATGAAAGCAAGCTTTGATTATTATACTTTTTTTCCTTATAGAATTTCTGTTACTTCTGACAACAATCACTATTTTTGTATTACTTCTCATAGTATTGGTGATGAAAGGATTTTGCGGGTTTTAGAAAATTTAGTTTTCCTCATACTACTTCAATCTTAGCCAACTAATTATGATTATTTTAACTGCTTTTGAAATTGAGAAAAAAAATTCTATTTCTTTTAATAATGCTACTAATAATAATGCAACAATTGAGTATTTGAAAAATTATACAAGATGAATTTTGGTTGGAAATTTCTTTTATATTCATGATGTTTACTATAATATAAGCAAGATGGATTAAAAGTTGTGAATTGTTTTGTTGTAAACTTAAAATTAGTATATCTTTCATGGAGCTAGAAAGCCCAAGAAAATAAATATTCATAAGGATTTTATTTGGGCATTAGCCTGAAATCTAAGGTTTTACCTAGGATGTTAGAACCTATTAGAACTTAACATATCATATATTGAGTGAATGTCTTTTTTTACGAAACTGCAATTCAATTATTTGCTGACATAAGATTATTGATGTGAATTATCTACTATTGCAAGCGTACAACATTGGTTGTAGTGCTTTACAAATCATTCCACAGAGATCTAAGATGTTTGGCAATCTCACTAATTCTTTAATTCTAGCAAGTTAACTATAAAATTCTAGATTGAAAAGATTTGTATTTTTATATTAAGTTAGCCTAAGATGCCGAATCCATTAGATTAACAACCTAGCAATCAAATTTTTCTCTTCTTCCTATCTTTTTAATATGCACAATTACGAAACATATAAAAAAATTGATCTTTTTAATTTGATTTTTAATTAAGTATTCCTAAGCATGATTTATCAAGTGGCGTGCAAGTATAAACTATCAAAAATGACTATTTCCTTAAAAATAAATTATATCTATAAATAATCCTATAAATAAAAGTAAAGAAACAAACAACAAACTCCAAACTCTAATCTAAGCATAGATTATTAAAAAAAATAAAGTTAAGCATATTTTATCAAATATGTTGGACCTACGAGTTAATCTCTTCAATTTATTTATAGAATAATTCTATCTTTAATTCTTTTTTTAGAAAAATAATAAGAAAATCTCATGCTAAACTTGTTAACCTAACTTTATCTACATCCTACGACTAATGAATTAGCTATGCATGATCCTAACTAACAAAATCCTATTCATGATACAATAAAAATCTAATTTTTTCTAGAAAGCAAGTAAATTTTAAAAGCAAATAAATTCTAACTATAAAAGCAATCAAATCCTAACTATGAAAGCAATTAAATCTAAACTATGAAAGTAATAAAAAAAGATTACCTACAAAGAAATTAAGCTCTATTGAGTTCAGGTATGGCGGTCATCACTCTCCAGATCTTAAATTCTATTTTATTAATTAATAGAAAGTACAAAAAGACATATGAATTATAAGGATTTATAAGGTATTTATAACCCAAGCACAATCCTACTCCTACTCGAACTCTACTAAAAAAGATGTAATCCTAATCCAATACAAACTAAGATCAAAATATATAATCTTAGTCCAATTCATAGTTATTAGAAATCAATGGTTAAAATTAGATGGCTTAAAATACTATTTATGGTTTAAAATCCGAAATTAAATTTAGCACACCCTAGCCCACTGGACCGGATCTTCTATTCCGCAACACTTCAGTAAAACAATCATAACTTTTACATATGAACTTGGATCGAGCTGTTCCTAGACTTGTTTAAAAACTAATTCAAAACTCTACAAATTTCTTTTACATAAAATTTTCCAATTAAAACTTTATCCTTTCTAAAAATACTCTTGAAGTTGATATTGCTATACAGATTTCCGTCTTCTCCACAGTTGACTTTCTTTACTTATATATTTAATAAATTTGCTCATTTTTCTTCTCTTCCTTATAAACCTTTATTACCTATAAAAAAATGCACTAAACATACCCGAATAGCAATTATTTATATACAAAAATAGATTGAGTATGAGATACAAATATGCAAAATATAACACTCATCAATTGCCAATTTGCTCTATTAGTTATCATGAATGGTAACTTACAATATGTATTTGTCAATTTTTGATAGCATTTGAAAATATAACAGAAAATATTTTGGATACAAAAGAAAGAAGAAAAATCTTTTTGATATTTTTTGTAATTAATTTTATTAATCTACAAATTCAAGAAAGGATTTAGATTATTGATTCTTCAAATCAAACTTCATGTCAAATACACTTGTTATTTTAATCAAAAATTCTAATCCGATCTTTCAATACCCACTAATAAATAAATTTTTTAGCTCATATACATTTGCGTGCACGTATGATGGTTTATTTTGGTTTTGAACTCTAACTCTAACTCTTGATTCATGTTTCTCTCTAAATATTTTTGTTTTCTTTCTTTTTTTTTTCTTTTATAAATATTTCACATTTCATGTAAATATTCACGCTTACTTAGACATAAATACCCGATTACTCGGATCATACTCTATTTATTAAAAATATCATTCATATAAATATTCACACCTATTTGATGCAAATACCCAACTAATTAGTAATTATTAAGAAATTTATTTATTTAGAAATGATCATTGTCTTAATACTAGACTCACCTCTTTATTCTTCTTTTTTTCTTTTTTTAAAGAAAAAAGACTACTCAATTATTTTTTTATCTTTAACCTAATAAACCATTGCAAAGTGAAAAATAAATGTATAATTGCCTCAAAATTATCACTAGTAGTAATTATTTTTTTATTTTAATTTTTCATAAAATTCTAAATGTATTATCCAATCTACTTTTCCTATCAAATCTCAAATTTTTATTTATTATTTATATGTAATTAGTTTGATTTATTGCATAAAATATTTTTTTAAATGTTTAACTTTTTTTTAACTTTTTCTCAAAAGGAAAAGAAAATTCTTTTTTTTTTTGTTTTTAAATAATCTAAAAACTACCCCAAGTAAAAAATAAAGAAACTCAAAAATCATAAGAACTAAAAATAGAATAAAATAAAATAAAAATCCTAACTCCTCCCCCACACTTAAACTCATGTATACCCTTATACACGAACCAAAGGTGGCAAAACAATAATGAAAACTATTTTTCAAGTAATATATGAGTACTAGAAAATTCAAAGCCATTATGATCTCTTGATCGCTTACCACTTTTATAGTGTGTCCATTTATCTTTTGATATAGATAAACTTAGTTTTTTTGTCAATTTTCTTACATTCAAGCTTTCCTTCTTGTTTTTGTTTTTTTTCTCAATTTGTGTCTACATTTCTTTCATTTACTCAATAGTAAAAATTTTGAAGTTGAAAATCATACATTTTGTTAATATTTATATTCCATCCATGAACATCTTTCACGCCAGAAAGTATTTTCGTTTCATTAGCATATGAAAAATATACTTAATTTGATATGAGGGAATTATGAGCTCGTTTTTGGATAGCTCTTCCAAATTATCAAGAAGTATGAGCTTTTTCTTCTGCGGTTTAATCAGCTCATCTAGTGTATTCGACTCGTCATGCAAATTTTCTTCCAATCTGTAATTAAAATTCTTAAAAGAAAATGTCATACTAGTGGACTTATCATTAATCGTCTTTATGAAGAAATAAAAAATCTTCTCGATAAATTTCTTCATAATTTTCATCACAAGATTGTATGTCACTGGCAAGCTCATCGTTAGTAAACCATCAAGCAATATTTGCTTTTTATTACTCGTTTCTTCATAATTGTTTGCACAATAGTCCAAAAAGATTGATCACAATATCGAAGTATGGACCATCATGCACAAGATTGTTTGTCTCTTTTTGAATCATATCAGGTTTAGAAAATGATTGAAACGATTGATCATTGGAGTTATGTTGGGTTTGTATCTCGCATCCGTTGAGTATTCAGATATGATCAAAGATCACAGAAGTCCCAATTGGACTTGGGTTAAAAAATCAGAGTTCTAATTGGATTGGAACACCATTTAGATGGTGATAGTGTTATTCTAATAGGATTAGGATAAAAACACTATATATATCTCTTGTATATAATACGAGAGAGGTGAGCAATTGGCTGAGAGATATGTTTCTATTATTATGAGAGATGCGAGAGGTAGAGAGATACTTGGATCTCTTCTTGCAATTTATTTTTCTCATAGTGGATATTTCTCTCGTTGCTCCTGTAGACGTAGGTCGAATTTGGTCGGCCGAACTACGTTAATTCTTGTGTTATTTTTGTTTTATATTATTTCCTTCGTCTCTACAATCTCAATGGAGATTTGATCCTCAACAAATGGTATCAAAGCTATGGTTATAGATCCGAAATCGAGATTGCAAGATGGTGGATCTGATATCGAGTCGACAAGGAGGTTGGCGGAGGCATTAAGACAAAATAAAAAAAGAAAAGAGGAAAAAAATAGCCGGATACAATCGGTGATGTGCACAATCAGAGGCTCTAGCAATGTGCACCAAAAGGAGTGGCTGATAACTGAGATGGATTCTGAGGTACAGATCGACGACTATGGTTGATCGGAGCGTGGATCGAAGAATCGGTGTCCGATTAAGGTGATTCAGGAGTTGAATCATATGTTTTTTAGCATTCCGGATGCAGTGGTGGATGTGGATTAGATAAAATCCACTGTTTAGAGTAGATTTTGTGCAGACCAGCAGTGATCAACAATGATCGGGGGATCGATATTGATCAAGATGATCGATGGTCAATGGTTGGTTGATCGTATGATGATGAAGTATGGCGTGGTATTTTATGTTGATAGATACGATTACTTCGTGACATGATAAAGTACATAGTAATATATAATTATCTGTTTCTAGAGTTGGTCATAATTTTTTTATCAAGGTGGAATATGGTGTATCGATCACTTTTCTGTGATGCACAACATGATAAGTGATTGTGAGTCTCAGGAGGTCCAGGTGTTTTCACCGAGATGGAGTATAGTGTAGCAATTATGAGCGCTTGGTGAAGAGTATAGTGTAGTAATTGTGAGTGTTCAAGAGAGTACGGTTTAATGATCATAAGTGCTCAAAGGAGAGCATGGTTTAATGATCATAAATGCTCAAGTATAGAGGCAGTGATGATTATACAAGTTGTTCCCAGTTAGTGGAGCATGGTGATCATGTGGTGGATGTCTGCGAAGTGGATGGCGAGAACAATGAAGTTTCTCTATGATGCTCATCAGATACGAGCCAAGGTGGAGATTGTTGGGTTTATATCTCGCATCCGTTGAGTATTCAGATGTGATCAAGGATCATAAAGAGTCCCAATTGGACTTGGGTTAGAAGACCAGAGTTCCAATTGGTTAAAACACCAATTGAATGGTGATAGTGTTATTCTAATAGGATTAGGATAGAAACAATATATATATCTTTTGTATGTGATACGAGAGAGATGAGCAATTGGTTGAGAGATATGCTTCTATTATTATGAAATATGCGAGAGGTAGAGAGATACTTAGATCTCGTCTTTTAATATATTTTTTTCATAGTGGATATTTCTCTCGTTACTCCCGTAGACGTAGGTCGAATTTGGTCGGCCGAACCACGCTAATTCTTGTGCTCTTTTTGTATTGTATTGTTTCCTTCGTCTCTGCTATCTCGATGGGGATTTGATCCCTAACAAGTTAGATATGATCAAATAATTAGATGGTTGATGTTTAAAGGCTCATTATAAGAGGATATTTTGATTAAAGGTTCTAGATAAGATACAGTTTGAGAGAATAATTTTAACAAAACTTCCATACCTTTATATTCTACATGTTCGTTTCTGAGTCTCATAATTTGTAAGCTTCCATGTTTTTCCCGAATGATTGCACCTCAAGATCACGAGTGAATTTTGAAAGTGGATATGATGGATCTATATACATATTTGATGATATTTGTGAAGTGGTTATAGGTAAATTTTCTTTACATTCATATCTCAATTCTGGTCTTTTTAATCTTTCATCTATTATGTTCAATTAAATCTCTTGTTCATGACTGAATTTAGAATATGGAGATGATTGGTTTATGAAGAAATGATCAGTTGGAGGACTCTCGTGATATGACTCTTGATTGTATGTTAAGTTAAAATAATTCATCCATCTAAAATTGTAATTTGATAGATAGGAAATGCTCGTAAGTTCATTGATATGTGATGTGAATTTGATCATTAGGTAGTCCTAATGAACTCTCTATCCATAGATACTGATGATAGTTATGATATAGATCATGACAATGATGGCATTTAGATATGAAAAATTGATTTATAAACATATTTGCCTCTTTTTTTTAAGATTTTATTTTATTTTTGAAGAAAAGGTGAAGAGGGAAAAGATGGAAAAGAAAAAAGAAAAAATCAAGAAGATTCTTATTTTTGTTTTTTTAGAAAAATAAGGAAACTAAATACCAAAAACAGGAAAAAAATTTGACAGAAATAAGCTCATCACAGTTGTTGATTGGCAGCAATTGAAGCTAGTTAGCGACAAAACCAAGATCTTTGGGTCCCTCGTTTTTTATAGCAAATTCTTGTTGCTCATATGGTTCTTTTTGCCTCCTTGTACATGTGCTTTAGTATTTATGCACTTAACACACACTATTAATTCATAAAACTAAAAAAAAAAGAAAAAAGAAAAAAAACATCATCGATCTCCGGAACAACACCAAAAACTTGATGTGAATTATCTATTACTGCAAATGTACAGTGCCGATTGTAGTGATTAATAGGTCGTCCCATTGAAAATTAAAGTGTTTTGCAATCTCGCTAATTCTTTAATTCTAACAAGTTAACTGTAAGATTCTAGATTGAAAAGATTTTTTTATGTTAAGTTAGCTCAAGATGCCGAATCCATTAGACTAACAACCTAACAATCAGTTTTTCCTCTTCTTCGTATCTTTTTAATATGCACAATTATAAAACATATCAAGAAGTTGTTCTTTTTTAATTTTATTTTTAATTAAGTATTCCTAAGCATTATTTATCAGGTGGGAAGCAAACATAAACCATCAAAAATGACTACTTTATTAAGAACAAATTCTATCTATAGATAATCCTATAAATAAAAGTAAAGAAACAAACTCCAAAGCCTAATCTAAGTATACATTATCACAAAAGATAAACTTAAGCATATCTATCAAAGATGTTGGATCTACGAGTTAATCTATTCAATTTATTTATAGAAAAATCTTATCTTTAATTCTTTTTTAAGATGATAAGAAAATCTCATGTTAAAGATGTTAACCTAACTTTATTTACATCTGAGGATTAATGCAATTAGTTATGCATGATCCTAACTAATAAAATTCTATTTTTATTCATGATGTGCAATAGGAATCTAATTTTTCCTAGAAAGCAAGTAAAATCCTAATCTCGTGAGCAAATAAATCTTAATTATGAAAGCAATCAAATCTTAACTATAAAAGTAATAAAATCTAAACTATGAAAGCAATATTACCTACAAAGAGATTAAGCTCTGTTGAGTTCAGATATGACAGCCGTGTCTCTCCAGATCTTAAACTCTATTTTATTAATTAATAAAAAGTATAAAAAGCCATATGATTTACAAGGATTCATGGCCCTGAACACTATCCTACTCCTACTCGAACTCTACTACAAAAGATGTAATTCTAATTCAATACAAACTAATATCAATATATATAATAATAATCCAATCCATACTTATTAGAAACTGATGGTTAAGATTAAATGACTTAAAATACTATTTTTTCATGTCCATTCCCGTAGTCCGCTGGACTGGATCATTTATTCTGCATTACTTCAGTAAAACGGCTATAATTTTTGCATATGAACTTGAATTAAGCTGTTCCTAGGTTCGTTCAAATAAAATTCAGAGCTATTCAAATTTTTCCTACACAAATTATTCCAGTTCAATCTTTATCTTGTCAAAAATACTCTTGAAATTGATACTGTTGCACATAGATTTCTGTCTTATGCGCGGTTGACTTCCTTTACTTATATATTTGATAAATTTGCTCATTTTTCTTTTCTTCTTTGCAGATTTGTTATTATCTATAAGAACATACTAAACATGTACGAGTAGCAATTATTTATATACGAAGTAAGATAAATATAGATATAAATATGCAAAATATAATACTCATCAATTACCAATTTGCTCTATTAGTTATCATGAATTGCAACTTATAATATGTATTTGTCTTTTTTGACAGCATTGGAAAATATAACATAAATACTTTATAGAACCTTTTATCTAACAACTCATTTTAGTATTAAGAGAAATTGAATTTCTTCATGATATTGTTGGTTCTATAGAAATTAAAATTAACAGGTACTTTCAAAAATTTATCTTTTTTATTTTAGAGCCAGTATGAATCCTGATTTTTAACTTAACACAGTTTGAATTTTTAATTCAAAATTTTCATAAAATATGGATTATGATCATGATATTTTAGCTTTGCTTTCTAATGTTAAAGACAATTTTTGATAATATATATTTTCTATATAAAGATATATACGGAAATAAACTCCCAACCTCAATATTTCAGTCTGCTTCATGTTAGAATACAAATTATGTTTTGTTTTGTTGTCAAAAGAAAAACAAAAAACTCTCACACATCATTTAGTGAAAATCACTATTTATTGATTGTATTAGAGCTTCTCTACAAAATAAGTAAGAGAAATATGAGAATTTTGATATTTTGTTATGGTGGAAGCACAGAAAAAATAACTTTTCTTGTACTTTCTATTATGACACGTTTTATACTAACTCCACTGTTATCTACACTAACATCAAAATCTGCTTTTGGTATAGGTAATCGAGTGCTAAAAAAGTAGAGAAGTTCAATAGAGATAATATGTTGGAGATATGTGTCTGTTTGAAGGGCTGCTGACAACAAACACAAAATAGGCTGAAAAAGGGTTCATGAGGGCCTACTCTCTATCACTGAAAATGACTTCAGGATAAAATTTATAGCAAATAGGCCTTACACTTTATTTAAAATTCATGAATAATTCTCTTTGTTCTCATACTCCAGAAAAACAAGCAACAACAAGTGTTAAGCTTGTAGAAATGGGATATTGATATTTATTGGTCTCGTACTTACAATCTATAATAATAATACTTGAAAGTGCGCACAACAAGTCAATACTCGCGGATTGTGCCCAAAATAGGTCCTTAACAATGCCAGTATCGTCGCATCTCCTTATGGGAGTTTTTTCATATTAATCCTTTAAATCTTTGATATTTTGATATTAGTCCCTTACATTTTTTATTTTCAATATTAGTCCCTCTATTAGTTATTACTCCCCTCTATTAATTATTCCGTCCAATTAATCTCCAGGACCCTGAGACCCTAATTAGTCATAGAAAATAACTATAGTACCTTCTAGCACTTAATTGTTTAAGTGAAATATCTCGTTGGCCTCCTAGTTTTTGGCGTGAGATTTTTTGTAGCGGAAAGGGAAAAGAAGTCATTGGGAAAGGCGGAAGGAAAACCTGACTCGTGATCGGGGAAGATAGTGGCACAGCGGACACCAAGCAACTCCAATCGACGGAAAGAAGGCAAAGTTGCAAGAAACAGCTAGTGCAAGGGTGCTGCAAGAGGCTCTGTAGAGAAGAATTTGCTAAAACAATGCGGCATTGTTAGCTTCAGGACAAGAGAAGGTTAGCCTCATGTGAAGCTACTAGACAATCACATAGCCTCACGATCAAATCCCATGCGGACAACTAGCCCTGCATCTCAACAGAACCTTGGCTCCCAAATTTTTTGATTGCTACTTCGTCTTGACCTTTAGCTATGCTCAAGTCCATGTGTCATGGAAGAGAGAGCCCTTGAAGATATAAGAGTGGATAATTCCTTTCCGTATCTGGAAGAAACATCTTTGTATCTCCTACTTGGCGGGAGCTATTTGTACTTGTCCTCAAACAAAGTTTCTTCAGAAACCAAAACAGAATTCCCGAATAAGGAAGATGGCTTCTCTAATTCTTCACGAGTTGAACCTTCGAAAAACGCATCACTGATCATTTCCCTCGAAGTAGAAAGCCCACATTTAGATAATACAGTTTTTCGGCTATTGCTATTGCTAGGAGTTAATGCCAGGATGGGCCCACGGAAACAAAACAGTACTTCACCGTAAGGTCCCCCTAGTCCATATATTTCTCCACTATCTTGTTCATCTTCTTTATCATTGCCAAAACTATAGTCAATAAAACTACTGTCCATAAATATATCACGATGTTCAAAGTTCATCAGTTAATGATTATGTCATAGCATTGCTTCTCAGCAAACAAGCTTAAAATGCTTGTTCGTCAGGTCTCGTTGCTCGACAACTGAGATTAACAAGTTCCCTCTCTTTAGTCTTTCCAATACTTAACAGTTGCACCTAGAAGATCGTGGTCATGCTACCAGTTAGTTGAAAATTGAAACATAGCCGAAACTGTCTTGGAGATCAAACAGATTGCAATTGATGATTGATCACGATCTAAATCGTACACTCTGAAGTGTAAGAGATCAACAAGTAATATAATTTTAGTAAGTCCGAGGTCAAATCCATAGGAACAGTTTTGGTATTGAAAACACGAGTTTGTAAAATAAGAGTAAGAAAAAGAGTAATTATTCGTGAGAATGAAAATCAATAAGAAAAGTGGTTAAGATGTCAAATTCATCTCTAGTTCTCTACTTTGGTTGCCTAAGCATTAGAAATCATTTTCTTAATCTTTATATCCATATTTAAATTATTATAACTATGTATACCCACCAATAATCAATATCTAGAATCATGATACGAATCCCTATTTTTAAAAAATACGAACTATATCCCAAATGATAAACTATTTCAAGTATACATAAAGATTATAGTCAATCAAAATATTATATAAGAAACAAGAAATAAATTAAATTTTTTATTTCATGATCATATATTATAATTCCATACATCCTATCAATAAACTATATCTAGAATCATGATATGAATATCTAAAAAAAGCACAAATCATGTCATAAAAAAAATATTTCGAATACATGCAAAACTATAATTAATTAACCATATAAAATAATAAGAATCTAAAATAATAATTAGAAAAGATATAGACAAAACATTATTGAAGAGTTAGAGAATCCCCATCTACCTTTTACCAATAATTTAGCTAATCAGCATTGGAAAAGAGTATTTTTTTTATTTAAAGAAAAAGATGAGAGATATAAGAGATTTTTCATAGGGAGGCCCATCCTCTCCTATTTATAGAGTTAGTAAACTCCTAAGAAAAACCCTACATATTCCTATCTCATAGATCCACAACCAATAGATCTTAATGGCTATTATTAGAGTCTAAAATCGAATACAAAACAAATCCAGATATGAGCAGGAAACAAGTATAAAACGGGTACAAAATCGCGTTGAGTTATTATTCTATTATGTAGCACTTCAATAAAACGGTCACAATTTTTGCGTTTGAAATCCAATTGAGCTGATCTTGCTATCATTGAAAAAATAATTTAAAACTCTACAACTTCTTCTATACAAATATTTCCAGTTATGATTGTATCTATATGAAATTTAGTCTTGAAATTGCAACTATTGTGCTGGCTGCTCATTGGGTAGTTGACAATCGCTTCAACAGCTACTTCAATAGTATTTCTCGGGTAGAAATTACAATCTATAATTTAGAGAGGCTGTCGATAGCGGCTTCAACAACCGCGTCAATGGCCCTTTGGTGGATTTGCTGTAAATGTTTCACTCATGCATGCATGCTCATTTGATTTCCTTGTATCCAAAACCCTTCAAAAAAACTATAAAACACTAGATGAAAATAATAAAACACTCAAGTGGAGAATTAGAATAATATATATAATAATTCGTTAATTTCTCATAGTAAACATCAAAAATGGATTATGAGTGTACAAAATAAATACAAAATATCATACCTTTTACTCGTAATCACACCCCTAACTTGAGTTTTGGTAGTCCCTAGTAAAATTATCAAATTAAGAAAATAAAATATCTCTAACTCTTTCGTAAGAATCAATCGTTACACTTAGCATGAGCAATAAACCGTTAAACTCCCACCGTAGCGGACGAGTATTTTAATGCCCCCGTTTTTTAGCTGTTTCCCAAAACGGAGGACGCTACTTATTACTTACACTAGACAACCCAACAGTTACAGGATCTTGGAATAACCGTAACTACTGCCACAATCAGATTAATATATAACATGTCTGAAACTTGAAATGATTTCATTTATACAAAGAGTTCATTACATAACATGGCACACTGCTTTAAATATGAACACAAAAGAGTCAAAGAGAAAAGCAGTGCCCAGACAAAAGGAAATATAAACAAAATATACAAAAGTTCTCCCGGAGTACTTCGATTTCCTATCATCACTCGATCTGTCCAACGAAGTACGGATCTTCAATTGGGGCTGGATCCCCTTCTTCACGTTCCAAATCTGGGTTCAAAACCCAGGGGATTAAACCCGGCAAGTAATACATTTAAAAAGAGAAATTGTATACTATCATAGTACATGAATATCAGTGTGCATGAGCATATTTATGTCAGTGTTGTTTGTGTGCATATAAATTAACATGAATGTAACATATAAATTAACATGAAGGCAACATATAAATTAACATAAAGGCAACATATAAATTAACATGAAAGCAAGTATAAATAAATGCATAAATAAATAAACATGACAATAATTACTCTATCTATTTAATCATATATTCTATTGGTCTCAGTCATCGTCCAATTTAATTATAGAAACTGTATTAATGGATAAGATAGCGTTATTCTCCATTGTCGTATAAGTGCCCGTGCATACCCGGGACCCGACCACAATATTCATGGCACTGAACCATGACATGCCGCTAGGCACTACAATCAAGTTCCGTACTGTATTACAGTAACGGACATACCACTCTGAGTAAATATCAATTGGTGATCCAGTAATCACCCAGGCCGCTGCAGTAAAAGAATCCCGGCCCTAACAATACAATCAATGCTTATACGGTAAGGCTCTTATCCATCATATAGTTTCTCCCATCCCCGTGTTCATAATGAATTATACATATGAAAAAAAAATTATTCTACATTTATTTGTTTACTTTTTCTTTTCTTTCTTTAATTATTTTTCAATTCATGATAACATACTTGCATTTTCATGACTGTACATGACATGTAGTATCATAACACATGATCTGCAATATTAAAACACATGACTTGTAATGTCAAAGCACATGAAATGTAATATTAAAGCACAGGACTTGTAGCATGATAAATTAACACATGATATATTGGTGCATAATTATACAATGCATCTCATTAAAATTATTTAATAATCTTGTTTCATTCTCAATGCCAACCAATAACCCAATGTATGCATTTATTACATTTCTAGGCTAAATCATATATTTTAATATACATTTCTTTTTTAATGAAAATCTAATTTATTACTATTATTAATTTATCAATTAAGTCCAATTAATCCAAGCCAAGTCCAAGCCTACTGTTATTATTATTTTTATGTCTTTTTCTTTCCTAACTCAAGCCCATTTCTTCCCTCTATTTTATTTTATATATTTTTTTTTCTTTTACAAGACTGGGCCAAGCCTACTGTTTTATTATTTTCTCTTCTTTTTTTCTGTAGCCCAGGCCTATGATCTCTCTCGTTTTTTTATTTTTTAAATTCTTTGGGCTGGGCCAGGCCCACTATTATTAGCATTTCTCTCTTTTTTTTCTTTGGGCTGGCCCATGATCTCTCTCTCTTTCTCTCTAATTTTTTTTCACTTTTTCCTTTCTCTTCGGGTCCAAACTCAAAATTATTTTTGTTGCATGTAACTTTTGCATGCCTATCATTTCACAAAACACATAAATTTTGCATGTAACTTTTTTTTAAAATTAAAAATAAGTAAATCGTAATAATATTTATATATATCAAAATTAACCAATTAATTTGCTATAGTTCTCAATGTCAATTAATAATTCAAAATATGAATCAAGCATTTTCAAAAAAATATTACGTATACAAATGTAAATTAAATAACGAAACGAACGAAAATAGATATAAATAAAATAATGACATGAACGAAAATAGCAGTATTACTTGCCTCGCTTTGATCTCGAATATTCGGTTCGAATTCTTGGTTCGGTTTGATTTTTCCTTTTCTTCCTCCTTTCCTTTTTTTTTTCTGTCTCTCTCTCTCTTTTTTATTTTTCCTGGTTTGGCCCAAAGTTAGAAGAAGAAGAAGGAAAGTTAGGAAGAAAATGAATAGAAGGTCTGGTTCAGAAAACAAAAAAGAGAGAGTTGCTTTTTATTTTCTCTCTCTCCCCTTAACACCTCACCACCAATTATCCTGGCATGTGACACCTCTTGAAATTTTATGCCACCCCGTTTTCAATCACGACAACACAGCAAACCACCCTCATTCACCGCCTCATTTAAATTATTTTAATTAATTAATTAATTTATTTATTTAATAATTTAAAAATTTTGGTTTCGTATAACATTCTCCAAATACTACCAAATTTATGCAGGACGTAGTGCTCGACTAGGGGAACACTACAAAATTATCCGTTTGTTGTTTCGATGTTCGGAATAAATGAACCGAAATTCTGAAATAATTAGAAGAATAATTTTAATATTATTAAATTAGCAATTTTGGGAGTATTTTTCGGTTTTGTAAATCTCCAAATATCCTAAATATTACAAAACTAATAATCGCAAAGACCGAATGTTATTTGGATTTGTGGATTTAAAGTTACGTTAACCGAAAATTATTTCGGTGTCCAAAATTGACTTCGGTTATTTTATTCGGCACCACTGGTCTAGAAAAAACAATACAGATAGCTCAAATTTTTAGAGTATTACAAGTATTGTCTCGTGAGGGTTTCTCATGATGTTATCCATAAACATTAGGAAATAGTGGTTTAAGAAAAGAAATAAAATGAAAATTAAGGGTAATTGTAAAATAAAGAAATAAAAACTAAAACTAAAAAGAAATAAGAATTTTTTTTTTGCTTCTTTTGCTTTTTGTATCAAGCTTAATTAAGACATGCACATGGATATTTAAGAAACTTTCAATCTTAAAATCTTACTCTTAATTCAATATTCTTAATATACTATTATAATTACTTAAATCTTATCGTAGGTACACCTAACTCTCAATTATCCATTCTTATGCCCCTTTTGGTCATGTAAATGAGCCAGTCAAGCTTCAAACTACAACCAAACTCAAAGGAACCCTTTTCATCCCTTTTTTTTCATTTTTTTACTAACAAACACTCACCATTCCTGTTAATATTTATGCTACCCGAGGCACAAATACCTAATTACTTGGCTCATGTTTGTGATAAAAACTCAGAAGTATTGTTCGTGTGAATATGCACGTTTCCTGAGGCACACGAACCCAACTACTTAATACTTACTTCTTTTTATTTATTTCTTTTTTTATATTTTTTTTGTAGAAGATCCGTGCCTCAATATCACGCTCTCTTATTTTCTTTTTTCTTCTTTCTTTGTTTTTTTTAAAGATGATAAGCTTTCTTTTTTAGTTTTCTTTTAGTTATCAACTTTTCATGACTCACTGTGTAAGTGTTTAGGGTGCATATTTGTTTCCAATCTTAAGTATCAGAATATTTTATTGTTAGATTAAATTTTCAATCAAAAATAGCTAAAAAATACTATCATATGAGTATCAACTTATAAATATCCAATGTAAATCCTTTAATCTTACTTGTTACATGAAGAAAAGAAATTTTTTGAAAAAAAAATTTTTTTTTTGAAATTTTAGTAATGTATATATAAATATGTTACAATTGTGATTAATCTAGGTATATCTATCTAACCCCCAACTTAAATTATGCAGTGTTCGTAGTGCATATATGTTAAAAACTTTAAAAATCAATATACTACGAATATTATTAAAAATTGAAAAATTTGTTAGAGTATACCTGGGTTAGTCGTCCTCTCCTTATTCGACTTCAACTAGGATCCAACAAGAGTTCATTCTCCTTTGACTATTCGTCGAATACATGTTCCCTTACCAATTGAAACAAGTTCATAAGTTGTCATTTCTTCTTCAAACTTATTGTTTGCTTTGCTCCTCTATCATCTATTGCATCAAATTCTTGTGTATCATTATTGGCTGGAGCCTGTTTGCCTACACAAAAAATGTTAGATTCCATAGTCATATTACCAAATAAAAATTTGATTACTTCATTTCTACAATTAAGCAATGCATTTGAAGTAGCAAGAAATGGGCAGCCTAATATAATTGGAATGTTTTTGAAGTGACCTAGTGTAGATTCAGTTTTCATATTATAAAAATTAACCGAAAAGTAAAATTTCTCAACTTGTATAAACACATCCTTTACCACCCTTTTTAGTATTTAACTGATCGATTGGCCAGCTGCAATATCACATTAATGGGCTGAAGTTCATCAACACCTAATTGCATAAAAACCGAATAAGGCAAAATATTCACACTCGCACCCAAATCTAATAAAGCCCTATCAAAATAATGATTGTCAATAATGTATGAGATGGTAGGACAACCCGAATCTTTGTATTTAAGGGCATCTTATGCTAGATTATGACAGTTATCTGTTGTGCTAAAAATGCTTTCTTCTTTACATTCATCCTCTTCTTTATCGAGCACATGTCCTTTAAAAATTTTGCATACTTTGGTATTTGCTTGATTGCTTCTTGAAGAGGAATATTGATTTTTTATTTGTTTAAGAATATCAAGAATTTCAGCATCAAGTGAAGATTTATTTTTGTGAAGTGCAGAAGAAAAAGGAACATCATGTTTAAAATAAGGTGATATGTGATCAGGCTCATCAACAATACCATATGTAAATTCATTGCGAACCTTCCCTTACTTTTCAGCAGTCTTTCAAACTGGCTCATTTATAACCTTATCACTTCTTAAATTGATTGCTACAACAGAGTTAGTCTTGTCGTCCAAATTACAAGATAAAAGATTGGCACTTTCAACTCTATTGTTGTTGCTCAACTCTACTTGCGATGAGAGCTTACCTTTATCCTGTATTTGCAATGCAGAGGTGAGATTATTTACCTAAACCTTGATCTCATTAACATAGCAACATTCTGGTTATTAATTTATTGTTGATTCTGCATAAACTACTTTTAGACTTGTAACATATGAAGTATCTGTTATTGAGATTGTGTTACTTGATTGATTTTCTTCAAAATTCTTGATCTGGGATAATAGTGTGAAGAGCTGCTGATTTGCAAGAGGCATAGATGCATTTGATGGTATAGAAGATTGTTGAGGAGTTGTTGGCTTCCACCAAGAATTTAGATGATTTCTCTAACATGTATTATATGTATCTGTATATGGAGTATTGTCAAGTCAGTCGAAGAATATTAAGCACATTAGCCTGCTCGTGAAGAGCTTCATGAAAGCTCCTTTCAAATCGCAGATATTGTATGCATCTTCTACATGTTTTATATCTCTAACAAAGTCAGACTTGGTGGATATCAAATATTTAACTTTCTTAATAAAATAAGTCAATTGGGCTTTTATATCATCTATTTTGCCAAGACGAGAGATCCTATCTCGATCTATTATGGTTGTTTTTTTATTGATATCTCTCTATTGCATCCTCTGTTTCTCATTCTTTGAAATTTTCAGTAAGTATGTCCAAATAGTCCCATGCTTCGTCAGCATCTTTGCTCCATTACACATGGTCTTTAAAAATTGTCTTGAAGTTTAATTTACACTCTAGTAGAATGTGCTGACAGTTCTCCATCTCTCATATCCATGATGTGGGCAAGATAGAAAAAGTTTTTTAAAACTTTCCCAACACTCGAAGAAAGTCTTTTTCTCTTTCTGCTAAAAGGTTACAATTTGGCTTCACATGTAATTAATTCAATGTGCTAGATAGAATTTTTTTCAGGAACTCCTTTTGCATCATGTCCCATCGGCCAATAGAATTTGCAAGTAAGGAGTGGAGCTAAGTTTTTGCTCGATCTTTCAAAGAGAAAGGAACAAATTTGAGTTCATCTACTCTGCGAAAATATTTTATAGGTTCATGGTTGTATAGACTTCCTTGAACTCTTGAAGATGTAAGTAGGGGCTCTCACTCTCCAAATCATGAAATTTGGGCAATAGCTGAAATATCCTAAATTTAATCTCGAAGTGATCAATATTCAATGGAAAAAGCAAAATGGTTGGCTTATCTTATCAGGCTGTAAATATTCTTGAAGTGAACATCCATTGTCACCACGATTGCTTGCGTTGTCTATCATGATGTTTGAAATTTGCGAGTGAAGGGCAGTGGAGTATCGAAAGTCTACAAAAGAAAATCTCTGAAGAGATGCTGATCAATCTACCTGCAAAATCTTAATACCAAATGGTAGTATGAAAAATAAAAAATAAACAAGTCCTTAACCTATGTTGTAGATAGAATCAAAGTGTAAAAACACCAAGAAACTATCCTAGGCAGCACGCCAAAAACTTGGCCAAATCTAAATCATACACTCCAAGTGCAAGAGTCGACAAGTTATATAGTTTTGGTAAGTTCGAGGTCGAATTCACAAGGACAGTTTCGTAATGAAAATACGAGTTTATGGAATAAAAGGAAAAGAGCAATTATTGTGTGTACAAAAATCAATAAGAAAAGTGGTTAAGATGTCAGATTCATCTCTAGTTCTCTACTTTAGTTGTCTAAGCATTAGAAAATATCTTCTTAATCTTTCTATCCATATTTAAATTATTATAACCCTGTATATTCACCAATAATCTATATTCAGAATCATTATCCGAATCCCTATTTAAAGAAAATACAATATAACCCAAATGATAAAGTATTTTAAGTATACATAAAGATTATAGTCAATCAAATATTGATAAGAAACAAAATATAAATTAGATCTTTTTATTTTATGATCATATATTATAATCCCATGTATCCAATCAATAAACTATATTTAGAATCATGATATGAATTTCTAAAAAAAACACAAATCATGTCCTAAAAAATAAAATATTTTTGAATACATGCAAAACTATAATTAATTAACTATGTAAAATAATAAGAATCTAAAATAAGAATTAGAAAAGATATAGACAAACTATTGTTGAAGAATTAGAGAATTTGCATCTACCTTTCACCAATAATTTAGCTAATCACTATTGGAAAAGCGTAATGTTTATTTAAAGAAAAAGAAGAGAGATACAAAAGATTTTTCATGAAGAGGCACACCCTCTCCTATTTATAGAGTTTATAAACTCCTAAGAAAAACCTTAAATAATCCGATCCCATAGATCCACAACCAATAGATCTCAATGGCTAAATTAGAGTCCAAAACCGAGTACAAAACAAGTCCAAATATAAGTAGGAAACAAGTACAAAACGGGTACAAATCACATTAAGTTACTGTTATGTTATGTAGTATTTTAGTGAAACGGTCATAATTTTTACATTTGAACTCCGATTGAGTTGATCTTGCTATCGTTGGAAAGATAATTCAAAACTCTAAAACTTTTTCTGACAAAAATATTTCCATTTATAATCGTATCTATATGAAATCTGGCCTTGAAGTTGCAACTACTGTGCTGACTATCCATTAGGTTGTCGATAGTCGCTTCAATAGCGCTTCGACAGCACTTTTCAGCTAGAAATTACGGTCTAAAACTTAGAAGGCTGTCGAACAGTAACTTCAACAACCACTTCAATAGCCCTTTGATAGATTTGTTGTAAATCTTTTGTTCATGCTTGCACGCTCGTTTTGTTTCCTTGCATCCAAAACTCTTCCAAAAGATTATAAAATACTAGATTAAAGCACTAAAATACTCAAGTAGAGAATGAGAATAATATGTACAATAATTCGTTAATTTCTTATAGTAAATATCAAAATTGAATTATGAGTGTATAAAATAAATACAAAATATATTACTTTTTACTCGTAATCAATGATGATGAGTCCCAATTCAACAACATCAAAATGAGCTTTTTTTTCAAAGCAAAACATGTGCTTCACCAAAGATCATCACAGAAGCACTCCTCATTTCTAAAGTGGTGGAGCCTCATGTTATCCCTAACAACAATCTCTCTCTTAACAACCTTCATTGCCATCTTCATCACCAAATAGCAATCTTCACACGTCCTCAAATTCTTCATTATCCAAGTAGTACCACCAGCTTCTGATGTCAACATACTGCATGCTAATGCCAGCTCTTCATTGTATCCCCCTCAGGATTTGCTCCACAGCGTAAACAATTGAGCTCAAGGCAAGCTCATACCTTCATCTTACACCTTCCTTATGATCTCCTTTAACATCTCCTTAGTAGATTACTGCCAACTAAGAACCCTTCGATTCTTTAATCCTTTACCTCTATCCAGCTCGTTGACGGTGTCTTCACTAATCCTCTCCCCCTCATTAATTTTTGAAACTACACTCAACGACTCTGCTGATGCGTAAGTGTTTTCAAGCAAGATATAATTCACAAAACTATAAGTTTCAAGCTTGAATAGATGATTGGCTGCAACTCGAACAATTTATGTGTATTAATATATCCTGCAACCACCAAGCAATACCCCCAAACTCTCGGAAAGGACTCTACAGGCATTGATTGAGCAAAGTTGAGTAATTTTCCACAAGCCCAACTCGACCAATCACTGCAAGCTCTTCAATAAGCCCACACTTCGCATACATATCGATCATCGCCATCCCGACAATAACACTGTGCCTCCCAATCACAACTTTCTCTGCAACATCCCGAACCCAACTAACCCATTTTGCTGAACCCAACTGTACAGCCGCTAGAATCATCCCCACCAACGAAACCTCAGCAATCTCAATCTTAGCCGCCCTCATCCTCTCGAACGTCTCTAGTGCCCTCTTAGGTTTAACCATCGCAGTCCATGCAACCTCATCCTTCTCCCTAGAACTCACGAAGAGCATCTTGACCGAAACCTCAGCCGCCCTCAACTTCAAGATTCCTTTCAAAAATTGAACCCTCTACTTGGGGCTCGCAAATTAGGATTTTAGGGTTTGGGCATTTAGCTTTGAAGAAGGGAAGAGGTGGAGAGAGAGAGAGACAGAGAGGGGATGAAAGAAAGAGGGAAGAATTTAAGGACGAATATCAAAATATTAAGGATCGATATGAACAAAAAAAAACCAAAAAATTGGCGTGCCTTTAGATAATCTTAGTTTTTCAAAATTTAAAGGTTATAAATCATAATGTCTTGGAAGGAATCTGCCCTTAGATTTTTAGACTTTTAGAGTGCGTCCTTAGAGTTTCCCGTTCTCTAGCAGCAGCGGCTGCCGCTCTTCATTCATCCTCGTCTAATCTTTCTTCCAATTCCGTTCTCTAATAATTTAATGGCAACAACAAGGCGCCTCTTCTCCCTGCTCCGCTCTCCTCCTCCATATCCCCACTCTCAATCTCAATCCCTCTCCTTCCGCCGATCCCAAACCCGAGGAGCAAAAACTTCACCCTCCTTGTCATCCCTCGCCAAACGCCCCAACCCAGCCAAGAAAACCAAAAAAGAACCCCCCACAAAAACAGTAAAAAGCCTTCCTCTCCATGAACACCTCAAGAAACGAACTCGTTCCATTACCTCATTCGACCCCGACCTCTACAACAAGTACGCCGCCGCCGCCGCCGCCGCCGGCTCCCACGTGCCGGTCATGCTCGGCGAAGTCCTCCAAGTCTTTGGCCACTCTCCCCTCCGCTCCTTCGTCGACTGCACTCTCGGTGCCGCCGGCCACTCCTCCGCCGTGCGTTCTTCTCTGTCTCTCTTTCCATCTCTTACATGTTTAATATGTTAATTGTCTTCTTGCTTGTTTGCTTTCAGATTATACAAATGCACCGCGAGTTGGAGCTGTATGTTGGGCTGGATATCGACCCGGCAGCCCACGAGAAGGGAAAAGCTCGGATAGATAGCGTGATTAAGGACTCTGAGGGGCTGAAGGCTTACACACATTTGAGGAATTTCAAGTACATTAAGTCGGTGCTTTGCGGGATCGATGAGAATTTATTGAGTGAAGGAGTGGATGGTATACTGATGGATTTAGGAATGTCATCGATGCAGGTTGGGTGTTATTTTTGTACTCATTGCTGTGTTGCATGCAAACTGTTTGATGAATTGCTTCAATGAGAATTGAACTGTTGTGCAGGTGAATCGTTCGGAGAGAGGGTTTAGCGTTCTTGGAGATGGGCCATTGGATATGCGGATGAATCCACAGGTATTAGCTTTTTTTTCCTTTCAGGAATGTTTTACCACTGAAGAACTTGAAAGCATCATACTTGTAAGGATCGAGTTTATGAAAATATGTGCTTAGATCAGTAGTTAGCAGAATTTAATGAGGGATATTCAGCAGAGTAAGATGTATTATGTATTTTTTTTGTTGTTGTCCATGTTTTGTGGTGTGGTTCATTCCCTATTATGTTAATTAAACTTGCATGCGGCTACGGCCTTTAAAAGTTGTATAAAGATTACTATGGTATATTAAATTTGAGTTTGAGGTCTTCAAACAAATATTAGTTTGAGTTTGATGCCTTCATGTTTAGTGGCATTACCAGATAACTGTATCCTCTCGATCGGAGCTGTGAGTGTTTTCTTGTTAACCATAGTGAATATACATAAATTCAAGGGAAATTCGAAATGAGCACACCACTTGACTTAGTGAGCACTACTTTCAGATATCGTGCTCACTAGGTTAAGTGGTGTGCTCATTTAGAATTTCCCTAAATTCAAACACAAAATGATGATATGTATTCCCTTTCCGTATTGTGAATTAGGTACATAGTCGGATTTGTATTTTCATGGGATCCAATGAATTTCATCTCCTCTAATAGTAAGTCATGGTACTCGTAATCATTTCTCAGGAATTAGACCTCGCTATTTATGTTTATCAATGTAACCTTGTTATTGGACTTGTGGCGCACTTTAATACTTAGGGATGCAATTGGGCGACATCTGAGGGTTTCGCAGTGCAAAGAAGATCTACGAGGTCTTTTTGTGGCTGTTCCTTTGCCCTCTAGAGCTAGGAAAATGAGAAGGAGAAAGAAAGACAAGAAGGAGAGAGAAGCATGGGGACAAATACAGGATGAAAAGAAGAAATGAGCACCGGAATTGAATCAAACAAATAAGATTCAGTTAATTAAGAATTCCTACTCCGAAGAAAATATAACTCCTAAGGTTTAGCTTATTTAAAGGCTTTAACATGTCAAAGGATAAAAATAAACTATCTAAATCTAATCCTAACCAGTCAACCATTTGAAACAAATTAATTAAATAAATGACATCCCATTAATTTCTGATTCTAAGAAGTCAAACTAGTCCCACAACACTAAAATTACTAATTTCAAATCCTCACAAGTTAGTTCATTTTGAGATGGCATCAACTTGGCTCCGGAGGTTTTTGCTTGAGGTCTCAATATAAACTAGGGACTACTCTTACTTAAAAACAGGAAAACTATTAAGTTAATTGTTTTGGTCCTAAACTCCATTACTGGGTCTATTTTTTTTTGTTCCTTTTATATCAAGAACGCTTTTAGAGCTATATGGTTAATTGTAGGAGCAACACTTGAGTACATACTTCTCTGGCATCTCCCCATCAATAAGTGGACATGACCTTGATCCCTTGCATATTATGACCTGACTATCCCACATAATCATCAAATGCTCACATTCCTACAAAAAGAAAACAACAAAGCCCCCTCAAACCAACACACACAAAACTAAGAAACTAATTGAGGCACGCACGAACGCACGCATGCCCACCCGCCCGCCAACAATATCATTGTTCACACACACACACACACACAAACATTTCTCACATTTCTTATGCACGCACGCATGTTTGGCCACCAATATCATTGTTCACACGCACACGAACGTTCGTCACAATTCTTGTGCCAGCCACTCCGGCCACGAATATATTCGTTAAGTCCATCACTTTTTATAAATGCTTTTGATATGGAATATACTCACATGCAAATATTTGTAACACTTGTATAGCATTATAGCCCTTGAAGAGAAACATCTCCAATCTCAATCCTGAATCTGTTTTATCTTTCGTTATCTTCTTAGATAAGTAAAACAACCACTTTAGTTATCTACTGCTTCAAAGAACTGTTATACTAATTACTACACTTGATCCTTCCACATACACAACACACACAAAAAAGAAAGAAAGAAAGAAACACTGCACTTGCCTTGCTGCATTTCCTCTCTCATTTACTATGCATTTAGTTGCATAGAGAAAATGTACCTTGGCCTCCTTACATTTGCAATTTGACACTAAAGAGTTTGTGCCTATGGCGTGCTGCTTCCTATGGTTAAGCTGGAGTCCCCATTGTTTACATTTTATATTGATGTTCTATATATAGAATTTTTTTAAGCCGGTGACTGCATTTCTGGTGTTCTTGGAGAGTCATAAGGATCTTATGTTAGGATGGCAATCTTCACCTGGAGAGTCGGCGAGAGATGTGCATCATATCTTCATAACATGGAAATAATGTTTTATTCAGACTAATCAAATAGGGTGAACTTGGACTGTGACAGGCAAGTTTAAAGGCAGAAGACATCTTAAACTCTTGGCCAGAGGATGAAATTGGACGAATACTGCGGGACTATGGAGAGGAAAGCAACTGGCGCTCCCTTCAGAGGAAGATCGTTCAAGCTCGTACAGATGGGGGATTGCATTCCACGGGTGAACTAGTGAATCTAATACGAAGCTCATCCAATGGGTCGGGCGGTAAGCAACTTCAAGTCTTTTTTCTCTTTATTTCTTTCTTTATTTGTTTCTTTTTTCTTAAGCCGCTATCTGAAACTACAGGGAGGCAAGGTTGGATCAAGACTGCTACACGAGTATTCCAAGCGCTCAGGATAGCAGTTAACGATGAACTTCAGACTCTGGAAGATGCTCTCTACGCTTGCTTCGACTCCCTCTCCTCTGGTGGTCGGCTTGCTGTTATCTCCTTCCACAGTTTAGAGGACAGGATCGTGAAGAAAACCTTTCTTGACATAATCGAGAGTGAGGAGGTGTATGAGTATTACGACAATGTTAAGTGTCAGAAGGAGGAAGAGGCTGCAACAGTTGACGAAATGTGGAGTAAACAGAAAGTAGAAGGCAGGAACGGGACCATTCTGACAAAGAGGCCCATAACAACTGCAGAGCAGGAAGAGAAGTTGAATCGAAGATGTAGAAGCGCTAAGCTAAGAGTAATTCAGAGGGTTTGAAGACCAAATCAGCAATGCCTCGTGCATTCAGTTGCAGCAGCAAGTAGAAGACAGAAATCTCACAGTGCCTGGTGATCTTATAATGCAGAATGGCTGTTTTCGCTGAACAATACATGGAGGCACTTCTTAGTGAAGCTGACAGAATGGATTTTTTTCAGCGAAATCAAATCAGTCATGTTGAGATATCCTTTTTATAAAGCACAAGAAAGTTACCTGCATGATTATTTCGACAGAAGTTTTCCAGCAAGCCAAAATCATTGGAAACTCACTGAAAATGAACTATGGAATGATCTTATTTTTCTTGTAGTTTTTCTAATATATTCAGGCTATTGCCTTCTCGTTTTTTTAGCATAAACGGTGAGACCAGGCTATTGCCTTCTTATGCCTCTTTTATTGGAATAGTTGTGTACGATTTATTAAAAATGTGATGATGATTAATTTGATGCTGTAATCTATTGATACCACTTTCATATTTAAATTTTAAATGAAGGTTTGGTTACATCTTATATTTGAAGCAAACTTCCTGACGCAGCTTAGATATATAGATCAATTTTTTTTTTAAAAAAAAAACTGAAAATACATATATTTGGGTTATGTTCACGTGTGTGCATGTGCACATATAAAGAGAACCAACGAGAGAATTACAATTCAATATGAAATGAGTTGTCAAGCACAAAAAATGAGAGAATTACAATTCAATATGAAATGAGTTGTCAAGCACAAAAAATAAATGCAAGTAATTTTTAAGTCTAACAAAATCCTTATTGTCATATTGGTATTGCCTTATCAAGTTATGTGTATATTTGGCTCACACACACTAACCTAATCCTATGTATTCATAAAGTAGTTATCAATTTTTAATGATCAATAATTTCTTAAAAAATCCTTTTTTGCTTCAAATTTGCATATCGAAATAAAAGTAATGTTTTTAGTACTAAAGGAACTGAATCATGTCTACATGCAGTTCATGTGTTTTATTTTATTATATTTTTCTAATTTGTTAAATTGTTGTTCGAGTCTTTAGGAAGCAATTAGGCTGTTTGTTTTAGTGTTGTTGATTATGACTTATTTGTAGGACTATATTGTTAGTGGTTAATTATTTTCTTCAAGTTTAAATTGTAGTGTTTTCTGAAGTAAAAAAAAATGTCATGTTTTCTTCCTTTCATACGTTGCTCTCAATATCAAAGCACTGCAGTAATTTTTCAAACCTTGAATTTTTCTTTTCCTGTCAAAAGTACCAACAATTGGTATCAGAGCCTTATTCTTAAGGGACTTGTGTTTGAATTTGACGAGTCATGAAAGTCGAAGTTGGCCTCTCCTCGATTGCTCCACCGGTGTTCAATGAAAACAACTACCAGATTTGGGCAGTACGTATGGAGACATACTTGGAAGTTTTGGATCTTTGGGAAGCAGTGGAAGAAAACTATGAAATCCCTGCACTTCCTACCAATCCAACCTTGACTCAGATCAGAGCACATAAAGAGAAAAAGACAAAGAGACCAAAGGCAAAGGCCTGCTTGTTTGCTGCAGTCTCATCCACCATCTTCACTCGTATCCTGTCTTTGAAGTCAGCAAAGGAGATATGAGATTATCTCAAGACTGAGTATGAAGGAGATGAAAGAATTCGAGGGATACAGGTGCTGAACCTAGTTCGTGATTTTGAGCTGCAAAAGATAAAGGAGACAGAAACCATAAAGGAGTATTCTGACCGACTACTCAGCATAACAAATCGTGTTAGAATATTGGGTTCTTCTTTGGAAGATTCAAGGATTGTTGAAAAAAATCCTTGTAACAGTGCCTAAAAGATTTGAGGGTACAATTACAACTTTATAAAATACTAAGGATTTGTCCAAAATTACTCTGGCAGAGCTCTTAAGTGCCTTGCAAGCACAAATGCAAAGATGTGTAATGAGACAGGAAGGGGCTGTTGAAGGAGCCTTACTAGTCAAGCATCAAGATGATAGGAAGAAGAAGAACAAGAAAATTCAAGCAGCAAGTGGTGAGAGTACTGCAATGAGCAACAAAAGTAAAGTTGGAAACAAAAAAGTTGGAGTAAAAAAAATTTATCCTCCATGTCATCATTGTGACAAAAAAGGTCACCCCCCTTTCAAATGTTGGAGGAGACCTGGTGCAAAATGCAGCAAATGCAACCAGATGGGACATGAAGCTGTCATATGCAAAAACAAAAATCAACAGCAAGGTGAAGAAGCGCATATTGCTGATCAAGAGGAGGAGGATCAACTCTTTTGTGGCTACGTGTTTTGCAGACAGTGAAGCAAGTGAGAGCTAGCTAATTGACATTGGCTGCACCAATTACATGACCAATGACAATGAGCTTTTCAGAGATTTAAGGCCAACTAATATCACCAAAGTCAGAATTGGGAATGGTGATTATATCTCTGTAAAGGGAAAGGGGACTGTTGCAATAGCAAGCTGCTCAGGTACAAAGCTTATTCCTGATGTCCTTTTTGTACCCGAAATTCAACAAAATCTATTGAGTGTTGGTCAATTGATTGTGAAAGGTTTTAAAGTTACTTTTGAAGACAAATATTGTCTAATTAGAGATGCAGCCAATCAAGATATTTTTGAAGTTAGAATGAAGGGCAAAAGTTTTGCTCTAAATCCATTGGAGGAGAAGCAAGTAACCTTCTCAATCAAGTAGAATATCACAGAAGTTTGGCACAAAAGGCTCGGGCATTATCACCACTAAGGGCTGCTACAAATGAAGTCCAAGATGATGGCAAAAGATCTTCCAGAATTTAAAGATCAGATTCCAAGCTGCAAGGCACGTCAATTCGGCAAGCTCAATAGAAAACCATTTTCCAAGGCAATTGGCAGAGCATCAAGGAAGCTGTAATTGATTCACACGGATGTCTCAGACCCTCAAAGAACACCTTCCCTAAAAAGTAGTCTTTATTATATTGCCTTCATTGATGATTTCACTAGAATGTGCTGGATTTTTTTCTTGAAGTTTAAATCAGAAGTAGCTCAAGTTTTGGAAGTTCAAGGCAAGAGTTGAGAATGAAAGTGGCTGCAAAATTCAGTTTGTGAGATTAGACAATGGGAAGGAGTACACTTCGGCAAAATTTAACCAGTTTTGTGAAGATGCAGGCATTGAACATCAACTTACAGCCCCCTCACTCCACAGCAAAATGGAGTTACCGAGAGGAGAAATAGGTACATCATGGAAATGTCAAGATGCATGTTGCATGAGAAGAATTTGCCAAAGAAGTTTTGGGCAGAGGCAACAAATACGGTTACAAAGGCAGTAAAAAATCAAACACCATTTGAAGCCTGGTATGGTTACAAACCATCACTGAAGTTTCTTAAAATATTTGGTTGTTTGTGTTTCACTCATGTTCCACAGAGCAAACGTGACAAGCTAGATAGAAGAGCATTACCGGGCATTTTTATAGGCTATAGCACTGTCAGCAAGGCCTATAAAATTTTTCAGCCACAAACTGGAAATACTGTTGTTAGCAGGGATGTTCACTTCGTGGAGGATGAAGAGTGGAACTGGGATGATGCAGAGAAGAAGGGTCAGACCATGACAGAGTTGAAACTCAAGTTTCTTGGTTCAAATACTAAAGAAAAAGACTGGCAAAATGAAACAGTGGATGATGTCCTCGTGAGAGGAACTAGGCTGCTCTCTGACATTTATGAAAGATGCAACATTGCTGTGTGTGAACCTGCAGATTATGAAGAAGCAAAAAAGGATCAAAGGTGGATAGCTGCAATGAAGGAGGAGCTGTTCATGATAGAGAAAAACAAGACGTGGATTCTAGTGGAAAGGCCTAAAGACAGAAAAGTGATAGGAGTCAAGTGGGTGTATAGAACGAAGCTAAATGTTGATGGTTCTATCAACAAACACATGGCAAGACTCGTGGTGAAAGGCTATGCTCAAGTTTTTGGCGTGGACTACTCGGATACCTTCGCACCAGTTGCTCGTTTGGACACCATAAGGCTTTTACTTGTTGTAGCTGCTCAAATGAATTGGAAAGTGTATCAGCTTGATGTAAAATCAGCATTTTTAAATGGTGTTTTGCAGGAAGAAATTTATGTTGAACAGCCTGAAGGTTTTGTGAAGAAAGGAGAAGAGGACAAGGTGTTTCTTCTTAAGAAGGCTCTTTATGGGTTGAAACAAACTCCAAGAGCTTGGTATAGTAGGATAGATGACAATTTGTTGAGCTTAGGCTTTAAAAAGAACTTGTCTGAGGCCACTCTTTATGTTAAACATCAGAGCAATGACGTTCTGATAGTTTCTCTTTATGTTGATGATCTTTTAGTGACAGGAAATGATGCATGACTGGTTGAGGAGTTCAAATAAGAAATGATGAAGTTTTTTTAGATGACAGATCTCGAATTGATGATCTTCTTTCATGGAATGGAAATTAAGCAGGCTGAGCATGAAATCTTCATCTGCCAGAAGAAGTATGCCAAGGAGATTTTGAATAAGTTTAAGCTTGAAGAATGCAAAGAAGAAAGCACTCTTATGAATCAAAAAGAGAAGCTGTGTAAGGAAGATGGTGCTGATAAAGTTGATGAGGGATACTTTAGAAGTTTGATTGGTTGCTTGATGTATCTTACAGCAACACGGCCTGATATTTTAAATGCTGTAAGTATTTTGTCCAGGTTTATACTGTGCAAGTGAATTGCATCTCAAGGCTGCCAAGAAAGTGATTCGATATGTCAAAGGCACAAGTGATTTTGGTGTTAAATTCACAAGAAGTAAGGAGTTCAAGCTGGTTGGTTTCTCTGACAGTGACTGGGGAGGTTCCATTGATGATATGAGGAATACTTCAGGCTACTGTTTTACTCTTGGATCTGGTGTTTTCTCATGGAGCTCAAAGAAGCAAGAAACCGTGGTTCAATCCACTGCTAAAGCAGAATTTGTTGCTGCAATAGCTACTGTTAATCAAGCTTTGTGGCTGAGGAAGATTTTAATGGATCTCAATCTGAAGCAGAAAGAAAGCAATGCGATTTTTGTTGACAACCAAGCTGTCATTGCCATTTCCCATAATCCTGTGTTTCATGGGAAAACTAAGCATTTCATCATCAAGTTGTTTTTCCTAAGAGAAGTGCAAAAAGAAGAATTTGTGACTCTGGTTTACTGCAAGTCTGAAGATCAGCTGGCAGATTTGTTTACAAAGCCACTTCCAGTCAGCAGGTTCGAGTTTCTAAGACAGAAAGTTGGTGTTTGCAGCTCTTAAAGGAAGAAGGAGTGTTAGGAAAATACTTCAGGACTAAAACATGTCCACATGCAGTTCATGTGTTTTATTTTATTATGTTTTTCTAATTCGTTAAATCGTTGTCCTAGTCTTTAGGAAGCAGTTAGGCTGTTTGTTTTCGTGTTGTTGATCATGGCTTATTTGTAGGACCATATTGTTAGTGGTTAGTTATTTTCTTCATGTTTAAATTGTAATGTTTTCTGAAGTAAAAAAAATATCTTATTTTCTTCCTTTCATACGTTGCTCTCAATATCAAAGCACTACAGTAATTTTTCAAACCTTGAATTTTTCTTTTCCTGTCAAAATTACCAACATCAAGTAATTTTTAAGTCTAACAATATCCTTATTGTCATATTGGTATTGGCCATATCAAGTTATGTGTATATTTGGCTCACACACACGAGCCAAATCCTACGTATTCATAAAGTAGTTATCAATTTTTAATGATCAATAATTTCTTAAAAAATCCTTTTTTGCTTCAAATTTGCATATCGAAATAAAAGTAATGTTTTTAGTATTAAAGGAACATATATGTAGAAACTACTATTATTTTGGATTTGTAAATTTCAATCTTGGTATCTTTTATATTAACAGTTATTTATTAAATCCCTGCAGTAGCACCAAACTATTTTATAAATAAAACTATAAATCTTGCATAAGAAAATTCAGAAGCAAACAGCCTTTAACATGATCATCTAAGACAAGAAAGATTAGCTGTTCACTAACTTCGAAACGACTAATTAAAAGTGTTAAACCTCACATTTCAACCTTGAAATTGTCTGAATTTGTAAACATCATTGCATGTTGCAAGGTAATAACTCATGTTCCACAGAGTCTATCTATTATGGTGTGCTTGTGCAAAAGTATGTAGTCCTTGATTGGTTTATATGAATATTATAGATAGATGACATCAAGTGTATCAGGACCTTTAAGTTATTTATGTTATAAATGTCATATATCTTATTTAATTTGATTGATATGAGCATTTATTCTCGATATTTCATCTGACATCCATTATCTGATGTAGAATATTCCATCTGCATATATCATATATGATATCTATTATTTAGAACTTTCTCCTCTATATATCTTTAATATACATCTAGCAAAGTAGCATGAGACAAACAAAATTAACAAACTAAGATATTATATTCTAACCTTGTCAATAGGACCTTTGTAATAAACATGTTTTGTTCAAAAAAAAATGTAATAAACCTTAAGGCTGTGTTTGGATTGAGGGAAAATGAAGGAAAAGAAAAGAAATGGAAATGGAAAGTTGCTTTCCACTGTTTGGTTGGAGGGAAAATTAGAAAGAAAATAAAAGAGAAAGAAAGTGAGAGAAAATATATTATGTTTTTTTTCTTTTTCCTTTTCTTTCTCAAACCCAGGAGAAAATGAAAGAAAAGGAAAGTTGAGAAAAAAAGAAAAAAGAGAGAGAAATTTTTACAGAAATTTCTTTGTAATTTTAGTTTCAAGATATTTTTAACTTTTGTGAAGTTTAGACCATTTGTTATTATATGCTTAATTATTTAAAATTTAAAAATTATATCAATAATATGTAAATTAATATTAAAATTTTCTATAGTTTAATTAGAATTATATTATCCTTTTAATTTTCTATTGAGCAACCAAATATAAAAAACTGCTTTATTCTAAAATTTACTTAAGATTTTCTTCTTCATTTTCTTTCTAACTAAACTAAAAGAGAAACCAATTTCCATATCATTTTCTTTCCTTTTCTCTTTCCCTTTCTTTTTCTTTTCTTTTCCTTCATTTTCCCTCAATCCAAACACAGCCTAAATGTGCTTTGGCTCTCATGTTAGTGCGATCAGAAGTTGGTAACAACAAACCCATTAATAAACACACAACAAAATTAAACAAGGCAAGAAGCTGGCTCAACCAACAATGTATAGTTTCCTATTTAATCCAAACAAAAACTAGGTTTCAAATAGAAACTTAGTGGTAATAATTGTAAACTCTTATTAGCATAATGCATCAATAAATAGCCGAATTAGACAATAAATTCTTATATTATGGTATAAAATATGTTGCAGTGCTTCTTTCAGGAATTAAGGATAAGGGTGCAAGAGGATACAGAAGCATCTAATCAGCTATTGGATCCTTTCTATATCAGATGTGGATACAACACACATAAAACTTATTCCCAAATAATTGGTACATTTAACAAGACCCGTTACAATACAACTGGTGTAGACATTTATGCCTTCGTTGTTTTATTGATCATTTTTCACTAATTTCTTCTAGATCTACATATATGATTTTTAAACAAAAATCATTTCCTTTTGAAAATCACATATTATATGTGACAAATAATTTTTTTTTCCCTTATTGCTTGGTTAGGGTAATTTTTCCTTATTTTTGGGTGAGGACATATGCCTCTATGGGACACTCTTGTTAGATGAGTTCATTACTTTATCTCAATTTTTATGATTTGATTTGTTAGATCTAGATTATTAGACAAGTTCGCTAATTAAAACTTCTTCTTTTTATCCTGTTTTGTAAGGTTTTAAGGAGAGGGACAAAATAGTACATATCTAAATACTCATATATTTTTCTACAGGCTTTACATAGCTAGATCTGATTGTGGGGATCGTGATCAAGTTACTGTCTTCATCAATAATCTTGTCCACAATTGCATAGACAAAATTAAATCAAGAGGACCTTCATTAATATTTGAGTTTGAGACAGGTGCTAGCCTGGTGGTACTCCTAGAATTTTTACAGATTTATTGATCTCATAATTGTGCTTCTAATAACTTCATACCGGTCGTCATTGCTGTTGTACCTCTTAATGCAGCTAACGATTATCCCGGCCTCAATTGTCCAGTGATGATAAGCATGATTTTTTACATTTTTATGCTTCTATTTATCTCTATTTGTTTATAAATAAAAGTATTATTTGGATTTTTTTTAATTTTCAGGAAAGTAGATTTTTTTAATGAAGAATAAAAGCCCAAAATATAAAGGTACAACCAAAAATCTAAGGCCCTATGTCCAATTATATCATCAGAGATTTGTTAGGATTTTTGCTCATATATATGTAACAAACCATAACAAAACTCGTGAAGATCTGGTTCAAGTATTTGGACAAACCAAACTCAAGTTTAATAAAGACTAATATGATAGGTAAGACGTATATGCTGATTTGACGAAGTTATGCTACAATATTAGGAAGGTGTCACTACAGAAGTATAGAACTCAGAATGAACTTTGTAATGATACAAGATTAGCTAAAATGGAGTTCAGATATGAAAATTATGATCACTCAAAGTTGAGAAAAAGCAACAGTAAAAATTGATGAAGACTGTGCAACAACATCAATTTTAAACGAAGTTATAAAGATGATGCAGGTAGAGTGGGCAAAACTGGAAAAATTGTATAGGGAGAAATTGTAGAGCTTTGAGTCTTCTTTTCAATAGTGCTTGGATCATCAAAATCAGATTTCGGAACCAAAAATTACAACTTTTTTACCGAAGGGCTATTGAAATGGTTGTTGAAGGGGCTCTCAACAGTCAACACTGAGATCTCACAGTAAAAAGTTATTGAAGTAACTGTTGAAGTGGTTTTGGACAGCAATAAGAGCTGTTGAAGAGGCTGTTAAAGTGGTTTTGGACAGCAACAAGAGCTGTTGAAGAGGCTGTTGTGTTAGCAAAAATAGCAAAATAATACTAATGCAACAACCAGCGGGATCAAATAGTTAACTGAAGAGAAAAATAGCAGAGACAGAGAATACACAGATTTAACGTGGTTTGGCAATATACCTACGTCCACGGGGACACGATCGAAAAACTTTCACTATATCAAAAGATGATTACAACTTTCTAGTTCTCAACCATAAGAGAAATCACAAATAAATCACACAAGATTTTGAGATCAAATCCTAACATCTTATTGCAGTGATTTTCCTCTTTGCTTCTACCGCCGAAAAAACCCCAAAGGTATCTAAAAGAAAGTCGCACGCTTCCTTTTCCTTTGGCTGAACCTACAAGAGCAGCCGCCTCTTTTGTTTTCCTGCTTTCGGCCTAATCCTGTAGCACAAAGACCAGCAGCCACCTCTTTGCTTCTTTGCTTCAGGCCGCCTCTCAAAGAAAAAACTTTGGCTGAAAAAATAATTTAGCCGCCACCTTTTTTTTTCAACAGCAGCAGCCACCTAAGAATTTTCTCTTGTTTTTCTTTCCAGCTTTTTTTTTTCGACTCAACCAAACCCTAGCACCACAACCCCATATTTATATTATATAATAGCGGGTTTGGGTGGTTTTGGACCCATTTCGGTGTACCGAAACCCGCTGCGGCAATAGGCTCCATTAGCAACAATCTCCCACTTAGAAACCTATTGCAAAAATTGTAATCTTTTTACATGATAATCCTAGTGTCCAAAACTTTTACCTCGATCGTTTAAAGTCCCAATTTCAGCATTCAACACAAATGCACCAAAGTTGAGAAATAGCTCAACTTTTTTCTATCAATCGGCTTTGTCAACATATCTGCAGAATTCTTACTGTCCTCAATCTTCAACAACTTCAATTGGCCATCCTCTAACAAGAAAATAATGAAGTGATATCTCAAGTGAATATGTTTAGTCCGTGAATGATACGCCGAGTTCTTAGTAAGATGAATTGTACTCTGACTGTTACTGAACAACCTGCAATCCACTCCATCAAAACCCAACTCACTCATCAATCGCTGCAATCAAATAAACTCCTTACTTGATTTTGCAGCTGCAACATACTCGGCTTCTGTTGAAGATAAAGTAACAGTTGATTGTAATCTTGAAACCCAGCTTACCGCTGTTTCTCCTACAGTAAAGACATAACCTGTGGTGCTCCTGCCATTGTCTCTATCACCCGCATGGTTCGAATCCACAAAACCTTGCACATCAATGTTATCCCCCCCAAAACAATACTTTGAAGTATTTTTCAAATATCTGAAAATCCATTTCACCGCTTGCCAATATTCCTTTCCAGGGTTCTTCATGAATCTACTCACTACTCCCACTGCACGTGCAATATCTGGTTTTGTACTCATCATTGCATACATGAGACTCCCAACGGCCGATGAATAAGGCACATTCTCCATGTGTCTCGTCTCCTCATCTGTCTTAACACCTTGCTCTTTTGACAGTTTGAACTGACCACCAAGAGCTGTAGATACCGATTTTGCATTATCCATATTGAATCTCTCCAACACCTTCTTGATGTACCCCAGGCCCTTGTTCCATAAAATTAAAACTAAAGGGAAACAAAAACACGCAAAATATTTCCTTCATCTTCTTATTCTTCTTTTACTTTTTCAATCTTTTTTATTTTTTGCTGTACTAACATGGAGATAGGTGAAGTGAACAAGGCATACTCCTCTTAGTATGATCTCAAGACTGAACAAATTCTATTCCTCCATATATAGTTTGCAGTTAAAAGTTTAATTATGATAGAATGTTTCAGACAAGGGCTAACTACTTATATCAGACCCTTAACATTCCACATTAGATCATATAGCATAAGAACATGAAAGGTAGGGTGCATCACTATGCAAACGAGCTTGTCATCTAGTAGCAAATTGCACAAATCAAATTGTTCTACTACAAGCATGCATTGGCTCCCCAAGAAGTCAAAATCTTACGTGATCAGCTTCTTTTTGCTCTGAGATAACAACAATTTCTTACTTTTCTTATCTCGGGTAATTTGCATTACAAGAAGTTGTTTAGTCTCACCCATGTCCTTCATAGAGAATCTACCTGCCAACTTTCTTTTCAGATCATTGATTTTCTTCATGCATGTACCTGCCACAAGCATATCATCTACATACAAAGTAAGTATAATAAAGTTACCATCCTTAATTTTTTGTAGATATACACAATGATCTGAATTGTTTCTGACAAAATCCGAATCCAACATAAACTTGTCGAACTTCAAGTACCATTGCCTCAGCGCTTGTTTCAACCCATACAAGCTCTTTTACAGTCGACATACCTAATTTTCCTTTCCTTTAACTTCATATCCCTCCGGCTGTTCCATGTATATTTCCTCCTCCAAATCACCATGAAGGAAAATAGTCTTCACATCGATCTGCTCTAAATACAATTCTTTCACAGCCACAATACTTAGTATTGCTCTGATAGAAGTCATCTTAATAACAGGTGCAAATATTTCATTGAAGTCAATACCTTTTCTCTGACCGTATCTTTTCACCACAAGTCTAGCCTTGAACCTTTGTGTCCCTCCTACCTCATGTTTTACCCTGTATACCCACTTGTTATGCAATATTTTTATCTTTTTCGGTTGCTTCATGAATTTCCATGTGTGATTCTCCTCCAAAGAAGACATCTCATCACGCATGGCTTGCTCTCACTTAAAACGAAATTTGTTCTGCATAACCTCTTGATAACTCTCTGGTTCACCTGCATCAGTATACAAAACATGATATAATAGAAGACAAAGTTTTTGGGTTGGCTTCCTTATCCTTGTGCTCCTCCTCAAAGTAGGAACACTCTCTGATGAAGTACTGAAACCATCTATTTCAGTCAATGGCCTCTTTCCTATTCAGTCTCATCTGAAACTTGTGTATTCTCAGGTGTAGCCATTTCTTCTCCTTCAGATATATGTATTTCTTCCTTTCTTTTATCCATGGGATCCATCCCATCCTGTGGCTCATCCAGCTCCAAGTGCTTTTTCTCCACTGCATTGTCACTCTTACTTTCCATTCGGTCTTTATACATACAACCCTCTTAAATACTACATCTCTGCTACGAATTACCTTGTTATGCTCATAATCCCATAAGCGATAACCATATTCGTCGCCACCGTATCCAATGAATGCACACTTCTGAGATTTAGAATTAAGCTTCTTTCTCAACTCTTGATCCACATGTGCATATGTTATATAACTGAACACTTTTAAGAATGAATAATTCACAGTCTTACCAGACCATACCTCCTCTGGAATTCCTTCATCTAAAACACTAGCTGAACTCCTGTTGATCAGATAGACTGTTGTATCTACAGCGCCTCCCCAAAGTTGCAAAGGCAAACCTGCATGTAGTCTCATACTCCGAGCTCGCTCCAAAATAGTTCTATTCATCCTCTCAGCCACGCCATTTTGCTGCGGTGTTCTCGATACAGTCTTTACTCTCCTGATCCCTTAGGTAGAGCAATAGTCATCGAATTCTCTCTTGCAAAATTCCCCACCATTGTCTGACAACAGACATTTCACTTTCAAACATGTTTCATTCTCAACAAGAGTTTTCCATACCTTGAAAATCTTGAAAACATCGGATTTCTGCTTAAATACGAATACCCATGTTTTCCTGCTTGCATCATGTATGAAAGTGACAAAATAAGAATTATCTCTAAGAGACTTCACCGAAGAAAGTCCCCATACATCTGTATATACCAACTCCAATCTCTTGGTTTTCTTCTCCTTACCATCTTTCATAAAACTAACTCTTTTCTACTTTCCAAACACACAGTTCTCACAGAAATTAAAATTAGCATATTTCATATCTGTCAACATACCTCTGGATTGTAATACCCTCATGTTGCTTTCGGTCAAGTGACCGAGCCTCTGATGCCATAAAGTAGCCTTCTTATTCTTCACGGTGGCTAAAAAAACAACGTGATCCACCGAGCTTGAGAGTAAATATAGAGTTCCCACTCTCTCACCCTTGACCACTACCATTACTCCTTTGTTGATCTTCCACTTTTCCTCTCAAATGAGATTTGATAACTTTCGCTATCCAGCTTGCTAACAGATATCAAATTCTTCTTCAAATTTGGTATGTGCCTGACCTCTTGTAAAAGTAACTTTCCACTATTGTGCAACTTCAACTGAATTATCTCCTTACTGGCAATCTTGCATTTCTGCCCATTACCAACAGTCACATGCCCAAAATCACCTTGGACATAACTATCAAACCACTCTCTGCGAGCAGTGCAATAGAACGAAGTCCCTGAATCCACAAACTACAGATATGACCTTGATTCTGTATGAGCAGACAAGCATAAGTCATCATACTCTTTATTTGAATTCACTACATTCGCTCATTCCTTATCTTTGTTTGGACAGTCCTTCTTCATATGACCTTCTGTCTTACATTTCCAACACACTAATTTCTTCTTGAACTTCCCGTTAGATTTTGATCTCCCTCTTTGCTTTGACTCCCTGCTTAAACTTCTACCTCTTTCCTTCCTTCTGTTATTATCAACAGACAGAGCAGTACTTGTAGAAACTGTGCTCTCACCTATGATCTTTTTCATCAATTCATCATTCATGATTGTACTCATAACATCATCAAATTTAATAGCAGTATTGGAAGAATTGCTGATGGTCATAATAACATTACTCCAACTATCCGGCAACGAATACATAAACATCAAATGTTTAATGTCATCAACAAAGATAAAATCTAAGGATTCAAGTTGTACCCATAATGTGTTAAATTCGTTCAAATAATTAACAATTGAACTATCAGAAGGCATTCTCAAGTTGAACAATTTTTTCATTAGAAACAGTCTATTTGAAGCAGACGGTTTCTCATAAAATTTAGCCAATGCTGATATCAAACCTGAAGTGGTTTTCTCCTTGGAGACGTTGAACACAACCTACTTTGTTAGGCACAATCGAACTATCAAATTTTTCAATTTTTCCCATCCTATCTTCCGCCATAACTTCCATTCAAAATCAACACCGATCTGAGTAAAATCTGACACGAATCAGGATTCTGATACCAATTGTTAGCAAAAATAGCGGAATAATACTAATGCAACAACCAGTGGAATCAAATAGTTAACCGAAGAGAAAATAGCAGAGACAGAGAACACGCAGCTTTAACATGGTTCGGCAATATGCCTACGTCCACAGGGACACGATCGAAAAACTTTCACTATATCAAAAGATGATTACAACTTTCTAGTTCTCAACCACAAGAGAAATCACAAAGAAATCACACAAGATTTTGAGATCAAATCCTAACCTCTTATTGTAGTGATTTTCTTCTTTGCTTCGGCCGCCGAAAAAAACCCAAAAGTATTCAAAAGAAAACCGCACGCTTCCTTTTCCTTTGGCCGAACCAGTAAGAGCAGCCGCCTCTTTTGTTTTCCTGCTTTCGGCCTAATCCTGTAGCACAAAGACCAGCAGCCACCTCTTTGCTTCTTTGCTTCAGGCCGCCTCTCAAAGAAAAAACTTTGGCCGAAAAAATAATTCAGCCGCCACCTTTTTTTTTCAACAGCAGCATCCACCTAAAAATTTTCTCTTGTTTTTCTTTCCGGCTTCTTTTTTTTAGCTCAACCAAACCCTAGCACCACAACCCCATATTTATATTATATAATAACGGGTTTGGGCCGGTTTTGGACCTACTTCAGCGTACCGAAATCCGTTGCGGCAATGGGCTCCATTAGCAACATGTTGGACAGCCCAATGGAGTAATGTGAGGAGAAGTGTTTTTTAGATGATTTTCTTATATAATTTAAGTTGGATTATAATTTTTTTGGATCCTTAGATTTAACTTCAACTATGATTAAAATTAGTTTGAGGGTTTATTTGAAATGTGTAAATCCTATTTATATGCCATCATTTTCAATGAAGAAGCAGTGAGAAAAAGAGAAGAAAAGAGAGTTTCTCGATAAGAACAAAAAAAGATTTTTATTGAAGAAGGAATATTGGTTTGTGGTTTATGGAGATCAACGTCTATCAATATCTCCAACCAACTAATGAGTACTTAATATATGGTTGTGATAATTTCTACTCGTTTGTAATTCTTTTATAATTTAGTATTTGTAAATTTATATCTTGATTGGTGAGTCGTTACTAGATTTGAAATAGTTTGAATATAGAACTTCATTTGTGGTTGTCTATTAGATGAGTCAGATCTTAGATACTAGTATGTCGTAGCTATCTAGCGGCTGTTATCAAATCGCTGTAATTGACTTGAGATCATAGCGTAGTTTTTTCATTGTTTTTCCTTGTTCGGATTTCACGTTGAAAATCGCTGTGTTAATCTGTACGATGATTCGAGATTTATTTCGTATTTTGATTGATTTTAATAATTGGTGCTTAAATTGATATTTATTGAATAACACTAACTGTTTGGATTTATTTTGTATTCTTAATGGAGTTCGGTTGGTTTCGGTTTCGAATTTGAAAATTCGATTCGGTTTTCGGTAAAGATTTTTCAGTCCAAATCTGAACTGAACTGACCGATACTCAGCCATAACAATACAGACCCAAACTGCATAGTCAGTAATCCAGATTAGGTATTTGTTTTTTTAACTATTACGTGAAGATCGGATTATTTTGTAAATCGCTATTATGGGAGGCTCAGTAAACCTCTCTAAAGCCGGATTAATCTGCTAACTCCGTTAATCATTCATTAAGTTCTTTTAGCTTTTTTTTTTTTTTTCCCGCAAATAAATCAAAACCTGTTGCCAAAAAGGGGCCTAAAGAAACTAAATAAAATGAAGCCGGGGCAACGCGGCCCACAAAATTTCCTAGGTAGAGACGAGAACTTTGGATCTAAAAACCAAAGAAAGTTCTAAACGAGCACACCTCTTGTCCCTATTGAGCACACATTGCTTACGGAGCACAGGAGTTTTACTAGTGAGCACACAAAAAAATTCTAAAAGCCTTTCCTTCTTCCTTCCATTAACCCACGACTCTCTTCCTCTTTTCTTCTCATGACCTACGACACTTCTCGTAATCTATGGCACCAAAAATCCGTCGCATCTGTTCCCTGTCCTCCGTCTCACTCGATCTAGTTCGCTCTCCATGCAACCTACAACCGAACACCTCCATTTTGCCCTACAACTCCTTTCTTTACTATCCAATATAAAATAATATCATATTGAATCTAACTCGACGAGAAATAATTCTATCCAATATCTAATTTCCGATGAAAAATAATACCGTCTGTGATTTAACTTCAGACATAAATGTTCTTTTGGTGGGATTGCATGATAGAGGTTGAAGATAACGAAAATATTGTTCAAAATATTCAATAACAAACTTATAATATAAGATTACAAGGGTCTTAGTGATGTGGCCTCACTAATACCAGCAGTAGTGCGCTCGTTTAGAAATTCCCAAAACCAATCCTCGACACTTCTCGTTCAAAAATTTGAATTGAATAAATAAATTTTAGTTTAAATTTTAAATTTATTTTGGCTGGTACCAAAACAGAACGTGTCATCTTCATTTTCTCTCTACTCCAATTGCTCTCTTCATTCTCTCCGTTCTCCTCACCACGAGTCTCAACAAAAAACCCTAATTTCCCAAGAAATCGCCAGACAAACGAGAGGGAGAACAAAAAAAAAAAAAAAAAAAACCCTTTGATGAGCATTGCTTCCCCCACGGCCGGTGCGAAGTAAAATCGAGGTAAGATCCATTCTTTCATCGAACCCTTACCTTTAATTTTCTTACTTCTTGCTCGAATTTTTGAAATTTTTTGCGTCTTTTTGTTTCATGGCTCGTTGTTGCACAAGCCCAGCTATGGATCGCTATAGGATTCCTGCCTAAATTGGTGGTAATTGTTTCTTTAAAAAAAATACTTGCTTACTTATCAATGTTTTCTTATCATGGCAAATTATGCTCTTGTGCATAATATAATAAATTGGGAAAGATTATAAAGAATCATGTTTATGTTGTTTCGGTGGTATTATGTAAATGGTAAAAAGAAAAAAAAAAGAGAGAGAGGGAGATTTATTGAAGTTGGTATGGAAAGAAGAAAGAAAGAAAGGTTAAGAAAAAAGAAAAATGAAGATCAAAATATTTTGTAATTTTTCTATAAAGCTTAGTGAGTAAATTCGTGCAAGCATTTCATTGTAAATACAATCTGAATGATATGAAATCCAAATGATGAATCAACAAGCAATGGGATGAAATATCTCAAAGGAATACCAATGTGATGATTTGAGTCCTTAGTGGCAAGTAAACAAGCATTACAATACAGAAATGAAAGCCAACGTCACAAGAAGTGGAGTCAAGTATTTTTGCATTTATATGATTTCACCAGACGAAGGATTACTAAATCATGTATGTAATTATGTATCTAGTTCTCATGCAACCATCAAATATAAAACGTACATGTGTGTGTGTGCGCATCTATACATGTGTGTGTGTATGCGTGCATGCATGCATACAAGTCCACCTATCTATCCCCCTCACCGACACCTTCTACATTCTTTCTGTCTTCTCCTTCTACATAAATACTCCCTCAACTTAGTTTCGGTAACCTTCTTTAACATATTAACTCCCGCCATTGATCATCACCTCCTCTGCATACCACTGCCCCTTATCAAGCAACACATGCAATAAACATATTATATGTTCTACATAGGCATTAAAAGTGCCACACAAATAGTACAAGAGGGTTTATGATCTTTGAGACTTGTTTAGGTGCCACGTAGGCATTTAGAGTACCATAAAGGTATTTCCCTTATCTCTTTATCACATCATCACACAAACCTCTGAACATCCCTTATGCTTCCATCAATTTAACACCCTACACCTGATTTCTCCATCTTCTACTTTCTCACCACACACCCATTAATTGTCTAAAATAATAAATACATGTACTCGCTATACCCTAACATAATTGTTATACTTATCCCATATCACCCAACTCCATTATGTCTTAGCTCCACTTATTGGCAACTCGCTTATGTATCCAATATACATATGCATATAATATTCACGCACATACGTTTCATTCACCTCAACACAATCTCACATAATCATTTCATAATGTAGATATATATTTTGTTACATTGTAATTAGCGTTTCACAATTCTGCACTGTTCCCTATAGTTGCTTGTCATTATTCATCAAGTCATAGTATCTTGGAATGTAGTAATTACAGACACCGACAAGTATCATCATTTCTGACTATATAGGCAATCGACTTAATTAGTTTCCTAGTTCAATTTTAGGGCATGGTAATTAAAGTTTCAAATTATGATAAAAAAGTGAATAACTATTTTGATTTATTGGTGTGAGTTTAAGTTGATGACATGGAATACAACAAGTGAAATGGAAGGAATTGACTCAACCTAATAACCCTGTTCTATTAATTTTGCGAGCCTCCTTACCCAATTACGAAACCTTCCTCTCCTTCAAAGATTTTGTTAAATTAGAGAACTGAAACTCAAGTCTCGCACTACAACTCTTCGGCCCCATATTCGAGATACCCTACAGCTAGGTTGGCCAACGAGTGAGGTCGACAAGGCCAAGGTGGGGATAATTGAGTTGAGGTATACTGGCCGATAATATCGGTTTTGGAAGCAAAACGATACGGTAAGGCAAAATTTTCTCGATTCTTGTTTTGGGGTGATACCGGCCTATATTGACCACGTGGCGATATATCGGCCATATGGTGATATATCACCCACTAAATATGATGAAAAATATCAACGAGATTAATATATTGCCTATTTTTTTTGATTTTTTTATTTAGACCTATTAACCAAACTCTTTAATACTCGAACTCATTTATATAAATATTATCGAATTTCCAATTTCTCATTCTCCCATAAATCTAATCGATCAACGATTCAACACTTTTCTACTTCCTCTTTCTCTCTTTCTTCTTTCTCGCTTGATCAATCGGTCGTATCGAAGAGGTTGCAGCAGAGTGCTGCACAAGTTTCTCTTCACTCCTAATATCGACTATCGAGAGTCCCGACCCCGATGATCCGTGAGTCTTGACAATCCTGACAATCCACGAGTTAATCGATGATTTGAAGCGTTGTTTTTTCCCCTTCCTTTCTGCTTTATCTCATAATCGAGCTATCACATCAAATAGGTCACTGTAGAGAGCCTTACATCTTGCTCTCTCCACTCCCAACATTGACTATCAAGAGCCTCGACCTTGACAATCAGTGAGCTCGAACATCCCTCTTTCACTCTCTTACAGATAGTTCAGCTTCCTATCCATGTCTAAAGGAGATTGCCCCATTCCTTTCTTGAGTCCCTCTCCCCTCTTGACTCTCGAGTAGATTACCTCTCTTGAGTAAACTGGCTAAGTTAAGTATCTTCTAAGATCCTAAATTTATTTTAAGTAGTTTAATATATTTTATGTATGTAACAATATGGATATTTTTTAAACAAGTGTGAGATCGATATAACATCCGGTATTTAGTGTATATCACGATATATTTCCTTGTGTTTGGTATCCAGTATATAATTTTACCGACCGGTATATTGCTGGTATCCGATATTTAAAACACTGAATTAGTGCCACATTATTTTTAGGTTGAGACAGTGTAACAAGTGTGTCTGAATCATTATTATACCATTCTGATTCTTCTTATGGCAGTTATGAATAATATTAAATTTTCAAGTTTGTGCATTTCACAAATTTAATTAGCAATAAACATGCTTAACAAAGTTCTAAAATTTTTGGGTGTTACATAGGGAATAACACCACTGTCGTGCTAAATCCCAACAAAATGTTTATGGACTTTTTAGAATATGCTTTAACCTTTTTACTTGATCGTTCGAGAAATGTTCATAAAGTTTCATGGCTAACTGCCTTCTTTACCTTGACCAACATTACAACCAAATTATCATGTCCAAGCCCATTACATTCCTATGCAAAAAATGTCATGACAGTATCCTTAACTGGTGTAGTCATTATTTTACTGCTCTTGATGCCAAGCAGCCCCATCAACGGATCCACATTAATTTCTTACTATTGTAACATCGTCATTTTACTTCTATAACTTCAAAAAAGGATCTTTCCTTTCTAAAGTATGATTCAGCCTTCTACTTCTTTTTCTTGTTTAAAATCTTCATATGGTGCATGCTAGTTTAAGAACTTCATAACCAGCAAACAAACAAGAGTGCTATTTCCATATAATGAAAGTGAGCTAATGTAAGGCAACCTATTTTTCTTTTCTTGGTGATCAATTTGGTATCTGTTAATGAACACGTATAGTTATCTCATATGATTATTTTATATGCTACCAACTTTGAAATTTTGTAACCAGCAAATGCTTTTAAATATAAAGAAAACGAGCTATGTCTAATGTATATAGTTGTCATACATGAATGTTGGTCTTCTCACTCGAAAAAAGAAAGCCTAAAATTTAATTAGTTAACACAGAGTTGCATTTCAAATCTGTAACAACCTAATTTCGTCATAACTTACATTCTTAATATCAGATTAATCTCAAAGTGAATACGTTGTGTTTGTCTCATTTTTCTATATTTTTGTGATTTTCTTGAAATCTTTAATATAATCACTTAAAATAATATTATTTTAATCACCGGTGGGTCCTACACATATTTTTACTAGTCTCTCTTCTTTGACTTGTAAAGATTAAGTTTAACTTTTTTTTGGGTTAGTTTAATTTGAAATTATAATATTAAATAACTCTAATAACCTATTATTAGTATTCATTTGTCCTATGCCTATTTTGTTTTATTCACCCATACCTTACTTTACCATGACAAACCATCTAATCCCCCATATCCCTCCTTTATTATATCTTTTTCTTCCTTTCCTTTAATTTGTTTTCTCTCCTTCATTTTTCATTTATCTCATCCTTTTATTTTTTTTTACTCCAACTCAAGAGAAGAAAAGAGAAGAAGAAGAAGAAAAGAAGAAGAAATTATTTAGCCTCAAGATAGGTTTACCTTCTCTAACCAATCAAGGCAAGTAAAATCAGATCCCCTCTCATATTTTATTTCTAATTCTAATTGTTTATGGTTAACTTAGAATCTTGATTTGTTTAATTTTAGAAATGTGATATTTTTATACAAAATTCTCTATGATTATTTTAAATATAAAAATATGATTCTTACACTCTACTCTACGTTTATGTATTAAATTTGTGATTTTATTTAAGGTCTCCTATGATTAAACTATAAGTTACAATTTAAACTATGTTTTATTTTGAAATTACAAAGAAACCACCTTTATGAATATTCATCATATTGGATATACATTTGAATTTTTCCATATAAGTTCTTCATGTATAATGTAATGATTTTAAAATCATTTTCCACTTGCCGTTAGAAAATATGTATATATATACATTTATTTATTTATTCATTATCATGAAGAGAGAGTTTCATATAAGTATTACATTAAATTTACTAAAATATTTCTTTTATGCAAACTATTATATTAGGTCATAATTCCTTTATGCTAATTCATGTTTACTTGAAACATATATACATTAGTAAGGTTTAATAAATTTTGCTACTTTCCATACCATGAAATCATTCTAGAATTTGGAAAATTCATTCATTCTAACATTTTATACTCCATCATAATTGCATTGACACATGCATACTAGTTACTTGTACAACATATACGAAATTATGCCGGACTTTCCTTATTAGTACATACATGTCTTGATAGAACCATAGATCTTGACTTGCCTGTTAACTTGATTTTGACATTCCATCATATTTACTTCGACGTATACATACTAATTACTTGTACAAGATACATGAAAATATTCCGGATTTTCCTTGTTAGTATATACACATGTCTTGATGGTGCCATGGATCCTAACTTGCCTGTTAACTTGATTTTGACATGGATCACATCTTGCTTGTTACTAGACATGTATATGTATTAATCTTGACATGATTAGTTTATCATATTCCGGATTGATTTGCATGTAAAATAACTTGAAATCTTGGGTTATGGGAGAACTAAAGGATGGACAAATATTGTATCGTGAAAGGTTTAGGATAGATTGCGCAACCGAAATAGGGGCCCATCCGCGGGGGCGCCCGGGTGGTACTGAGCCATCATCTCTTGTTTAGTCCATGTTGATGGGACGAGTAATCGGTATCTGCTTGAGTGCTTAGCGGCACGGCTGGTTCAGCGCCAGCATCTTGGCCGGGTCCCGGGTATGCACGGGTACTTTCACGATACAGGTTTATTTCTTCACCAGTTAGTTCAAATATAAACTAAAATATGATATTAACTTAGACTTGATATGCATTAGTCTCCGTACTTGATATCGATCACATACGATACAGGTCTATTTCTTCACCAATTAGTTCACCATGCATGTGCATATGCTTTTTACATCAATTCATATTTTACTTGTTAGTATATATTGCATGCTCCCTACCATACAAGTCTATTTATTCACCATTAGTCTCCATACTTGATAGCATGTACATTCTTTCTTGATATCATTACTTGATCATTTAATATTTTCCACACATGCGCATAGTTTCATATCCACACCCATATCTTACCTATTTGTTTATATTACACGCTCCGTACTTCTTATTATTTTACTTGCCGGGTTTGACCCTGAGCTCCCCCACACGCTCAGGTACTGAAAATGTTAGCGAGGATCCGCCACTGCATGATCCGTACTTTCTATAGCAGACGAGCAGCAATAGATTTATAGGCCTCCGCTTTTGTATTTTTGGTTTGGTATGTATCACCCCTTTGGGGCTTTATTTCTAACTTTTGTATCAGTATTGTACTTATTATTGCTTATCTTAGACATGTATATCTTCTCTTTATATGGTAGTAGACTAACTTTCAAGATCCTGCTTGATTACTAGTATTCAGTTCCATTCATTTCTTCTTTTACATTTTTATAGGCCTCGTGCACGTCGACTTACACGTGCCCGCCGGTAACGCACTCCGTTTTCGTATCCCTACAGAAAATGGGGCGTTACAAAATCTGTGCATTTAACAAATTTAATTAGCAATAAACATGTTTAACAAAGTTACAAAATTTTTTGGTTTACATAGGGAATATCATCACTCACTGTCGTGCTAAACTCCAGCAAAATGTTTAGACTTTCTATTACAAGCCTTAACCTTTTTACCTGATCGATCAAGAAATATTCATATAGTTTCATGGCTATGTTGCCTTCACCACCTTCGTTAACATTACAACTAAACCATCATGTACACCCCCATCCCATTGCTATTGCAAAGAACATCATGGCAGTATCCTTTGCGGATGTAGTTATTATTTTATTGCTCTTGATGCCAAGCAGACCATTAACAAATCCACATACTAGAATTTAGCTTGTCCACCTATTAAGAAGATAGAAATTTACACACCTATTAAGAAGATAGAAATTTACACATTAAGTTGTTACTCTTGTAACATCGTCATTGTACTTCTATAACATCAAAAAGGATCCTTCCTTTCTAAAGTATGATTTAGCCTGCTAGTTCTGTCTCTTGTTTTAAATCTTCATTTGGTGCATGCTATTTTTTTGATTAAGTAGTTCATAACCAGCAAACAAGAGAGACTGTTATTCCCATATAATGAAAGTTAGCTAAAGTAAGGCAAGCTATTTTTTTTTTTATTTGTTATCAACTTGGTATCTGTTAGTGAACATGCATAGTTGTTATATATGAATTTTTAACACTACAAACTTTGAAATTTTATAGCCTGGAAAGATTGCTTTTTGAATATAAAGAAAGCAACATATAGTTGTCATAGATGAATTTTTGTCTTCTCACCCAAAAAAGGAAAACCGAAAATGAAGAATAGAAGATAATTGTTTCGATTTTGAGACCCATCCATCTCAATGAGAAAATAAAATTAGCTCTAAATTTATCTATAGTAGCTTAAAAGGGCCTATAACAATTCAAAACTTAAGCAAGGAGCGTGTAGTGCATGCTCCACGAAAGGTTTTTCTTATCCTTTTTTCTTGGACTCTTTGACGAGAATTGGTCAAGCTCTACTCGAAAAAAAGGTTATTTATAGTTGCATATCAAGAATACCAGATTAATCTAGCACACAAACAGAAATAACATTGATTAATAAGAAAAATATATGAATATCAAATTAAACCCATTTCCCGCGCTATTTCATTCTAGTAAAGCAAGCAAGAATGGGGAAAGTTTTAAAATATTCATCAGATAGAAGAACAGACAGTTCCGAGCACAAAGCAAAGCTTCTTATCCGCTCCTTGCCGGAAGCTCCACAGCTCGACACAATCATAGGTATGTATACCCATAACAGCCACAGCAAACTTCCATTCTTTACCACCAATGCTTGCGCCATTAGATTTTGTCATCTTTAGATCCAAACAAAACCACCAACCTCCTCGACTGTAGACCGTAATGTTGAGGCTTCCTTCTATCTTCTCATTTATTTCTGGCTCTTCTATTTTTTCCTCCTCTTTCTTAATTGTTTCTTCTGCCTCCTTTTTCTGCTTGTGAACTTTGAGTAAGTTGGCAGCCATCTTCTCTGATTCAGACAACATAGGAAAGATGTTTGCTTGAGAAAGTCCACTTGAGATGTGGAGGCCATTCCTGTCACTCTCTTCGAATGATTTCTTCATCATGAAGAGCAGGTCGTGACCGTTGTTCTTCCTCATAAGATCCTGGACCCAACGAGGGGCCATCCGAGGGATAGGCATGTTGTTGGCCCTCTGCAGTGCTGCTTCCATCACCTTTAGATTTGTTCTTTGGTTGAAGAAGAAGAATGAGAAAAGAGTTTGGTAATTATACAATAATAATAAAGAATTTAAGAACAATAGCCTTTTCAAATAATATTAGAAACAAGGACAATAAAATTACCAAGCAGAAACTATTTGGAAAGTTTATAAAGACTTTACATCTTTGTTCATGTATTTATTTTTCATCCATCTCACCTTGAAGGTTTCTAAGAGTCAGTGAGAATGTATTCATGAAAGATTTAATTTAGTGATACTATACAATGAATGTTTACAAATGCAAAGATGGATTCATTGGAAAATTGATGAATTACTAACCATTTTTTAGATTTATACTAACATAACACCAAGGGGAGTGTACTAGTATGGAAAAATTTGGAAAATGACTATGCAACTTTTGAGGGCTCTGGAGATTTCAAAACCAGAAGTGGAGAAGGAAAGAATAATGAAGCAGTTAGCAAGCTGTAGGCAAGCAAGGATGATAGCCCTGACTTTGGTTGGACCGAAACCCTCAAAAAATATATAATAACTTTGACTCTTTTACAATAATCATTCCTACAATAACAACAACAACTAAGCCTTTTATCCCAAATATTTGGGGTAGGCTACATGAACCAAAAAAGAATCACGCCGCATCGATCACTTTGATAGTCCTTCTCCATTCATTTCTATCAAGTAATATCTCCTCATTTAAACCTTTAGAATCCATATCTTTTCGTATCACCTCTATCCATATTTCTTTGGTCTTCTCTTCGTTCTTTTAACTTGTCCTATATTAATAAACTCTCCTCGTCGAACTGGTAAATTTGTAGGCCTACGTTGCACATGATCAAACAATTGCAAGCAATTTTCTCGCATCTTCTCATCAATGGGAGCTACACCTAGTTTAGCACGAATATTTTCATTTCTCACTTTATCTCTCTTAGTGTAGCCGCATATGCAGCGGAGCATGCGCATCTCTGTTACACTTATCTTCTATAAATGACGTTTCTTTATAACCTAACATTCCGTGCCATATGATAAAACTGGCCTAATAACAGTCCTATAAAATTTTTCTTTCAGTCTTAACAGAATGTTACAGTCACATAAAACTCCCATTACACTCCTCCATTTTAACCAGCCAGCTTGTATCCTATGGTTAACATCATTATCGATCTCTCCATCATTCTGAATAATGGAACCCAAATAGCTAAATTGACTGCTCTCATTTGTATCTCTCGCCCATCCAGTATTACAACATTATAGTTTATGGTCCGTCGTTTACTAAATTTATTCTCCATATACTCTGTTTTAAATCTACTTAATCTAAAACCTCTAGATTCTAATGTGTGCCTCCATAACTCTAACTTGGCATTCACCTCTGCTTTTGTCTCATCAACTATGACAATATCATCATCAAATAGTATACACCAAGGTATCTCATGCTGAATAGCTCTAGTAAGCTCATCCATCACTATAACAAATAAAAACGGGCTCAATGCAGATACTTGATGCAATCCAATTGTGATAGAAAAATCACTTGTTAAACCACCATATATTCTGGTATTGACCACTACTCTATCATATACGTCCTTAATTATATCAATATACTTGATGGGAACTCTTTTCTTCATTTATATTATCATATTATTTATTTGAATTATCCCCCTCTTTACTTTTTAGACAAAAAAAAAAGAAAAGAAGATGGTATGGTAGTCCATTTTGTGCTATAACCAGCAACGGGACCTATTAGCGAAAGGTCTTAAATGGAGGAATTAGCATGGAAACAACTCCCTTACTAGTGGAGACTGTGCTTAGTGCTCTAACTGTCATCTGGCTGACCTATCAAATGACTAACATAATTAGGATAATGATCTGTTCAAAGCCAATATTTCAACTTCCTAACCTATGGTCCTATGGAAAGTGGTTCTTTCCTTAATCTTAAAGAGGACTTTCTCATTTTCACAAGGTTGAATGTGCGTCTAAGGATAAAGTGGACATCCAAAAGATCCGGTGTATCCTTGAGAATCTATCTTTGAATAGAAGGGGCTTGTAGAACAATTTCTTCTTTGCTTTAGAATATCTGATAGCATTCGAAGAAAAAACTAACGCCAATAAAAAAGTGCATCAGTGAGGAAATGCAAACCAATGATAAATTGAAATCTATTTGTTCTCCACGTAGTTCTTGTGTCAAATCAGTGATTCTCTTATCAGAAAAGAAAAGTAATTGATAGAGTTATTATTTTTCTAGTATCACTTCTACCTATGCAATGAGGGGACCATCCCTGCCCATAAAGAGTCCCTTTTTAGGACATCATCCTTAAAAGAGTCCCTTTTTAACTATACGTTTGTGGCGAAGTTTAAGTCCAACGGGGGCAAAGTTCATGGCCTATTTTGGGTTCCACTCAGAGCTTTGGCAACCACAATGTTGCCTTTGGTAGTGATACCTCTTTTATAAAACCAGATCTTGTCCAACACATTGGATCTATTGTTGATATTCCTGTACGAAAGGCCATGTTAGGTTGTGTGGTTGGCGCATTGATAGTATCTATTGGTAGAAAAGGGGCTCTAAGCAATCAAGGACGAAGATATGAAGTGAAGGCCTCAAGGATTATTAAATTTAAATTTGTGCATGAATCCAAGCACACTGGGTTAGAAACAGTGCCTATCGGCCTTGGACAATGAGAGCTGTAGTTATGGATACTATATTAATCCAAAGCAAATGAATGAATTGGGAACCTCTTAGAGTGATGTATTGTATTGTGTCAACATAGAGTTTGGGCAAAAATGATCGACAGTGGGACTATTAGCTCAAATTCTTTTAGAAGTAAACACATTGTAATATTCTATTTGTATATCAGCCACCACTTCTGATTATGTTCCTTTGCAAATTTTGGCCCCTTTGTCTGTGTGTGATGAGGGAATATTTTCATGATAATGAAATGCACACATTTATTATATATGATAATCTTAGTAATAGGTGGTTGCATATCAACATATCTCATTACTATTACATTGACCCAATGATACAAGTGCTAGAGTTCTTCGCAACCATAGAGAAAACTCATCCATGATTGGAATGTTGCCTTGAAAATCAAGGGTCGCGAATCATTTGCATTGACTGCTAAAATGTAAGATTTGCTGAACCTTGCTGGGAAGCAAGTCCAGGAGGATTAACTGATACTTTTCATACTTTTCTGAGTCTAATTCGGCTTTTTATAAAAAGCATGCAAAGAATTGTTGACTCCACTACTCAAACCACATGACTGGCGATGAGATGAAGTTTCTAAACATGTATCCCTTTGTTGGAATTAGGTTGTTGTGGTAGGATTGTTATGAAATTTAGTGAGGGGCTGCATACTTCACGGATGTACCATACCCCAATCATGATGAAGGATTGGGGGTTTTTTTCATAGACAATTGAAAGGGGATGACTTCTTTTAATCCATGTGCAAGTATTTTTAAAGGTATCTGGCAGATGTTCTCCTATATGCTGATGCATTCCATGTACATTATATGCATGAAAGTATATGTTGAGAGAATGTGACAGAATGAAACTCCTGACCTGTGGCATGGAAGGTTAAACTATATCTTATTCCAAAAGCTTAGCAAGTTGTTTAAATTTGGACTTGTAAGGTACTTCTCAAATTAGAATTATGTATGGATACGTTGTGTGTGGAATTTTCTTTTGTCAGACTAGCGAGTATTCCTGGAGTCAAAGTTCATGATGACGGAATTGGTTCACATAGATGTAATTGGGAAAGTTAAGCTAAGCATCCATCGGTGTGTGTGGCTTGCTAAACTCACTTTGCAAGATTACTTTTATTTTCACTTTTTTTGAGAAACCTGTTAGAAATATATTGATGTTCTTAATAAGTTCAAGGAATTTCGTGCTATAATGAATATGGAAGTGACCATAAGATGTGCTATTTACGATCCTACAGTGGTAGAGATTGTATGTCAAAGTTGTTTGACAAATACCTCATGCTGAATAGAAATTCAAAGAATAAATCTTCTACCACAAAACAGTGCAATAGAGCGAAAGAATAAGCTCCTAGCTGGGACTCGTTAAAGTATGTTGCATGCAAAGAATGTATGTCCCTGTATTTGGTTGAATGCCCGACAACTGCCTTACGACTAAAGCTAAAACCTCCAAGGAAGACTGAACGACTAGAGATGAGGTCTTTCATCTATTTAAAGATGCATTTTGTGCATCCCCTTAAAGCAGTACAGTCGGAAGGGAAGGCATTTGAAGGGGGCCACTATTAAATGCAATTAAGGGGGAAATGAGTGGGTTGAGTAGGAGATGCACACATCGGTTTCATAGTAAACATCTCTGGCACTGTGACCTTAGTCAACACAGGGGTATCACACAACTTTGTTCCAAACTCCAGTCAGTACGACAAGGTAGTAGAGATCACCAACATCCGGGTCAAAGTACTTTTCTTGACATGAAGTGCAGGTAATTTCCTACACTTTTAACTCATCTCCCGTTTTTTAATATGAGAAAATAAGAGGTGAGCTGCAAGCGCATGAAAGTACATGCACTGCACTGAGGCCCAAATTAAGAATGTAGATCCTTTGCTGGTGATTTGTTTCCTCCCTTTGATCTACATGGTCTTAAGGTGTTGAAAAATTAAAATCCATGGGTTTTGAGCTTATTTACTCGTCCATAAAGTGGTCTAAAGTTATATTCAGACTTTCCAAGTGACTTTGGAACCACTTGGTGGATAGGTAAAGGAGCTAGAAACTTTATGAAATTTAATCAACACCTCAATACCTTGTAGATCATGAAAAGTCGTATAGATCACCAACATGGGGATCAAAGCGCTCTTTTGGCCTATAGTATGGACAATTTGTCAGCTCTGTTATTGTTATAGTTTTCTTATATGAGAAAATGGGATATAAGCTTGAAGCACAAGAAATTACATGTGCTATAGCCCCAAAACATGTATTGAGTTGCAAGTTGGGATCAAACATGCTGGTGATCTATACCCCTTTCCATGATTTACATAGTTTTGAAGAGTTGAGGAATAAGTTTTATAGGGTTGCAAGCTCATACCCATCCATCAAATGGTCTAATATAGTTATAATTAGCTATGGCCAGTGATTTACAAGCACTTTGATAGATAGATAGATGAGTTTGAACTTTATACAATTTAATTCTCAATACCTCAAGACCATGTAAATCATGGAAAGGGGTGTGGATCACCGGCACGGGAGATCAAAGTATTTGTTCTTGTTCTACAATCCAGGTGTATTCTGTGCTGTCAGCTCATGTCTGGTTTTCCGTCATGAGAAAATAGGTGGTGAGTTGCTAATGCAAGAAATTAGCTATGTTGTAGCCTAATAACATGTTGACCCCTTTACTGGTGGCCTACACCTCTTCTCATGATATATATGGTTTTAAGGTGTTAAGGATTAAAGTTCATGGGTTTCGAGCTCATTTATCAATCTATCAAGTGGATTGAAGTTATATTTAGATCCAACATATGACTTTGTAACCAATAGATGAATGGGTAAACAAGTTTGAAACTCTATGAAGTTTAATCCTCAACACTTAAAGCCTATGTAGATCATGGAAAGGAGTGTAGATCACCAGCACGAGGATTAGAGTACTTGTTTTTGGTCGCAATGCAGACAATTTTCTAGTTTATTAGCGCTCCTCCAGTTTTTTAATATGTGATAATAGGAGGTGAGCTTCCAATGGAAACTACCTGTGCTACAGTCTAAAAATAAGTATGTAGACTCTTGTGCCGGTGAGCTATGCCCTCCTGTTCAGTCATCTACACCCCTCTTCATGATCTTTATGGTATTGAGGTTTTTGAAGATTAAATTTCATGGGATTTCGAGCTCATTTACCCATCAATCAAGTAGTCTAAAGTTGTTTTATTTAGATCTGGCTAGTGATTTGCAACCACTTGATGGACAATTTAATTCCCAAAACCATAAAAATCATAGAAAGGGGTGTTGATCACCAGCACGAGGGTCAAATATAAGGCTGTATCACATGTAATTTCCTATGTTGTCACTTCATCTCCAGTTTTCTGATGTGAGAAAATGGGAGGTGAACTGCCAGAGCAGGAAATTACCATTGTTGCAGTCTAAAAATAAGTATGTAGATGTTGGGATCGATATGCAAGCCTAGAGGGGCTGTAAATAGGATTGCTACAAATTTTAACTTCGTTATAACTTCATGGTGTTATAACCAACAAAATTAATAAGCAACTGCAATAAAATAAACAATAGTAGAATACATGAACTTTTAATAGTGGTTTGGAAATCCTTATGTTCATTCTTTCTCGCTATCCGAGGGGCTTCCACTTGTAGTCGGTGTTTTAAATATCAGCCGCAGTATCAATATTGTGTTTTGGAACATAAAACGCAATGATATAAGCAATTTCATAGCATTTAGCGGTTTTTAAAAAATAGCAACGCAATATCGGCTTGACCCGATATTGTGGCCGCTATATCTAATGCAAATAGTGGCTGCTATATCTTTTTCTTTTGTTTTAATTTTTGCTTTTTTTTTATGTTATGGGTAACAAATGAGATGTTTTGGGTAAATTTAAAATCATGACTATAACTTTATTGAAAAATAACTTTTTCTTCCAACGTGACACCGAAGTCAAAAAGTGATGTCAAGTTGTCGAAATAAGTATATCCTAAATTTATAGATATATATGATGTTTTATGTAGCCTTTTATGATGTATGTATGAATTACTTTATTCATATTTTTTTTATAACATATGCATGTATATTAACATTTTGATATTGACATCCGTTATTTAAAAAATATCCACGCTATTTCCCTGTTAACGATAACCACAATAAAATTTTCCAATCCGATATATCCATTATAGCCAATATTTAAAACCTTGCTTGTAGTATGATTAAAATCTAGATCACAAACCCGATCTACTGAGAAGTACAAGACCGTACTTTAGTTTTCCAAACTAGTCTTCTCTGCAATGCTACCCACACAAAATGTAACCTTAGGTTCCTCCTACTGTATCACGTGTAATTTCCTACATTGTCAGCTCACCTCCAGTTTTCTAATATGGTAGAAAACGGGAGGTGAACTACCACAGCAGGAAAACCTTTGTTGCAGTCTAGAAATAAGTATGTAGATGTTGGGATCGATATGCAAGCCTAGACGGAGTGTGAATAAGATTGCTAAAATGTTTAACTTAGTTAATAAATTAATAGTTATAATTAACAGAACCACATTAAAACAAACACATAGCAGAAGACACAAGATGTTTATAGTGGTTTGGAAATCCTAACATCCACTTTTTCTCTCGATCCAAGCGGCTTCCACTCGTAGTATTAGTAAACGTAGATTACAAGCCTGATCTATTAAGAAGTTCAAGAACATATGTTAGTTTTCCAAACAAGTCATCTCTACAATACTACCCACACAATGTAACTATAGCTTCTTGCTACTATTCCTCAATTACCCTCGGCTTGAGTATGATTTAAAACCAATCACACAATTGTAGATAAGGTTTTTAGTTTTTTTACTTCTTTGAAACTTACACACTAAGTCTCAATTAAGCTGTAACAACCTAATCTCATCATAAGTTACAATCTTGATATCAGATTAATCCCAAAATAAATGCGTTGTGTTTGACTCATTTTTCTATATTTTTGTGATTTTCTTGAAAATTTTAAAATAGTCACTTAAAATAATATTATTTTAATCACCGATGGGTCCTACACATATTTTTACTAGTCTTTCTTCTTTGACTTATAAAGAAGAAGTTTGACTTTTTTTTGGGTTAGTTTAATTTGAAATTATAATATTAAATAACTCTAATAACCTATTATTAGTATTCATTTGTCCTATGCCTATTTTGTTTTATTCACCCATACCTTACTTTACCATGACAAACCATCTAATCCCCCATATCCCTCCTTTATTATATCTTTTTCTTCCCTTCCTTTCATTTATTTTCTCTCCTTCATTTTTCATTTATCTCTTTCTTTTATTTTTTTTTACTCCAACTCAAGAGAAGAAAAGAGAAGAAGAAAAGAGAAGAAGAAGAAAAGAAGAAGAAATTATTTAGCCTCAATATAGGCTTACCTTCGCTAACCAATTAAGGCAAGTAAAATCACATCCCCTCTCATGTTTTATTTCTAATTCTAATTGTTTATGGTTAACTTAGAATCTTGATTTGTTAAAACTTAAAAACATAATATCTCTATACAAAAATCTCTATGATTATTCTAGAAAAATAAAAAAATGATTTTTTATACTTTACCCTATGTTTATATATCGAATTTATCATTTTATTTATAATCTCTAATTCTTAAACTACAAGTTGTAAAGTTAAACTATATGTTTTACTTTTAAATTATAAAAATACTACCTTTATGAATATTCATCATGTTTAGATATACATTTGAATTTTCCATATAAGTTCTTTATATATAATGCAATAATTTTTAAATCATTTTTCACTTGCCATTAAAACATAGGTGTATATATATATATGTATGTATTCATAATCATGTTTTAAAAAGAAGATTTCAAATAAATAAGTTTCTACATTAAATTGTTAAAATATTTCTTTCATACGAGATATTATGTTAGGTTATAATTCTTTCTATGCTAATCCATGTTTAAATATATACATATATATATATATACATGTCTATGATTTAACAAATTTGCTATTTTCCATACTATGAAATCATACTAGAATTTAGAAAATCAATGTTGTTAAACTAATTGTTATAAAAGTGTTAAGCCTATTTAATTTCTATCCTTACAAATTTAGTACTCACTTGCCAAATGTGTTTATATGCATAATTGTATTGCGTGGTTTACATACATGATCATTATTTGCATAACACATTTTAATATTCTATTACTATCATACTTACCTTAACATATACATACTAGTAACTTGTACAACATACATGAAATCATATATGTGTTTATATGCATAATTGTATATGCATGATTCACATATATGATCATCCTAGGTATCTTTACATCTTAATACTCACATACGTATTTAGATGTATACTTGTATTTATGTGTAGTTACATACATGATCATTTTCATAACATTCATTCTAACATTCTATACTCCATCATACTTGCATTGACACATACATACTAGTTACTTGTACAATATATACGAAATTATGCCGGACTTTCTTTATTAGTACATACACGTCTTGATAGTGCTATGGATCTTGACTTGCCTGTTAACCTAATTTTGACATTCCATCATATTTACTTCGACATATACATACTAATTACTTGTACAAGATACATGAAAATATTTCGGATTTTCTTTGTTAGTATATACACATGTCTTGATGTGGCCATGGATTCTAACTTGCTTGTTAACTTGATTTTGACATGAACCATATCTTGCTTGTTACTAGACATGTATATGTATTAATCTTGACATGATTAGTTTATCATATTCCGGATTGATTTGCATGTAATATAACTTGAAATCTTGGGTTATGGGAGAACTAAAGGGTGGACAAATATTGTATCGTGAAAGTTTTAGGATAGGTTGCGCAACCGAAATAGGAGCCCATCTGCAGGGGCGCCCGGATGGTACTGAGCCATCATCTCTTGTTTAGTCCATGTTGATGGGACGACCGATTACTCAGTAATCGGTTTCTGCTTGAGTGCCTAGCGGCACGGCTGGTTCAGCGCCAGCATTTTGGCCGGGTCCCGGGTATGCACGGGTACTTTCACGATACGAGTCATTTCTTTACCACTTATTCAAAATATAAAATAAAATATGATATTAACCTAAACTTGATATGTATTAGTCTCCTTACTTGATATCGATCACATACGATACAGATCTATTTCTTCACCAATTAGTTCACCATGCATGTGCATATGCTTTTTACATCAATTCATATTTTACTTGTTAGTACATATTGCATGCTCCCTACCATACAAGTCTATTTATTCACCATTAGTCTCCATACTTGATAGCATGTACATTCTTTCTTGATATCATTACTTGATCATTTAATATTTTCCACACATGCGCATAGTTTCATATCTACATCCATATCTTACCTATTTGTTTATATTACACGCTCCGTACTTCTTATTATTTTACTTGTCGGGTTTGACCCTGAGCTCCCTCACACGCTCAGATACTGAAGATGTAAGCGAGAATCCGCCACTGCATGATCCGTACTTTCTATAGCAGACCGAGCAGTAATAGATTTATAGGCCTCCGCTTTTGTATTTTTGCTTTGGTATGTATCACCCCTTTGGGACTTTATTTCTAACTTTTGTATCAGTATTGTACTTATTGCTGCTTATCTTAGACATGTATATCTTCTCTTTTATATGGCAGTAGACTAACTTTCAAGATCCTAGTTGATGACTAGTATTTAATTCCATTCATTTCTTCTTTTACATACTTATGGGCCTCGTGCACGTTGACTTACAAGTGCCCGCCGGTAACGCACTCCGTTTTCGTATCCCTCTGAAAAATGGGGCGTTAAAGAGTGGTATCAGAGCTCTAGGTTGATTTATGAAGACCTTAGGACTACTGCCATATGTGTGTATATATATACACAAAAGAACATGTCTACTAACAGTATTTTTTATTCAACACCTGTCCCTTGACTCCCTTGTAAGTTGAATATCTACTATATTCCTTTCTCATTTCTATTCTTGTTCAAATTTCAGCGAGATGCCACCTCGTCGTCCTCCTAGAGTTGGTCCAGCTCGAGCACGTCTGCACGGAGCTGGTCCAGCTAGGGCCGGTACGCAAGGAGTCACTCAACAGGATCCAGTTGCAGAGCTTAGAGATTTAGTTATAAAAGTTGCCCAGGCCCAACAGACAACTGCAGCAGTGCTGGAGCGCATGACAGGACCCCATAGACAAGAGAGACCCGGGACAGTATTAGATTTCCGTCAGCTTCGACCATCTACATTTTCGGGTACAGGAGGCCCGTTGGAAGCAGGGCAGTGGATCGTGAATATAGAAAATCTTTTGAAGGCTGCTAGGATTCCAAATGAGAGTCGTGTTGATGTTATGCAGATCCAGTTGGTGGATATTGCACGGATTTGGTGGTTAGCAGAGGAGAAGAGGCATGTAGGGCCTGTAACATGGGAGGAGTTCGTTGAGGCCTTCTATGACCGTTTCTTTCATCCATCGGCTCGACGTGAGATAGAGAGGCAGTTTATGGCTCTCCAGCAAGGAGATAAGACAGTTGATGAGTACGCAGCAGAGTTCGTCAGATTGAGCAGGTTTGCGCCGAAGTTGGTTGAGACCGAGGAGGACAGAGCTTATCGCTTCCAGCAGGGACTGCGTTATGACATTCGAGAGCATCTAGCATCGCAGGTCTTCGGTTCATACTCTGAGGTATACAGTGCAGCCTGTCGACAAGAGCAGGTATCTAGAGAGAAGAGACCTCAAGTTGCAGCGCCGAAGAGACAGTTCCACCAGATCGCAGGACCCTCAACTCAATATGTTGGTGCTCCTCTAACCAAGCGGCCAATGGGGCTTGCACCAAGCCAGATAGTGTGCCGCTTCTGTCACATACCAGGACATATGCAGAAGGATTGTCGGAGGGCACAGAGATTATGTTTGGCTTGTGGATCATCAGACCACAAGATATCCACATGTCCAAATAGACAGCAGGTAGCAGGTAGTACCAGTCAGGGATTCGAGAGATCAGGAGGCGTGTATCAAGCAGCACTTAGGCAGACAGTGACAGCACCACCAGCCCAAAGGCCCCAGGAACCAATTCAGAGGAGACCATTGGTGCCGCAACAACATGCTTTTAATAGAGCTCAGACCGGGAAGGGCAAGAAACAGGGACAAGTCCGATTGATGACGACCGAGAAGACTCAGACTTCAGGAGGGGTTGTGGCAGGTACGCTTCTCGTAAGCCGTGCTCCAGCTCATGTATTATTTGATTCAGGTGCATCTCATTGTTTCATATCATCGGATTTTGCTTTGCGTAACTCAATTGATTTTGTTAATTTATCTGTTGGGTGGGATATTAAAACGGAAAATGGTAGTGTTATATCTAGCCGAGAGTGTCGATTGTGTCCCGTGGTAGTTAGTAGCCGAGAGTTTTATGCTAATCTCTTGGTGATAGATAATGGTGGATATGATGCCATCCTAGGGATGGATTGGTTGAGTACTTTCTATGCAGTGATTGATTGTCGTGGCAAGAAGGTGATATTTCGAATTCCAGGTCATACCGAGTTTGAATTTCTTAGTGGAAGTAAATCCTTGGAGCTAGCTGGGCTCAAGGTGACGTCGAGAGGTGGAGTTCTTGATGCCATAGAGATAGGTGAGGGGATGATTCCAGTAATATCAGAATATTTAGATGTGTTTCCCGAGGAGTTGCCAGGGTTGCCTCCAAGAGTCGTGGAATTTACCATCGATACTCTTCCTGGTGCAGAGCCTGTATTCAAACCACCATACCGAATGGGTCAGAAGAGCTAGCAGAAGTCAAGAGACAGGTTGATGAGCTACTAAGGTTTGGATTTATCAGGCCTAGTGTTTCTCCCTGGGGAGCTCCAGTGTTGTTGACAGGAAAGAAGGATGGTAGCCAAAGGTTATGTGTTGACTATCGGGGTTTGAATGCAGTCACCATTAAGAATAGATACCCTTTGCCAAGAATTGTGGACTTGTTTGCTCAACTAGGCGGAGCTAAGGTATTATCTAGGATTGATCTTCGTTCTGGTTTTCATCAGGTGCGAGTTCGAAAGGAGGACATTCCAAAAACAACATTTAGGGTGCGGCATGGATATTTTGAGTATCTAGTGATGCCATTTGGTGTGACCAATGCTCCCGCAGTCTTCATGAGTTTGATGAACCAGGTGTTCGCACAATATTTGGATCAGTTTGTAGTGGTGTTCATCGATGACATTCTCGTCTACTCTCGGGGTAGAGAAGAGCATGCAGAGCATTTGAGGATAGTTTTACAGACTCTCAGGCAACAACAATTGTTCGGCAAACTGAGCAAGTGTGACTTCTGGTTGGACAAGATCGCTTTCTTAGGCCATGTAATATCTGGAGATGGTGTGTCAGCAGATCCCAAGAAAGTGGAGGCCGTACTTAATTGGCCGATTCCAAAATCTGCTTCAGAAATACGCAGTTTTCTTAGATTGACTGGATACTATAAGAGATTCGTACATGATTTCTCTAAAATAGCAGCGCCACTAACAAAGCTGACGTGGAAGGGGGAGAAGTACGAGTGGACCACGGAGTGTGATAGTGCATTCGAAGAGCTGAAGTGCAAATTGACTACAGCACCAGTATTAGCAGTTCCTAATGATTCAGGCGGTATGAGGATATACTGCGATGCATCTAGCAAAGGGTTGGGTTGCGTACTTATGCAGAATGGTCAAGTGATCGAGTATGCTTCCCGACAGTTTAGGCCTCATGAGCGAAACTATCCTACACATGATTTGGAGCTATCGGCAGTAATACATGCCCTTAAGATTTGGAGGCATTATCTATTGGGCGAAAGGGTAGAAGTGTATACTGATCACAAGAGTCTTAAGTATATCTTCACTCAGAAAGAGTTGAACATGATGCAGCGCATATGGCTTGAACTTGTAGCAGATTTTGACTTGGACATCCGCTATCATCCGGGAAAAGCCAACGTAGTGCCAGATGCCTTGAGTAGGAAGCCGATGGCTATGTATCTGACTCGACAGAAAGAAATCTTAAAAGACATGGAGATGGTGGAATTAGAAGTTCTACTGTCAGAAATGACAGCACAGCTCATAGAATTACGATTTCAATCTACACTAATTGATAAGATCAAAGAAGCCCAGAACAATGATGGGAGATTGAAAAGGCTTAGGAACAAGATGGAAGCGGGCAAGAGACCAGACATCTCAGTGCATACAGATGGCTCACTTCGTCTCGATGGTAGGTTGTGTGTGTCCAGAGGAGAGGTTAGAGATGAGGTGTTAGCAGAAGCTCATAGATCAGCATATTCTACTCACTCAGGTAGTACCAAGATGTATAGAGATCTGAGGCAACACTTCTGGTGGCCAGGAATGAAAAAGGAGATTGCTCAATATGTATCAAAATGTCTGATTTGTCAGCAGGTGAAGACCGACCATCAGAGGACTGCAGGTTTGCTTCAACCCTTACCTATTCCGGAGTGAAAATGGGAGAAGATAACCATGGATTTTGTGACGGGTCTTCCCAGAAGCCCGAAGGGTAATAACGCAATTTGGGTGATCGTAGACCGCTTGACGAAATCAGCCCATTTTATTCCTTTTAGGGTGGGCCAGTCGACAGAAAGGTTGGCAAAGAGATTCATGCAAGAGATAGTGAGACTGCATGGAGTTCCATAGCGGATTGTTTCAGATCGTGATACTAGATTCAGATCGCACTATTGGACCAGTCTGATGAAGAGTTTGGGGACTCATTTAGATCTTTCTTCAGCGTATCATCCTCAAACAGATGGACAATCTGAGCGGACCATTCAGACCTTAGAGGACATGCTAAGGGCTTGTGTGCTAGATTTTGGAGGTTCATGGGAGGATCATTTGTATATGGTAGAGTTCTCCTACAACAACAGTTATCATGCGAGTATCAAGATGACTCCATTTCAAGCTTTGTATGGCAGGAAGTGCAGATCACCCTTGTGTTGGGACGATATTGGAGAGCGCAGCATATTAGGACCAGAGATAGTCGCTCAGACGATAGACCAAGTAAAGGTCATCAGGGAACATTTGAGGGTTGCACAGGATAGGCAAAAGAAATGGGCAGATCATCACAGAAGGCCATTGGAGTTCGAAGTTGGAGATAGAGTATTCCTCAAAATTTCACCAATGAAGGGAGTTGTTAGATTTGGTAGAAGAGGGAAGCTCAATCCTAGATATATTGGTCCTTTTGCTATTGTCGAGAGAGTTGGAAACTTGGCTTATCGACTTGACTTGCCATCAGAGTTGGATGCGGTGCACAATGTATTTCATATTTCCTAACTGAGAAAATGCATTGGAGATGAGAACCGTGTTGTAGATCTTTCCGATGTGGAATTGGGAATAGATTTGACTCTTGAGAAGGAACCAATTGCCATCATTGATAGAAAGGAGAGAATTCTGAAGAACCGCACGTTTCCCCTCGTTCTCGTGTCATGGGATAGTCACTCACCAGGAGAATCTACCTGGGAGCGGAAGGATGATGTCCGGAAAAAGTATCCCTGCTTGTTTGAGTGATCACGTCAGGTATCTATTCATAATATTAATATCCATTCCCGTTTGCACATGCATATATATGAACTTATTATTGTATTTATTCTTGTTTCTCAAAAAAAAAATTAATTAAATTAAATTTAGAGGACGAAATTTTTTTTTGTAAGGAGGGTAGGATGTAACAATCTAATCTCATCATAAGTTACAATATTGATATCAGATTAATCCCAAAATAAATGCGTTGTGTTTGACTCATTTTTCTATATTTTTGTGATTTTCTTGAAAATTTTAAAATAGTCACTTAAAATAATATTATTTTAATCACCGATGGGTCCTACACATATTTTTACTAGTCTTTCTTCTTTGACTTGTAAAGAAGAAGTTTGATTTTTTTTTGGGTTAGTTTAATTTGAAATTATAATATTAAATAACTTTAATAACCTATTATTAGTATTCATTTGTCCTATGCCTATTTTGTTTTATTCACCCATACCTTACTTTACCATGACAAACCATCTAATCCCCCATATCCCTCCTTTATTATATCTTTTTCTTCCCTTCCTTTCATTTATTTTCTCTCCTTCATTTTTCATTTATCTCTTTCTTTTATTTTTTTTTACTCCAACTCAAGAGAAGAAAAGAGAAGAAGAAAAGAGAAGAAGAAGAAAAGAAGAAGAAATTATTTAGCCTCAATATAGGCTTACCTTCGCTAACCAATCAAGGCAAGTAAAATCACATCCCCTCTCATGTTTTATTTCTAATTCTAATTGTTTATGGTTAACTTAGAATCTTGATTTGTTAAAACTTAAAAACATAATATCTCTATACAAAAATCTCTATGATTATTCTAGAAAAATAAAAATATGATTTTTTATACTTTACCCTATGTTTATATATCGAATTTATCATTTTATTTATAATCTCTAATTCTTAAACTACAAGTTGTAAAGTTAAACTATATGTTTTACTTTTAAATTATAAAAATACTACCTTTATGAATATTCATCATGTTTAGATATACATTTGAATTTTCCATATAAGTTCTTTATATATAATGCAATGATTTTTAAATCATTTTTCACTTGCCATTAAAACATAGGTGTATATATATATATATATATATGTATGTATTCATAATCATATTTTAAAAAGAAGATTTCAAATAAATAAGTTTCTACATTAAATTGTTAAAATATTTCTTTCATACGAGATATTATGTTAGGTTATAATTCTTTCTATGCTAATCCATGTTTAAATATATATATATATATATATATATATATATATATATACATGTCTAAGATTTAACAAATTTGCTATTTTCCATACTATGAAATCATACTAGAATTTAGAAAATCAATATGTTGTTAAACTAATTGTTATAAAAGTGTTAAGCCTATTTAATTTCTATCCTTACAAATTTAGTACTCACTTGCCAAATGTGTTTATATGCATAATTGTATTGCGTGGTTTACATACATGATCATTATTTGCATAACACATTTTAATATTCTATTACTATCATACTTACCTTAACATATACATACTAGTAATTTGTACAACATAAATGAAATCATATATGTGTTTATATACATAATTGTATATGCATGATTCACATATATGATCATCCTAGGTATCTTTACATCTTAATACTCACATACGTATTTAGATGTATACTTGTATTTATGTATAGTTACATACATGATCATTTTCATAAAATTCATTCTAACATTCTATACTCCATCATACTTGCATAGACACATACATACTAGTTACTTGTACAATATATACGAAATTATGCCGGACTTTCTTTATTAGTACATACACGTCTTGATAGTGCTATGGATCTTGACTTGCCTGTTAACCTGATTTTGACATTCCATCATATTTACTTCGACATATACATACTAATTACTTGTACAAGATACATGAAAATATTTCGGATTTTCCTTGTTAGTATATACACATGTTTTGATGGGGCCATGGATTCTAACTTGCCTGTTAACTTGATTTTGACATGAACCACATCTTGCTTGTTACTAGACATGTATATGTATTAATCTTGACATGATTAGTTTATCATATTCCGGATTGATTTGCATGTAATATAACTTGAAATCTTGGGTTATGGGAGAACTAAAGGGTGGACAAATATTGTATCGTGAAAGGTTTAGGATAGGTTGCGCAACCGAAATAGGAGCCCATCCGCAGGGGCGCCCGGATGGTACTGAGCCATCATCTCTTGTTTAGTCCATGTTGATGGGACGACCGATTACTCAGTAATCGGTATCTGCTTGAGTACTTAGCGGCACGGCTGGTTCAGCGCCAGCATCTTGGCCGGATCACGGGTATGCACGGGTACTTTCACGATACGAGTCATTTCTTTACCACTTAGTTCAAAATATAAAATAAAATATGATATTAATCTAGACTTGATATGTATTAGTCTCCTTACTTGATATCGATCACATACGATACAGATCTATTTCTTCACCAATTAGTTCACCATGCATGTGCATATGCTTTTTATATCAATTCATATTTTACTTGTTAGTACATATTGTATGCTCCCTACCATACAAGTCTCTTTATTCACCATTAGTCTCCATACTTGATAGCATGTACATTCTTTCTTGATATCATTACTTGATCATTTAATATTTTCCACACATGCGCATAGTTTAATATCTACATTCATATCTTACCTATTTGTTTATATTACACGCTCCGTACTTCTTATTATTTTACTTGCCGGGTTTGACCCTGAGCTCCCTCACACGCTCAGGTACTGAAGATGTGAGCGAGGATCCGCCACTGCATGATCCGTACTTTCTATAGCAGACCGAGCAGCAATAGATTTATAGGCCTCCGCTTTTGTATTTTTGGTTTGGTATGTATCACCCCTTTGGGACTTTATTTCTAACTTTTGTATCAGTATTGTACTTATTGTTGCTTATCTTAGACATGTATATCTTCTCTTTTATATGGCAGTAGACTAACTTTCAAGATCCTGGTTGATGACTAGTATTCAATTCTATTCATTTATTCTTTTACATACTTATAGGCCTCGTGCACGTTGACTTACACGTGCCCGCCGGTAACGCACTCCGTTTTCGTATCCCTCTGGAAAATGGGGCGTTACATAAGCATAGAAAACATAATGATCTTACATTGCTTTAAACTTCGTCATTGAAAGATGAAGATTGTAGCTTGTTGATGATGATGACGATGTTAAAGAATCGACTATTTTGTACTCCTCTAATATCAAGAGTTTTTGTTGCAGCATGTCTTTGAAAGTGCTTGAATGATGAAGAAGTTTCCAATCAAACTCCAATGACTCCTTTTTCTCCCAGTTTTTCTCATAAGATTCTCCTCAAAAGTTATTCTTTTCAATCTCTTCAACTCTTTTTCTATATATAGCCCAAGTACGATCCTAATTCAACTCAATCTCTTTTACAAAAAATACAAATCCTAATCCAATATAATCTTATCTCAAAAATATATAAATTCTAATCAAATTCATAATTAATAGAATTCAAACTAGAAACCAATGGCGGAGATTAGATAGCTTAAAATATTATTTTTAAGGTCAAAACTCGAAAATATTTCCAGCCAACCCTTATAGGATTGGTTTTTTTATTTTGCAGTATTTCAATAAAATGACTATAAATTTTGCATATGAACTCCAGTTAAGCTAATCTAGGCACTATTCGAAGAGAATTAAGAGCTCCGTAACTTTGTAATAAATTCTGTCAGGTGATTCAAGTTGCATCGTTATCAAAAATCATAAATCACAACAACAACATATCATTCATTTTGTTAATGACCTTTCTATCAAACTTTCATCTCTGAACTCTGATTTTGCAGATCTTGGTATCTTTCCGAAGATAATCCAGAACCCTACAACTTTATAATAGATTTCTTCACTTTATCCTGTTGTATCATAATCGAATATTGCTTTAAAGTTGCATCAGCATATTATCGTTGATATCATTTGTTGCTTCGCTTGATAATTTTGTACATCCCTCTAACCTGCACTAAGTCCTTAAAAGTTGTAATACTAACACGTGAGTTTGTACAACAGTCGATCCCCCTGTGCTGGTGACCTACCCCCTTTCCCATGATCTACATGGTCATGAGGTGTTAGAGGATTAAATTTCTTATGGGGCTTTTGAGCACATTTATCTATCAAGTGGATGACTAAAGTTATATTGAGATCTGACCAGTGACTTTGCAACAACTTGATGAATGGGGAAGCCAGCTCGAAGCCCTATGAAATTTAATCCTCAACACCTTAACACTATGTAGATCGTGGGAAGTAGCGTAGATCACCAGCAAGGGGGATCAAACTGCTTGCTTTTGGCCTGCAGTGCAGATAATTTCATGGTTGTTAGCTCTCTTGCAATTTTCTAATATAAGAAAACTGGAGGTGAGTTGTCAGTGGTGAAAATTGCCTACAATGAGTCCAAAAACAAGTATATGGATCCCTTGTACCAGTGGTCTGGTCTGTCCTATTCCCATGATCTATATTGTCTTAAGTTGTTGAGGATTAAATTTTATGGAGTGTCGAGCTTATTTACCATTCCATCAAGTAGTCTAAAATTATTATATTCAGATCTGGCCAGTCTTTATAATCACTTGATTTATTAGTAAATGAGCTCGAAATTCTATAAATTTAATCCCTAACACTTCAAGATGATGTACATTATGGGAAGGGTTATGGATCACAAGCATGGGGATCAAAGTACTCTTTTTTTTTTTTGCCTGAGGTGCAGACAGTTTCCTGGTATGTCAGCTCACATCTAGTTTTTTAATTTGAGAAAACAGGTGGTGCATCTCTTGCACAGGAAATTATCTGTGCTGAAGCCCAAAAACAAGTATGTAGCCCCATGTGCTAGTGATTGACACCTCTCCCCATCGATCACGTGGTCTAAAATTGTTATATTCTGATCTAACAAGCGATTATGCAATCATTTGATGGATGGGTGACCTTATGCAATCACTTGATGGATGGGAAATTTAGTTCAAAATTTTATGAAATTTAGTTCTCAATGTCTCATGACCATGTAGGTCATGAGATATGGTGTAGATCATGAGCTTGGGGTAGTTCTTATTTTTAGCCTGCAATGCAGGTAATTTTCTGCACTTCTAGCTCATTTCCAGTTCTATACGTGTGTGTATATGAAATTTGGGATAAAATGCATACAGGCCAAGTTTGTAAGATCGAAGGAAATGCGTGGTTGGAATGTATATATTCAACACTAAATTATGTAGAAGAGTATAAAAGCAGGTCGGAGTCAAGCCTTCACTGGGGTAGTACACATCATATTATAGCTGCCCACTTGTGAATGTATGAGAGTAAGTAAAGGAATTAATTAAATCTTTTCTTGTAACCTCTATCATTTTCATGAACAACAATGCAATCCCCTACTCGATGTAATAGAGGAAGAACGTATTAGATTGATTAATGTTAGTCCGATTCCCTCTTCCTCTATAAAAAAAACCTAATTGCTCTCTCTTGCCGCCTTTCTTCTCTTCTTTTCTGATCTTGTGATTCAATTACTGGAGATTTAAAATTTCTTTCTCTAATTGTTAGTTAACTTCTTTTGATTCTTGATTCACTTTCAAATCATTAAATTTAATTTTGGTTTTGAGCTTCTTAGTTAATTTTTATTCATTCTGTAATATCTGACGTGCTTGTTTTAATTTACTTTCTAATTGCTCTGTTCAGTTAGCAAGAAAGGCAAGTTTTAGAAGTTACTTTTTTATTGATTGAATATTCGGAGAAGTAATTTTTTTTCTTAACTATGTAGTAAGTAGATAGAGATTGTCATTATAAACTTTTGTATGTGTCAAAGTAATATGCTTGGTAGGGGAGATGGTTTTTTCTTGCCGTAATAGTCAAGTAAATTTTCTTCGGCGCAGCTTTAAACTGTTTTTTTATTTTTATTAATGATTATTCTTATTTTTGGATTAGAATTTTGTTTGATTTGGTTCATGGTTTTTTTTGGTGTCTTAGGGCATTCTATTGGTTTCATAAAAAATGAGTCATCAAAAGTGAATCACCATCTAATTGTGATCGGTTTTTGGTAAGTTTTTTTTAGTAGAATTACCATCCTATTAAAATTTTATATTTTACCACTTTAAATTTATAATATATATCACCATTTCTATCAACTTCCCATTAAAATATTATAGCTTCCACACTCAAATTAATACATCTCACTGTTCCATATACAATTTACTAAATATTATATCTCACCATCCACATCATTCTTTATATTTATTTAAGAAGAAATAAAAGGTATGAGGCCCACTTTGATGAGTGGTGATTGGGATGAAAAATCACCAAATTTGGTGATTTTTGAAGGGATGCTTGATGTATGGGACTCACCTTTAGTTTCTGTACATTTTGCTGGTTCTGATAAGAATACTCTAACTAGAATTTAGATTGATTTGATGCCGACATCTTTTGTTGCATTAGAATATTTAACAATAGGTTTGCGGTTGTTGGTTGAAAAATCTAGATAAATTGTTGTGGTTTTGCATGTTTGTGCATTGACAAAAATCTGTGTTAGTCTTATTTCTGAATGTTTGTTATATTGCTGTGTGCTCTTAAGTAAGGTTAAAAAGTCCTTCTTTTTTATTCGAACTCTCCCTTGTGACAATCTGTTTGATTGTATCGAAATTTTGACTACATGCTCATGTCATGAAGTCTAGAGTTAAGTCTTTCTTATTCTATTGCTTAAAGTGTACGCTATGTTGCTTTCCCTCATAATTTTCTCAACCAGTAATTCCATGTCGTCCAAATTTTCTTATTTCATTGTTTTCCATTATTGGTTTCACTTTTTCCTGCATATATTTGTTTATTTAGAATGACTAACTAGCAAACTTTTATACAGTTAACAACCCTTAGGAGCACAATAATTAGTTGGGTTGCCTTTTACATATTCTCAAAGAAAATAATGGTTATGGGCCTCCACAACCATACCACGACACTACGGTTCCATGTTCAGGTATGTATTTTCCATGTACAATATTACCATTCGTGTCTCATGTTTATTTCACTTTCTTTTCCTCACTGGATATTTTGATCCTGCATTTGCTAATTATGTATATTATTTATGAAAATGATGATGAAAAGTATGGGAACTTTTTCTCCTCACAATGTTTTCTTTCTATGAGAATGTAGGTTATTTAATCATGGTACTTGTTGCAACATCAAGAAACCCATTAAATCAGTTTGCATGGTTTTTTCGAATGAAAGTTTAACGGACAATGTCTTACTACAACTTTATACTTCAAGGCATCAATCTAAATTTTGATATGTTGATAAAGAAACAGAATTTGAAACCTACATTTAAAAAGAAATAAGTTGGTCATTTTAGTGCAGAGAACCTTACTAATATATTGATTTAGCATGCGAATTCCAGTAGGGTCACATGTTCAAGTCAAGCTATAACTATCACAATCCAAGGAGCTCTGTGTCCTACATAGATACGAGAAACTTTCTCCCCTAATTATATGGAGAGGTTCAGAGGGACTATACTTGTATGAAAAATTTTACTTGTATTTGTTAAAATACAAAATAATTTCTCTCAACTCTCGCCATAATTTCGGAGTTTTGGTGCAGTGGAAGGGACTTCAATATGGTATCAGAGCAAGCCAGGTTCAAATCCTACCGGACCCACATTTAATTGTGGGTTTTAAAAAAAATTATACTGCTGCGTAAAACCCAGATTTCTGCCCAAAAAATGGACCTTCAACTTGTTGGAACGTGTTAAAATACAAAATAATTTTCAACAGTATTAACTTTTAGGAGGGACAATATTCTAGTATTATAGTAAACAAATCATTCTTTTTGAGTTCTCATATTAGGAATTTGTCATTGAACATGAAACTTTCTTGATCGTGTACCACATACTACCAATTCTTTCCACTTGTCTTCAGACTTTTGGTGGCTCCAAGTTTGCTTGTCTGAGAGGGACCAAGTAGTTCCAATGTTTTAAATATCGGCGGATATACTAGTATATCGGCCTATTTACCGGTTTTGGGATTAGAACAATATGATAAGGCTAATTTTTTATCGATTCTCGTCTTGAGCCGATATCAAGCGATATATATATCGGACACGTGACGATATATCGCCCGGTAAATGGGATGGAAAATATCGGTAAGATTAAAATATTATCAGATTTTTTATTTTTTTGGATTTAGACTCATTAAGCCTAACTCTTTAATACACGAACCCACTTACATAAAAATCATCTAATTCTCAATTTCTTATTCTCACCTAAATCTAATCTTTTGACGATTTAATGCTTCACTTTTTCCTCTTCCTCTCTACTCTCTATCTCTATCAAGTGATCGTATCAAAGAGGCGGCAATAGAGCCTTGCACCTATCTCTCTCCACTCGTAGCACTAACTATCGAGAGCTTTGATTCCGACAATCTCGTCAACCCTGATAACAATCCTCACAACCTGTGAGTCGATTGACGATTCGATACTTCGCTTATTCCTCTTCCTCTATGCTCTCTCTCTATATCAGGCAATCACATCGAATAGGCCACGAGAAAGTTTCTAACACCTCACTCTCCATTCCCAACACTGATTATTGAGAGCCTTGATCCTAACAACTCGTGAGCCCCGATAATGACCCTTCTCTCATTCTTTCATATAGTTCAGTTCTCCATCTCTCTTAAGCAAATCGCCCTTTCTCTTACTCAAGCAGATCCCCTCTCCTCCCGATTCGAGCAGATTGCCTCTTTCGAGCAAATTAGCTAAGATAAGTATCCTCTAAAGTCCTAATCTTGGTTTAAGTAGTTTAATACTTTATATATATGTAATAACATGTATATTTATTTACTAGTATGACACTAATATGACATTTGGTAGTTAGTGCCATATGCGATATATCGCTCGGTATCTGATATCCGGTATATAATTTTGATAATCAGTAAATTGCTGGTATCCAATATTTAAAACGCGGCCGAGTACCATAATAGTAGATCGTATTATTAAAGAACAACGCTAGACAAGTAAAGGTTATTACTTAAAATATGGAAATAAATTATTTTCAATCTCGAGCTATTGTAATTTCTAAACAATTAACATAAAAACACTAACTCAAGCTACTTGTAGTAATTCTAATCCTTCATCTGTACCTTGATATTTTCCTTAGTAGGCTATTAGTCCAAAGATCCACTTGTGATTCCCTATGAGAAGTGTTTGTTGCATCAAAGGAATACTTTCAGTAAGGAGGCAATTTTGTACATGTATACAATGGACCAAAAAGCAAATAAATTTATGTGTGCGTATGCGCAAGAGCATCATGCATCCTTATGCACCTCTAACTATCATCCAAGCTTTAAAACATCTTAATTCACACCTGCATTGGCCGACCATTTATGGTATCCAAGTTGTAATTATTGGGCGTATAGTATCGGCAATATTAGAAAGATCGGTAATATCCAACTCACATTATCGGGTATCTCAAAATCCAATTTGATATGTGTTATACATATCACTATTGGCACAACATTAAACCTTGCCTCATCTATACCTGATCATTTAAAAAGTATAACATTGAAGAATGCACGGAATTCATACTTCCATTCCTTCCTTTCGTCGGTAATTCATTGATGCTTAGTGTACCTTTAGTGTCAGATTTTATCTTAGTCTCACTTTGTAATGCCTCCATTTTTCGGTTACTTCTCAAAACGGAGTATGTTAGCTAAATACTACAACATTATCCTATAGGCAAAGAATCTTGGAATAAATCACTGCCCACACGTCTGGAACTAAAAGATCTCCTTTATATATGTTAGTCTTAGTCCCACATCGGTAGGATACAAGTATGAGGGGGGGCTCCTTAGGCTATAAAAGGAGAGCCCCTCCTCCCTTCCAATACACACCATTCAAATAGTCTCTTAAGATATTTGTATCTTCTCCTCTCTTGTAATATAAATTATTTTCTCTGTTCACATGGTATCAGAGCCAGGTTCTGTCTGAGTATGCTCTGTGGTTGCAGCATAGTCTGAACTTCCACATCAGAAAAGAATACTGTTTGGAGACAGTTCTGTCGAAGTATGCTCTATGGTTGAGTACTGTTCGGGTACTGTTTGAGTACTGTTCGAGTACTGTTCGGGAGTACTGTTCATCGCGATACGGTTAGGAGTTTCCATTCTGTTTCTTAGGTCTTGCTTCTATTTGAGGGTGTTTTACCTTTGGTGGCTGCTATTACATTTGGTTAGAGGATCTAGGGGTCCTCGTTTGCTCCGTTTGTGGTATTTTGGAATTTGTAGTGCTTTGGGATTTTATTGGAATTGTTTATTGCCTGCTTATTGGTTAATCTTCCATGGCTGAATCTAAGAATTCTGATATGTTATCTATGTCTGCAAAAATTACTACTTTACCATTAAACTGGACAAACTATAGTGATTGGAATAAAACTGTTAGGGTTTATATTTTGGGCATTGAGAAGGAAGCCCATTTAACTGATGATCCCCCTTCTAGTGATGAAAAACAACTTTTAACTTGGAATAGAGCCGATGCTCGACTCTTCTTTCAAATTCGGAATTCTATTGAACCACGGATTCTGTCTTCTGTTAGTCACTGTAACACGGTCAAAGAAATTATGAATTATCTTGCATTCATGTTCTCTGGTAAAGGGAATATTACTCGGACTCACGAAGTATGTAAAGGCTTCTATCGCTCTCAGCAACAGGGTCGTCCCTTGAAGGATTTCCTCTTGGACTTCAAGAGGATGTATGAGGAAATGAAAGTACTCATGTCTCCGCAGGCAGATCTCCCAACCCGTATCAAGAATCTAGAACTTCAGGCTATCATCAGTTTTCTTGAAGCTCTTGACCCTTCTTATGAAACTATTCGCTCACAGATTCTATCTAGTCAGGAGCTTCCATCTCTTGAAGATGTGTTCTCACGGGTTCTTCGGGCTGATAGTTTGGTTCGTCCGTCTGTTGATCCAGCAAGTGCTTTGGCTGGGCGTGGTCCCTTTGAATACAAGAATTATGGGTCAAAGCAGGGCACTAGTATTCCGTACAAGACTTCTGGCAGTATTATCTGCAATTATTGCAAGGAACCTGGTCACATTAAGAAAAATTGTCGAAAATTACATAATAAACAGCAGCGTGATCAACAGCGTGGTCTTGCTCATATTGCCCAGACACCTGATCAGTCTGATTCTGACCCATCATCTGCAGGGGCCCTAGCTACACGTACTTTGTCCTCTGGTCTTGCTACTACTTCCACGAAGTGGGTCTTTGATTCTGGTTCTACCGACCACATGACAGGTAACCATCATTTATTTTCATCGTATACCCCCTATGCCAGCTCATCCTCCATATTCGTCGCCAATGGTTCCTCGGTCCGTGTCCTTGGATCAGGCACTGTTAAACCAACTACATCCATTTCCCTATCTTCTGTTCTTAATGTTCCCGACCTAACATTTAATCTTCTGTCTCCCAGTAAACTGACTCGTCATTTGAATTGTTTTATCTCTCTATTCCCTAACCATTGTTTAATTCAGGATCTTTCGACGAAGCAGATTATTGGTAGAGGCTATGAATCTGGTGGGCATTACATCCTTGATAATCAGGTGTCCCGTTCTATTGCTTGTTCTAGTGGGTTGTCTGCCTTTGAAGTCCATTGTCGTCTAGGCCATGTGCCCCTTTCATCTCTTAAACGGTTGTATCATTAATTTTTGTCTGTGTCTACTTTAGATTGTGAGTCGTGTCAGTTTGCCAAACATCATCGTGTTCATTTGGCACCTAGAGTAAATAAACGGGCCACGTCCCCCTTTGAGTTAGTTCATTCTGATTTGGGGTCCTTGTTCAGTTTTGTCTCAGACTGGTTATCGATATTTTGTCACTTTTGTTGATGATTATTCCCGAAACACTTGGCTTTACTTAATGAAACGGCGTTCTGAATTGTTTGCTCATTTTCGTAATTTCTGTGCTGAAATTCAAACCCAGTTTAATACTCCTGTGAAAATCCTTCGAAGTGATAATGCAAAAGAAAATTTTTCCGCCCCATTCACTGACTATATGCATAGTCATGGCATTCTTCACCAATCCTCATGTGTTGATACCCCTGCTCAAAATGGTGTTGCTGAAAGAAAGAACCGCCATCTCTTAGAAACTGCTCGCGCTCTCATGTTTCACTCCTGTGTCCCTAAATCTTTTTGGGCTGATGCCGTGTCTACGGCCTGTTTTCTTATCAATCGCATGCCTTCGGCTGTCCTTAGTGGTGACGCTCCATATTCTGTTCTGTTTTCTACCACTAGGCTGTATCCTATTGATCCAAAAATTTTTGGCTGTGTCTGCTTTGTTCGAGACGTCCGTCCAAGTGTCAGTAAACTCGATCCCAAGTCCTTGAGGTGTGTCTTTCTTGGTTATTCTCGAGTTCAGAAAGGTTATCGGTGTTACTCTCCTGACCTCAGTCGCTATCTTGTGTCAACCGATGTGACCTTTCATGAGTCTTCTCTTTTCTTCAAGTCTTCGGTATTATCTAAGTCTTCCTCAGTCATTGATGAACCTGATGATGTTCTGGTTTATCGTGTCCCTATCTCACCAGTACAAGCTACTGTTCCGGAACCTGATATCATCGATGAAGCTGATGCTGCCCATATTCTATCTTCGCCAGTAACTGCTTCACCGACGGATTCCATTCCTGTCCCTAACCCAATTGTATTTGATTCTGCTGTTGACTCATCTGATGACCTGCCTATTGCCCTCCGAAAAGGTACCCGTTCTCATTGCCCTCCCAAAAGATATGCTGATTGTACTTATCCTATCTCCTCCTTTGTGTCCTACCAGCATTTGTCCCCTATTTCCTCTTCCCTTGTGACCACCCTTGAGTCCATCTTTACCCCTGCCACCCTTCACCAAGCCTTGACTCACTCTGGTTGGCGTACAGCGATGGAAGAAGAAATGATGGCCCTTGAAAAGGCTGGTACCTGGACTCTTGTTGATCTACCTTCTGGGAAGAAGGCCATTGGATGTAAATGGGTGTTTGCTATTAAGACTAAGGCTGATGGTTCCTTGGAACGGTTGAAAGCTCGACTTGTTGCCAAAGGTTATGCTCAAACTTATGGAATTGATTATTCCGAGACTTTTTCCCCTGTGGCTAAGCTCACTTCAGTTCGTCTTCTTGTCTCTCTGGCTGCCACCTATCATTGGGATTTGCATCAGTTGGATGTTAAGAATGCCTTCTTGAATGGTGACCTCCTTGAGGAAGTTTATATAGAGCAACCTCCTGGGTTCGTTGCTCAGGGGGAGCATAGGAAAGTATGCTACCTCCGTAAGTCATTGTATGGTCTGAAGCAAAGCCCCCGTGCCTGGTTTGATAGATTTTGTGGTGTGGTCGAGAAGTTTGGGTTAAGCCAAAGCAAGAGTGATCACTCTGTGTTCTACCAGCAGTCCGATGCAGGCATGATTCTTCTAGTAGTGTATGTTGATGATATTGTGATTACTGGAAGTAACATCTCTGGAATCTCAGAACTTAAAGTCTTCCTTAACTCCCACTTCCAGACAAAAGACTTGGGACCATTAAAGTACTTTCTTGGTATTGAGGTTTTGAGAAGCAAGAAGGGCGTCCTTTTAACTCAGAGGAAGTATGTTCTTGATCTCTTAAAGGAGACTGGAAAGCTTGGAGCTGCGCCGAGTAGCATTCCCATGATTTTGAATCCGTTCCTAGATCTTAATGATAGTATGTTTGATGAACTTCCTGATGACTTGAAGAAGAGGATTGATCCAGAGAAACTGAAGCCATTTGCATCTCCTGAGAGATATAGAAGACTCATTGGGAAGCTGAATTATCTGACAGTAACTCGTTCTGATATAACCTTCTCGGTCAGTGTACTTAGCCAATTCATGGCATCCCCAACAGTGGCACAGTGGGAAGCCTTAGAGCATATCTTGCACTATTTGAAAGGTTCCTCAGGTCGTGGCATTCTCTATACAGATTATGGGCACACTAAAGTCGAGTGCTTCTGTGATGCGGATCATGCAGGATCTAAAGCCACAAGACGGTCCACTACGGGTTACTGTGTGTTTGTTGGTGGAAACTTGATATCATGGAGAAGTAAGAAGTAAGGTGTTGTGTCAAAATCAAGTGCAGAAGCAGAATATAGAGCCATGTCACAATCAGTACAAGAAATTGTGTGGGTATTTCAACTCATGAGGGAAATTGGCATCGCCACGACATTGCCTGCGAAACTATGGTGTGACAATAAAGCAGCACTTCATATAGCATCAAACGCTGTGTTCCATGAGCGTACGAAGCATATTGAAATCGACTGTCATTTTATTCGTGACAAGATCAAAGAAAATGTTGTATCTACAGGGCACATATGATCAAACGATCAGCTAGCAGATCTTCTGACAAAAGCCTTAAATGGGACACGAGTTGAGTATCTTTGTAACAAGTTGGGTATGATTAATATATATGCTCCAACTTGAGGGGGAGTGTTAGTCTTAGTCCCACATCGGTAGGATACAAGTATGAGGGGGGGCTCCTTAAGCTATAAAAGGAGAGCCCCTCCTCCCTTCCAATACACACCATTCAAATAGTCTCTTAAGACATTTGTATCTTCTTCTCTCTTGTAATATAAATTATTTTCTCTGTTCACAATATAAAATTGAAGTTGATACATAGAAAGGTACATTGTTCTAAATATGAACAACAAGAGAATCAAAAGAAAGAATAGTGCTCAAACAAAAAAATATGAACACTATATAAAAAGTTTGGTTCTACCCTTCACTAGCATTCGGCCCGATCAAGTATGGGTTTTTGGACGGGGCATGTCCTCCTTCCTCATTGCCGTAACCTGGGTCTAGAACCTATGGAATTAATCCTAGCAAGTAACAAGTAAAAGAAAAGAAAAACATACTATCATAGTACTAGAGTAGGTGTCCATAAATATGCGTATGTCAGAATTGGTTGTGGTCATATAAACATAAACATGTAAGCATGTTTGAGTAAATAGACATGATTAACATGACTGATATGTAAAACATGATTACTTTTTTACATGTCTCGGTCCTCGTCTAATTCAATTATAGAAACTGTATTGATTGATAAAACAATGCTATTTTTCCGTTATTGTATAAGTGTTGTGCATATGTGAGACCCGGCTACACTCGCAATGGCACTGAACCGCGTCACCCCACAAGGAACTTCCTTTCACTCTCCGTATAGTGATATAGTGAATGACAATCATACTAGGGTATTAATTATCAATCGGTGATCCAGTATCACCTATATCGCTATAGTAAAACATTTTCGACCTTAATAATACGATAATTCTTATACGATTTGGTTCTTAAGCATCATATTGTTTCTCCTAAACCACGTGTTCACAATACACGATACACTTATAGTGGCAGCATGACTTAATTCGTTCATTGCTATGTACATGTTCATATATCATTACCGTTTCATCACTGGGCTATATACATATAATGTTCACAACATCACTTTTCCTCTTTATGTCACCATGTCCATCGTGTATCAATCATGCACGAGTAATGTGTCAGTTATCTTGTAAAGTTGAGTCATGTCATTAAAGAACGTCGCATACCATGTATCATGCATAATCAACATGTGTTCATGCAAATCTACAAATCGTTGTTTATTCCATAGTTTCTATAGTGCCAAGAAATCCCTATCAAAAAACCAAGGCATGCACCCTAAATCTTTGACTCACCAAAGTCAGTTCCATTGTTGGTTGGCAGTTCCTACTGCCATCTGTCGGTGATCCGGTACCTAGTGAGTACTGGATTCTAGCATCTAGTTCCATATTTCCACAAGGTTCACATTATCCGTAAATGCTTATTTCTAAGATCCTGAAACTATTTCAAGTATTAATTCTAGTTTAAATTTTAAAATCGTTATTGAGAATTGAAACCCTAATTTCTCATTTTTAACCAATTCATGTTACATTCACTTTTGCAGGTAATAAAATATGCAGCAACCATCTAGATGTTAAACAAAGTCTATAGGAAATTTTTTTACTGTCAACTATGAAAGTTGGACCGCTGGCTAGCTTTTGCCCACATTCATTGTTTAGAATATAGTTTCAAAAAATGTTATCATGTTAACAGCCAGGTCATAGAATTTCTTAAAACCTAGTTTATTTCTAATTTTGGTATAGTGAACCAGTCTTTAAGCTCTAATCCTCAACACAATAAGTATTAAAATGATCAAAAGTTATTTTCTAACCCTAGGTAGCATGAACAACTTGTGGGTAAAAGTTTATAGTCATCGGATCCCTTGAATAAGACCACTGGCTGATGGTTCTAACCTCTGGCTAGCGAATCCCTTGCTCTGATGATATAAAAAAAAATCCCACAACTCATTTACAGTTCATAGGTCAATATGCAATTATCAGAGTATCAACAACACACTATATGAAATTCATCCCAAACCCAATCAATTAATTTCTAATTTCAATTTCGAATAATCGATAAATATGAATCCTCTGCTTTCATAGATATAGTCAACTCATCATGATCAGACCCCATTTACATAATCTACGCATCAAACTAGGGTTACGGAATAATCTTCATGGTCGTTGCAAACAACCAGACTACTGGTTGGCAGTCTTAGCTACCAGGTGATGGTTTGTTCATGTCCAAACAACGTAAACTTTCGAAAATATCTTATTCTTCATTCATGTAGTCCAATTCCATGCTTAAAATAAAAAACCCATCTTTGTAATACAGTATAAATGTCCGAAAAGAGATGGAAAGGGAATACGAAGTGTTACTTGTTTAGCTTCAATTACCTAAAAAGATCACCTACCTGAACTTCCCGTCCTCTGATTCCTAGCTTAGGCTATAGGAGGGTGTGGTGAGAGAGAGTGAGAATCTTTGCTTGGATCTGTGAAGAGAATGAATGATTAAGAAATGATCATTTTAATACATGTAATTGAAGAGACATTATCCCCTCCTTAACCCACTCTTAATCACATAACCCCATGTTAGTGCCACTGTAAGCATGGTGATGACACCTCACCATCGCCCGAGCTGAGAGATGGGAAAAGGGGGGTTAATTAGTTTTTATTTGATTTTAATATTTATTTTCCGATTGCTACTCCTCACAAAATTATCAAATTAATATAGAAATTGGATTTGAATGAGACAAGTAGAAAAATTTACGGTATGTTTTTTCTAAGGTTTATATTAAAAGAGAATACAAAATACGAAACCGTCATCGGTCGACATTATGTATTTTCACTAATTTTTTGGATTTTCTCTGAAAATTTCATAATTATTATAAACACTAACCTCAAAAACGGAATAACATTTGGAGTTATACATTTTAAGTTATGTCTATCGAAAGTTGGTGTCCAATTTGAGCCCGTTAACCCTAATTTGGCACGATTTGTGTCCAAAAACAACTAGAAATATGGGGTATTACGGACTTTGACAATTTAGGGTGTGGTAAGAGAGTGAGAATTTTGATTGGATTTGTGAAAGGCATAAATGATAAATGATAAGGGGATGATCATTTTAATGCATATAACTAAAGAGACATAATCCCTTAATCCACTCTTTGCCACATAACCCCATCTTGATCCCACTCTAAATGTGGTGATGACACCTCACCAATGTTTTAGTTGAGGGATGGGAAAATGGAGTGTTAATTAGTTTTCTTATTTGAGTTTAACATTTATATACCGTTACAGTTCTATTCGACAATTTCTAAAAATTACCAAATTAATATTGAAAATAGATATGAGATATTCTAGAAAATTTACAATATATTTTATTGAGGTCTAGATTAATAGATGGAAAATACCGAATACAAAACAATTATCGATTGGTATTAGGTATTTTTGCCAATTTTTGAACTTTCTCCAGAAATTTTGTGAAAATTTCCAAAATAAAAAATATTAGAAAGATAATAATCTCGGCGACGGGATGACATTTGAAGTTATACATTTCAAATCATGTCATTGGAAGTCATTTTTGTGTCTGATTTGACCCCGATAACTCTAATTTTGCACAATTGGGTCTAAAGCAACTGGAAATATGTGGTGGCATAGACTTTGACTATTTGGGCACTCAGAGTAACAAAGCTGGATAAGTAATTGGAGAAATAACAATATGTGACTGGTCATGCATAAGCAGGATCGTCAGTAAAACGATCCAAAAATATAAAGTAAAATATATAAAAATAATAATATCTCTATAACATATAAAATCATGTAGAATTAAAATTAGAATATCTCATGTTGTAACACATTATGTGATTTATCATTACTCTTTCAATTAACGTATTTTAATTACGGTATTTGAAAATTTAGGAAGGTATAAACTTGCTGGTCTAAACGCATCCCCGTATCCCCAGAAAAATAGAACAGTAATTTGATCGGAGCCTACCCGATCCTCCCAAAAAGAAAAACAGTGACAATTTTGATCGGAACCTATCTCGTTCCTCCCATAAAGGGAAACAGTGACAATTTTGATCGGAGTCTATCCCGATCCTCCCAAAAAGGGAAACAGTGGCGCAGTTACATTGAGCCATTAAATTATATGAATTCTCAATTTTCCCCATAAACCCAGTATATATCAATTACAGTATCAATTGTTAATTTCAGTAAATTCAGTTCAATATATAAATTTGTGATAATCATTAAAGTTTAGTGTTTGATAATAATAACAGTAATATTAAGGAATAATATAACAGTACAGTGATTAATAATATATCATTAATCCTACATTATAAAGGTTTGGTATCTTATTAGGTCTTGTTTTCGATATTCATTGAGTTTCAAGTATATAATTTAACTTCAATTAAATAAAACCGAAAATATAAAAAAAAAGTATAATATTAGCATGTTTATGAGTGAGTCGGACTCACTTAAATCATATCTTTTGAATATAGTATAATTAATAACATGTTTATATTGAGTTATAAAACTCACCTTGGCCTTAATTTAGGATGAAGTTTTTGGCCTAAAAGATGAAATCTCCAAGGTTCTCAAAAATTCTCATTGGTTGAACTCTCTGTTCTTTCTTTCTCAATTTCTCAACTTTCTCTCATGTTTTGCTTCTTATTATTATTATTTTTTTTTTTGTAAAAAGTGGGTTTGTTTGGGCCTTTGTATAGGGGATTAAGAGTCCTATTCCTACTTATAGTAGGAAAGTGCAATATTAATTCTAATCGAATTTACTATCTTAATTAAAGATGGAATCCTATAGGTATTGAAACCAAATTTAAATTAGAATCCTAAAAGATATATAAACCAAATTTAAATCCGAGCCCTAATAGGTATAAGAATTAAATTTAAATTGTATCTACTTAATTGGATGAGAGTTGAATCCTATATTAATTAGGCTAAAATTTGGATTGGGTTTCTATTTAGATTTAATATCCAGTCAAACTATAATCCAATTGGTTAAAGGAAACCACTTAAATTATTATCTTAATTTTTCTATAAGAATCAATCTGATTTAATTAATCTTACTTGTTTTCTTAATCACGATTAACTAATTAGGCAAGTTGGTTTGGATACGGAGTGGGTGCTATAGGATCATAAATCTATTTTTTAAAACAAAAAATATTTTTAATAAATTATAAAATTGAAAAATATCTTTAAAAAAGTGGGTGGTGTCTAGAGGCAAGTTGTTTTGTATGCTGATTACTTAATTAAGAAACGTGCGTAGTACGAAAAACTCCCAGCATTCACACATTTACCTGATCGATATCTCTATGATGTCTAAATCAGTAAATATTTGATTTAGCTAATTGTAATTTATTCTATAAAGTATAAACTGAAGACTATGTTGTTAACAAACCAATAGAGCAGTTCAAAATATTATATAGTTATGATCCACATACAAATTATGAGAATGAGAAGTTAGACCTGACATCAACTATATTATTTGACACTGGTTGGGAAGGAAGTTGAATGATGAATATATATTCTGTTTCATCTATAAATTTGTTAAGTTGTAACTTAATCTTTTGCACATTATGAATGCGTGATGATTTGCTGGATCATACCTTATTTGTTTGATGGTAGATTCGATTCAGCACTGGACAATTCTTGTGACCATTTCCTGGATTTTTACAGGAGACAATTGAAACAATGATATTCCATAAATTAGTTTTTCCAGTTACATTTCGTCTTAGACAAAGATACCTTGTTATAAAATCGACTACAATATATGATATTAAATTTAACCTATAACAGCTAATGTTATTTTTACTTATCAATATATATATATATATATATATATATATATATATATATATATATATATATATATATATATATATTATATTCTTTCAACTATTTCTGTATATGTTATTTTGGTCGCAATCTGACGACCTGAGTGTGATGTCCAGACTTATCGATAGACATACCTGATGCAGGATTTGGTGCATTTTGAGCATGAAGGTCAATAGAGAACTAGAATATCTTGTTTGCTCTTATTTAGTTTTACTATGTTCTTTTTATTTTTTCAACTAAACTTCTAATCAATGAAAAGTCAAACTTTTGTTAAATATTTCCATCATTATTATTGATTATTATTGTGGCAAATGTATTGATATTCTATTGGAGGCTTTAGCATATTTAAACCGAATATGTTGCTGGCACTTGCTATGCGTGCTCGTATACCGTATATCGGGTGCGGGGTGTGATACTTTCTTTTCCATCCCTGCAACCACCAAATTTTTGACTTCTTTTATGACAAAATCATCTGAGGATTACAGTTCTCGAGAATTCTTTGCTGGCCAGGAATAAAAGTAAACTATTCGTTGAGTATCCCCAGAACAAATCATGGAGGGGAAATTTGTTTATGTTCGAGTCCCGGAGACTGGTTTAGATAATAACCCTGCCTACTAGCGTAACCATCGCAGACAAGTAATAGAAAAATCTTGACCAATTACTCCTAATCAATGTCATCCAAGTATCCTTCTATATTTTGAGTTGTATGGAAACAACACTATCTCAAAAAGAGTAAAAAACTACTTTAAAAGACACCAAAATTTGGATCTTCCATTGCAACTACTGATAGCTCTATCGGTAGCTATAGTGCTGGATACATCAATAGATGCTCTCGGATTGGTTTTTAATTTTGAGTTACTTGTAACTCTAGTGGTAGAGCTACCAGCAGCTCTACCTATAACTCTACCGACGGCTAAACCGTTTTAGTCATCTAGTACTTTTGTAAAATGGCTATAACATTTGCATCTGAACTGCGATTGAGTTGTTTTTGGTGTTGTTTCGAATATATGCTCTCGAGTTGGTTTTTAATTTTGAGTTACCTGTAACTCTAGTGGTATAGCTACCAGCAGCTCCACCTTCAACTCTACCGGCAGCTAAACCGTTTTAGTCATCAAGTACTTTAGTAAAATGGCTATAATTTTTCCATTCGAACTGCGATTAAGTTGTTCTTGATGTTATTTCGAAGAGAATTCAGAGCTTTATAATAGATTTCACAAACTGATTCAAGTTTAACTGATATAAAAAATGCTTGAATTTGCAATAGCTGCATCTCATCGATTTCGATCATCATTCTTGCTTGACACTTAGTACGACCATCAAAACTACACAACTTCACAAAACTTGTCATACTAAGCTGAGATTGTTATTTGTCAAATTTTGGGTTAGGGAAATTTAGTTCCCGCCAATATCTCACAACGGTAAGTGTAACTAAGGAAATACAACAGCAAGTTCATAAAAGAAAACAAAAATCATTATAGATTTCACACATTTGAGTTGTCATACTTTACTGATACAGTATTTGAAAATGGTACAGCAACTTTGTTACATTTAAATCTAATAGTTAAGCCTACAATAAAAGTAAGCTACATATATCCATTTTTAATAGTAAATGCATGACCGAAAGGTGCGATTCTGATCTTTTATAATCTTATAAATGTTATTATACATGAAATTTTTTCTTAAAATCATAAGCAGAGGGCTCATGGCACTGAAACTCCTGAGTGAGGATAGTAGCAGAAATAATCAGAACTATATATAAAGCATAAATGCAATCTGGTCTCACTGGGCCAACATTTGTGGTTGAATCAAAGTATTAACTATATGCTCATTATGCTATTTGACCATTTCAATTTGCCAAATTTCTGTGGAAAGCACTGAGAAATGAATTTTCTGTTCTTAGGTGTTAGCTTGAGAAATACCTACTCGATTTTTGACTCAGGTATACTTGAAGCTAGAATGCAATGTTATTAATCTTCTGAGTTCTTTCCAATGCCTTGAATGCAGAAAAATGCAAAACAATTCAAGAAGCAAAGCCATGTGAAAATATCGAAGCTGAATCATGCATTGTAAATGCTGAAAAAATAGTTGTAAAAATTGATAATTGTTTGATTATGAATCTAGCTAGCTATTTATCTTACATAATATTATCAATTTGTGCTATTGTATTATGAGTTTTGTAATGTATTTTCCGTTATATTGTGGATATCGATTTTGAAAATATTGGCATTTGTTCTTTTGTGATTTTTATTTCTTTGTATTGGCATTGTAAAATGTGCTCTTAGGCAAGCTTTTAAATATCGGCTATAGCAGATGTATTGGATTGGAAATTTTTATGGTGATTATCGTTATGGGGAAAATATCGGGATATTTTTTAAATATCGGTTGTCAATATCGGAATATAAATATACATGCATATATCATACAAAATAAATATAAATAAAGTAATTCATGTATATCTCATAAAAAAACTATATAAGGCATCATATACATACAAGTTTGGGATAAACAATATATATATATATATATATATATATATATATATATATATATATATATATATATATATATATATATATATATATATATATATATATATATATATATATTACTATAAATATATATATGGGATTACTATAGGTGAGCCGCCAGCTCAGGATATATATATGGGATTACTATAGGTGAGCCGCCAGCTCAGGAAAAGTTACATGAACTAGCGGCAAAACTGTAATGATCCAATGATTTTTCTTCAATTTTTTTTAACAATCACTATCTCTACCTCTTTAACTTATTTCGGATTAAATTTCATAAATTTTGGATTTCATTTACCCTTTCATCAAGTGCATACAAAATATTTTATTCATTGAAAACCGTTAATTTTGTGTTAGCTTGATGGAGGACCAAATCAAAACTAAAACCCAAGAAGTTGGGTATGAGTGAACCCTAGGGAGTCGAGATCATAATCCAAAAGAAATTTTTTTAAAAAAATTATTGGAGATAGTGATAATGAACTTCAACTCAGGTAACTTGCGTGAGCTGTCAGCTCATTTTCATTTCTCTCTCTCTCTTTATATATATATATATATATAAGTTTAGGATTTACTTATGTCGACAACCTATTACATTAGAAGAAAAGTAATTTTTCATTCAAGTTATAAGGATGATTTCAAATTGACACTAAAAACATTTCACTTTTTATTCATAACATATAAAACAAAGCAAAAATTAAAGCAAAAGAAAAAACATAGCAATTACTATTTTACATCCGTTATAGCAACAACCATAACGAGTCCAAGCAGATATTATGCTGCTATTTTTTTAAAAAATGTGAAACACTATCGAATTACTTATATCATTGCGTTTTTTGTTTCAAAATGCAATATCAGTTGCAATATCGATATTGCGGCCTGTTGGATTTGGCTGTTAATATTGAAGGAAGGCCATGTTGTTTCACAGGGGGCCCCTGAAGCGGAGAAATAACTGTCCTTGTTGACAGTCACGTATAGGTTGGGGGGTGTGGTGGCCGTAGCCCCCATGGTACGGTACATGGGTAATATTGTAATTTTGTCCGTACATTATTAGGATTTGCATATATATATATATATATATATATATATATATATATATATATATATATGTATTGTAACCCTATTTTTCACATAGTGAAATTGAGCCGCCACCCCGTGGATGAAGGCACATTGCCGAACTACGTAAAATCTCTGTGTTGATTTCTTTATTTCTCTTCTCTATTATTTACTATCTAATCATTGCGCACAAATCTCAACAACTGGTATTAGAGCGCCAAGTTCAGATGGCGAATTCTTCGATTGTAAAGTTCGATGTGTTGAAGTTCGATGGAACTGGAAATTTCGGACTATGACAGCGAAGGGTGAAAGATTTGTTGGCGCAACAAGGGATGGTGAAGGTGCTATATGGGAAGAAGCCAGAGGCTATGCCAGATGCTGATTGGGAAGAGTTCCAGACGTGAGCAGTGGGTACAATTCGGCTCTGTTTGGCGGATGAGGTCATGTATTACGTCATGAATATAAAGTTTCCGCCAGAGGTTTGGCTGAAATTGGAGAATTGCTATATGTCGAAATCCCTCACAAATAAATTGCATCTGAAGTAGAGGCTCTATGGGCCTAAGATGACGGAGGGGATAAATCTGATTCAACACCTCAACACGTTCAATCAAATTATTAGTGATCTGTTGCGACTTGACATCAAATTTGATGACGAAGACAAGGCAATGATATTGCTAACCTCTCTCCCTCTTTTATACGATCACTTAGTGACCACATTAACATTGGAAAAGAAACCCTCGAATTGGAGGAGGTTGCATCAGCCTTGTTGGCATACAACCAGCGAAAACTGAATTCTGGTAAAAGTTCTCAGGGTGAAGGATTGATTGTGAAGGACAACTAGGATCGTGGGAGAAAAATGGATAGAGGTGGTTCTAAAAAAGGGAAATCGAGATCGAAGTTCAGGAATAAGAACAAGAAAAACGTGAAGTGTTACAAGTGCAATCAGATGGCCCACTTTAAGAGGGACTGCCCAAATAGGAAGCGAGATGATGAAAAGAAAGGTAATGGGTCCTCAAACTCGGCTAGTGTTGTAGAAGGAGATATAGATTCTGGAGATGACGATATATTATCAGTCTCTATAGGTAACTCTGACAGATTATATGACTCTTGGGCTTATGCAGTCTCCACGACAATGGTACAAGAAGTTTGACTCCTACATGATTCAGATTGACTACAATCGTTGTGAGTATGATTGTGGTGTTTACTACAGAACTCTTGAGAATGATTCCCATATTTTCTTGATATTATATGTGGATGACATGCTCATTGCTTCTAAGAGTATAAATGAAGTAGACAGATTGAAGTCTTTGTTGAGCAGTAAGTTTGATATGAAAGACTTGGGATCGGCTAAGAAAATTCTTGGTATGGAGATCAACAAAGATAGAAATGTCAGAAAATTGTGGCTGTCTTAGGAAAAATTATCTGAAGAGAGTGTTGGAGAGATTCAACATGTCAGATTCAAAACTAGTGAGTACACCATTGGCAAATCACTTTAAATTGTCTACTAATAAGTGCCCAAAAATTGAAGAAGAAATTATAGAGATGTTAAAGGTGGCTTATGCTAGTGCAATGGGTTGTTTGATATATGCAATGGTGTGTACCAGACCTGATTTAGCACATGCAGTCAGTGTGGTAAGAAAGTATATGGCAAATCCTGACAAAGAGCATTAGAAAACTGTAAAGTGGATTTTTAGGTACTTGAGAGGTACAATAGAGTGTGGGATCATATTTAAGAGGCAACATGATGATGTTTCAGTTCATGGAGGTAGTTTAAGACTCTCATGCGTAATTTGAACTGCACATACCAAGATGATCGGGTCAGGATCACCAGATTTCGGCAGAGGCACCTAATTGCACATGCCTAGTGTTTGATTGGAGGCGGTTCAAGGCTCTCTTGCGTAACTTGAACTGCACATACCAAAATGATCGGATCATAATCACCAGATTTTGGCAGAGGTGCCTATTTGCACATGCCTAATGTTTGATTGGAGGCGGTTCAAGGCTCTCATGCGTAACTTAAACTGCACATACCAAGATGATCGGGTCAGGATCACCAGATTTCGACAGAGGTGCCATTTGCACATGCCTAATGTTTGATTGGAGGCGGTTCAAGACTCTCATGCGTAACTTGAACTGCACATACCAAGATGATCGGGTCAGGATCACCAGATTTCAGCAGAGGCGCCCAATTGCACATGCCTAGTCCAAGTGCTCATGTGCGTAACTTGAACTGGTGGATGGTTATACTCCTAGGGATCTGAACCAGATGTGACAGTTACTCTGTCATCATTCTGGTTTATTTTAGGCATAGTATTTCTTCAGAAATTTATCGTTGATCGGCATCATCATCCTATCGCCATTCTGGTTCATTAAGCGATAAGCTCCACTAGAGTATACCGTCTCCACAATAAACAGTCCTATCTACTTGGGTTCAAATTTACCCTTAGTCTTGTGGGTTAGAATCATTGGCCTTTTAATAGTCAGGACCAAGTCTCCTTATTTAAAGGTCCTTGGTTTAATGTTCTTATTGAACGTTTGCGAGATCCGGACTTGATACAACTCAATTTGTTGTTGAGTCCTGAGACGTTTTTCATCTAACGCCTCTAGTTCTTGCAATTTTTGTTGATGACGCTCTTCTGTCGTCATCTTTGTGGTTAAGCTCACTCTTAACGATGGTATCTGGATTTCGAGAGGCAAGACGGCCTCACTTCCATAAACCAAGGAGAACGGGGTAGTTTTTGTTGGGGTACGAACGGTGGTGCGATAAGCTCACAAACACTCTCCTAGCTTTTCATCCCAGTCCCGTTTATTGGAAGAGACGAACTTCTGAAGGAGTTTAATGATCGTCTTGTTGAAAACTTCGGCCAATCCATTTGCAGCGGGGTTATATGGCGTTGAAGCAATATCTTTGATTCTGAACTTATCTCAGAATCTTGAGAACCCTTGGCTGATGAGTTGCGGTTTATTATCATGAATGATCCTTCGAGGGATTCCAAAACGGTAAATAACATGATGCTTAATGAACTTAATCACATCTGTCGTTTTCACCTCTCTCATGGGCACGGCTTCGGCCCATCTTGAAAAATAATCGGTTATTGTAAGAATAAACCGATGTCCTCTAGATGACGGGGGAGTTATTGGCCCCACAATATCCATTCCCCATGCCTCAAATAGCCAACTAGCAATGGTATTGTGCAAGTATTCTGGGGGTTGATGAATAAAATTGGCATGTACTTGACATTCATGGCACCATTTAGCGTATGCCATTGCCTCTGTAATCATCTTCGGCCAGTAGTATCCCAGCCTTCTTATGCGGTCTCCGAGTTTTGGACTGGGCTGATGAGCTCCACACACTCCATCATGTGTTTCTCTCAGCACTTCTGCTTCAGCTTTTGATATGCAGCGTAGTAGCAGACCATCATTTGACTTCTTATATAAAGTTTGAAGTGTACGATCAAAGTAAAATCTCGGGGCCTTTCTCTTTCTCGAGGCGGCTTCCTTTGGATCCTCTGGTAGTATCCCATCTAGGGCGTAATCTATAAATGGAAATCACCAATCACGGGGTTCCAGAGTTAAGCCTGTCTGACACACCTCTTTGGTTTGGAATACCGTATCTGGGTGGAGTTCTCTGCTACTAATAGTGATGCTTTTAGCCTCACCCGGCGGGATCGCATATACTGCAGATAGTGCAGCAAGAGCATCTGCATAGACGTTCTCATTTCGAGATATATGATTGATGTAAAACAGTTCAAAATATCCTGCTAGCTCAATGGCTAGCTGATGATAGGGGATGAGAGCTTCATGTCTGACTTCATACTTACCTGTCATCTGGTTGACAATGAGTTTAGAGTCTCCATATGCCTTTAGATAGTTCACCCTCAGCTGCAGAGCTATTTTTAAGCTGATAATGAGCGCGTTGTATTCCGCCACATTATTCGTGCACGGTTCTGTTAATGAGTAACCGTTAGGCAGTATGTGTTTATGTGGGGATATCAGCACAACCCCCACTCCAGCAGCAGATCGTCTGGCAGTACCATCAAAGAACATCTGCCATGGTTGTTCTTTGTTAGTTGTGTTAATCTCTGTCGTCTGTTTAGAGTTAGACTAAATTGGATGATCTGTAAGAAAATCGGCGATCGCCTGTCCCTTCATTGCCTTTTGAGGAACGAAGTGTATATCATATGGCGATAGCAATAATGCCCATTTCGCCAATCAGCCGTTTAAGAGTCCCGGTTTTGTCATCAGTATTTTCAAGGGGTTAACCCGTGAGATGACATGTATCGTTTGCCTTGAAAGATAGTGTCGCATTTTCTGAACAGCGAACACTAGGGCTAAATATTCTTTTTTAATTGGGGTATACCGACGCTCGATCCCGATCATTGTTCTGCTTAAGTAATAAAGGGCGTGTTTATGGCCGTGCTTATTATATTGAGCAAGTAATGCTCCTAAGGCATCATCCATGACCCTTACATATATAAGGAATGGCTGCCCAGGGACCGGTGCCATAAGAAAAGGAGGTTTAGTGAGATATTATTTGAGATTGTCAAATGCCTGTTGACATGTCTCATCCCAAACGAAAGAAACCCTATTTTTTATGAGTCTGGAGAACGGTTAGCATCGCCCTGATAGGTTAGAGATAAAACGCCGGATATAGGTCAGTTTTCCTTGTAAACCCCCTTAACTCTTTAAGATTGCGGGGAGGCAGCATCTCGTTGATCGCTTTTACTTTTTCAGGATCAAGGAAAATTCTTTCTGAAGTGATTATAACCCCAAGGAACTTCCCGCTACGCACCCCCATGAAGGACTTGACAGGGTTCATCTTTAAGTGATGTTTTCGCATAAGATCGAAGACCGTTCTTAAATCATGAAGATGATCTTCTTTGTTCTTACTTTTGACCGCTAAGTCATCCACATAGCACTCCACCGTTTTGCGCAGGTGTTCTTTGAATATGATGCTCATCGCACGTTGGTAAGTGGCACCGGTGTTCTTCAATCCGAAAGGCATTACTGTATAAAAGTATACCCCCAGCGGCATTCTGAAAGCCGTATGCTTTTCATCATCCGAGTGCATTTTAATCTGGATATAGCCTTAGAAGCCATCCATAAAGGACACTCTCTCATAATCGCAGGTGTTATCAATCATCACATCGGTGAATGGGAGTGGAAATTTATCCTTAGGGCATGTAGCATTTAGATCACGAAAATCAATGCATATTCGGATCTTGCCGTTCTTCTTACGAACTGGCACTATGTTGCCACCCAATCAGGATGTTGCTCTTCACGGATGAATCCGGATTTTATAAGCTTGTTGACCTCAACAACTATTGCCTCCATCAACTCTAGTCGAAAACACCTTTGCTGTTGCTTTACTGGCTTGGCATCTTCTTTGATATTTAGCCGGTGTGTGGCAATCTGAGGATCAAGACCGGGCATGTCTTCATAGCTCCATGCGAACACATCTATATACTCCTTGATAAGAGATATAAGTTCCTCCTTTTCTAAGAGAGTTAGCATGTCGTTTATGAAGATGGGTTTCGGGTTTTCCTCCGTTCCCATATTAACTTGTACCAATTTGTCTTCTGTGGGCGGGTCACGCTGTTCAAAGCGGACATCCCAAAGAGTATTCATGTGTTTAGCCCAGGAATCATCTTGAACGTCAATTGGTTCCTCGTGGCTTTCTGGTGCGGCTGAAACCATATTTACCGTTAAAGATTGAAACCAAGCGCCGGTACTTTGATCCGAATCATGGTCAAGTGAATGTAAATCCTCATTGGCCGAAGAGCATTCTTCGTATTTGTGAGGTGATGAGGGAGGAGTAGATACATAGCCCAACCCCCTGCGAGTCTTTTGATAATAGTCTGGATTCTTTTCTCTCAGTCTAAACGAGGGTATGAGATTTCGTCGCCCTTTTTCAAAGTTTAATCCCGATTTCTGGGTAAAATTATAACCCATCTTTTCCATCATTTGTTGGGATTTCTGTTCATATAAGTGAAATTGAGGTGATGATTGTTCATCACTTTCACTGGTTTGTCTTTGTCGAGGTGATGTAATTACTTTGTCGAACATGATCGGCTTTTGGGACCCCTGTCGAGGAGGCACTTCAAAGAAGTGACCTTGTCACTTAGTTATTTTTGATTGAGAGAGGAGGGATGAGTTAAGTGGAAAATGATATACCGCCAGAACTTCAAGTTCGGATAGGCCATCCACTTTGGTGGAAGTACAAGATGCTTCAGACTCTGTAGCTACAGCAGACTCGTAGACTAACTTTATATTTTCATTGATAATTCACTCGTCCTCTACTACATCAGTTACTTTATTATCAAAACTCAAATTAAAATTTATGTGGGGATTGATTTCATAATCACCCCCATCGTTCTCTTCGGGAGGCTCGTACTCTGTATCCGTCTCGTTTCGCTTTCGTCCAACTTTTGAGGCTTGTTGAGGTTGTCGTTAGAGACTTCATGGGCTAGCTTGTAAAGCATAGCATCAGTGAAGTAGTTTTCCAGCCCTTTAAAAGGTTGCCTATCTGCAACTAGTGTCCGGACTTCTCCTTGTTCATCACAGTATTTCATACACTGGTGGAGAGTCGACGGGACTATCATATAGGCGTGGATACAAGGCCGTCCCAGTAAAATGTTGTAGGAAGTATTTGCGTCAATGACGTAGCATGTGACCTCTGTCCTCAAATCCCTGATTTGACATCGGAGTCGGATCTTTCCAAGGGGACAGCTATTATTGGCATTAAACCCATATATTGTAGTATTAGTTGGTGTCAGGCGATGGGGAGAAATTCCCAATAACTGCATCAACCTTCTGGGAATGACGCTTAGTGCAGACCCCGGATCAATCTGAATACGGTCCATCTTTGTGGATCCGACATATCCGGTGAAATATAAATGCCTATTGTGCTTTATATTTCTTACCTACATATCCTCTTGAGAGAAAGTAATCCGTGGGATCTGCCTCCTCACTTGATGACAGCGGGGACAAGAGTCCTGTTCTTGATCAGCCGGCTCGACAATCTGAGCTAGGAATGACTCAGAGTCTGCCAGGGCTTCTCTCAACGCCTCGCGAGTTGATTTCGATAATCGTAACAACTCGTACAGCATGACTCGAGCTGGAATATTAGCCAGCTGAGCTATTATGTCAAATTTGAAGGTAGCGTCCTGGACTCCTTCATTTTTTCCAGGATTCTTCTGGAAATGAAGCCCTTTCTGCTTTGCAGGCTTTGCGAGTTCCCCGTATTTATCTTTCGGGTTTACTCTGGTGTAGTCCTTAAGATATGTTTTACCCGATCGAGTGCCGAAAGGGCCTGCTCCATCTTGATGAGTGGTCATAGCCTCGGGCTCTCCTTCAGAGTCTGTAAATGCCTCTGCAATTATGTATTCATTCTTTATTTTTACGGAAATAGTATTGCTAGTCCGCTTTTTCTTTTGACCCTCTGAGGTAGTCCACTGTTCATCCTGTAGTAAATCAGGGTGGACCCACATGACTTCCCTCCTTGGAGTTATTACGGGGACAAGTCCTTCTTGTGACTTTTTATGCGGGTCATGGTTTTTCGTAGCAAGCTTTCCCTTTGGTATTGGGGTCATCCCTGCGGGGAACTCATGGGTTCCAACCACTAGGGTTGCCATATTGGCAGTGACCTTCTTTTGTTCCTCTTTAAGCATCAGGACTCCAGCTTCTATTAGTGCTTGCATTCTGTTCTTCAGAGGGTAACAATCCCTGGTAGGGTGTCCGAAATTCCGGTGGTAGAGACAATAGTTGGGATCGTTGGTTTTACCAGCGTCATCCAGTTTTCTATTCTCCGGAAGTTTCAACATTCCCTTTCTGAGGAGCAGGTGAAAGAGTGTAGGCGTTTGCTCTGCCTTAAAGGTATAGGTCCTCTTTTGCTGGGGTCTATTTTGTCTTGCGCCCTTTTGATTTTGGGGCCTTGGGTTCAGAGGATTTGTCTTCTGTGGAGCAGCCTCTGATGCCATTGCCGCTTTTTCTTTATTCTTATTATTATTATTTTGGGTGTACGGCCTATTATTTTCAGTATTTCTTGGTCCACGAGACTCTTCAACTCGACGGATCAAGTTCTCGGCTTGCTCTCTTTATTTGAGCAAATTCCTCCATGTCTTAGACTCTACGACCCCCATTTTTAGGAGCACATTAGTCTTAAGATTATGTTGACATGTCTCTACCAGAGTTTCTTGGATCATTCCGTATTTGCAATGCACGGACTTCTCCCGAAACCTTTCTATAAAGTTTTTTACCGTTTCTTGTTCCCCTTGTTTAGTTGCAAGGAGGGAATGAACCGTAATTTCGGTATCATCCTCAAAGAAACGTGTGAGAAATAGTCTTTCAACATCAAACTAGGTATTAATAGTACCTGGGGGCAGCTGCATAAACCATGTGAAGGCAGGCCCACGCAAGGTACTTGCAAATACCTTGGTCATTACTGGGTCGTTGCCCATTAAATTGCCTGCTTGGGATAAGAAGTAGTAAATATATTGACTAGGAGATCCTTTCCCGTCATACGACTCTAATTTGAGTGGTTTATATTTTTCAGAGTATGGCGCCAACTCCCATTCAGGTGTATATGGTCTTGAGATGCCTGATTCTTTCAACTCTTTTTTGTGCATTAGTGTTTCGAGTTGGCTTTGTAACTTCTCTATTTTTTCTTCATGTGGATCATGAAAAGAATACTTATCCTCATCTTAATGCGTCGAGTGGGCTTTTTCTTCTTTATCTTCTTTGTTCATTTATTGAACGGAGTTTCTTTTCCCTTTTTGACGTTATCCTCGACGATTTTTTGGGTATTCTAGACCACTTTTGAGAGCATCATTTTAAGATCCTCGATTGTCTTTTGTTGCTCTCGAATCATTTGTTCTTGAGCTTCAAATCTCTGGTCGATATCGTCAGTTCTATTCATCATATATGATACTGACTTCAATTTGGATGATGCTGAAAAACGAGGAGAGGCTATTGCCGAGTTTTCACTATCGTCATCATAAGAACCTTTCACGAGTTTCTTATAATTTCGGGCTGGGATAGCGCCTGATTTAAGCCGGGTAAAGTGATGGGGTTCTTCATCATTTGATTCTGAGTTATCATCTCTTTCACTGACTTTCTTACCCTTACCGACCATGTTGGAAGTTATAACTCTCCATTCTTCTCGGAGAGTAGCCTTTGTTTTCTTAGCAGGATTTATGTCTGACTTATTTAATCGGTCAAACACCGATACCCTGTTCTTGCTGTAGCAACAATTATCGATTACAGCGGATACCGCTGTCATAAGCTGTTGGCAGTGACAAGTCGATTCAGATTGAACTTGTTCTATACTTCTCTTTTTAGTTAAGTACTCCATGAGGTCAGTGACTTTAGACATGGAATTGTCGGACCCATTCAACTGTTGAGAGGGTCCAGAAGTCCATTGAACCTTCTTGAGATTACTGCAATCCAATTCTGGTCCATTAGTGTGACGATCAGCCCTGATTTGGTATTCGGGTTGATTTTCGAAGAGCTGAGAGATAGCTTCGCATTTTGGAATGCGGGGCTGAGAAATAGCTCCGTGTTTTGCTACGCTAGCCTTGCGTTTTACGCTGACTTGGCGTTCCTTCAGAAGTTTATCTTCTGGAATTTTAGCACCGCGTGGAAGAAAATTTTTGTACGCTGGCTTACTTTTGCGATTAACGCAAGTCACAACTTCGCGTCTAGCGCGATTTTTACGATTAACGACAATTTGCCAATCATTTTTGCGATTCACGCGGAGCTGAGGAATCTTGGGTTTATCGCAAATATTACTGGCTTCGCGTTTATCGCTAAGCTCAGTATTAATCTCGCGTGGAGAATCACACGCTGGCTGTAAGGAAATTTTATCCTTGCATTTATCGCAAGTGTCAAAAATCTTGCATTTATCGCAAGTTGAACTGGCTTCACGTTTATCGCTAAGTCCATAATAGCTTCGCGTGGAGAATCACACACTGGCTTGTCCTTGCGATTAACGCAAGTTGTAGCTTCGCATTTAACACGATACTAACTGGTCTTGCTATTAACGCGAGCCAGTTTGCAAGGGATCATAGCCTCGCGTTCAATAAAGTTAGCCTTGCGTTCAATGCGGGCTTTGAGGGCCTTTTGCCTAGCTCTCTGATTTTTATTTCGGAGTTGGATTCTGGTCAATCCAGTTCCCATACCTTCTTCAGCAGTAGAGAGGTCATCCTCTGCTAGGATTTTCTGCCCAAACAATGGCTCTATGGCCGCGGTCTCCAAGGATCCCCGTTCATCGGTAGATACCTTTTTACCCGTTCCTCGGGTATTGGTGTGCACGCGACGATAGTGTCGTGTTTCGTTCAGGTTACCTGATTCAGAGGAGAGATACTCCTCATACTTCTACTGGTCGATTTTCACAACCAGCATATCTACGTCGGATCCGATCCTATCGATGTCAGATTGTGCCACGATCTCTTCTTCGGTGAAAGAGACGTCTCCCACTGTGGTCGCCAGTTTGTTCGCAGCAGAATTTTGTTGCTTTCCTTTCATTGAATACAGCTTAAATTACAATGAAAGAGAACAAGAGAAAAAGAAAGAACAAACGAGAGGATTTATAGGATTTATAGTATATCGCTCTCTTTTACAATGTAAACATGGGATCTGTGTGGCGATGGGATCTAACTAGTAGTTCCTTTGGACGATCTGACGACGAACTCTTCTCTTGGAGATGGCGGCCGACTGTAGAACTGATCTCCTCTGGTCTTGATTCGTTCAAAGCTCTATGCGTAACTCGAACTTCTCCAAAACTCCAGAAAAAGATTCCTAGGGCTTCCTCAAAGGGGTATTTATAGCTTTAGGATGATATGAGAGTTTCAATCTAAATAGAAGTTGTTTCCATCAAGGATTCCAATTAAATATCTTAGTTTTGATTTAAATCTCTTGATTAGAGTTCTGATCGGATTTAATTTGGGTATTTGGATAAACCCAAATCATAATCTCAATCAATTTGAGATTCTGATTATCTGCTCACGCAGAACTAATCGCATCAAAACGCAGAGCTAAGAAACCAGAACGCGGAGCTATTGATTAGCTCCGCGTTTTACTCAAACGCGAGGCTAAAATAGCCAAACGCGGAGCTATGGAGTTAGCTCCGCGTTCTGTTGTGGAAAATCCTATTTACTTAGAAATTTTCACTGCCAAAACTCTCTATGAGAGCCAGCATCCTAGGGTTTTTTATGCAATAAACCTTTCCAACCGAAGACAGTAGTTTCCAAAGGAGCACACCATTTTTCCTAGTAAGCCCACTTTTCAAGAGTCATCCGGACCTAAAATACACTAGATAGTGGGCTCACTAGGAAAAGTGGTGTGCTCCTTTGGAAACTCCCCCGAAGACTTGTGTAGGTAGTCCAGCGAAGCTTCTGAAGAAGGGTAGCTTGGGAACAATCCTCTGATGAGAAGACACCCTTACCATCTCGCCCAATCAGTTGAGCATTTTCTCCACAACCTTGGTATGAAGGGAATGGGCTCTTCTTACAAGCTGTCCACCCATGATCCTTGTCTAGCTAGATGATTTAAGGAGTGTCACTCTTATTCTTCTTCCTCATCTCCTCTTTGGATACAAGAGCTGTTCTCTTTGCCGGCTTGATGACAGCCAGGGAACGCTCACCCACACCAGTGTGGTCAAAGTACGCAGGTGCAGTCTTCTTATCTTTATCCTTTTTCTTCTCCAAGTCAATTAAGTGGAGAGCAAAGATAATTTTCTTATCCCTGTTCTAGATATTGGAATTTTTGATATCTCTAAAATGATTAATCACATTTTTAGAAATTGGATAGGAAAAATCCAAAATTACAAATTTCTCATTTTGAGGAGGAAGAGACAAAAGAAAAGGAAAGATAGACTATAATTCTAATTCATCTCTTCAACAAGTCTAGTAATGAACATAACTGTCCTATCATTCCGATGTTAATGTATTATTGTATCTCTCAGACCAGGATGACATATTCTTAAAAGGGAGAGAATGTAATACCTCTAACTTGAATATTCTTATATCGAATATGAGAAAAGTGTTAGTGCAGTTTATAAGAATTCGAATTAATCAAAAACGTAATCATAACTAGTCTTTTTGAGTTAAAAAAAAAAAATTACTAGTTAATTATAAGCTATTTAATTCCTATTATTCTACTTCATGTTTATCATATTCCTATACAAATATGTTGTTTGTGCTTCACTGCCAAGCTCTAAGTAGGAGGCATTACAAGTCGGGAGCTTGAAGCTTCAAGGTTGAAGATGAAGGGGAAAAGGCTGTGATATTTTTTTCAAACAGAATATAATAGTAGTGGAAAAATTCTCCCAAATGAATGAATTAGAATTTATCCTCAAATATGGATGCAACTTTTAGGAGATAATATAACTACTTCGCCAATCAAATCATCCACATGGTAGGCAATTCACCATAATTGTTTGCTACAAAACTGCCTTTTAGATTTTGAAAAATGTTCACCTTTTCTAGCATCATTTCGAGAAAAAGATGAGCACAAACTATGCCTTGAATGTCAGGATTACATCTCAACCACTCGCCAATTGAATAAGATGATGTGCATTGAATAAGATGACGTGCATTTAATGCACTAGATTAGACATAGATCTCATTTTTGAATAAGCCAATATTTGTTTTTCAAGTCATTAATTAGGTTATTAGAATTGTTCGCCTTGCTCATTCTGATGGTTGAAACCTAATCCCAAGTCAACTCGGAGAAATTTTTTTTGCACAATAGTGAATTGCGAATTTCCTATAGCATGTCAAATAATTAGCACGGAGAAGGCAGATGTCCACTCATTCATTAAGTGCCTACGGTGAGACACAACTCACAACAAATGAAGGGGGTGAAGGGAGATCGAATTCCTTCATGTAACCCATGGAAGGATGCTAATATGGGACTTCTATTCATGTGAATATAGCTAAAAATAGGTACCAAGTAGCCTAGTGTCAGATTTAAGCCTTCGGGATAGTTAAACAAACTTGACACATGCAGGTTGATTCCCGTATATCTTTATAGAAGGACATCAATATATATCCTCTACTAATGTAATATATTACTAACGTGGATAAAAGTAACTTAGTTCGGCAATAAGTTCTCAAGACAATCAAAATCCATAAATACTTATGGAAGGGCGTGGCATGAACATGGAACCTTTGTTCATATCAAACTCTACTTAAGATACCTAGTGCTAAGGTTTAAATTCTTTATGTTGCCTATTCTTAAAATCCTTTGGTGATATCAAATTGCTAAGATCTATCTTTTTAAAACTGTTGTTATCTAATCTTAAGGCAAGTATCGAACTTGCCAATATTTGATTTAAACAATCGACTTCTATTTTTCATACAAGATTAAATAATTTAGAGAATCACAAAATTTGCTCACTCTTAGGTTGGTGTCAAAGTTATTTTAATTTCCTTCAAAGTACGACAAGTTGCTAAGTTAGAATTTGTTTTTTTTTGGATCCATGAAGTTGTCATGGATATACCTCAAGAGCACATTGAAATGAACTCAAGAGTAGAGGACTATTATTATTTCAAAAAAAAAAAAAAAAAAAAAAAAAAAAAAAAAAAATCTGCCTAAACCTAAGAATAAAAAGCCAATTAAGCAGATACCTTATAAATATATTCAGGCCCATGAAGATCTATTTAAAGATGATCCAGTCCAAACACGACTTCAAATATTACAATCTTATCATTTGACATCTCGGAGACTGTTATTTAAAATCTACAAGAGCTGTATCTCTAAAGAATCAAGCTTCTTCTCAATAGCACAAGAAAATCTCTAGACTTCAAAATTTATTCTGACCGGAACTTTTACCTACTTGATGATTTTCTAAATACACTCTTTTCCCATGAGAAAAGGAAGAGGAAAACTCTGTTAACGTTCATCCAAGGATATACCCTTGAAGATCTTCCAAGTTAAACCTCGTTATATCTATGTATATTTTCTCTTTCTCTGGTCTCTGATTTTGTTACTAATAGTTTTATTGCAGGTTGTGATTTTCCATACATTTGCATCCTGATTTGAGTCTTGCTCGAGTCCACACTCCTGATTAGCTCTTGAATTCATCCAACTATGTTAGTCGATAATTTTTTGTATCAACATAATGTAGTTTAGATTATATTGTGGATATTAAATTTTAAGACATTGTTATTTGTTCTTTTGTGGTTTTTATTTCTTTATAATAACATTCTAAGACATGATCTTAGCAACATCCACTCACAGAATATTACTACTGAATTAAAATCTACTATAGATTGTTGGGTTTCATAAATTACAGCATATTACACTAGTTCTATAAAATTCATGGGGAAAAATTAGGAACTAGTTACGGATTACTACTTAATTAAAATGTAATAAAGATTTCAAGGTGAAGTTAGTACACATTACTACTTAATAAAATTTAGCATAGATTATTATTAGGTTTACATGACCCTACTTGGTTCTATCCCATTCAATATGCAGAGAGGGAGACAATGACTATAAGCACTACAAAATTATATTGCTCCCTATCTAATGTGAGACTAAAATAATTTCCGGGACAATTTTAAAAAACACGAAAAACATACAAATCTAATAACCAATATTTTACTTTAATGATCCAAGTTGAAGTTAACTCAATAGATTTCTTGTTTGTCTCATTTCTTTTTGCTGATGGTTAGTTACGTACTGAATTGAGAGAAGCTGAGGAGGAGAAAGATATAGAGATTGAAGGAGGAAGAAGGTTCTTGAGAGTAGAGAAAAAACGGTGTTACGTAGATAGCACCAGAGAAAGAGACGCTATTTTTGGCATTTCACCAATCACTGGTAACAAGAAGTATACTCCAAGTGGAGTTAAGTGGTACACATTAAACATAAAAAAGATAGAGAAGTTTTTTTTTTTCGAATTTATCCCCTTTTCGTGATACCAAAATTAATACACAATTAATCCATTTACCTAGAATTTAAAAAGAGAAGAAACTATTGGGCAAGCCCTTTATTTTATTTTATTTTATTTTTTAAATTTTTTTTGGCTACCTACTAATTAGTGGTGTATATCTTTAACCTTTGTTATTCATTAACAAGAGGAAAAGAAACGATGGGTTCATTTTCAAAGTTAAGAAAATACCAAATATCTTCTGTTTGAAAAGAAACCACAAGATATTGAAAGAAACATGGAACATGTCTTTTGAAACTCAAATTCATAAATTGCAAATGATGGTATGAATTGGGGGGTCTTTTTGTATGGTGTGCATGACGTTATACATGATTTCTAGTTAGTTTTATGGTGTTTTTACACTTTCATTGTATTTAATTAGGTTTGTTGATACGTTTGTAGCTTTATGTAGAAACATTTACAAGGTGGCGAAATTTTGTTAATCTTCTCTAATAATAATGCTTAGCAAATGATTTATCATTTATACTTTGATAAGCACATAATAGTATGTGAGATGGTGGAGAAAATCAAATAACTTTTTCAAATGGTTGGTTTGTTTAATAATGATTGATAGATTTATTTAGTTAATGGCACGCTTTGTATAAAATAGTCAGTTGCATCGAAAATATTTATAAAATTCGATTTCAGTCAAAAATTTATGTAAAACAGTGGAATTCATTTGGATAGTTATCATCAATGTTCCCGATTTACTAACGTCAAACATTAAATACAACCTCATTTTATTTTACTAAGAATCAGGAGTGAGTATCAGTCGGTTTTAGTTCGGTTTTTGCCAATCTTGACAAAACTAAACCAAACTGATTAAACTGATTAGAAATGGGAAGCAAAATCAAATTGAGCTAATTTAGTTTAGTTCAGTTCGATTAGAACCGAATTTTAAATAAAATTTATTTAAAAATTATAATTATAATTTTTTGTAAGTATATATCTTCAAGATATCAAGTTTGTATTAAATTTATTATCTATATAGAGAGACATGTTTGTGTATAAATATATAATTTTTAAATAATTCCATCAGTTCGGTTTCAATTTTGAAAGCTAGAAACCAAAACACGACCAAATTATTTCGGTTTTCGGTTTAGTTTTGCTTATTCGGACCGATTTCGGTTGGTTATTTCGGTTTTAACCGAACTCTATTCATCCCTACTAGAAACAATATAAATTTAGATGAATGAAATTTATTTTGCATAAATACTATGGACAACGGTACGAGAATTTAGATTTATATTATTTCTTCTTGAGTTTAAATCTTTAAATTAAGAAAGAAATTTTCTTTTCGTGAACTCAGAAAAATCCGATCGATGTTTAAAAAAAAATATCCGCTAAGTTCAGATACCAATTTATCTGCCGGAGTTGGGTTGGATATGGTATACAACAATATGCATGCAAATATATCGGAGTCGGCCGATCGAAACGGCCAGTCAGTCTATCTTGTGATCACCAACTATGAATCCCATTAACAAGAGGCCACTCCTAAGTATCAATCTTAGAGGAGCTATGTATATGTGAAGGAGAGAGATGGTGGATCTCTCGCTTCACTTCCACATGAGTCCAAGACCCTCACGAAGCACAATGAGAGATGGGAACAGTTGGGTCCAACTCCAATACTCCTGTTCACCGGTAAATGGTTGAGTCAGTGTCCTCTCACTGGTCAAACTGTGCCAAAACCCCATTGAATAAAGTACTAGCACAAGAGAACAGGCCATAAATAGACACTGTGAGTCGACAGTTGCTGCTCCCATGCTAAGTGCTGAATATTCCTGCTTCCATATTAAACCGCATTCAATTTGAATCCCATTATCGCCATCCATATATAGCGGAAAAGGAGTAAAGAGAGTTGACTTCTTCTCATGCAAAACCCTAAATTCTGAATTATTAATTGGAGATTTCACTCTTTTACTGATGGTTGATAATCCTCGACCAGAAGAATATATATGATCAATTTGATCGCTCCATTGAATTAAAAAATTTTAACTTGGTATATTCAAAATTTTAAATTAAAAATAAAATAACAAAAAAGATTTGGAAGGTCTTCTTGACTCCATTGTAACCCAAAAAAGATTTGGAGGGTCTTCTTGAAAATGAGACTATACAGAGTTCACTCTCTCCACACTCTCCACACTGTAAGTATGTCTCTCTCTCTATATATATATTTATATATATATGCATTAAATTTTTTTTTTTTTTGGTATGCCTGATTCTGGATTCACCAATAATTCAATTAGTGTGTACGATTTTTTCCATCTTTTTTCTAGGCATAGCAATAATAATTAAGAAGCATATAGATCATCCAATTTCGTTTTATTTTTATGTTTGTTATTTTGCAAAGGGAATGGACTATGTGCAAGGAGACGAAAACTAGAAACAAAATAAAATATATGGTCACAAAAACTAATAAAGAAGAAACAAAAAAAAAAGAAAAAAAAAAAAGAATGACCATAAGAGAAATAGAAGATTGATGCTCATAAGTAAGAGATCGAAGAAAAGTTACATTCATTACATTACATTACATGATGATAAGTGTAAGTGATGCATTACCAGCTCCAAACCCAAACCATGAATGCATCTCTTACAACCCATGATTCCACATAACCCAAGAATTACATAAGAGAGAATACAAACACAAGTAAATTAAACTCGGACCATGAACCCTCAATTCCCCATCCATATAGCAAATCCTTCACTTTCTTAAACTCTCCATGGGCTAAAACCACGAGAGATTCAAGAAAGAGAGAAGCCAATGCTATACTTCTCTCTTCTTCTTTTGGTGGGATTTGGTGGTGAGAGCTTGAGCTCCATGGCTAGATTAATCCTCATGCTCAACCACTTCACTTGTAGTTTGTAGAAAGGAAATGGTTGGGAAACATAGAAGGTCTAGATAGTGTATATATAGAGGGAGGGGAGAGGGGAGAGAGAGTGTGAAGGGGACCCCATTGGAGTTTGGAGGTTAGTGTGTGGAGTTTAAAGAAATGAAAGGGATTCTTGGGGATCATGGGGAGAGAGGATAAGCACGTTTGTGGGGAAATGCAACAGCACTAGCTCACTATTCGATGCTCATTGGAGCTGGAGACCAGAGATGGATAGAGAGCATTCATACGTATGTGGGGAAATATGTTCCTAGATTGAAGTGAATGATTGGAAAAAATATTAAATATTAAGTATGGGAGGATGATGAGGATACAAATTGGATGGTTGTCAATTGTAAGTTCACTTTGATTTTGGCAATGCTACAGGTTAGCTTATTGTGTCCACGTCCAGGTATTTATTTTACTCTAGTATATCTTTTGCTCCATTGAGAATTTGAGATCACTGCTTTGAAGTTCCCATTTATTTTATATATATAGAGATTACTTTAGGTGAGCCGTCAGCTCAGTAAAAGTTACGTGAGCTAGCAGCAAAACTATAATGATCCAATAATTTTTCTTCAATTTTTTCTAATAATTACTATCTCTAGCTCTTTAACTTCTTTCGGATTAAATTTCATAAATTTTGGAGTTACCGTTTCATCAAGTGCATACAAAATATTTTATTCATTGAAAATAATTTATTTTGTGTTAACTTGATGGAGGACCAAATCAAAACTAAAACCCAAAAAATTGGGTATGAGTGAACCTTAGGGGTTGAAATCATAATCCAAAAGAAAATTTTTTAAAATGATTATTGGAGATAGTGGAAATGAACTGCAGTTTAGCTAACTTGAATGAGCTGTAAGCTTATTTCTATTTTTCTTTTATATATATATATATATATATATATATATATATATATATATTTTCTTCATTGGTAGAATAATTGAGAATTGTCACTATGATTCTTTAGTAGGTAGAGTAATTTTTTTTTTTTTTTTTTTTTTTTTATGGTTTCCCATTATTTTAGCAAATACCTAGCCGATACTTCAGACGAGTCTAGGGTAAAGGGCGAGAATTTTCTTTATCTGCATAGTAAGAATCCCTATAGACACCCAAAAGAAGGGAGTTTCTAAAAGGGCACATCATTTTACCTAGTGAGCCCACTTAATAGCTTAAGCCCGAGTCAAAAATACATTGTAAAGTGGTCTCACAAGGAAAAATGGTGTGCCCCTTTAGAAACCCTCCAAAAGAAGGGAAAAAAAATCCTAAGGGGAGCTTGTTGTAGAAGATCTTATAGAGTGGAAGTAGATATTAACTAAGTAGCACATTGCACAACTCTCAATGCACTTGTATGAAAGCAATCCTATGATACCAGTGCATGTTCATTAAACCAATGCATATTAAATTCAAAAAACATTGCTAATAGGGTAAAAATCATTGCATGTGACATGAAAAATCAGCGCATTTGAACAGAATCAGTGCATATGTGTTAATATTAGTATATATTAATTAAATATCAGTTCAAATGAAATACCAAATTTGCATGGAAAAATATATGATCATTGCAAGCTAATAAATTTTTTTAAGATTTATTTTCAACAGTACTTTGTAATTCGTGCAAGAGCAATGTGTCCTCTCTCCTTCCTCCATATTAGACTTTCTATGGGATTCTTTTTTTCCCAAAAAATGGGCTAAGTGTAGGGGGAAATTCTATTTAAGCCCACCACTTTGCACATCTAGCCCACCTTACTTTTTGAACTCACTCTCACTTTGAAATTTATAACTTTTACTTAGTCTATCATTTTTTTCCATCCCTATTCTTCCTTTCTCCCATCTTTTTTCTAATTTTGTTTTGAAGATAAACGGTGGGTCCTGCCCTCCGTGTTCCATTAACGAAATTTTAATAAAATATATAACATAATACAAAATTCAGGCAACATTACATCAACGATAAACCTTAATAAATAGAGGGGTTTTTAGAACATAAGTCCTCTATATAGCAAAAATAATGATATAAAGTGCATAGGAAGTCCTTCTTCATAACAAGACTATCTCTCTCTTCCGAATGGAATATCATCACCCTTCTCCACGTCTTAGGCTGCATGTTGGATTGGAGGCGTACCCTGTTGTGCACTTTCTGTCTGTGTTCTGGTGTTTTCTTCTGAAAGGTAACCTACCCAATAAATGATATCGAAATAAATAAATCTGAAACAAGAATGGAGCGGCTGTGTGATGTTATTGAAGATTCGATTGTTTCTCTCATGCCAAATATTCCAGCAAATCGATGCAACGAAAATAGCTTTTATATAGTATGGGCTCTCTTCCAAACACTATGCTTCTCCCTTAAATCGAAATCCAACCCGAAGCGTCTTCTGCACTCAGTCCATACTCCTTTGGAGAATGCGCAGTTTGGGAATAGGTGTGATACATCCTCTCTTACTGCTCGACAGAGTACGCATATATTTAGACCGAACCAACCCCTACGTTGAAGATTAGACTAAGTAAGGATTGCATCTTTCTGCATCAACCACATAAAAATCCTAACCTTCATGGGGTATCTCTTGTTCTCTATCCGTTTTACATTCGGCAATTTGCACCCTCCATTGATAAAATGATTGTACGTAGATGCAACCGAGAATTTTCCCCCTCTTCCCACCTCCAAATTGGACGATCTTGTTTGTCCCTCTTAGGGATACAATTGCGCAGGAGGTCTTAAAATGTTTGGAGCTCAAAATTTGCTACAGTATAGCGGTTTCTATCTGATATGATATGCCATGAATTGCGCATCCAACACTTTGCTACTGTTACCCCTTTATGAGTGGTCGCTTCATAACTATGTGGGAATAGATATTTTAGCGAGATATTTGTTTCCCATCTATCCTCCCAAAAGGAGAAAGACTCACTGTTCGCCATAAAATTTGTATTCTCTCTCTTTACTGACAATCTTTCAATAAAGAATTACAATCTAACGGTTTTCCGTTTACAGAAGATGAGGAAGATAGCTTTTCCTTTTTGTTTAAGGCTGGGTTTCTAAGTAGCTATGGAGAACGATCCTGCTCTCCGTTGACACTCCGTACAATCTCTCTCAGTTGGCTAAAGGAAAGGAAAATAGCTCTTTACTCTTGATCACAAAGGGTAATTTCTGGGAGAAAACATCCGTCTCTGTATGTGCCTGTCTCTTTCGTTCTCCTGCTTTTTATAGGGGGCTTGGAGTAACGTCCCGCTATATTTGCTCGACCGTTAGCTCGCACTACTCGAGAAGTGCCGCCATATTCGTTGGGCGGTTGTTCCCACGATCGAAAAGACGCCGCTGCATTCGTTTGGCAGTTAGCCTCATGATCCGAGGTGGTAATTCTTCTGTTCGGGTCGGGTGACTTTGTATTAAACCCCTACCCGAAAGTTATGGGTAGTGTCGCGAATCTCAATTTTAGATTCGCGAACCTGTTTTATCGTCACTGGGTCGCGAACCTCAATCTTCAGGCTCGCAGATCTGCTGAGTTGCGGACTTCTAACTTTAAATTCGCGGATCTGCTTTACTTTCCAGAATTTTTCGCCGACAAAATCCCCTCCAAAGTTTTCAAAAACTCTCATGATTCTTTGAGGAGTTTTGGAATACTTTGGATATAATATTCTGTATTAGAATCTGCATTGCATTTGCAGAAATCTGTGACTCTGTATTAGCGCCACTACTGCTTCTGAAGGAAAATGCGACTCTGTGTTAGCGCTTCATTTATTGACAAATTTTGGATCATATGACTCTGTGTTAGGATCGTTGATTTGTATTGAAAAGAAGAAGACGACTCTGTGTTAGGATTGCAAACTTTTTGCTTTGGAAGGGACACGTCTCTGTAATAGGAGCGCGAGCCTTCATTTTGGAGTAGAAGACGACTCTGTTTTAGGGTTGCGAACTGTCTTCGAAAGGGACACGTCTTTGTATTAAGGGCGCGAGCTTTCATTTTAGAGTAGAAAACGACTCTGTGTTAGGGTCGCAAACTGTAATTTTTGGATGATCGCGACTCTGTATTAGAGATGCAAGCTTTCGTTTTGAAGAAGAAAGCCACTCTACATTAGGGTCGCGAGTTTTCGCTTTGGAGAATAAAGCGACTCTGTATTAGGATCGCAAACTGAAATTTCAGAAGGATTACGACTCTGTATTAGGGGCGCGAGCTTTTACTTTTTTTTGGTCGTGGGAAGGCCGGAAGGCAGTTGCTTTTTTACGGCGTAAGAATTGAGACGTTCTCTAAGCCGCATTAAATGAAAAGGTACCCACAAGATTCGGGCCAGATATCACGTCTGTCCAGAGATCTCGGCCGTCAAATCATCCGCTATATAACCTCCACTTTATGAGAGAGGCTATTCTTATCCCAAGAAATTTGAAATCTGAGTTCCTCATTAGGGCGCCTCAGACCTCTCATCTTCACTCTCCTATAGCTTTCGATTCTCTGTGCGAAAAGATTTTCTTTAATCTGCAAAAGATGCCAAAGAAAGTTTCTTCTTCCTCCGCTGCTGCCAGTGGTCGTCAAGATCCTCAAGCAACCTCTAGTTCGATAGTGGTTTGGCAGGAATCCTTGATCGGAGGTAAAAAAAATTTCGAAAGGCAGTCTCTTTTCTCATTTTTTTTAATCTCTGAATCTGAATGTATTTTGCAGTCAATTACGCGTTGAATCCTTGGCCAAAGGATCATTATTTTGGATATTCGGAAGGCTACGATGGGAAGAAAGAGTTCAGATTTGATCATGTCTTTCCCCCTTGTACAGCCTCAGATAACCAGGAGAGAGAAGATAAAATTCTCCATCCTTCTCGCTCAACATTGCGAGAGCTGATGACCAATGCATCTTTCGAAGGAGATGATCGGTCTCCGTTGCTCAAGCCCGTCTTTTTGTTTGGAGACCATATTCCAATGCCCAACAGCGATTTAAAAAATGGAGATTACAAGTGGCTTCGTCAAGTTGAAGGTCGCTACTTGTTTCTCCCCAATATGGAGAGGTCTTACCCGTTCTTAATTTTTCAATCCCTTTCTGTGCCAAGACGAATGGACTGGCACATAAACAGGCAGCAAGACAGCATCTTATTGGGGGGCTTCAATGCTCAAGGTGCTTTTCCTCATAGCACTAGGAAGAGCTTTCGTGAATTACTTCCAGGATTGCTTAATCATGACCTCTCTAGAGGCGAGGTTTCCATAATCGCACAGACTTTCTTACATCGATTTACTAATGTACAAGGAGAGTTTCCTGTTCAGAATTTTTGTCCCCCTGGATGGGTTCACTGCTCTTCGAAAGGAGAGTGGGCTGTTTTGACCGACTTCTTTCTGCGATCGTTTGGAGATCAGCTTCATCATGCGGGGTTGTATCGCGCCGTCAGAGCGGTTCAGCACGACATTCCGGCTAGTAAATTCCATTTCTTTGCTTTATTGGAATTGTATAATCCTGATACTTGTACAATCTTTTGCTCTTGAGGTGAATTGGGTTTCGCCCTCCATGAGATGTATGAAGTCTCGGGATTCCCTATGGGAGACGTCCCGTATGAAGAGTACGTCCCTACTGGGGAAGAACTTTATCTGCTAAAGACTTAGGACCATTTGGTTTATGATACTTACTGGAAATTGCTCTGCCATTATCATATTTGCACCCACACATCGGGCACCCGTAGTTTGAAGCCAAAGAAATGGCTACAATATCTTCTGCCTAATTTTTCTAGGAGTAATCCGAACTTTATTCGCCTTCCTCCAGTTTCTGAAAAGGAGGTTGAGAGAAGAATTGCAAGTTTCGGGACATATGCTTATGTTGTCGAATCTGACGATGATGTTTTCAAAGCTGGGACGTCCTTTGAGAGTTTTCATTATCAGGCCCTTCAATCTTTATCTGACCATTCCTTCTTGGCGGGTTATTTGCTGGTCTGGCTGAAAAAGTGTGTTATTCCTTCGCAGGAAAACATACCCATTGGAGCTATATATCCAGCTGTTCTATTAGCATTGGGTAGGCAACTCAGTTTGTTGCCTGTATGGTATGCAGTATCCAAAGCGGATTGAGAAGAATATCTGACAAATTCTGCAATGTGACGAAGGAGCAGAGGAAGAAAGGAGACCCTGTTATTAAGACTCCTAATCCGCGTGTAGAACTTCCTTATACTTATTTGATGGCCTGGCTGGTTCTACATTGCCCCACTTTGATAAGTCTTACAGACTCGCAGATTGACTTAAGTGCTGCTAAAGTGCAGCACTACAAGAGGTCGCAATGGAAAGGGGGCTACATGGCCGTGATCCGCAAAACCCTTCGTCCTTTTCAACTTTTGAGTTGCTCAGATGTTTCCCCTACTTTCCAAATGCTGGATATGGGAAAGAATTTACAGATACTGCTGGCACTGATAAATTCACTACCCTATCTTCGGGGTGTTTCTGGTGGTTGATAAATATCCGCCCAGGACATCTGGTCCTTCGTTTGGGAAACCTTTGCTATATAGAACCTTACTACCCTAGTCGCTTTGCTCGGCAGTTTGGATATGATTAGCTTTACATTGGTAATCTTTGTAGAGAATTAAGTTTTGTTAGGAATGTTCTTGAGGGAGCTCGAGCTTGGTTTCACTTCGTCGCAGGTGGAACTCAAGCCAGATTTGATCTTCCACTCAAGACCCCAAACTCGAGTATGAGTTTTTGTTTTTGTAAATGGTTCGCGGATGCTAACTCTGCTCCTCAAAGTTTCAACATACACCATACCAGTCTTCGGGAGATCAGATCTTGGTATGCCCAGAAAAAGAAGGCCGGCAGTACGAAAGTGGCAGAGATGGAGGATTTCAAGGGGGACAACACATCTAATGAATCGGAGCAAAGGGAAGAAGACAATGATGCACCAGTCCAGGCTGCCTCCCCTGATACTTCTCTTGATCCGACATCGAGGAAGACTTCTCTTCCATCGCAGTCTTCTCCTGAGAAATCTTCACATAAGCGGAAAAGACTAAGACGTCTTAGCGACTTGCCTAACATTCCGCGGGGGATTGATTAGCAGAGCACTCTATCTGGGATAGGAACTGCAACAGCCACTCCAGTTGCTGAATCCCTCGTTGAGGAATCCAAGGAGGATGAAGATGACTCCTCCTTAACTCTCCGCTCCCTCAAGAGGCGTCGGAACCAAGGACCTATTTTTTGCAGTGACCCTACTCCCATTACTCAAAACGGTTCTACTTCTCCTATTGGCTAGGCCGACGTTGAAGTCAATGTTTCCTCTGCCTTACAAGAGGATTCTGTAGCTCGTGTTGCTCAGGGCATTACAGATGATGAAGTGCAAATCATTGGGGAGACTCGCGTATCAGATCCCCCAAAAGCAGCACCTTCTTCTGAAGACCAAGATGAATGGGGCGATGATGATGACGCCAGTAGTGATAGTTTTCACTCTTCTACTCCTCCCTCAGACCATGGTAAATATGTCTTTTTGAGCGAGGATGTTCGGACCGAAGTATACGGGCCTGAAGTGTTTGGTCCTGAGGTGTACGGACTTGGGGAATCCAACATCCAACCTTTAGGTCTTCATCTTCTTTATTTAGCAATTATGCTATTTATCAAATGATACTGTAACACTTAACTATTAATTTTCTTCTTTTCTGCAAGCTCCAGTTTCGACTCCGGACTTAGAGTGTATGGGTGCAAAGGTGACTTCACCATAAAATACCATCGCGGGAGCTGACACTGGTGGAGCGATCGAAGTTACTACTGCCGCGGTTGATACTTCAGAAGCAGTGATCCCCGAGGCTACTATGTCTACGGTCTTGGCCACAACTGTTCTAACCGATGTTATAGTTCAGGAGGCTATGATTGGTAGCTCTGCAGAGATCTCCAGAGGTGCCATTCCTCCTGGTACTAGCTTGGTTGCGGATCAACCCGCCTCCGCCTCATCCACTATTACTCCCTCTCATGCAGAGATTGACATGCTTGAGACTGATTTGCTGACGGACACAGTGGAGACTTTCCTTCACTTTCTGGACCGCTGTATTGAGAAAATACTGAAGGGGGTTCCTTTTGCTTCAATCGCCAATGTTCTCAACATTTATCTAACTAGTATCGTTAGCATTGGTGGAGAGGATAAAGCTTCTCCTTTTAGGCCTATGATAACTCTGCTTTAAAAGCATGCTGAATTCCTGTCAACAGCCAGAAGTGCTGATAAATTTGAGACAGTGGAAATCATTTTCCAGAAGCTGAAAGAGGAACAGCTTAAGTCTCAGAAGGAGACTCAGGAGAAGGCAAATGTTTGCAAAGCCTCCCTAGCAAAAAGTCAATCAGACCGCGAGTCTCTGGTTCTTCAAGTGGAAGCTGCTGCTTCAATTGTCAAGGGCCATGACCAAGCTATTACTAAGGCTCAAGAGACCATTGCCAAAGCCCAAGCTTTCCTAGCCAAGATTACCAAGGAACGTGATGAGTCAATGAGGAATCTTGCCAATTTGTCGCGTCAGAGGGACAATATATCCAGGGATTTCCAAGCGATGCAAGCTGAATTGGATTCGCTGGAGGCTGCTGCAGCGAAGAATATTATTGCTAGTGACGAGGAGCTGCATCGCCAAGCTACTGTTCAAACTTATGAGATCCTTCAGCAAGACATTGATGACGCAGAGGAGAAAATAAAAGTTCTCTTGAACCATTGAGTTGTAGAAACTGGTCCATGCATATATATATATATATATATATATATTTCTTCTCTTGTAACTATCTCCTGATATGGCATGACTCCTTGTTTATGTAAAGAACTTAATCTTGATTTTGTATTTCTACAGCACAACCTTAGCATTTGTCTTGCAATAAACTTGCCTACTTTAGTCTGAAATTCGTGAATCTCCGTAACATTTTGGTATCCGTATATCTGTCACATGACTTCCGCGGATCTTTGTCGGGTTTGTGAGTTCACATTCAGGGGTTCGCGAATTAACTAAACTCATAGTAGATGTGCGATCCTGACTTTCAAGGGTTGCGGACTTGAGTTCGCGACGTTCCGTCCGGAAGTTTGCGGATTCCTGCTAAATTCGTAATCTTAGCCTTTGCGGACTGCACTCGCACTTAGAAACTTCTCGGGACGACCCAAAATTCCTCGAAATTTGTAAAGACTTCTGCGAGCCTTGGGACGAAGCCGTCGGGCGTGGGATCCCAAGCGTTGCCAGTATTTATGACGAGATCTCTGGGTTGGATATCCAAACATCCCATGTAGCAGTAATGAATTCTGTTGAGATTTGAACTGAAGATCTTAGCCGAAAATCTCGACTTTATCTCTTCCAAACTGGAGATTATAGTCACCAAACTTGTCTATATAATACACCTGACTTCTTCAATGGAAGATCATTCAGCTGTGAGAATTTTCTTCGCGACTCTCTTCTTTTCCTTTCTTTTGTAGTCGATTGTTTTGTACAGTTATCTTTTCTTCTTCTCCAACCGAAGTGATGGATAAGAGTTGGCATATTACAAGGCCTCCAGACCACCTTAATCCAGCAGTGTGTTTCACCAAAACGGTTCTTCTGACCGTAGTCATTTTCCTTAATTAAGGTGAACTTCTTCTTCTGATTTAGATTCTCCTCTTCCTTCTTTTTCTTCTCTTTTTAATAGGATTTTAACCTGGCTGTAGGAGATAACCGTAGTCATTCTCCTTAATAATGACCCAGACCTGATGGGCTCGTAATTGCTTCCAATGCCTCAAGGGGCTTGGAAGGTCTCATGAATTTTTCATGAGAGAAAAAATTTAAGGTCTGGGGCATTGTTTTTCTTCTTTCCTAGTATCCCACAAGGTTGGGGTACTAATGACCAGGACCTTGAATTTATGCAACCCCTCACGTTATACATTTGGGTGTGCATTTGGTATGCTCAGTTTTGAACTAATCAATTCACTGACATCATCACAGGGAGAATCAACCAGGAGGTCCCAGATTGTGGTCAGAAAGAAAAAACAAGATTATGCCTTTAAGCCGTCCTTAAAAAGGAGACTACAAGAGCAAATTGGAAGTGGAGGCTGTAGAGCAAACTTTTTGATCTGAACCATGCCGAAAGAGAAGGTTACAGAAGTAAGTTTGTCATTCCAGAAGAAGGGTCTGTAAGAGCAAACTTTTTGATCTGAACCATGCCAAAAGAGACGGTTACAGAAGCAAGTTTTCTCTCTTTTTTTTATCCACTCTTATTGACTGTACAACACTAGAGAATTCTCTGTAATTTTGTTCTGATGATGAATAAAGAAGTTCTTTTCTTTCTACGTAACTGAGAGTATCTGAAAAATGATTCTGATATTGATTACCAGAGGTAACTGTTAACTTGATAATTTCGAAATGAATCACAATTTTCTAAGTACCCAAAACTACTATGAATGAAAAAACTTCTTGTTGATAAACTTGATTCGCCAAATGTGTTATTGACTTGGCAAATTTGATGGACAGGAAAATCTGGTTCGCCAGAGGTAATATTTAACTTGTCAATTTTGGAAAAAGGAAAATCTGATTCGCCAGAGGTAATTTTTAACTTGGCAATTTTGGAAAAAGGAAAATTTGATTCGCCAGAGGTAATTTTTAACTTGGCAAATTTTGGAAAAAGAAAAATTTGGTTCGCCAGAGGTAATTTTTAACTTGGCAAATTTTGAAAAAGAAGAAAATCTGATTCGCCAGAGGTAATTTTTGACTTGACAATTTTGGAAAAAGGAAAATCTGATTCGCTAGAGGGAATTTTTAACTTGGCAAATAAAAAGAAATCTGGTTCGCGGCTTTAAAGATTTTCAACCCGGAACCATAAATCTTAATTAATGAACTCCCGATTACAGACAAACCTTGACTCATGGTTCGTGTCGAACTACCCGGGTCAGGTTACAACTGGTGTTTCGCAACTTTTGCTAAGAATAATATTTCTTCAAGAACTTGCCGTTGATCGGCATTATGATCTTGTCACCATTCGGCTTTGTTAACCGATACGCGCCGTTGGAGTAGACCGTATCAATGACAAAGGGTCCCTCCCACTTCGGCTGGAACTTTCCTCTGCGCTTCTGACTAGTTATGATCGGTCTTCTGACTGACAAGACTAGATCACCTTTATTGAAAGTTCTTCGATTAGCCTTTTTGTTAAAGGTTCTGGAGATCCTTGCTTGGTATAGCTCGATATTCTGTTGAGCTTCTAAGCACTTATCATCCAAAACTTCTAATTCTTGGAGCCTTTGTTGGTGTCTTTCTTCTCGCGTCATTCTAGTTATCAATGCAACTCGTAATGACGGGATTTGGATTTCCAAAGGTAAGACTGCTTCTGACCCATACACCAAAGAGAAGGGCGTGGCATTAGTGGGGGCTCGAATCGTGGTACGCTATGCCCATAGGCATTCTCCGAGCTTCTCGTCCCAGTCCCTTGGATTGGATGAAACAAACTTTTTAAGAAGTTTTACAGTGGTCTTATTGAAGGCTTCTGCTAGACCATTAGCTGAATATGGCGATGACGCTATATCCTCGATCATGTACTTGTTGCAAAATCTAGAATATACTTGGCTCACAAACTGAGACCCATTATCATGAATGATCCTTCTGAGCGCTCCGAAGCGGTAAAGCACGTGGTGTTTGATGAATTTGATAACATCCGATGACATTACTTCAACCAGGGAAATAGCTTCAGTCCATTTTGAAAAGTAATCTGTTACAGCTAAGATAAACCGGTGTTCTCTTGTTGATGGCAGGGAGATTGGCCCAACAATATCCATACCCCATTGTTCAAATGGCCATGACGTAGCCGTTAGGTGAAGATACTCTGGAGCTTGGTGTATAAAGTCTGCATGTATTTGGCAGGCTCTACATTTCTTGGCGTAGTCAACCGCTTCTGCCATCATTTTTGGCTAGTAATAACCCATCCTCCGAATTCTATCCCAGAGTTTCGGTCCCGGCTGGTGTGCCCCGCAGATGCCAGCATGAGCTTCTTCGAGCACCTTTTTAGCTTCGCGGTTGGAGAGATAGCGAAGTAAGACTCCGTCGTAAGATTTCCTATACAATGTCTGGAGTTCTGCATTGTAGTAGAACCTGACAGCCCTTCTCTGAATTGCCCTGGCTTCTTTTGGACTTTCGGGTAATATACTGTAAAGGACATGGTCTATATAAGGAAAACGCCAATCCCTTAGTTCTAAGCTTGACTCGAAAGCGTGTGCTTCATCTTCCTGTGGTTTCTTCATTTCTTCTTTGAGCTCATTCTTAGGATGAAATAATTCTTTGCTTCCCACCGTAACTTGCCTTCTAGCATGCTTGGGCAAAGTTAGTGTAGCAGCCAAGGAAGCTAGCAAATCTACATAACTATTTCGGTGGCGCCTTATGTGGCTGATATAGAAACCGTTGAAATCATCGGCGATCTTGATCACTGCACGATAGTACGGCAGGAGATCTTCATGTTTGACCTCGTACTCCTCTTTTACTTGATTCACTACAAGTTGGGAATCCCCATATGCCTCCAAATATCTGACCCCCAGTTGTTTGGTTATTTTTAAGCCGATTAAGAGAGCATTATATTTCGCGATATTGTTGGAGCACGAATTTGTCAATGAGTAAGCTCGAGGGATGACGTAGTTGCGGGGAGAGATGAAAACAACTCCTACTCCTGCTGTCATCTTTCCTTCGGATTCCATTCGGGAGGCACCATCAAAGAAAAGCTGCCACACACCTTTTGAGACTGTATTTGCCTTAGAAGACTTTCGCGAGTCATCCTTTTCTGGGATCAAGTCTCATTCTTCTAACTCTCCCGGGATTTGCTCGTATAACTTCGAGGATGCCAGGACTGGATGTTCGGCTAAGAAGTCGGCGACGGCCTGTCCTTTAATAGACTTCTGTGGGACAAAGCGCATATCATACTGTGATAACAAAATAGCCCAATTGGATAGTCTTGAGTTTAACGATCCAGGCTTAGTCATTAATATTCTCAGAAGGTTAACTCTAGACACAACGTGGATGGTTTGTCCAACCAAATAGTATCGCATCTTCTGTACTGCGAACACTAAGGCTAAACATTCCTTTTCCACTGGATTATACCGGTGTTCTGCTCCAACCATCATTCTACTTAGATAATAAATGGCTTATTCGTGACCTGACTCATTCTTCTGTGCTAGCAAGGCTCCCAAGGAATGGTCAATGGCCCTTATATATAGCAGGAAAGGTATTCTTGAGATTGGAGCTACAAGTACTAGTGGTTTCATGAGATATTGTTTGACTTCTTCAAAAGCCTTTTGGCATGCTCTATCCCAAACAAATGACACTCCTTTCTTCATTAATCTGGTAAAAGGCTGACATTTACTAGATAAATTTGATATAAACCTGCGGATGTACGCTAGCCTGCCTTGTAACCCCCTTAACTCTTTGAGGTTACGGGGAGGTGGCATATTTTGGATAGCCTTGACTTTATCTGGATCGAGATGTATCCCTTTCGATGTTACAACAAAACCGAGGAATTTTCCACTAGAAACCCCGAGGAAAGACTTAGTTGGATTCATCTTGAGCTGGTGCTTCCTCATGAGGTCGAACACTGTCTTCAAATCTTTCAAGTGATCGTTCTTGTTCCTACTCTTAATCGCTAAGTCATCTACATAGCATTCCACTGTCTTCCGGAGGTGCTTTTGGAATATTATGTTCATGGCGCGTTGATACGTGGTACCTGCATTCTTCAGGCCAAAGGGCATGACTGTATAACAGTATACCCCGAGTAGTGTTCTGACGTATGCTTCTCATCATCAGGGTACATCTGTATTTGATTATACCCCGAGAATCCATCCATGAATGTCATACGCTCATACCCACAAGTATTATCTATCATAATATCCGTGATAGGTGACGGGAGTTCGTCTTTTGGGCAAGCTTCATTTAAATCCCTAAAGTCTATACAAACTCGGATTTTTCTGTTTTTCTGGGTCACGGGAACTATATTCGAGACCCAATCAGAGTACTGTTTCTCGCGAATAAAAGCCTGATTCAATCAGCTTCCTGACTTCAGCTTCTATAACTTCCATGATTTCTGGACGGAATCTTCGTTGCTGTTATTTCACTGGTTTAGCCTCTGGCCGGATGTTTAATTTGTGAACTGCCACGTTTGGATCTAATCCAGGCATTTCCTCATAACTCCAAGTGAAAATATCAATGATTTGCGAGTGAGGGATATCAACTCCTCCCTTTCTTCCGAGGATAGGTTTTCATTTATGAATATGGATTTAGGATTCTTTTCATCCCCCATATCAATTTGGATCACTTTGTCTTCAGTTGGAGGCTTGCGTTATTCAAATTGAATCTCCCACTTCATATTAAGATGCTTGGCCCAAAGATCATCTCTTACCGGCGAGATTTCATCTTCTTGGATCGCGGAAGCCATGTTCAAGGACACTTCGCAGAAAATCATACCAATACTGACATCTGAGTCCCAGCATGGTGATTCTAACGAATGATCGTACTGTCATTCTTCGGTTTTTTCATTTAAGGAACTTTCGGGAGTGGTGACGTATCCTAACCCCCTGCCAGTTTTCTGGTAATAATCTGGCATTTTTCCTTCTGGGGTATAGGGTTGAAGGATTGTCCTTCTTCCTTTTTCGGAGTTCAACCCCCTGCCTTTGGCTAGATTGTACCCTAATTTCTTCATTAATCTACGGGATTTTTCATCGTAATGGAAGAACTCGGCTTTTCCCTGTTCATCCTCAGAATCTAAGCATTTTTTTTTGTTTTTATGACTTGCTCTTCCAAATACTATGACTTTTTGGGTTTCGTTTTTTTGGAGGGACCTCAAAAATGACCTAGTTAGCACTTTCAACGTCATCACTTAATTCGTGTAAGGATGATCGGATAGGTGCTTGGAAGGAAGTTAGAGAATATATCCCATTTACACAGTCGTTGAATGTATCTGTGCTAGTGCTTGAGGGCTCAGAATCAATACCAGAAGAATAAGTAAATTCCAGATTTTTATTTATCACCCATTCACCATCAGAGTGAACGGCGTTATTTATATCAAGGCCTTTGAGGCTTATCATAATAAGCTCACCGTTCCAGATTACATCCTCGGATTCCGAATTTTTGGATCCTGATTTTGTATCAGCCTCTTCGCCGCTATCAGAGTCATCTGGAACGGGCTAATCTGTAACACCGAATGCATCTTGATACAGCAACACGTTAGTAAAGTAATTTTCAACTCCTTTGAAGGGTTATTTTTCCGCAACGAGCGTCTTCACGTTCGCGTCTTTGTCGACATACTTCATGCATTGGCGTAACGTGGAGGGCACAATGAGATTGCTATGGATTCAAGGTCTCCCCAGTAGCAGATTGTATGACGTGTCCACATCTATCACCTAACACGTGACTTCCGTTTTCAGATCGCCGATTTGACACTTAAGCTTAATTTTTCCCAACGGTCTACTGCCGTTAGCATTGAATCCGAAAGTAGTGGTGTTGGTTGACGCTAATCTATTTATCGGCACTCCAAGATATCGTAGCATTCTTCGTGGAATGACGCTCAAGGCTGAGCCCGGATCAACTTGAATGCGGTCAACTTCCGTAGACCCTATGTATCCCTTGTAATATAAAGGGTGGTGATACTTGTTGCTCCTGACTTGCATATCTTCTGGAGTTAAAGCGATGTAGGGGACGGTTTTACCCGAGACTTGGTGACAGGTTGCGCAAAGAGATTATCTTTCCTCACTCACCTCTGGTATTTGTGCCAGGAATGCTTCTGAATCTTGCAGAGTTTCTCTTAAAACTTCTCTAATAGATTTAGAGAGTTTCAGGAGCTCGTACAAGGTTATCCTTGCAGGAATATTGGCCAACTGTGTTAGAATATCGAACTGAAATGACTTTCGCGAATCCTCCGCGGGCTCTTTTCCCTCCTTTTTTAAAATTTTATCAAAGCTCAGCTCCTTTTGTTTGACTTTTTCTGGAGGTGGTCGAGAATCTGTTGTCTGACCGTAGTTTTTCAGGTAATCTTTTCCTGAACGGGTCTCCAGCAGAGTCACCAATCTTCTGTTCGCCATAAAAATTGTATTCTCTCTCTTTACTAACAATCTTTTAATAAAGGATTACAATCTAACGGTTTTCCGTTTACAGAAGATGAGGATGATAGCTTTTCCTCTTTGTTTAAGGTTGGATTTCTAAGTAGCTATGGAGGACGATCCTGCTCTCCGTTGACACTCCGTACAATCTCTCTCAGTTGGCTAAAGGAAAGAAAAATGGCTCTTTACTCTTAATCACAAGGGGTAATTTCTGGGAGAAGACGTCTGTCTCTGTGTGTGCCTATCTCTTTCATTTTCTCGCCTTTTATAGGGGGCTTGGAGTAACGTCCCGCCATATTTTCTCGACCATTAGCTCCCACTACTCGAGAAGTGCCGCCATATTCGTTAGGCGGTTGTTCCCATGATCAAAGTGATACCGCTGCATTCGTTTGGCAGTTAGCCCCACGATCCGAGGTGGTAATTCTTCTGTTCGGGTCGGGTGACTTTGTATTAAACCCCTACTCGAAAGCTATGAGTAGTGTTGCGAATCTCAATTTTAAATTCGCAAACCTATTCTATCGTCACTGGGTCGCGAACCTAAATCTTCACGCTCGCAGATCTGCTGAGTTGTGGACTTCTAACTTTAAATCCGCGGATCTGCTTTGCTTTCCAGAATTTTTCGACACTCCCCATTTTCAAGTGCAAACAAGACACTTGACCAGAACAGTGGGTTTAAAGGGAGCACTCCTTTCTAGAATGCTGACATATAACTCTTATTCTGTATCCTAAGCCTCCAAATTTCCCTTTTTAGACTGTACTTATTGGATAAGATACTTTGTAAATTACCTTCTGGACGAGACATTAGTATCCACCACCATTTGATTAGTAAAGTCTCGTTGAATGTCTCTAGATTTATAATACCCAATCCTTCTTCTTTCTTAGATCTGCACACCTGACCCCACTGGATTAAGTGGTATTTTCGTATATCTGAGCATGATCCTCCCTATAAAAAAATTCTTTCGTATTTTGTCGATCCTCTCTCTCACCCATACGGGAAAGCCGTAGAAGGACATGAGATACATCGGAGTTGAAGTAAGAACCGAGCTAATCAGGGCCACTCTTTCTCCTATCAACAAATATCTGCTTTGCCATCTATTTAGTCTCTTCATCAATTTGTCTATTAATTCCCTCCAATCATCTTTCTTTGGTTTACCCAGTCTAAGTGGCACTCTCAGGTATTTAATAGGAAAGTGAGTCTGTTGGCACTCAAAAATGCTTCGTATCATAAAGAAAGTTAAACTTTTCTGTCCCAAATTCATGATAGTGGTCTTCTTAAGATTTATTCTCAATCACGACCACGCCTCAAAGCAGTAGAAGATCCATTTCAATACTATACTTTGTCTAATATTGGTAGTACCAAATAACAAAGTATCGTCTACATACTGCAAGTTTATCAATTTAACCAAATTTGACCCATTAAGTCCATCGAGAAATCCTGCCTCTCTAGCCTTTGTGATCATTATGTTTAAACCATCAGCAACTAGAACAAAAAGCAAGGGAGATAATGGGTCCCCCTGTCGCAAACCTCTCCTGCACACTATTTCCCTACTTCATACTCCATTTAGTAGAATATGGCATTTCACCGAAACCAACCAGTTTTTTATCCACTAGATCCAAATAGTCCCAAAACCCTTATGCTCTAGGACCTCCAACAGGCATTCCTAGTTTACAGAGTCATAAGCCTTCTCGAAATCCAACTTTCAGGTCCTGCTTGCTTGATGTATGATTTCGTGTGTCTCAGCCACCCCCTCTAGTATGTTGTGCCTTTAATAAAGTCTGACTGATAATCTCCTATAAGTTCGGGAAAAGGGGGCGCAAGCCTATTTGCCAAGATCTTGGACAAGATTGTTAGGGAACTGTTTAGGAAGGCAATAGGCCGAAATTCTCACACTGTCGCCGGCGCTTTGTTTTTCGGGATAAGTACAATTTGCGAGTAATTTATATTTTTCATATTCGTTCTCCCTGTCATAAAGTCTCTTACGTGTTGGATTATCTCATCTTTGACAAGTGTCTAGAATTCTTGATAGAAGAACAAAAGAAAGCCATCAGGTCCTGGGGTTTTATCAGCACCCAACTCCCAGACCACTTTTGTAATCTCCTCCTTCGTCACAGCTTCCTCTAAACCCTTTAGTTCTACTTGAGGACCCCATAGTCCGTGGTACATCTAACCCGCTGATTATCTCTTATTCCAAATAATTATTGAAAATGCATGAATACATGCCTCTATAGATCCTCTTCTCCAAAGTGTCCTCTCCTGTTGTCAACCTACTAATTATGTTTACTCGGCGACACATATTAGCTAATTTGTGAAAGAAGGTTGTATTGGCGTCTCCCTCCTTTAGCCATTGGCATCTGGCTCTCTGTCTCCAAATTTCATCCTCTCTTTTAAAATTGAGATTGATATCCCTCCTTGCTTCCAGTAACTCTCTTTGTTCCTCCTCGTCCAGACCCCTAACCTCCTCCGTTTTTTTCCAAACGATCGATTTTCTGGAGAACAACATCCTTATTTGCTTTCCCGTCCTGTAAGTACCATCGCTCCCATTTTGCCAATGATTTCCTCAATTTTTTAATCTTGATACTGATACTTTTTGCTGCGTCAACCATCATGGTTGGCTACGACCAACTTTCTTTGATCAAGTCCCTAACTTCTTGATGTTGAAGTCACAACTTCTCAAATCTGAAGATCTTCATCTTCTGCCTGGCTTCCCCTGAGGAGAGGCAAATTGGCACATAATCCAATGTGGGATGTTTAACTGAGTATGTCGTAGACAGCCCAAAGTTATCGTCCCATTCATCGGAGATGAACGCCCAATCCAGTTTTGCAAGAGAGGGTCTTGCCCTCATATTAAACCATGTATATATCATGTCGCCTAAAGGTACCTCGATCAAATGTAGATCGAATATAAGGTCATTAAACTCATATCTGTACCTATCATTTGTATCTCCCCCAAGTCGCTCATTGGCATAGCGAACCACATTGAAATCTCCCCCTACGACCCATGGCCCTAACGCCTTTCTCCTAATATTTCGAAGTTCATCCTACAATGCCCGACGTTTGTGACTGTCGTGGGGTCCGTATATCCATCTTTCTTCTGCCGAAGATGAACTGAAAGATAGTATTCCCTGATATCGTGACTTAGATATTCGAACCAATCCTGGTCATATCCTATCAAAACCCCACCCGACGTACCCACCGTTTTTTTCATTAGAAATTTAAACTTCTGTTTAATAAATAAACTACTTAATTTATCTGGTCCTGTAGCGTCCAATTTTGACTCCTGTAGGCATACTATATCTGTCCTACAGTCCTTCATGACTTGAAAAACCATTCTTTTTTTCTTGTGGCCCCCCAATCCCCTCACGTTCCAGAGTAAATAATTCATTGGAGTTTAATCTGCTCACCAACCTTTTTCCAATTTATTTTAACAAACAAAAAATAGAGGAGGAAGAGAAGGAGGCGGTGGAGGGAGAAGAGAGAGGAGGAGGGTGGCGGAGGTAGTGAGAGGAGACAGCGGAGAGAGAGGAGGGGAGAGGAGAGAGGCGGAGGAGGAGAGTGAGGAGGCGACGGAGGGGAAGAAGAGTGAAGGAGGGAGAAGGGGGAGGAGGGGGGATGAAGGAGTTGGAGAAGGAGAGGGAGGAGAGGAAGGAGAGGTGGCGGCTCCCTTCTCCCCCCTCTCCTTCCCCTTTGCCACCTCCTCTCCCTCCACCTTCGCCTCCCTCCTCCCTCCTCCTCCCCTCACCTCCTTGTCTCCCTCCTCCTTCCTCCACCTCTGCCTCCCTCCTCCTCCCTCTCCTCCCTCTTTTTTGGATTGTGTTAGATTGGAAAAGAATAAGATTAACTTAGTCAAAATAATTTGATGGCTAGCTTGTAATTTTTTTTTTTTAAAAAGTTTCAAAGGTGGGCTAGAACAAAGTGGTGGGCTTAAATAGAATTTCCCAATGTAGGGTGCGAAGGAATTTAGATACCCATGAATATAACTTAATTTGGTTAGAATTAAAGAGGATATGTATCCTGTCGCATGCAAATGCAAATATGGACATAAATATATTTTGTATTAATTGCTTACATATGCAGGTTACAGCTGAGGATATAGTAAGAAATATTTGAATATGAATGCAGATAGTGATTTTATTGGAAAATTATTATCGTATCATTTTATTTTGTCAATTTAGTTTTATCCAAATTTATTATATGACTTCATCTTACACTTATCATTACCAATGTGCTTGCATATTGTAATGGTAATGGGTAATTATCCTAAAATCTATAAAATTAATTTTAACTCTTCAAACTCTGCCTCTTTAAAAATTGTAAAATAAAATTGTGGTAGATAATTATATCCAAATACTTAGATTTTAGAATTTTGACATTAATAATTTACTTTTGGCTCTATTTAGACAGAACAACATATCATGATTCTTTGAAATATTTGAAGTTTAAAATATTTAAAAAAAACATATTTTAGAAGCAAATCTAGATTAATAAAATTGTGATTATACCAAAATATCAAGATTTATGAATTTCATTTCTCAACCAAACTTTTATTTGCAATCTGGATATCATATATTAATAAATAAGATCCTAATAACCAACAGAAAAATAAGAGTCCAAAGCTTAAACTAGCCCTATGTTTATCAATAATATTAATGTTGCTTTATATCATTTATATACGTATATCTCATAAAAATTTTGGTTTATTTAGTTGCATACCATCTACATCTTATATTAGATGTATGATAAGTACCATTCATTATCATTACATATTTTATACCTTATCTTTTCTAATGTTGCTTATAAATAATTGGTACTTAGATATATTTAGTTGTTATGTTCTACAAATCAGGTTTTTCACACTGAAAGAATAAAAAATCGCAATTTTCATGATAAAGTTAAGCATCAAAAGTGCATAACAATAAAATAATGAAGCCATAGAGAAATCCAAAAGACAAAAAGGAGGTTTAGATTAATTTCATAAAAATATATTAAGAGATTGCATAACTACAATCAATACTAAATATGTAATACTCTCTGTTTGATTGCTAGGATGCTGTCATGGCCATTACATAGTGGTCAAAGGAAGTCAATCGAGGGTTAGATTTTGTGAATTAGTTGGAATAAGGGTCCTACTCTTTTTAGGTGTCGGTCACCGTTGCTCCCTAACAGTTGTTGACCGCTATTTGTATCGCTTCTATATCCAATTTTGGTCCAATTTGAATAGTGGATTATGTATAGGATTAAGAGTCTTCTATGAGTTTAAGCTGGAGAAGATCTGTTTCCTTAGTTTATAAATAGGATAGAAAGCCTCAATATAAAATCATGTTTTAACCCTACTTGTAGGCTAGCTTCTTCTTCTTCCTTGCTATTGTAGATCAAGTTTTATCAATGATATTTTTTTCTTTTATTTTATTTTTTTTAATTATTCATTCTTTAAGATTAGCTACTTCTTTATGTATTTAGAATGAGAAAAACATTTAAGTTAATTATATATTTATTAATCAATGAAATCTCTCACTTCAATTTTTATATCTTGATTTGTTAGACTAATTAAGATAACAATTCGAAGAATAGAGAGTTAGATAGGTTATACTTAGTTAGCTATTTTGATAATTTATGCTTACAATAATATTTTTGGGTTATTAACTTATTAAAATCTAATTATCATAATTGCAGAAGTTAGTCTTTAATGGATTATACTTAATAATAGAGACTATGATAATCTATACTTCGATTAAATTCTTTGACAGGTTATGCTTGGTAATTTTTAGTTTGATGGTTTATGTTTAGAAATAAATTTGAAATTATTGATTATTTAAGTGTTACTAGCTTGTTTTACATATTTATCTTTTATTAATTGATTTCCCTATATTGATTGTTTATACTTGGTGAACTGAACTTTGATAGGCTATACTTTTTATTATTAATTAATTAATTCGAAATTGATTATTACTTTATAATTAATAAAACTTGACCTAGGCTGTGAAATTAATAAAGGAAAATATAATTCATTGGATATGTTAATTGCTTAATGAATAAATCTCTAGGCATTGATTTGTTAGAATAATTCGTAGTTAGAAATAAACCATCTTCCAACTTGGTTTTTTTTTAGTTCTCTTAAATGATTTTAGAATATAAATATACTCATTTTCTTGCAAATTTGAGCAGGTTGTATTACAACTATATCGTGCACTTGCAGTATCACTATTTTCACACAATGTATATCGTTCAAATCCAAATATTTAGATAAATGTCATCTGAATCATATAATTGACATTCAAAGTATCTCTTATTATATTATAGTTAAAAGAAAATTTTAATCCACTTTCTTTTTACTCCAAAAAAAAAAACTTCTCATCCCTTTCTAGGTTGTCCCTCTTTTTTCATCTCTTGAATCAAAACTAAACAGGATTTGTTTAATGTCTGTTATTTAACATCTATCTCATATTCAAGTAGATTGGAGATATAGACTATGATAATCTATCAAAATCTTTGACAGGTATATACTAGATAGTTTTAGTTTTGATGATTTATGCTTAGAAATTAGTTTGAAATTATTGACTATTTAAGTGTAACTATCTTGTTTTACATATTAATTTCTTATTAATTATTTTCGTTGATTGATTGTTTTTACTTAGGGAACTGAACTCTGATAGGCTATATATTTTATTGTTAATTAATTAATTTTAAATTTATTATTACCTTATGATTCATAAAATTTGGCCATGTAGAGGTTATGAAATTAATTAAAAAAATTATATTTGATCAGATGTGTTAATTGCATAGTGAAAAAATCCCTAGGCATTGATTTGTTAAAATAGTTCATAGTTAAAAATAAACCATCTTTCAACTTGTTTTTTAGTTCTCTTAAATGATTCTAGAATATAAAAAAAACTCATCTTCTAGCAAATTGACCAGATTTTCAGATCAATGTATTTCCTTCAAATCTAAATATTTAGATAAATGTCTTCCGAATCACATAATTTACATTCAAAATATCTCTTATTTTAGTATGTATAGTTAAAAAATTTAAAAAAAAAACTTTCAACCTACTTTCTTTTGACTTTTCAAAAAATGGCTTCTCATCTATTTCTAGTTTGTTCACCTATTTTCATCTCTTGAATCAAAACAAAATTGGACTTGTTTTATGTTTATTATTTAACATCAATCACATGTTCTACTCAAGTAGATAGGAGATTTGGAGTCCATTGGAAAAAAAGATCTCCTTAACTAAAGTCTTACATTAATAACTTGATTTTGTTCTCTTGGTCATGATCTATTGAGAAGTATATAAGAAGTATAGAAAAGTGTAGGAGGATAACCTCTTCTTCATCTATTTATTTAACATATATAGAGAAATATTTTTAGAGTCACATATATGATTGAAGTGATATATATCTAGTAAATTTTGATACTAGAAAAACATATATTTAAATATTTAATATTTTGACTGTCACATATATGATTGAAGTGATGTATACCTAATAAGTTTTGATACTAGGAAAACATATATTTAAATATTTAATTTTAAGAGTGTTTGCCTCCGAGTTTTCTTCCTAGTAATGCAGTGCAAGTTTCAAAGCTGCTAACATGACTTAAGTAGCATAGGATCATAATGCTTCAAATAGATGGGAGCTATTGTTGGATTTGTGTCTCGTATCCGTTGAGTATTCAAATGTGATCAATGATCACACAGAGTCCCAATTAGACTTGGGTTAGAAGACCAGAGTTCTAATTGGATTGGAACAAGAATTAGATTTTAATAGTGTTATTCTAATGGAATTAGGACAGCAGCACTATATATATATCTCTTGTATGTGATACGAGAGATGAGAGGAATTGGCTGAGAGATATGATTCTATTATTATGAGATATGCGAGAGATAAAGAGATACTTGGATTTCTTCTTGTATCATATTTTTCTCATAGTGGATATTTCTCTCATAGCTCCCTTGAACGTAGGTCGAACTTGGTCGGCCGAACCACGTTAATTCTTGTATTCTTCTTGGGATGTATTATATTCTTCGTCCCTATGATCTCGATGGAGAATTCGATTCCCAACAAGTGGTATCAGAGCTATGGTTATAGATCCAGAATCGAGATCGCGTGATAGCGGATCTGATGTCGAGTCGACAAGGAGGTTGGTGGAGGCATCAAAGTAAAATACAATAAGAAGAAGAAGAAAAAACAGTCGGATATAACCGCTGATGTGCACAACCGGAGGCTCTAGCAATGTGCACCAAAAGGAGTAGCTGATAACTGAGATGGATTCTGAGGTACAGATCGACGTTTATGGTTGATCGAAGCATGGATCGAAGAATCAGTATCCGATTAAGGTGATCCAGGAGTCGAATCCTATATTCAGCATTTCGAATGCAGTGGTAGATACGGATTGGACAAAATCTACTATTTAGAGCAGATTTTGTGCAGACTAGTAGTGATCGATTATGATCGAGGGATCGATATCGACCGAGATGATCGATGGTCAATGGTTGGTTGATCGTACGATGATGAGAGTTGGTCATAGTTTTTTGGATCAAGGTGGAGTACGATGTATCGATCACTTTGCGCGGTGCATTATATGATAAGTGATTGTGGGTACTCAAGAGGTCCAGGTGTTTTGACCGAGGTGGAGCACGGTGTAGCGAATATGAGCGTTTAGTGAAGAGTGTGGTGTAGTAATCGTGAGTGTTTAAGAGAATACGGTTTAGTGATCATGAGTGCTCGGAGGAGAGTATAGTTTAGTAATCATGAGTGCTCAAGTATAGAGGTGATAATGATTATACAAGTTGTTCTTGGTTGGTAGAGTATAATGATTTGTGCTTGTCTGCTCATATAGAATCAAGGTCAGATATGTAGTTTGTAGATTCAGGAGGTTCGTTCCATTGCACTTCTCGCAGAGAATGGTTTGATAATTATGTCCAATGTGAATTTGGGCATGTGACTGTTGGTAATGGGCAGGAATGCAAGATTGTCAGTAAGAGGACAATTCAGTTGAAGTTACACAATAGTGCAAAGCTGCTTTTATAATAGGTCGGGTATATACCAGATTTGAAGAAGAATTTGATTTCTATTAGCAAGTTGGATGGCAAGAGTTATCAAATCTCATTTAAGAGGAAACAGTGGAAGATCAGCAAAGGAGCAATGGTAGTGGTCAGGGGTGAGAGAGTGGAAACACTATATTTACTCTTAAGCTCGGTGGATCACATTGTTTCTTTGGCCACCGTGAAGAATGAGAGCAGCATGAGGGTGTTGTATCTCAAATGTATGTTGACAGATATGAAAGATGGTAACTTTGATTTTTGTAAAAGCTGGGTTTGGAAAGCAGAAAAGAGTTAGTTTTACGAAGGATGGTAAGGAGAAGAAAACCGAGATATTAGAGTTGTTGCATACAGATGTATGGGAGTCTTCTTCAGCAAAGTTTCTTGAAAATAATTCTTATTTTATTACTTTCATAGATGATGCAAGCAGGAAAACATGGGTATTTACACTTAAGCAGAAATTCGATATTTTCAAAATCTTCAAGGTATGGAAAGATTTTGTTGAGAATGAAACATGTTTGAAAGTGAAATATCTGTTATCAGACAATAGTGAGAAATTTTACAATAAGGAGTTCGATAACTATTGCTCTACCCACGGAATCAAGAGAGTGAAGACTGTACCGAGGATACCGCAGCAGAATGGCGTGGCTGAGAGGATGAATAGAACCATTTTTGAGCGAGTTTGGAGTATGAGACTACATGTAGGTTTGCCTTTGTAACTTTGGGGAGTCGCTATAAATACGACAGTCTATCTGATCAACAGCAGTCCAGCTAGTATTTTAGATGGAGGAATTTCAAAGTAGGTCTGGTCTGATTCAACATGGAGAATGCAAAACCGGTAATTACAGCTCTTGATAGTCAGTTTAAACTGTCAATGGAGCAAGTATTAAGACAGATGAGGAGATGAGACACATGAAAAATGTGGCTTATTCATCGGTCGTTGGGAGTCTCATGTATACAATGGTGAATACAAGACCAAATATTGCACATGCAGAGAGAGTAGTGAGTAAATTCATGAAGAACCCTAAGAAGGAACATTGTAAGCAGTGAAGTGAATTTTCAGGTATTTAAAAGGTACTTCAAAATATTGTTTGTGTTTTGGGAGTAATAATATTGATGTGCAAGGTTTCGTGGATTTGAACCATGCAGGTGATAGAGACAATGATAGGAGCACCACAGGTTATGTTTTTACTATAGAAGGGACAGCGATAAACTAGATTTTAAGATTACAATCAATTGTTACTTTATTTTCGACATAAACTGAGTATGTGGTAGCTGCAGAAATAAGTAAGGAGTTTATTTGGTTGCAGCGATTGATGAGTGAGTTGGATTTTGATGGAGTGGATTGTAGGATAATCAGTGGCAGTCAGAGTGCAATTCATCTTGCTAAGAACTCGGCGTATCATTCATGGACTAAACATATTCACTTGATGTATTATTTCATTAGATCATTGTTGGAGGATTGTCAATTGAAGTTGAACAAGATTGAGAACAGTAAGAATCCTGTAGATATGTTGATAAATCCGGTTGATGGAAAAAAGTTGAGTTGTTGCTCAAATTTGGTGCATTTGTGTTGAATGCTGAAATTGAGAATTTGAACGATCGAGGTAAAAGTTTTGGATGTTAGAATTATCATGTATAGAAATTATAATTTTTGCAATAGGTCTCTAAGTAGGAGATTATTGCTAATGGAGCTCTATTGCCGCAGCGGGTTCAGTCCATCTAAACGGGTCCAAAACTGGTCCAAATAACTTGTTATGTTTTGCAAGGGTTTTGTGGCGGCTAATTAAATCAAGTGGTGGAGATTTATTTTGTGACTGGCCAAAGTTTTCTATTCTCTGTGAAATAGGGCTACTGCTGTGTTTCTTTTGGCCAAAGCAAACAAAAGAAATCAAGAGAAAACAAAGATGGGTGGCTGTGATTTGTAGATTCTTTGGGGCCAAAAGAAATCAAGAGGCGGCTACTTGTATTCTGCCGAACAAAATAAAGAGGGTGCTGCTAATTATTTTAAGCCGTAGCAGAGAAAGGGTTTTTTGCCTAAGCCGAAGGGATTAATTATTGCAACTGTTGGTATTTGTTTCGGCTGAAGCATTCGGCCAAAGAAAAAAAGGAAGGTTGCGGCTTCCTTTGGGATTTCTTTTGCGGCTGAAGAAAAAGTACAAATAAGATCATTGTATTCTTTTTGCAAGGTGAGGGTTTGATCTTGTATCTTGTGTGATCTCATTGCAAATTCTCTTGTGGTTGAGAACTAGAAAGTTGTAATTCTCTTATGATATAGTGGTACCTTTCGATCGTGTCCCCGTGGACGTAGGCACATTGTCGAACCACGTTAAATCCGTATGTTCTCTGTCTCTGCTATTTTTCTCTTTGGTTAACTATTACATTCCGCTGGTTATTGCATTGGTATTATTCTTATATTTTTGCTAACAACTACCATATGGAATAATACTCTTTGATAATGCTCTCCATGAAGATTAATTAGAGGATGACTGTCTTTTTTGGGGATCTTAGATCTTGGATGATCTCTATCTTTAAACGCATCTCCCTTTTATAAGCATATGAGCTTACTAAAGTGATTAATGTTTCCAAGATGAATTCTTTTAAAATATAACAAATCCATAGTTATCAAAACTATGCATATTTCCAAGATGATTTTTTTGGAATATAACAAATCTGTAGTTACCAAACCTATGGATATTTTCAAGATTAGCTATTTAGAAATATAACAAATATGCAATTATCAAAGTCATAAATATTTCCAATATGAGTTCTTTGGAAATATAATAAATATGTAGTTACCAATACCATGATTATTTTCAAGATGAGTGTTTTTAAAATAGAACAAATTTGCAGTTACCAATCTCATGGGAATGGATGAAATTCCAAACTATCTCCCACTCCATTCACATTAGGGAGGATCTTTCATATAATAAGTAATTCAAGTACTAGTCATTCCTGCTAATTTCTTGCAGAGCTCATACTTCTCTTTTGATAGAGGCTTCAATCATCATATCTGATGATTTTCGATTTGTGTTGATCTTGATGAGTTGCATCCTATGTTTTTCCAAAACATCTTGAATCCAATGGAATCGAACGTCACTATATTTTATATTTCTTGGTTCAATAATAATTCCCTTAAAAATTTCTTTATCCATAGAAGCTTCTTATTTGCTTCTGTAGCAGCTATATATTTGACTTCAGTAGTGGATAGAGCAACATAGTTTTGCAATTCGGATTGTTATGATACAGCTCCCTTGCAAAGATAAATAAATATTCCGAAGTAGATTTTTGAATGTTAATATCTCCAGTCATATCAGATCTGTGTATCCTTTCAATATAGATTCATCATTACGAAAACATAAACAGAACTTAGAAATTCCTTTAAGATACCTTAGAATCCACTTCACTATATTCCAATGCTCTTTGCCAGGGTTGGCAATAAATCTACTTACCACGTCAACTGTATGTACTAAATCAGATAATGTACATACCAAGAGTATATTAAGTTTTTAATGGCTGAGGCATATGAGATGTTCTTTATTAACTCCTCTTTCCCAATAGAGGGATTCTAATTTGCACTTAGCTTAAAATGTGCTGCAAGAGGTATGCTTACTGGTTTAGAGTTCTACATATTGAACTTCTATAGTATCCTCTTGATGTACTATTTTTGTGATAGCCATAACTTTCTTCTTCTTCTGTCACGAGAATCTTTCATTCCCAAGATATATTATGCTAAACCTAAGTCCTTCATATCAAAGGATTTGTTCAATTCTTTCTTTAACTTGTCAATTTAAAGGATCTTTTCCAATAACAAGTATATCATCAACATGCAGTGAGAGTAATAAAATTATTATCACGACAAATGTTTAATATAAACACAATGATATGCAGATGTTCGCTTATATCCATGGTCAAGTATAAAAGAATCAAACTTCTTTACCATTTGTCGAGGTGCTTGCTTAAAACCATAAATACTCTTTTTTTAACTTGCAAATCATGTATTCCTTCCCCTTCCCCTTAAACCTTTTAGGTTGTTTCATGTAAATTTTCTTTCTTCCAAATCACCATGGAGAAATGCAATTTTTACATCTAATTATTCAATCTCTAGAAGATATGCAGGAAGATCTAGGATTACCGAATATAAGTAATTTTAACAACAAGAGAAAAAAATTCTACATATTCAATACCTTGTTTTTGTTCGAAACCTTTCACCACTAGGCGAGTTTTGTACATGGCTTTTTTCTCTCCATTGTTCTTTAATTTGAAGACCCATTTGTTCTTCAAACATTTCCAATGCCTTGACAATTCTACTGAATCATATGTTTTGGGCTTATGCAAGTAATCGATCTCCTCTTGCATAGCTTTATTCCACTTATCTTTGTGCTTGTGGAACTGCACTTCATGAAAATTTTCTGATTTACCTATATCAGTAATCATAGAGTATTCGATAGTAAGATATCTATTTGAAGGTTATCGAACCCTTCTAAATGTCTCAACTTAGACTCTTGTGGTTCATCAACGTGCCGAACCCACTTCTTCATTCCTCATGCATTGCACCATCTTCTTCGTCTTTATCCTCATCATCAGGATTTGGCATAGGTAAGGATGTAAGGATAAGATTTAGAATGCTGTCAGAATTTAGTGGCTTTACAACATTTCAAAGTCACTTAGTATTTTATATTCACAGAAAATTATATCTCTATTCCTGATAATTTTTCCATTTTAGAATCCCACAATCTATACCCAAATTTGATATTTCTAATATGAGTTTTTTGGAAATATTACAAATCTGCAGTTACTAACTCATGAATATTTCAAAGATGAGTTCTTTGAAAATATAACACATATGCAGTTACTAATGCCATGAGTATTTCCAAGATGAGTGTTTTGGAAGTAAAACAAATCTGTAATTACCAATTTTATAGGAATGGACATTTCCCAACAACTATCTCAACTGGACACAAGCAGAGAAGCAAATGAAGAAACAAACAACAAAACTCCATAAAATTGAAACTTTGGTTTAATGATTAGGGTCTGCTCTAGGTCCATTTTAAGGCTTCAACGGCGTTTTAGATTCTTTTACTTACTGATTTATGGATTTGATATGGGCTTTTTTAGCTACTGTGATTTCGCCATTAAAATTTATAATCTAGGAGAGAACAAGGGATGGGTATCTAAAATATCCAAAATAATTATAGTAAAAAATTCCTGACCCAGTTAAAAAGTTATGGCTTAGACCATCACTAACACCTTTGCTCTCAGAAAGATGCGATTTGGTTGTGGATAGGGCCACCTTGAAGATCAAGCTAGGGTTTAATTTTCTAATAAAAAGTAGTACATGTAGCCTAAACCCATTTCCCCATAAGCCCATACTGCATTAGATGGGCAATACTCGGTTATGTGAACATCATTTTATCCCACAGTCGGATAATTTTTTATTGTTAATAATGAAGATCAAAACGTATAGTTTGTGGGGAAATGAGAATAAATTAGCCAATCATTGGGCACTCAAACGCACTTGGCCATGTCACGTCAATCTATTCCTCTGTATACGTAACACGTGTCTGCACGATGTCTGGCGCGATGGGGACACGATAGCGACGGGTGAGAGCTGTGGCACTATGCAGCGGGTAGCGCACGCGGCCATCTTTTCCTCTTGGTTTGGGAGACTTTTGGGGTTATCAGGAGCAGTCCCTACGTAACGCTGTACTTGGGAGCACCACAACACCTGATTCCAAAGTCCTTTTGTCACCGTCACCCCAATGCTAGCACTGGCTAGTGGGAACTGGGGATGCTAGCCTAGTTTTTTTTCCTTACACCTGATTCCCGAATCCTTTTGTCACCATCACCCCAATGCTAGCACTGGCTAGTGGGAACTGAGGATGCTAGCCAAGGTTTTTTTTCCCTGTGTGTGTGTGTCTCTCTCTCTCTCTCTCTCTCTATATATATATATATATAAAACAGGAAATATATCCGCAATGAAGGGAGTTCTTTCACCGTCGCTTAGGTGGTTCAATAAAATTATTACACGTGGCGTCATTCAAGGTAAAAAATAAATGAATTCTCTTAACCGCCCTTTAAGTGGCGCCACATATAATAATTTTATTGGACCACCTAAGCAACGGTGAAGAAACTCTCTTCACTGTCGGTAAATTTTCCGTTTACTCATATATATATATATATATATATATATATATATATAGGAAACAGGAAATACACCGGTGGTAAAGGGAGTTCCTTCACCGCCGCTTAAGTAGTCCAATAAAATTATTACACGTGGCGTCATTCAAGGTAACAAATAAATGAATTCTCTTAACCGCCCTTTGAGTGGTTCCACATGTAATTAATAATTTTATTAGGTGGTGAGTGGTTCCACATGTAATTAATAATTTTATTAGGCCACCTAAGCGGCGGTAAAGGAACTCCCTTCACCGCCGGTGAATTTCTCGTTTACTCATATATATATATATATATATATATATATATATATATATATATATATATATATATATATATATATATATATATATATTCCTTTAGTTTTCTACAGTACTTCGTTCTTGCACAGGAGGTTAAGTGACTTAGAAAGTTTGTTAAATTGTTTTAGCTTTTACTTTGAATCTCAAGTAGAATTTATTCACAGTGTGACTATTTTGAATCTCACGAGTTTATGTTGAATATTCATAGCAGGAATACTTATACGATAATCAGCATGGCTGAGCTTTATGAAGTTATTCTTTTATAGTGCAAAATCATATAAGCACTGTATTTATAAGGACACTGTTTCTGTAATAACAAAAAAATTAAATTTAGTCTTTGGATTTGGCCTAGATAAGCACCTTTAGTGTGCTCCTCCTGCCTTTTCAATAAGGTTATTTCTTAGCTTGCCTATTTAAAATATTGAATTAGAAAAATATTGTTCGGCTAGAGGCTCTTCCCTTTATGCATTTGCAACGAAAGTTCTTGAGCTTGAAGCCGACAGGATGAGGGTTATTTAGCACCGTCGGAAGGTGAGAGTCTAAATGGGAAATTCTATTCACGCACACTACTTTGCTCTGCCATATCCTAAAATTGTAAAAAAATTACAAGTTTAATATTAACTTTTGTGATCATATTTTTTTGCCATAGTTGGGACTTTATCCTTAATCGATGTTAAACATGTTCGAAAACTAATCTTGTCACTTGGTACTAATCTCCGACTGTGAATTGTGGGAATTGTGGGTGTTTTGAGCAAAATGGTGTGTGTGAATAGAATTTAGCAGTCTAAATAGCTTTCTTCCCATTGGATACTATTACAAAGGTAAGGTCTTGTCTCGAGCAGAGAGAGTTGTACGACCATCATCTTTTTAAATCATAACCACCCATTATTTTCATGATTCATAGTAAACATAACTAACATTATACCACCATAATATGCATTCATTCCGATCTTATACTTAAAGAAAAATCCAATAATGTCTTAGCGCTTTAATTGCGAACTTATGTACATCATATAAAGAAGGGGAAAAAAATGTTGTGTGTTATCCTGCCATCATGAAGCCCAAAATCCCATCAACAAATTCAATACTCTAACTGCTTTATTAATTAAACTATTAAAAAGCTTATTAAACCATTCTGCTTAATGGTTCAAAACTAGATATGAGAATGAGCGGATTCAAAAATTAACATTTCATTCATTTTATTAAAAATTATGAATTAAAAAAATAAGAATTATTATTTTTAATTCAAAATTTTGAATTGTACAAGCTAAAAGTTGATTCTTAAACCCACTCATTCTCATCACTACTCAAAACCCAATTTTCGACGGGAGCTTTGTTGCCAAATTAATTTTCTTATTTCCAACAAATTTGCATGAAAACTTTACCCTTAATTTTTATCAAAATGATGATTTTTTTAATAAAAAGAATATGTTTTACAGTAATTTTTTTAAGTAATTTTTTTTTTTCAAAGTGTTAAACCTAGAACGAGTCCCAAATTTACTTTCACTTAATGCCAAAAATTTGTATAACTAGATTAGTTAAGACTAATTTAGCACCAACCAGACAACAGCCAATGAAAAATTCATTAAAGCATGCAATTAGGGGGGGAATAAGCAAATAGATAATAAACTAGATTTAACGAGATTCAATTTAGGCGAATCTCAAACCTACCTCCTCAGTGAAAATATAGCCTTTTTAATCAAAGAAAAATATAATTTACAATCTCTCTCTCTCTCTCTCTTTACATCTCAAGATACAAGTTTTTAATTCTCTTTTTGTCGGGGAAAAAAAAAAAAAAATCATCCCTCCTTTCCACAAAAGAAGGGATATTTATAATTGTTGATAGAATTTCCTTGTTATCGATAGATTCAAATTCCTTAAGGCTGTGTTTGGATTGAGGGAAAATAAAGGAAAAGAAAAGAAAAGGAAATGGAAAGTTACTTTCCATTGTTTGGTTAGAGGAAAAATTAGAGAGAAAATAGAAGGAAAAGAAAGTGAGAGAAAATGTATTAGGCTTTTTTTCTTTTTCCTTTTATTCCTCAAATCCAAGAGAAAATGAAAGAAAATGAAAGTTTGAGAGAAAAAGGAAAAAGAGAGAAATTTTTGCAGAAATTTCCTTATAATTTTAGTCCCAAAATATTTTTAACTTTTGTGAAGTTTTGACCATTTGGTTATTATATGCTTAATTATTTAAAAATTAAAAATTATATCAATAATATGTAAATTAATATTAATTTTTTTATAGTTTAATTAGAATTATATTTTCCTTTTAATTTTCTATTGAATAACCAAACATAAGAAATGCTTTCTTCTAAAATTTTCTTAAGATTTTCTTCTTAATTTTCTTTCTAGGCAAACATAAAAAATAAAACTAATTTCCATATCATTTTCTTTCCTTTTTTTTTTCTCTTTCCTTTTATTTTCTTTTCCTTCATTTTCTCTCAATCCAAACGCAGCCTAAGATATTGAGTTTCCTTTCCTAATAAAATCCCCTCATACCATCTTTATATATAAAGAAAAACCCACACGCTCGCATTGTGGTGGGCCCACACACTCATGTATGTGCCCTTAGATATTAGGAGTGTGCCTATATAATTTCCCATATCGATCTTGAGCCTTAGGCCGGATAGTTACCCATAGGCCCATGGGCCTATTACTTGTCAAGCTTTTTATTATGGGTCTTACGGCCTGTGCAATCAAATTAGGTAACAAGACTCCCATATGAACACAATCTATATAGTTCATTCCGCAGAAAAGAGAAAACATAAAATAAAAGAAATCCCACTATGACCCAAGAAATAACAAGCTATATATATATATATATATATATATATATATATATATATATATATATATATATATATATGAGAGAGAGAGAGAGAGAGAGTTGGCCACAGACCCGTACAGACTAGCTCTGCAATTTTATTGATACGGCTCATGTCAGAGGCTGAAGCCTTAAACTAAGCCCCAAAAGATCAGCAGAGATGACACTTCTTGCCTACGCCCGGCCCGGCCCAGCCCAGCCCGCTTCAATTCCTATCTAACTGAGAGCCACACACTTTTGACGGGAACTTCTAAAGGGGCACAACTTTTTTCCTAGTGAGCCCAGATTTCCTGGTGAGCCCAGTTAAAATTTAGAAAGGAATAAAATTTCTTAGTGAGCCCAATTTAATTTCCAAAATACCCTTACCCCATATTCCCTAAAACCATCGCTCCTCACTTCCTCTCCACCCCCAAACCCAAAATCCCTCTCTCCTCTCTCCTCCTTAATCCAACCCGCCGCCGCCGGTGCCACGCTCCCCCGCCCGCCGCCGCCCCCGCCCGCCTCCGCTGCCACACTCCCCCACCTGTCTCCGCCCGCCCCCACACCCTCTGCCCGCCCCCCCCTCCACCGCCACCCGGCTCCGCCCGCCCCCACACCCTCCGCCCCTACCCCCTTCGTCCCACCCGCCTCCGCCCGGCCCCCCACCCTCCGCCCGCCCCCACACCCTCCGCCCCCACCTGCCGCTGCCACACCCCCCCTCTTCTCTCTTGGTCTCAGATTTTTGAGTTCTACTGTAAGTCTCCTTTAATTTAATTTTAATTTTTTTTTATTTTGTTTATTCTTATTTGCTCTGTAACTGCCCTGAAAACTAAAAACTTCTTGTTTGGTTTGATAATAATTTACATTCGAGAAATTCTAAACGAGTACATTTTTTTGTTAATTTTGTTTTTTAATATTTAGATTATAATTATGAAGAAAGTATAATATTGTAATCGTAGTTGTAAAAAATGCGAAAATTTAGTTATTTTCTAATTATAGATGTTAATATTAAAATTTATTAATTAATTTAGAAGTTTAAAATAAATAGATAAAATATGATATTTGTAGCAAATTATACGTTATTACTACTTATTTGCACATAGAAAATTTATTGTTTTGATAAAAAAGTATCTATAAATGAAATATCTTTGTGTTACATAGATGGATTCGGCAGAATCTTCTCGCGTTCGACCAACGGCCTCGTTAAGGAGGAAGAAAGCAGCATCTCGACCACAAATCCAACGCCCGATACGAGAGAGAGAAATCGAACACCAGATCAATCCACTCCTAATGCACCCGATACGACAATTATGACTCGAACCAGAAGCAGACGTCAACCCCCGAGAAAGACAAGGAGACAGTGATCATTGTGTGAGTTATGCATTGATATGGATAATGTATGTAACTTGAAGTGGCCGGTGTAAAATTATTTTTCCAAACATTTCGAGTTCTGATGAATTTATGGTTTTTCTATGTAATGAACTCTCTTGTTCGCTTTTTCTCGTTTAATATAAATACTATTTCATTGTATCATAATTGTGTCGTTGTTTCATTGTATCGGCGTATCCATGTTTCATTATTTCATTATATCGGTGTATCATGAGTATCAGTGTATTTGTGTATCAGCAGTATCATTATATTTTTTGTATCTGGAGTATCATTGTGTATCGGTGTATCATTGTATCGCAATAAACGATGTATCAGTGTATCAATGGGTTGGTGTATCAGTGTGTCGGTATTTAATGGTATGTTTTCTTACTTCCTTCCCTAAATTTCGATAATCATGTATAAATACTTACTAATAAAAGTCCTTAAACTGGCGTTAATTTCATTACAACTAATGATAAATCAATTAACGCAGGTTAATAGACTGGATGAGGCAGTGGCCAATGTCAAGATACTGTTCGGACTGACAGTCCGAAGGAACGGGATTCGTTCGGACTGACAGTCCGAACGAATCCCATTCGTTCGGACTGACAGTCCGAACGAATCCCATTCGTTCGGACTCTCAGTCCGAACGGCTGCGAGCGGGCGAGAAGCAAGGAAGCAGCGGGAGAAGCAGAGGGCAATATAGGTAATTTTTTTTCAGGGCATACTTGTTATATAGTGGAAGTTTTAACTGGGCTCACTGGGAAAAACCTTGTGCCCCTTTCGAAGTTCCCACTTTTGGCTCGTGCTTGTCTTACAAATGGATCACGAGTCAATTCAATCCACTTCCGACGAAAAAGAACACCAAACACGTGTTAGTTCCAAAATTCTCCATCAAGTCAAGCTTCAGATTGGGGTCAGACTGGCCTTCAGACGTGCTGGAGTCCAACTCCACCCAGCATACCAAAACAAAAATTCTGAGAAGATGAAGTAGAGCTAGAAAACTCAAGTCTAGTGCATCTCGGACGCACAAGCTCATAATATTATCACAAGCAAGCACTGCAGCATATTATTAAGAGGGGAAAAAAAGCAAAAAAAAAAAAAAAAAAAAGAACAAACTCAGCTCTTTTTAGTTACAATCTTTTGATCAATTTACGCATACACCAACATATCACAGATAGCAATACATTCCCAAATTCACAACGACAAGTCGATAATAAGAAATACAGAAGCTCAAACAATATCAGACTCATTACCAAACAAAAGGGAAGGAAACATATATGCCACAAACTGATCACCCAGAGGAGAAGGATGCAAGCAAGCAATATTATCTTCCACAACATCCTTCATCACCATAATCAGGAGCTTCATTATTAGCCTGGGGCGCCGGTGGTGCAAGCTCAGCCTGCCTTTTTGAGCCCCCGGCCTCCTGCGCAGCTCCACCTACTTACAACAAATCGATTAAAACATCCTCAAACAGAATTCCATCTTGCCAAGAGAAACTCAGATAAATTCCAAAAAGCAAACATAATTTTCTCAGAAATATCTTTTGCGAGTTCGAGGTAAAATACCAGTTGGTAATAACGCATTGCGACTGGGCTCGGCTCCTCTCGGAACCCTCCTTGACCCGGCTGGATAGGAGAAGAAAGCCATGACGAGGAGAGCAACCAAGAATAACTTGGAGAAGGAGATGGTCTTTGAAAGGGAATGCTCCATTTGCACGGTTTGGTTGGTTTAGTTTCGCTACAGCTTTTATAACATCATAAAGGAAATTTCTTCTTCTTTATTGCAATCTCAATTTATTTTTGTTATTTTCTTTATTCCGTTCACATGCATGCAATTGTGAGTCAACCTAATATCAATAATTGGTATCGGACAACAACCAACATATGGACTACTATGTTAGTGTCCATGTACCTGACAAGTTTTCTTTAATTTGATGCTACACTAATCTAGATCAATTAGTTTTATCATGCTTAAGTCAGTATTTGAACATTTTTTTTTTTTTTTGCAAAGAATGAGAAAGGCTTAGTCAACATCTCATGAAAAATAACAACCTAACAAAATAAATGAGTTGCAGTCTAGCAGTGCTTAAAATATAGAAAATTTTATGGAATAAGAAAAGATAAACAACCATGCAATAGAAGACGACTGAATGAAGATGACAACCGAAGAAAACATATGGGAGAGTCCTAAGATACATAGGTCGAACAACAAATTGTTGACACCCTTAAACTCCAATTTAACTGGCTAACAGAATATATTTAACTGTGGTTGGTTTGGTTTGGTATTGAACAGGACTAAGCTGTTGTGGAATTTTCTTTTTCATTTTGCAGCCTATTACTGATATTTTGTTTCCATTCACATGCAGTTGTGGGTCAAGAAGCTATTGCAATATTCGACGACAGATAACAACCAACAAATAGAGTAATGGAAATTATGGATGTTAATGCTGGTCAAAGCATTAGGATACTAGATGAATCTAGATGAATTAATTCAACAGATTTTTTCATGCTCAAGTCGGTATGGTGACATTTTTAACTGAATAACAATGGGATTAGTGTGTGTGTCTATATATATATATATATATATATATATATATATATATATATATGAGAAACATGAAAATGAGCTCTCAGGTTACTTGATCTGTAGTTCATTTCTACTATCTCTAATAATCTCTTTTAAAAAATTACTTTTGAATTATGATTTTGACCCCGTAGGGTTCACTCATACCCAATTTTTTGGGTTTTAGTTTTGATTTGGTCTTCCATAAAGATAACACAAGATTAACGGTTTTCAATGCATACAACATTTTGTATGCACTTGATGAAATAGTAAATAAATTCTAAAATTTATGAAATTTAATCCGAAAGAGATTAAGAAGGTAGAGATAGTAATTGTAAAAAAAATTGAAGAAAAATCATTGGATCATTATAATTTTGATGCGAGCTCACGTAATTTTTCCTTAGCTAGCGACTCACCTGTAATAATATATATATATATATATATATATATATATATATATATATATATATATATATATATATATATATATATATATAGAGGAAACGGGAAATACACCGGTGGTGAAGGGAGTTCCTTCACCGCCGCTTAGGTGGCCCAATAAAATTAAAACATGGGGCGTTATTCAAGGTAACAAATAAATGAATTCTCTTAAATGACACCACGTATAATAATTTTATTGCGCCACCTAAGCTGCGGTGAATAAAACTTGCTTCACCACCGGTGTATTTCCCGTTTTCTCATATATATATATATATATATATATATATATATATATATATATATATATATATATATATATATATATTATATTAAAAAAAAGAGCCAACTTGCAGGTGAATACCAAATGAAGATGCCATGTATCCGAGCATAACACAAAGTCGTAGAATACATGAATACATATGTTATCAATTTGTGAGTCACGTTTGAACTCAAACCAGGATAACTGCAGTTGTTTGGTCTCAATAATTAAAACCAGTACGAAAAAAAAGAATCATAAATGGCAGTTGCAAGATTCAGAATTTACAGCAGAATTTAATGATTCAGTAAGCAAAAAGAGATTATGCAATTAGGATCATCCAGAAGAAAATGACTGGACAACCCAAAGATAATCCTAACATGGTAATTTCTGATAGTAAGCTCCAACTTTAGATTGGATTCATTCCCAAAACCAGAAATCAAAGACCTTAGTAGAGTTCGAATCAAACTAATAAGCAGTCGATCTAGGGAATCAAAGTCAAATTCCCTGGTATTATTGAAGTGCCAACGATACTAATTTGGCTTCAGAGTTGGAAGACTTATAAATTTTGAGTCTTATTTTCTCTGACTTTTCTCTGGCTTCCTTTTTCTTTAATTTTTCTCCTCAAACTAATTTCCTTTTTTTTTCTTTTCTCTTCTCTCGCTTTCAATCAAACCAAACAGGCCTAATGTTTGAATATTCTTTGAATACATGAGGCAGAGATGAAGATGCCTACTTGATTGAGGATTTAGAAGTCAATGACTGGGCTTGAAGGGTTCAAATCTACATAAAGTTGGAAAGATATATAGAAGGTTCTTATTGACCGCAGTGGGATCTTTTAGCTTATAAGAGAAGAAATTTATAAAGTCTAGTTATGTTCTTTCTTTTTTTTTTTTTTTTTAAAATGGAGTTATTTAAGTAATTCAAGTGATGTTACTGAAGTCCCGAGGATTTCAGAAATTCCACCAACGGAATTTGCAATTTATTGCAAATTAATCAACTTAATCACCAGATAATTAATTAGAAATTAGAATGCTTGAATTGAAGAGTGTGTAATTTAAAGAATTGTGTAACTTAAGAATCCATTTATTTTCCTCTCCTCAGTCTCCCCTCCTCAACACTGCTCCTTCCCCCGTCCACTTTGCTGCCACCTCCTCCGCAACCACTGCCCATTCTTCGACCACCAGTGCTGGCCTGGGACACCCCATCTGAGGGTGTGGGCCTCTGGATGTTTAAACGTTAGCGATAGGCATGAGCAGTGCACTCTAGGCGCGAGCACGGTGCATCCTGGGCCACCTGAATTGCGCGCACTTGGTGCTCCTATCTTAGTTGATAATTTTTAATTTTTGTAGTGTCTACATAACTCCGTACAAAATTTTGGAAATTTCGCCGTTGATTTGTAACGAATTTTGAAATACTTTGGACTCTATATTTCTTTTAGAATTGGGTGTTGACATGTCCAAAAATCTTTTCGGATTTCGAAGAGGATCTCTACGCAAATTAGAATATTGATTTGGATAGGAATAGGGATTTGAATAGATACCCAAAATCACATCGGATTCTGATATCTATTTCAACTAGCATTAAGATTTAGTTAGGTTTATCCCTAAGAATCTAAATTCCTATCTCTATTTGAAATCTAGGTTAACTGATTATTATAAATACCCATAATCTCTCCATCTATTGTCTCCATATTCAGAGAAATTGTCTCCTCCTTTTCTCTTTCTTCTATTTGATGAAAGATAACCAATTCAATGGTGTCTTCAAACACTAATCACGCGTAAGATTTCAATTCTGAGGGTTGATACGATGGCGATACCGCCAGCGTCGATCCCTCTTCTCTAATATCAGGTAAGAGGTAAGAATATATTCTTTTTGCTGAAAAATTGCTATTGAATAGCATAGACGGTTATCCATTTTTAACATTGCTTTCGTGATTGTTACGAAAGAAATTTCATTTTTGAACATAAATTCACGTGTGTTGTCATGTTGTCCATGCTGTAGGCACTGCGCAAAAGAGGCGCTGTATGCGTTTGCTTGGCGCGTAGTGCGCGCGCCCTACACTGGGCATGCAGCGTGCGCTGCAACACGAGGGCTTGCAGTGCGCACAGCGTGAGCTACAACACGAAGTCGCGTAGCATGGGCCCTACTGGATGTGCAGCGCGTGTCGTTACTGGGCTCTGTTGGCTTGATACTGCCACTTGGAGCTAGATTTTAACTCCGACTCTTGATTTTGCGTTGCTTGACTTGTTTAATTTGTCAAGTTTGGGCTAATCTTTAATCTTTGATTTTTGCAGTTCTCTACTCAACAGATCCTCTGACAAAAAACTATTATTTTGGATTTGTGGCGGCCCTGATAATCAAATCCATTTCGCATTTGATGGTCATATTCCTTTGGTGGATAAAAGGAGCAGTAATGTTCAACGACAAAAAATCACTATCTGCAACCAACTTACAGCTCAAGAGTTAATTACCGATACTATCTTTGAGGGTGTCAATAGGCAGATATTTACAAAACCCCTATTTCTTTTTGGGGACGCCTTTGCCAAATCAGGTGAAGACATATTCAACATGACTAAATGGTTGAATGAGGTGGGGGATTGGTATACGTTTGTTCCAGATCTAGAATGCAGCTTTTCTTTGACATATCTACAATGGATTTCATGTCCGCGTATGATGTCTTGGCCGGTTACTTGAGGTCATCATGATGTTCGAATTGGAAGATTTATAAAAGTGGCCCCTTTGTAGATGGTCTGACAAAGGATGCTATAAGTCTATTGCTTGGGAGAACTAACAAAGATCTCCATGTAGGAGAGTATCCTAAGTATGCTGATGCATTTATCAATCAATTTGCAGATACTAATGGTTAGTTCCCGACTCACGATTTTCGCACTCCTATGGGTTCATTCGTCTCCACGATCATGGTGGTTTCGGATGACCCATTTCATATTGGTAAATTTTGAAGCGCGTCAAGAGAGACTTGACCTTTATCATGTAGTGAGAAATATGCAATTTGGACTCCCACATAACTATACTCACTTCTTCTATATATTGGAGATGTACAATGTGCAAACCAACACCTTCTTCACACCTGTTGGAGAATTGGGGTTCGCGCTTCATGAGATGTATGAAATCTCAGCGCTATCCATTGGCGACCCCTATGAGGAATACCTTCTGAGCGCGAAAGAACTTCTCCGCCTCAAAGCTATCCCCATGCATACTCTACTTATTGGGAGCTAATATGCCATTCTCACATTTGCGCCAACATTTCTAAGATGCGAGGTCAAGGGGTGCGTCATAAAGTATGGGCAAAATATCTTTTTCAAAATTTGTAAGATAATGAGCGCGGTATCCAAATACGAGCTCCTTGTGACATGGACACCATCTATGAAAGAATTGGCATCCACTTTGCAACAACATACACAGTGGAATCCGACAAAGATGGCTTCAAGGCTCGGGTTACCATTATCAGGCAGCTTTCTCCATGTCAGATAGTGTTATTCTTGCTGGATACCTCATGTTATGGCTGAAGCGTTGTGTAGTACCCACTCTGCCTCATGAAGCCATTGCTGTTGAAGTCATTTATCCAGCGGTTTTATTAGTATTTTGTCAACATTTGGGGCTATTACCCACCATGGTTTGCCGTCTCCAACGGGGCTTAAGGGAGATGGTCACCCAATTTTGTAAGGTTCAGCAGGTGAAAGATAAAGATGGTAATATTATCTTTAAAATAGCTAATCCGCGAATTGACCTACCATTCACCTATCTAATGGCTTGGTTTGTACTACATTGCCCAGAATTAATGACCTCTCCCTCAGAACTTATCGGTCATGCTATTTCTTATGTGCAACGTTTTGAGAACTGTATCTGGAATGGAAAGTATGTAGACAAGATTTGACAAATCATTGGACGTCACCAAAATTATGAGAGCTACCGCTGTTTTTCCAAGTTCCCTGAAGGAAAGTATAGCAACCAGCTCGAAGACAAGCTCAAGGACAATGTATACAACTCTGCTATCAGGTTGCTTCTGGTGGCTCGTTAACATTCGTCCAGGCCATTTGGTCTTTCGCCAAGGTCGAATTTATTTTATGGAACCATACACACCAAGCCATTTTGCACATCAATTTGGGCATGACCAATTGTATGTTGGAAATCCAAATCCTTATCTTCGCCAAGATGGGAATCTTTTGAAGGGGCATGAGGATGGTTTCATTTTGCAGTGGGAGGTACAAGACGTCATTCATTCTTTCGAATCAATCACCATCTCTTTATGCATCAATGAGGTTCTGCAGTTGATATCACCTTGCAGATATTATTCCTTGAGATTATCAGGTGAACCATTCCTTTTTAAGGAATATCGAGGCATTTTATAAGTCTTCAAAAACAGGTCATAAGGGCATGCATAAATTTCAATCCATGAGCACTTCCCTCAGTTTTGGTGATAACGAAGGAGATGGATGAGACGATGCTTCTACTCTGGCTCTGCCCTTTGGATGCACATCTGGCTCCAAGCGTTCAAACCCTAGAATGGTTAGAGTCTCGCAAAGGAAGAAGAAAAAACTTCAGCCTCCTGCTACCATGACCTTTCAAACCTCTGTACCAATCGTAGCACCCCCAGTGGCTCCATCTATTAATGAGGCTCCTACTACCACCTTGGTGCTCGAACAACCTATGATTTGGTCATGAGGATTTTTGCCGACCATGACTTTCCAAGCCTTTGTAGCAAACATAGCACCCCCGGTGGCCCCATCTAGTAACACAGTTGCAATGCTTGGCTTTGCAGCTTTCTCTACACTTAGGGCACCCGCTGCTAACAGTTCAACCTATCAAACCGTTGATCTTGACAAGAATGAATCAACTGCCGGCACCACAGTAGTTATAGAGCCAATAGGGGCTACACTAGGAGATGTCGCACTAGATGATTTTCGTTCACCTCCCAGTGAAACTGCGTTGCCTAGTCCGACTCCTAGACTTGCCTCTTCAGGTGAGTATTTCTCTTTAAAGATTGACTCTGACTATCTCTTTTATTTATTGGTCGTTAATTTCTATTTGTTTGTATTTCAGGTGGTGGAGCTCTAGGGACTCGTGCCACCCCGATGGCCAAATTAGATTTTTTATTGCTAGTAGATTACTATGGCATAAATGAAGCAGTATGTGACTTTGGTGGTGCTGGTTCCGAGGAAGAATTCGATGATGATTATTTTTCTCAACAAGACACAGACAAAATTTCTCACTTGTGGCTAGAGGATCTAGAGGTGGATCAACTTGAAGGATCTAGTTCTATTCCATAGCTGCAGACGATGCTACTCTTTCATCAGGTATTTGCAAATTTTCACCCCCATTATCATATTACAAAATTTTTATGATATCTGACCATTTTATTCATGCTAGCTGGAGATAATGTTGATGCATCTTTGGTATCCTCTTTTGAAACTTTAGCAGAATCTGTGGGTGTAGAGGGCCCTTCTCTATCAACATATTTGGTTCCAACATGTTCCCATTGGGGGCAACACTCATTGCAATGACCATGCCGTCGGCATCAACGATCCCAACAACAAAAGTGGTGGCTACTTCATGGCCAATAACACATATAGAATTAGCACCCTCTGCCATTCTTTCAGCGTCTGTGCATCCTCTCCCAGCAGTTTCGACAAATTCGAAATGGGATCCGGCCTCTGGTCTTAGTGAAAGACTTATTGGTCCTGGCATTGAATTCTTTCTCGAATTCTTTCATGAATGCGTCAAGGAGATCATCAATGGAGAAGATTCCTTGGAAAGCGACTGTCCTTTCATGGTGAGTTAGTTAGACAATATCACCATGACAGGAGGACCGCAGCGAACAACTGCATATAGAGCTCGATGGGATGAACTAGAGGCCCAATTGTTGTTGCTCAATGACTTACGCCAGGCCGATCTTGCCGTGATGACAAGTGAAGAGTGGCTCGCTTACGAGCCCAATGTTTGGCTCTCCAGGCCGAATTGCAGCAAATGTAGAGCATCAGGCCCAACGGGTTGCAGGACTTCAAGGTTCTTCAGAAAGCTAACCTGGGATTTCGTCCAGATCGAGCGTCATATTAAACATCACCGTAGCTCAATATGCTGCAATCAAGAGGTCAATATTGAAGCTCAAACTTTGATTGCTAATTCTGAACTCAAAATTCAAGTATTATCTAACAAGGCGTCCAAGATCTCACAACAAAAGGCGCAGACCGAACATAATATTGTTGTTGGCATCAAGGAGTTGGAAGAAGCTAGGGCCAAAGCTGCGCAACAACTCCCAGTGGATGAAGAGGATTTGCAGTGGAGAGTTTCAGCCACGATAAGAGAGAGTCTACCACGTCAGCTAAAAGATATAGAGGACTCTTTGAGAAGGTTGTCTCAAGAGCAATTATTATTATTATTATTATTATTATTATTATTATTATTATTATTATTATTATTATCTATTTGTTATTTGTAATAAAAGGCAGGCTTTGTCGTGTGCTGCCGTGTAGTTTCTTTTGAATAAAATTATTTTTTATTTTTTTATTTTATATATTTTTTATTCCTTTTAATGGCTTTTATTATTGTTATGTCTTAAAGGTCCAATTGAATTGAATTGAATTCCTAACTAGGCTAATTCTCTTCTTTTTTTTAAACCTAAGTAGGAATGCATGTTGGGTAGAGATGTGTTAACTTTCCCTATCTATATCAAGCTTGAGAACGTGATATCTTAAGAGTTTATGAAGTCCCAAATTGTTCAGTGACATCTAGTATAACGATATAGGAAAAGATAGAGGTATCATTAAACATGTCATTTGGTCCATTCTATTTAGAGGTTCGGGACATAATAGTAATGAATCGATTAAATAGAGGTAGGGTTTAACATGTTCAATCCACCCATTCAGTGACATAACAGGATTTTTATGAGAATAGAGGTATCATTAAATATGCCTCGAATTTCAATCTATTCAGGGGTTCTTGACTTGATAGGTGTGAGTTGGCTAAACAAAGGTGATGTTAACTTGCTTAGTTTAATTCATCCGTTCAGTGACATTTAGTATAACAGGAATTTTTGACTTCCATAAGTGATTGACAGAGGTGATTGTTAACATAACAACCAAAAAATTTATTTCAAGAACAATAATGAAAAATTGAATTATTTTTTATCAGAGGTGAAAACTTAACATGACAAGAATAATTGATTTTGTTAAGATTTTTAGCAAATCCTCAGCTGTCAACGGATTTGGTTTGCCTTTACCAATCGTCATTTGCGTTTAGACTAGCCATGCTATTTCCCTCAACATAATGAGTTATCGAGAATTTCGTTTGGGCTTGAATGCCAAATTTTTTCTCTTCCTTTTGTTTTAACAGTTTTGGACAGTGATGTATCCTTATAATCGAATAAGAATACTATTATGACAGTTTTGTCATGAAATTTTTAGCAAACCCCCACCTATTAATGAATTTAGTTTGCTTTTACCAACTACCGTTTGAGTTGGATTAGCCAAGCTATTCTCTTTAGTATGGTGAGAGTTATTGAGGATTTCATTTAGGCTTACATGCCAAACTTTCCTCTTCCCTTTGCTTTAACAGCTTAGGACGGTTAATACTTTTACCCCCTGCATGATGGGTTGGCAAGAAACTCGTTTTCTTCCCGTTGCTTTAGTAGTGTTGGGCTGTTCATGCTTTATCTCCTAGTATGATAGGTTAGCGAGAAACTTATTATTTTCTCATTGCTTTAGTAGCATTGTGTAGTTCATGTTTTATCTCCTAGCATGATAGGATGGTGAGAAACTCATTTTCTTCCCATTGCCTTGGCGACATTGAGTGATTCATGCTTTTACCCCCAGCATGATAAGGTTAGCGAGGATTTCGTGATACAGGGGCTGCCAGCACCGAAAGTTTTGTGAGCTATTTTTTGAGGTCTTCGAAAGCTTGCTGACAAGCTTCATCTCAAACAAACGATACTCCCTTCTTCATTATCTTGGAGAATGGTTGGCATCACCCTGAAAGGTTTGTGATAAATCTCTGAATGTATATTAGCCTCCCTTGTAACCCTCGAAATTCTTTGAGATTTCTTGGTGGCTTTATCTCTTGAGTCGCTTTTACCTTTTCTGGATCTAAATGGGTACCCTTGGATGTAACAACGAATTCAAGAAATTTATCACTAGAGACACCATGAAAAGACTTGTCGGATTCATTTTTAACTGGTGTTTTCTCATAATGTCAAACACCATTTTTAGGTCATGGAGATGATTGTCTTTGTTGTGACTCTTGATGGCAAGGTCGTTCACGTAGCACTCTACCATTTTATGGAGATGCTCATGAAAAACTGTGCTTATATCACGTTGATATGTAGCACTTGCATTCTTTAAACGATTGGCATAACTGTATATCAGCACATGCCTAATAGTGCTCTAAAAGAAGTGTACTTCTCATCTTCTAGGTACATTTTGATTTGATTATACCTAAAGAATCCGTCCATGAAAGACATTCTTTTGAATCTGGAAGTATTGTTAATCATGACATCCGTTATTGGAAGCGAAAATTCGTCTTTAGGACATGCCACATTCAGATCTCGAAAATCAATGCAAATTCGGATCTTTCCATTCTTCTTAGAAATAGGAACAATGTTCGCTAACCATTCAGAATGTTGTTCTTCTCGGATGAAGCCAGATTGTATAACTTCTTAACTTCATCCTTGATCTATTCCATTAACTCTAGACGAAATCTTCTTTGATGTTGGTCCACTAGGTTTGCATCTGGCTTAATATTACGCCGATGCATACCAACTTGAGAATCTAAGTCTGGCATGTCTTTGTAATTCCAGGCAAAGACATCGATATGTTCTCGGATGAGAGTCTTCTCTTTCATCGAGAAACAAACTCTCACTTATGAATATGGGCTTAGGATTAGTTTCATCTCCCATGTTTACTTGAATCACCTTGTCTTCGATAGGTGGTTCGTGCTGCTCGAAACGGATGTTCTATTGGGTATCAAAATGTTTAACTAACGCTTCATATTGGGGAAGAGTCACTTTATCATTTTCATTTGGAGTTAGACTCTTCATATTCGTGACTAGCTCCTTAGATATTACCCTAGATTGATATTTGAGTCCCAATCGGAGTTTTTTGTATTTTGACATATCATGCTATCTATATTCGAAAGATCATGTATTGTAACATATCCCAATCCTCTACCGGTTTTGTAATAATAATCCAGTTCTTTCCCTTCAAGCATGAATGAGCGAAGTAAACTTCGATGTCCTTTGCTGAAATTTAATCCAGGCCTATAGATGAAGTCATATCCTATTTTCTCTATCATTCTGAATGATTTTATTCCGTAATGATAGAATTGGGGGCTTCCTGATTTTCAACTTCACTATCATTGGATGAGGCCACACATGGTTGAATCCTTCCGAGAATAGGTTTTTGATAGACCCGGTGGGTAGGCACCTTAAACATCACCTCATCTGCATTTTCAATGCTTGATTATAACATTATTGATGATCTAATTGGCAGGTGTATAGTTGCCAAAGTTTCGAAATCTGAGAGACTATCTGTATCAGTTCTAATAGATGAGGTTACAGATCAGTAGCAACACCAGACAAATAAGCAAATTCTAGATTCTCATTAATTTCCCACTCGCCTGCATCACCAGTGATGTCATTAACATCTAGACCCTCAAGGCTTATTACAAGAGGTTCATACTCTTCTTTGGCAATAAATGTCTCAGGTTCAATGTCAGCTTCATTACTAGTATCATATTCATCATGTAGTGGTGGATCAATCTCAGCACTCTCGGCATATAAGAGGGTGTCTGTGAAGTAATTCTCAACTCTCTTAAATGGTTACTTCTCAGCAATTAGAGTGCGCACTTCTCCATCCTCATCCACATATTTCATGCATTGGTGCAGAGTGGACGGGACAACCATGTTAGCACGAATCCATAGTCGCCCTAGGAGGAGGTTGTACGAAGTGTCTGCATCGATCACATATCAAGTCACTTTGCTCTTGAGATCTCCAATCTAGTATCTCAGCCTGATCTTTCCAAGAGGATAGCCACCTGTTGGCGTTGAAGCCAAAGATAGTAGTATTGGTTGAAGTCAATATGTAGGGAGGGATTCCAAGGAACTACATAAGCCTTCGTGGTATAATGCTTAAGGAAAATCCTGGATCAATCTGAATCTGACCCACTTCCATCGAGTCAATATACCTCATATAGTACAGAGGCCTATTATGCTTGATATTCTTCAACTGCATGTCCTTTGGCGTGAAAGTAATGTAAGGGGTATGCCTAGCTACAACGGGTAGGCTTCCTCAACCTCTTCTGGAAAATGAGCTAGGAAAACTTCTGAGTCTGCTAAAACTTCTCTTAAAGCGTCTCTTGTGGCATTTGATAGGCATAGTAACTTGTATAGAGTTATTCTTACTGGTATATTCACTAGCTGTGCCAGAACATAAAATTGAAATGAAGAGTTTTGCTCTTTAGAAGCATCCTTCCATAGGGCTCGGTTGTACCTGAGCTCCTTTTGTTTTCCCTTGTCAGAAGTCTTTTTAGTTGTTTTCTCGTTAGCCTCGTCTATTGACTTAGAAGGGCCAACTTCTACATTTTCACAGTCTTTCAAATATTGTCTTCCAGATCTGGTGCCTAAAAGAGGTGCGACTTCATACTCTACTGCTAAAGCGATCGTCTTTATTTCAGAATCTGTTAACAGAGACATATCATCTAGGTCCTTCTCAATTATTGCTGAGATAGTATTTTTGTGTTGTCATTTCTTCACTTTGGCTTTCTTTTTGGATACCACTATTGTCCATTATTCATCTTTGAGAAGGTCTAGAGGCATCCAAAGGATCTCTTACTTTTCAGTTGTGAAAGGGAACTAGCCTTTTCTTCTGCTGGTTATGGCAGTCAAAATTGACCACCCTGAGCTCACCCTTTGGAATAGGCGTGAGCCCAAGCAGAACATCTAGACCACCTACTTGAAATGTAGTCGCGTTAGCTATAACCCTCTTTTGCTCTGTGTTGAGCTGAATTATTCCAGCCTCAACTCGTGCCTGAATCTTATATTTAAGAATAAAACAATCCTTAGTGGAGTGACCTACAATTCGGTGATATAAGCAGTAGTTCGGATTATTAGTTTTCCTAACTTCTTCAGACCTTTTGCTCTTCGGCAGTTTGATCATGTTGCGCTGGATGAGCAAATTAAACATAGTAGCAGTGTGTTCATCTTTGAATGTATACTTCTTCTGAGGTCTGGATGGCCTCGCAGGGTTACTCTTAGCTGCGCTTCCTTCAGCATCGGCATGATTTCCACCGCAATTGTATCTTTCCCTTTGGAACGGAAAGACTGAGGTGGAGCTTTATTTGCAGTGCCTCTTCTCGTAGATCTCCACTCTTTGAGGAGCTGAAGTATGTCAGCTTGCTCACCTTGCTTGAGCAAGTCTCTCCAGAACTTGAATTTGACCGAGTCCATTTTGACCAGAATATCGGTTAGTAAGTTATGTCTACAAGTCTCCATGAGAGTTTCCTGCATCATGCCACGGGGACATCGCACGGAGAGCTCTCAGAATCGCTCGATGAAGGCTTTTACCATCTCGCATTCTCCTCGTTTTTCTGCTAGCAAGGATGGCATAGACACTTGTTGGTGGTGAAAATTTCCAAAATTAGTGAAAAAGGAAAGATTTCACGCAGGACACGAAACTAACTCCGTAGCTCCGCATCTAGTCATAAAATAACTTCACGTTGAGTAAAATGCGGAGCTAAGCCCATAGCTCTGCGTTCTGAGTAATTAACTTTGTGTGAACACATAATCATTATTCTAAATTGATTGTGATTGAGATTTGGGATTATCCAATATCCGAATTGAGTCCAATCAGAACCCAAAAATCAAGAGATTTAAATCAAAACTAAGATATTTGATTAGAATTCTTGATAAATATAAACACTTTCCAATTCTATTTTATTGGAAACTCTTATATTAACTCAAACCTATAAATAACCTTTTGAGGTAGCTTTTGAGGCATCTTTTGATCGTTTTGAAGTTCAAGTTACGCGCAAAAGGTTTGAATTTACGGAGATCAGCAGAGAGAGATTCAGGGCCGGCCGTCATCTTCATCAAGAAAAAGATTTCCACATCGGATCATCAAAACGTACTACTAGATAGAACCCGTCACCACACTAGAACCCACAAATATTGTAAAAGAGAGCGATAATATATAAATCCTCTCATTTATTTTTCTATTGTTCCTCTTTCATGGATTTAAGTTATTCAATAAAAGAAAGCAAGAATTTTGCAATGAACAAACTGGCGACCACAATGGGAGACATCTCGGTTACTGAAAAAGAGATCGTGGTGCAATCCGAAGTGGGAAAGATCAGATCGGTCATTGATATGCTTATCGTGAAAATCGACCAGCAGAAGTACAAGGAGTATCTCTCCTATGGATTAGGTAATCTGATTGAAATGGAGCGCTATCACCGCGTGAGCTCCAATACCAGTAAATTGGGTAATAGGAAATCCACTGTTAAACGGAGACCCATGGGGCCCACGGCTATAGAGCCATTGTTTGAATAGAAAATCCTAGTAGGGGAAGATCTCCTCACTGCCGTAGAAGGTCTGGGAATTGATTTAACCAGAACTCAACTCTGTAATCAAAATCGTCGAGTAAGGAGAAGAGCTCTCAAAGCGCGCATTAAACGCGAGGCTGAGGAAGTGACAGAATGCGACTACAATTGCATCTCGCAAACTGGCTTGCGTTAATCGCAAGACCAGTCAAGATCGTGTTTATGACTAAGCCAGCGTGTGATGATAATTCTCCATGTGAGACTACTGCTTCTGGATTTAAAACTAGAAAAATTAACATAACCCGCGTAAAATGTGAGGATAATTTTATAAAGTTAGCGTGTGATGGAGATTCTCCACGCGAGGCTATTGAATTTCGACAAAAAATTGAGCTAATCGTAAATCACAAAGCTAGTAAAACTTGCGTTAATCGCAAGGTTTGTTACGATCATGTTAATCACAAAGATAAGCTCGCGTGTGATTTTCCACACGAATTTATCAATCTTAAACTTAAGCCAAGCGTTAATCATGAAGCCAAGGATGCTTGCGTTAATCACAAAGCCAAGTCAGGTTATAATTTTTCACGCGAGACTAAACAAAAATCTGAAGATGAATTTCTTTAGAAATACCAAACCAGCGTAAAACGCGAGGTTAGTATAAAATGCGAAGCTAACTCCCAGTTTTGCGTAAACGGTTCAAAACGCGAAGCTAACATCCAGCTCCGCATAAAACAATCTGAATATAGAATCAAAGCTGATAATCGAATTACTAGACAACAATTTAACACCAATGACTCTGAGAAGCTTTAGTGGGCCCCTGGCCCTCTCAACAACCAGGTGGGCCCCACAATTATTCACAATCCAAGGCACCGACCTTAGAGATTATTTGATAAAGAAAAGAAGTGTAGCTCAAGTCCAACCAGACTCAACTTGCCACTATGAGCAACTCATGACAACAGTATCTGCTATATTGAATAATTGTTGCTACAACAAGAAAAGAATGTCAGTGTTTGACAGGATAACCGAGTCGGACCAAAACACTTCAAAAAAAATAAAAAATGATCTCAGAGATAAAATCAAAGCAAAAGAATGGAAAGCGGTGACCGCAAATATGATTAGCAAAGGTAAAAAGGTCATGGAAAGGGAGGATGAGTCAGATGCAGATGATGAACAACCCCATCACTTCACCCGACTCAAATCAGGTGTTGTTGCCCCTCAAAATTACAAGAAACTTCTAAAATGTTCTTGTGATGATGATTGTGACAACTCGGTTATAGCCTTACCTCACTCCTGTGCATCTTTCAGACAACAAAAATCAGCGTCACACATGGTGGATAGGTCCGACGACATCGATTTGAAGTTAGAAGCTCAAGAACAGTGATTTGAGATCAACAAAAAACTATAGATGATCTCAAGATGATGCTCTTGAAAGTAGTTGAAAATACACAAAAGATAGTTGAAGATAAGATAAAGACCTCTTTCTCTGAAAAACCACCAAAGAAAAACAAGGAGATACCATTTAAAACAAATGAAGAATTTTAAGAAGAAAATGCTTATTCAGAGCATGAGGAGGATGACAAATACTCCTTCAATGAGCCTCATGAAGAAAAGATCGAAAAACTACAAATCCAACTAGATGCCCTGATGCACAAAAAAGAACTAAAAGAGTCGGGAATTTTAAGACCATACCCACTTGAATGGGACTCCACTCCATATCCGGAAAAATATAAACCCCTCAAATTGGAGCCGTATGACGGGAAGGGGTCCCCGAGCCAGCATATATATTATTTCTTGTCTCAAGCAGGACATCTAATAGGAAACGATCCAGTAATGACTAAGGTGTTCGCAAGTACCCTGCGAGGGCCTGCTTTTACATGGTTTATGCAGTTGCCCTCGGGAACTATTAATATCTGGTATGATGTTGAGAAACACTTTTTAGCACATTTCTTTGAGAATGACACCGAAATATCGGTTCATTCCCTCCTTGTATCAAAGCAAGAAGAATAAGAAATAGTGAAAGATTTTATAGAATGCTTCCGGGAGAAATCCGTGCATTGTAGATACGGAATGACCCAGGAGACATGTAGGCATAATTTTAAGACTAACGTGCTGCTAAAAATGGAGCTATGGAGTCCAAGACCTGGAAAGATTTGCTCAAGTAAGGAGAGCAAGAGGAGGATCTGATCCATCAAATTGAAGAATCGCGTGGTATGAGAAATTCTAGGAATAATAGGCCATATCCACAAAATTATAAGAACAAATGGAAGGCCGCAATGACATCTGATGCCACTCCGAAATAAGCAAATTCTCCAAATCCAAGATCTCAAAACCTGAAAGGCACAGGTCAGAATAGGCCCCGACAGGAGAGGACCTATACTTTTAAAACGGAATAGACACCCACTCTGTTCCACCTCTTCCTCTGGAAGGGCATGTTAAAGTTTCCGAAAAATTGAAAACCAGGGGATGCAGGAAAAACTAATGACACTAACTACTACTTATATCACCGGAATGTCGGATACCCGATCAAAGACTGTTATCCTCTCAAGAATAGAATTTAGGCATTAATAGAGGCCGGGGTTCTAACATTAAAAGAGGAACATAAGAAGGTAACTGCCAATATGGCGACCATGGTAGTGGGAACCAATAAATTCCTCTCATTGAGTGACTCCAATACCATCAGGAAAGCTTATTGTAAGAAATCATAACCTACATGAGATGGTGCAAAAAGGACTTACTCCTGTGACACAAAAAGGTGAAGTCATGTATGTTCATCCCGATCTTCTGCAGGACGAGCAATGGACCTCATCTAATGTCCGAAGAAAGAAGCAGACTAGCAACAATATCTCTGCAGAAATTAAAGAAGAATATATAGTTACTAACGCACTCACGGACTCGGAAGAGGAGGCCGTAGTGATGGCCACTCATCAAGATGAGGGAGGCCCCTCTGGTACTCGATCTGACAAGGCTTACCTTAAAGATTATTCAAGAGTAGGCCCTACCAAAGAATTATACGGGGAACCTGCGAAGCAAAAAGGACTTCGTTTTCAGAAAAACCCAAAGAAGGATGAAGAAACCAAAGACGCATCGTTCCAATTCGACTTTATAGCTCAGGTGGCCAACATCCCAGATAGAGTCACACTCTACGAGCTGTTACGATTATCTAAGTCAACTCGAGAAGCACTGAGAGAGGCTTTGGTAGATTCTGACTCTTTCCTGGCAATGATCGTCGAATCATCCAATGAAGAAAGGGATTCCCACCCCCGCTGTCACCAAGTGAGGAGGCAAGTCTTGCAGATAGTTTTCTTGCTAGAGGACATGCATGTGAGAAATCTAAAACACAATAGACCTTTATATTTCACCGGATATGTCGGATCTACAAAAGTAGACCGCACTCAAATTGATTAAGGGTCCGCGCTAAGTGTCATCCCGAGAAGGCTGATGCAGTTGCTAGAAATCTCACCTCGTCGCCTCACACCGATGAATACCACAATATATGGATTCAATGCCAATAACAGCTGTCTCTTGGTAAGATTCAACTCTAGTGTCATATTGGAGATCTAAAGACAGAGGTTACGTGTTATGTCATCGACGCAAATACATCTTATAACATCCTCTTGGGCCGACCCTCGATCCATGCCTATACGATAGTCTCGTCAACTCTCCATCAGTATATGGAATATTGCGATGAGTAAGGAGAAGTTCGGACTTTAATTGCAAATAAACAGTCATTTAAAGGGTTGGAGAGTTATTTCACTGATGCAAGGCTATATAAGCCCGCCCATGAGGTTCCCAAAGAGTCTGAGGAACCAGGTAATAGTGGTAACGAAGCAGATACTGAACATGGGTCCCCAGGAGAAGATGGGGGTGATTACGAGCTAAACCCTAATATAGACTTTAATGAAATTAATGTAACCGAGGCTGCTAGTGATGAAAACGAATGGGTCAATGAAAATATAAAGTTGGTTTATGAGCCTGTTGTTGCTACAGAGTCTGAACCTTCTTGCACTTCTATCGAAACAGATGGCGTGTCTGAACTTGAAGTTCTGGCGGCATATCATTTTCCAATTTGGTCATCCCTCCTTTCTCGGTCCAAAATAATGAAAGGGCAAGATAACTTCTTTGAAATACCTTCTCGACAGGTACCTTAGAAACCTATTGTCTTTAGTAAAGGGGTTACATCACCAAACCAAAGGCAAAATAGCGAGAGTCAAACATCACCTTAATTTCACTTCTATGAACAAAAATCCCAACAAATAATTGAGAAAATGGATTATAATTTTACTTAGAAGTCAGGATTGAATTTTGGGAAAGGTCGGCAAAATCTATTACCCTCTTTTAGACCAAGAGGGAAAAACCCGGATTATTATCACAAGACTCAAAGAGGGTTGGGATACGTATCCACTCCCTCCACATTACTAAATAAGTTTGAGGAAACTTCATCAACCGACAGAGACGTATATCCATAAGAATACGATTCCGATCTGAGTACTGGTGCCTTGTTCCAATCACTAGCCGCCGATATGGTTTCGACTGTGCCTCAGAGCGAATAGGAACCAATTGACATTCAAGACGAGTCTTGGGCTAGACACATGGATACTCTCTGGGATGCCCGTTTTGAACAACGCGACCCACCTACAGAAGATAAGATGATGGAAGTTAACATGGAAATTGAAGAAAATCCAAAATCTATTTTTATAAGCAAAACACTAACTCCTACAGAGAAGGAGGAGCTTGTATCCCTTATTAGGGAATATATAGATGTGTTCGCATGGAGTTATGAGGATATGCCCGAGCTAGACCCCCAAGTTGCTACGCATCGTTTGAATATTAGAGAAGACGTCAAGCCAGTTAAACAACAGCAAAGACGTTTCCGACCAAAACTAATAGAAGCTATAGTTGTCGAAGTTAATAAGCTCATAACATCAGGATTCATTTGAGAAGAACAACATCCTGACTGGGTGGCAAATATAGTGTCAGTCCGCAAGAAGAATGGCAAAAATCCGGATATGCATTGACTTTCAGGATCTAAATGCCGCCTGTCCCAAGAATGAATTTCTCCTTCTGATAACTGATGTAATGATCGACAATACATGTGGCTATGAGAGGATGTATTTTATGGATGGCTTTTCTGGTTACAACCAAATCAAGATGCACCCAGATGATAAAAAGCACACAGCTTTTAGAATGCCAATGGGGGTGTACTGTTATACAGTGATGCCCTTCAGACTTAAGAATGCCGGAGCCACTTATCAGCACGCAATGAGTGTTATATTTACAGAACACCTACATAAAACTGTGGAGTGTTACGTGGATGATCTTGCTGTCAAAAGCAAGAATAAAAAGGATCATCTTCAAGACTTAAGGATAGTCTTCGATCTCATGAGAAGACATCACATAAAGATGAACCCTGCTAAATCCTTCATGGGGGTATCCAGTGAAAATTCCTTGCATTTGTGGTTACTTCAAAAGGGAATTTCCTTGATCCCGACAAAGTGAAGGCGATTAAAGAAATGCTACCGCCCCGAAATCTTAAAGAGCTATGGAGGTTACAAGGAAAGTTGGCGTATATTTGCCGCTTTATTTCTAATTTATAAGGGCAACGTCAACCATTCGCTGCACTCATGAAAAAGGGGGTTTTCTTTATATGGAACGAAGCATGTCAGCAAGTGTTCGATAACTTTAATGAATATCTCGTGAAACCTCCTGTCCTCATGGTCCCCTTCCCAGGGAAATCGTTTCTTGTATATGTAAGGGTCATGGATCACGCATTAGGTGCATTGCTTGCTCAACATAATGAGCATGGTCATGAACATGCTCTTTATTATCTGAGTCGGACAATGATGGTAGCAAAACATCGGTATACTCCAATTGAAAATGATGTTTAGCCCTAGTGTTCGCTATCCAAAAAATGTGTCACTATCTCTCGGGGCAAACAATTCATGTCATATCTCTTAATCCACTAAAAATCCTCATGACAAAACCAAGGTCATTAAACGGTAGGTTAGCAAAATAAGCATTGCTATTATCGCAGTATGACATCCACTTTGTTCCTAAGAAAGCCATGAAGGGACAAGTGATTGCCGACTTTCTCGCAGATCACCCAGTCTGGATAAATTCCAAGTTATCAGAGAATATTTCTGATCAGCCGTCAGAAGTCAATACAGTTTCAAAAGAACGACCATGATAAATGTTCTTTGATGGTGCTGTAAGACGGTCCGCTGCAGGAGTCGGGGTTGTACTTATATCACCACACAAGCATATAATTCCTAATGGTTACTCATTGATAGAGCCATGTACAAATAATGATGCAGAGTATAATGCGTTCATTATTGGCCTAAAAATAGCCTTGCAACTAGAGGTGAATTATTTAGAGGTATATGGAGACTCTAAACTCATCGTCAATCAAATGATGGGAGAGTATGAAGTCAAACATGAAGCTCTCATCCCCTATCATCAACTAGCCATTGAATTGGCAAATTATTTTGAGCAATTCTACATTAGTCATATACCACAATATGAGAATGTCTACGCAGACGCCCTCGCAGCCTTAGTTGAAACATTAGCGATTCTGCCAGGTTCGACTAAGAGTTTCACTATTGGAAGTAGAGAACTTCTCCATCCAGATGCAATTCTTCAAGCTAAAGAAGTATGCCAAATAGGCATAACACTGGAACACCGCGATTGGCGATTTCCATTCGTAGATTATGCCTTGTATGGGATGTTACTAGAGGATCCCAAAGAAGCCGCTTCAATGAAGAAGAAGGCTAAAAAATTCTATTATGATCTCACACTTCAAACATTGTATAGAAAGTCGACAGACGGTCTCTTATTACGGTGCATATCAAAAGAAGAGGCCGATGAGGTACTCGAAGAAACACACAATGGAATATGCGGAGCTCATCAACCCAGTCCAAAACTTGGAGATCATATAAGGAGGCTTGGATAGTACTGGCCACAGATGATTACCGATGTAATAGCATACGCTAAATGTTGTCATGCATGCCAAGTGCATGATAACTTCATCACCGACCTCCGGAATACTTACATACTACTATCACCAGTTGGCCCTTTGAAGCATGGAGAATGGACATTGTGGGGCTGATAACTCCCCCGTCATCCAGTGGACATCGGTTTATACTTGCAATAACCGATTATTTTTCAAAATGTGCTGAAGTTGTACCCATGAGGGAGGTAATGACAGCAAACATAATTAAATTCATTAAACATCACGCCATCTATCGCTTCGGCATCCCTTAAAGGATTATTTATGACAATGGACCATAATTCATCAGCCAGGGTTTTTGCAATTCTGCGACAAATTCAGATCAAAGATATTGCTTCAACGCCATATAACCCTCGGCTAATGGTTTGGCTGAAGCTTTTAATAAGACAATTATTAAGCTCCTCCGAAAATTCGTCTCTGCCAATAAGCGAGACTCGGGTGAAAAGTTAGAAGAGTGTTTATGGGTTTATCACACTACAGTATGCACTCCTACTAAACCCACCCCATTCTCCTAGGTGTACGGGAGCGAGACTGTTTTACCCCTGGAAATTCAAATACCATCACTAAGGGGTAGCACTAGCTGCAAAGATGACGACAGAGAAACATCATCAACAAAGGCTGAAAGAATTAGAGGTATTAGATGAAAAGCGTCTCTACGCTCAACAACAGATTGAGTTATGCCAGACTCAAGTCTCATGAGCGTTCAACAAAAACGTCAAATAAAGAACCTTCAAATAAGGGGATTTAGTTTTGGCCGTTAAGAGGCCAATGATCATGACCCATAAAACCAAGGGCAATTTTGAACCTAAGTGGAAAGGACCATTCGTAGAGGAGACGATATACTCAAGTGGAGCTTATCGCCTAATGAATCAAAACGGTGATAGAGTGATGATGCCTATTAATGGCAAATTTCTGAAGAAATATTATATGTAAGCTTCAACTAAAAAAAATCTGTCATGTTAAGCTCTTACCTTTGACAGTATGATTTGGATTATTATAATTTTTATTCAAGTTACGAATGAGAGCACTTGGACTATTCTACCCTAGTTATAGGCATATGCAATTGGGCACCACTGCCAAAACCAATGATCCTGACCCGATCATCTTGGCGTGTGCAATTAAGTACCTATGCCAGAACTATATGCATGTGTAATTATGCGCCTCTGTGAAAATCAATGATCCTGACCTGATCACCCCGGTATCAGCAATCCAAGTTACGCGAGCGAGCCTTGGACTGCTTTGCCAAAATTTTAGATTATTTAAATCATCATTGCTCAAGAGAAATTTTGAATCCAACAACTAAAAGAATTAAAGAATTATCTTTATTCATAAATTGAAAGAATATGGATAAAGTTACAAAAGAATAAAAGAATTCAAAAATTTTGGATTTCTTTATTGCAACAAAAAGTAGAAAAGAAAAGAAGATACAAGAAGGTAAAATTCTCCCAGAAGCTTCAGCTTATTCTCCGTCTGGTCGATAACTTGGCGACAGGTTTCTTTTACAGAGTGTAAAGTCCAACGATGCAAGTCATCATCGTTAATAACGAGTTGTTGGGTCAACCGCTGACGGGCTTCTTCAATAAACTGGCTCCTCACCATGCCTTCTTGTTCAAGTTGCCCTTGTTGTAGGATCAACTCCTCCCATCTCTGACTCCGCCAGCCTAGACTCACTGACCTCTAAAATGGCTTGAGTTTTGGCGATGGTCTCTCGAGCTCTAAGAATCGCCGCCTGACTCCCCTCAATTTCAAAATCTACTTGCTCCAGTCCCCTAAGAACTATCCCATGGGTGGCTCGAAGGTCCGCTAATTCTCGAGACCAGTTCTCTTCTTGGCTCCTCAGCTCTTCCTGGCGAGCCATTAACTCTACTTGAAGCCGCGCCACCTCAATCGAAGTAATCGATTCGCTTGGCGGAGTGTGTTCAACGTTTATACATGTTCTTCTAAGGCATCAAGGCAGGCTCGATAAAGAGCTGCTCATTCACGTCCTCCAATCCTCTCAATATTGTCTAGATAACTGACCAACATTGGGCATCCAAGTTCGAGAAAGTCTCTTCCATCTAAAATCATGACAATACATCTCCTTAGCAGCCACATAAAATCATTGACGTTGTGATTGAAAAATTTCTCAAGAGAATCAACAGTGTCTAAATTAAGTGCAGGCAGGCTAAGGGAGATGTGACCGGAGGGGGTGTAGCTTCCACAGGAGTTGATGAAGAGGGAGCTCGTCCTTACACCAGGCTCATGATATACGTGGCCAGTAAAGCAATAAGGAACTAGCTGAACTGGGGACCTGAGGAGAAGTCTCACCGGCGCTAGTCGTTCAAGCAACCAGACCAATGGGGGTAGATTCTAATGGAGAGCCTCTTCCTGAAGCCCCTCTCATAACAGACTTAGCCTCTAAAAGAATTTCAGGTTATCTTCTTCTCCAACTGGTAACTGGGCCGGAACAGGAGGAGGAGCGGTTGGAGTAATAATAGTCATAATGGTTGATGGCATTGATATAGGTGGCTGGGGAGCTGACGACACACCAACAACGACCGAAAAAGTGTTTTCAAAAGAAACAGCCGGTGTTGGAGATGGTAAACTTAGAGAACGAGGAGCTTCTCGAGTCTTAGGGGCAGCAGTATCCATCCTATCATCACTCCCTAACTCATCACTTGGAGGAGTTGAAGTAGGAGCAGAACGAGGAGCCGATGTGAAGTAGTCCGCATCAAACCCCTCTGTAGAACTACCTAGTCTGCCTACTGAGCCGGTGGTGCCCGAGTAATCTACCAACTCCTCGGACTCTATTCTGATAGTTGAATGCATAGGCAAATTAAGTTGACTACCTGAATTTCAAAAGCAGACAAAGGTGTCACATGTATACATATAAAATAAAATGTAAAGTTAAAAGATCAGAATCATACTAGTAGAAACTAGTCCTGTAGTTGGATTGGATGGAGGAGCTGCACTAGTTTTCAGAAACGCACCTATCTTGCTACCTAGAGGTTGCGTCGTACAGTGATCGGCGGACCTAGCAGCTAGCAAATCCGGTGCATTAGCAGCACTTGCAGATTCTGCTAATATGTCCCCTTCTGCCAGTGTTGTTGGCAGAGTTGAAACCAAAAGGTCAGCTGCATAGCGAACCGCAGCTTCTTCAGAAATAACCATCGGCAGAGTTTGTTCAGCTAATTTCTTCTTTTTCCGGGCTAGTTCGCCTCTAGATATCCGACGACGTTTTATGGTTAGGTTTCGAGGACAAGAGCTATCATCCCTAATGGGTTGAGGAGCATCTCCAGCACTGGTATCATCATCAGCACCGTCATCGTCAGAGTCCTCATCATCTGAGGGAGCAGCCGCTACGTCAAGGAATTCATCCATTCTTTTTACTCTAACTCTCTTAGCCCTTTTTCAGCTAGAGTAAAATGCTTCAATCTCTTTGCAGCAACTGTAGTTTATGGAAAAGTTCGGCATTGCTGCATTGGCGATGCTGTACCATGTACAAATACTGAGCGCCATGCTTAGGACTGGTGATTTCTAGGGTAGCGTAAATTCAGCTCCAGTTCCTCCGACAGCAAAGTGGAACCAGCCTCGTGCTCCCTCATACAAATTTCCTTCGTACACCAGTTTCCTATTTGGATTCCCTACATAGAGCTATGAATATCCGAATTGACGAGTAAAATGGCTTAGAATGTACGGCTCTATGTAACACAGGGTATCTTGTCGATACACTAAGTGCCCGAGACGGATGCTTAGTAGCCACCAGAATGCCTGTGAAGATAGAGTTGAAAAATTATCTGGTCCTAGAGCATCCTTGAATTTTGACCCGTACTCTCCACCTGGGAAGTCGGGGAAGCGATGGTTGATCTCGTAATTCTGATGGTGTTGTAGAGTTTTATGGATCACCGGCATATAATGGATTTTCCAAGTGGAGCGTTCGTACATCTCTACAAAGAATGGCTTGTCAATTGGGCCTCTGCGGCACTCATCAAAGAGGGGCAGTGCATGATAAGACAGGCCATTAAATATGTGTAAGGCATCTCCACCCTGGATTTGGTGTTTTCACCATGGCTGTTTCTTGTACTCCCTTCCCTTTGGCAGCCTTCTCCATTGTCGCCTATGCCTTATCCGCAAAAATTAAACCATTGCAAAGTGCACGGAGCCTACTCTGAAGGTTGCTAACCATTGCGGGAAGAAGCCCGAATGGTCATCCATAAGCCAATAAAACGGCAGGATAAACCACGTTCTTCGCGATGGCATCTTTGGGCAGTGAAGGGACGATGCATCTCTTCAACTACAACATCAGGAACCCAGCGATTAAACCCCTATCGGATATGGGGAACTGGGCCTGGTAAAGGAAGCTTTGGAAAACCATACCAGGGTTGAACCCTCCTTCATTTGACTCGGTAGTATAAGTTGTAGCTTCCAGTTCTGTAATGCGTCATTTAATTTCTTCAACACCAACGGGCTTGAGTCTGCAGACCATAGGTAGGTTCTCCTTTAAATTCAAGAAAAGATAGTCTGCCCATTTCTTATGACCGATCCCTTGGTTCCTCACTCCAACAAGGTCGGCACAGATATGGTAACGGCACATTATCTCCCAGTACGTTTCGTAGATGCGCTCGTCCTTCGCCTTTAGCATATTCAACTCTTCGGCGATAGGAATGTACTCTTCATAGGGAACTTCGCCCATTGATAAGCCCGAGACTTCATACATCTCATGGAGAGAGAGTCCTAGCTCACCCACGAGTGTGAAGAAAGTACTGGTCTTGGGACTAGACATCTCCACGAGACTGAAGAGATGGTACGAACTCTGGGGCAGATCGAACTGGACATTCCTGATGGCCTTATAAAGACCAATCTCTCTGAGGGTTTGCTCATGGGAGTCCAACACATATTTGACAAGGCGGAACCACTACATGTTGCCTGAGGAATGAATCAAGCCAGACATTCTGAAGTCTTTTGCAGGTTATTGGCCACTCTTGGCTACAAATTCACTAAGGAAGGTCTTTACTCGAATCGGGGCCTCCCCAACTGGGTGCTCCTTGATAATGCTACCTGGAAGGAGTCCAGTAATGCACCTATTGGGACCATCTTGATAGGCTCCATGTGCGGCAAACTTTCCTGTAGCAATCCCGTCATACTCTCGAGTTAGTTCCCACTCTAACTCGCGATAGGCTGATAACCTCAGAAGATAAACCAAAGAATAGCTTCGCTCCAAATTAGGAAGGAACATCAAAAGATCGCCAGTCTGGTGGAGCCATTTGCTCTCTTCGTCGAACATAATTTCATCCAAATTCTGCATTGCATCACCAAAGAGGAATGTTGGCTTCTCCAGTACTTCTCGGTTCTTGGCTTCAAAGGGAGCATCAGTTATGATCTCCCTTGTAGTGGCAGGGCTGTATCTCAGCAGCTTTTCTCTACTTTCTCTGAGACCTAGTTTGTAGGCAAGAAGCTCAGTAGTAAAGCGGAACTGGATCGCCAAGTCTGCGCCCTCAAAAAATCTAAAGTGATGCTTTTGGGAGAGGGAATCCACTGAGTAGCCAACTGCAACAAGAAGAATCATAGTTAGAAAAGATTCTAGAGAAAAATTGAAAAATGTTCTAAGCATGGAAATGCGGAGTTAAAGATAGCTTCGCGCGTAGTTAATTAGTAACTTCGCGCAAAGTTAAAATGCGAAGCTAAAATGCTAAAATGCGAAGTTAAATCCATAACTTCGCATAACAAACGCGACAGTAAGAGATAACTTCGCGTAATACGCGTTTTGAAACGAAGCTACGCAGTAGCTTCGCGTAGAAGAAGACCAGAGGTCTCTTCTTCTTCTCCAAGCCATTTGGCCAGAGAACGGCGATAATTTTGCTGATGTAGAAGGCGATTGGCTGGTTAAAATCGAGCCAAATCACCCCTAAATAACTCCAAAAAGTTCAAAAGTAGAGGTTTTTACCTCCGATCGGTGCGGCGTAGACTGGGCCACCGCTGCAGCCACTGCCACCGCTGCTTGCATTGGCCGCCGACGGTGAGGAAGCACATGGAGTAGCGTTCTTCTTGGGTGCCATTTGTCTCAAAAACTTGAAGAAAATCGATGAAAAGTGGAGAAATCCGGTCGGGAAGCAAGGATTCATGAGTCGCCTAAGTTCTTGGGATTCTTGAAAATTCAGAGAACTGAGGAAGAAGAAGAGTGAAGACTCTATTTAAATGAAAAAATCCCACCCCTTGGTATTTGGCACGAAGATCAGAACAGTTTTTAGCAGAACGTGAGGCTATTAGCTCCGCGTGTTAAATTGCAAACACGAGGATAATATGATGGTTAACTCCGCATTCAAGTGCATCAAACTAGAAATCCAAAGTGTTTCAAAATTTGCTAAGTCATAAGCCATTTTGAAAACATTGGAGAGGGTCCTGTTAGTAGTAAAAATTTTCAAAATCAGTAAAAAAGGAAAGATTTCACGCAGGATGCAAAGCTAACTCCGTAGCTCCGCGTCTAGCCATAAAATAGCTTCGCGTTGAGTAAAATGCGGAGCTAAGCCCATAGCTCTGCATTCTGAGTAATTAACTCCGCGTGAGTAGATAATCAGTATTCTAAATTGATTGTGATTGAGATTTGGATATATCCAATACCCAAATTGAGTCCAATCATAACCCAAAAATCAAGAGATTTAAATCAAAACTAAGATATTTGATTAGAATCCTTGATAAATATAAACACTTTCCAATTCTATTTTATTGGAAACTCTTATATTAACTCAAAGCTATAAATAACCTCTTGAGGTAGCTTTTGAGGGATCTTTTGATCATTTTGAAGTTCAAGTTACACGCGAGAGTCTTGAATTTACAGAGATCAGCAGAGAGAGATCCAGAGCCGGCCGTCATCTTCATCAAGAAGAAGATTTCCACATCGGATCGTCAAAAGGTATTACTAGATAGAACCCATCGCCACACTAGAACTCACAAATATTGTAAAAGAGAGCGATAATATATAAATCCTCTCGTTTATTTTTCTATTGTTCCTCTTTCGTTGTAATTAAGTTATTCAATGGAAGAAAGAAAGAATTTTGCGATGAACAACACTTCGGTCTCATCCTCAAAAAATCAGGCTAAGAACTCATGTTCTACATCAGCTCATGATTTAATTGTCCCTTGGGTCAACTGCATAAACCAAGTAAATGCGGGTCCATGCAAAGTACTCGTAAATATCTTAATTAGAGTTAGATCATATTGCATTAAGTGTCCTAGTTGCAACAGAAAATAGAAAATGTGTTGCTGTAGAGAGCCTTTGCTATTGAGTGACTAGAGATTCAATGGCTTGTAGTTCGAAGGATATGGCATGGTTTCCCATCCTATGGAATGAGGACGTACTATCCCAACTTCTTGCAACTATTTTCAATGGAGAAGTGCTTGTAATTGACCTCCATCTTTTCCAACTTCTCAGCTTCTTATCTTCTTATGAGTAATGAGGTGGCTCCTCATATTTGTCTTCATCCTCTTCATCTTCATTGACTGGTTGTTTTCCTTCCCATCAATTGAAAGTGTATGCGATGATTGAATTTTCTTAGTGCGCACCAATAACTCGGCAAGAGTTGCTTCATCTTTTCCATGGTCTCCTCTTGCTACTTGAGTCACTGTTCTTCTCTCTCAAGCCTTTTGGAGACTTCTTTCGGAATATCGGCCATGTTTACCATAGTCTCTGACTCTTTATTTTAATTTGAAGAAAATTAAGACAAAATAGTAGAGTGTCTATGTTTCTCATCATCGGATTCTCTGGCCAACCATTTGTAGTCCAATAGTATGGTGACTCCTTTTCTGACCCGAATGCATTGATACACACCCTCTGACTCAACAAAACCCCTTTTAATCCTGGAGTGAATTCTGCATCTGATGAGTCGCTTTTTGCAACTTGTTTGCCCTTTCTAACTATATTGGATGAGGCAGTGGGCAAATCAGTTATGGAGTATATCTTGCTTAAAGTCTACCTTCTTTTTAGCTTGGTGATCTGATAAAAAACAGATGGTTTTGTCATGCAGTTATAGCTCGATAGTACGACCAAAATTAGTCGTTCACATTGACATCAAGGAGTGGGTTAGGTAGCGCTCCTCTTCTGAGTCAGATATTCCGTTGAGTCTTGGGAATTGTCCTCATTCATATGTAAATCTTGACGCTTTTTGCGTTGCAAATTCTGTTCATTGTACTGAGTAGTCTGAAGTAATTCAGAATTAACTAACATCTCGGTATTAGAACAATTTCCAAATTTTTATAAGATTTTCTGGAGAGCGTGCTGACCTGCGCGGGCCACGCATGCCTCTGAATTGTGCTTCGGAAGATGTTGCTGAGGAGCGTATTGAGTGTACACCTCTATTGTTGCGCTCGAATAAGCGCATAAAGAGCACGCCTTAAAGTTAGCTTTAAGCCAATGATGCGCTTCATGATCTGCGCATGGAGAACGAAGTGGAAGCACATGCTAGGTGTGTTCATCATCTGTAGAAAATCATGAATATGCACACTCAGAGTAGATACTGAAAGAAGAGTGCAAAGGCATGCGCTTGTGCATATCTGGAGAGGAGCGTGGAGGGACGCGCAGAGTGGGGCGCTCCGCGTACATGCGCGGAGCAGGGCGCTCCACATATGCGCGCGGAGCGCACGCGCTTGAGAAAGCGTGTGCACGCTCCTCGCGTGGGCAGTTGCTGCGAGCTCCCCGTGCACGCCCATGAGGGTGCTGTTCACCATGAAAGTTGCACGCTCTCTATATCGAAGTCTTTTCAATAAGAGGGTTACAATCGGACAGTTTAATGTTTACAGAAAATGAGGAAAATAGCTTTTCCTCTTTGTTTAAAACTGAGTTTCTAGATAGCTATGGAGGACGATCCTGCTCGCCGTTGACACTCCGTACAATCTCTCTCAGTCAGCTAAAGGAAAGAAAAGTGGCTCTTTACTCTTGATTACAAGGGGTAACTTCTGGAAGAAGATGTCCGTCTCCTTTTTTTGTGTCTCTTTCGCTCCCCGCCTTTTATAGGAGGCTTGAGCAACGTCCCGCCATATTTGCTTAACCGTTAGCTCCCACTAATCGAGAAGTGCCGCCATATTCGTTAGGCAATTAGCCCCATGATCCGAAGTGGCAACTCTGCTATTCGGGTCGGGTGACTTTGTATTAAACCCCTACCCGAAAACTATGGAGAGTGTCGCGAATCTCAATTTTAGATTAGCAAACTTGTTCTGTCGTCTGGGTCGCGAACCTCAATCTTCAGGTTCGCCGATTTGTTAAGTTGCGAACTTCTAGCCTTAAATCCGCGGATCTGCTTTACAATCCAGAATTTTTTCGCCGACAAAATCCCCTCCAAAGTTTCCAAAACCCTCATGATTCTTTGGGGAGTTTCAGAATAATTTGGATATAATTGTTCTGTATCAGAACTTCCATTGCTTTTGTTTGAAGTCTGTGACTCTGTATTAGCACCACTACTGCTTTTTGCTTTTGAAGAGACACGTCTCTGTATTAGGAGCGTGACTCTTCATCTTTGAATAGAAGACGACTCTGTATTAGGGTCGCGAACTCTTGTTTTGGAAGGAACACGTCTCTGTATTAGGGGCGCGACTTTCCATCTTTTTGAGAAGAAAACGACTCTGTATTAGGGTCGCGAACTATCTTCGGAAGGGGCGCGACTCTGTATTAGGGGCGCGAGCCTTCATTTTTGAGTAGAAAATGACTCTGTATTAGAGTCGCGAACTCTTGCTTTTTGAGAAGAAAGCGGCTCTGTATTAGGGTCGCGAACTTCGCTTTTTGAGAAGGAAGCGGCTCTGCATTAGGGTCGCGAACTTCGCTTTTTGAGGAAAAACCGACTCTGTATTAGGGTCGCGAATTGTCTTCGGAAGGGGCGCGATTCTGCATTAAGGTCACGAGCCTTCACTTTTTGAGAAGAAACCGACTCTGTATTAGGGTTGCGAACTTCGCTTTTTGAGAAGAAACTGACTCTGTATTAGGGTCGCGAGCTTTTGCGGGAAGGCTGGCAGGCGGTTATTTTTTTCTTTCTATGGCGTCAGATTCGAGGCGCATTAAATGAAAGGTATCCATGCGATTCAAGCCGGATATCATGTCTGTTCAGAGATCTCGGCCGTCAAATCACCGGCTATATAACCTCCACTTTACGAGAGGTTGCCATTATCTCGAGAAATTTGAAATCTGAGTTTTTCGTTTGGACTCCTTAGACTTCTTGTCTTCAATCTTCTATCTGATTCTCCATGTGAGAGATTTCCTCCCTCCGCAAAAGATCTCCGCAAAAGATGCCGAAGAAAGCTTCTTCTTCCGACGCCGTTGCCAAGAGTCATTGAGATCCTCAAGCTGCATCTAGCTCGATAGTGGTTCGGCGGGAACCCTTGATTGGAGGTAAAAAGCCGAAAGGCATTCCCTTTCTCATTTATCTTCTTACCTCTGAATCTGAATGTCTTTTGCAGTTGATTACGCCTTGAATCCTTGGCTAAAGGATCATTATTTTGGATATTCTGACGGTTATGATGGGAAGAAAGAGTTCAGATTTGGATATGTCTTTCCCCATTGTACAGCCTCAGATAACCAAGAGAGAGAAGACAAGATTCTCTACCCTTCTCGCTCAACATTATGAGAGTTGATGACCAATGTATCTTTCGAAGGAGATAATCGGTCTCCGTTGCTCAAACCTGTCTTTTTGTTTGGAGACCATATTTCAATGCCTGACAGTCGTTTGGAAGATGGCGATTACAAGTGGCTTTGCCAAGTTGAAGGTCGTCACTTATTTCTCCCCAATATGGAGAGATCTTATCCATTCTTATTCTTTCAGTCCCTTTCTGTGCTCAGGCGAATGGACTGGCACATAAACAAGCCACAGGACGGTATCCTGTTGGGGGGTTTCAATGCTCAAGGTGCTTTTCCTCGTGGTACTAGGAAGAGCTTTGTGGATTGCTGCCGGGATTGCTAAAACATGATCTTCCCAGAGGCGAGGTTTCTATAATCGCACAGACTTTCCTGCACCGTTTTACCAATACACAAGGAGAGTTTCCTGTCCAGAACTTTCGTTCCCCTGGATGGGTTAATGGTTCTTCGAAAGGAGAGTGGGCGGTCTTGACTGACTTCTTTCTGCGATCATTTACATATCAGCTTAATCATGCAGGGCTGTATCGCGCCATCAGGGTTGTTCAGCATGGCATTCCCGCCAGCAGATTCCATTTCTTTGCTTTATTGGAATTGTATAATCCTGATACTTGTACAATTTTTTACCCTCGAGGCGAATTGGATTTTGCACTCCACGAGATGCATGAGGTCTCGGGCTTGCCTATGGGAGACGTCCCGTACGAAGAGTACGTCCCTACTGGAGAAGAACTCCATCTGCTGAAGACTCAGGACCCTTTGGCTTATGATACCTACTAGGAATTGCTCTGCCATTATCATACATGTACCCACACAACGGGCACCCATAGTTTGAAGCCAAAGAAGTGGCTACAATATCTTCTGCCTAATTTTTGTAGGAGTAATCCGAACTTCATTCGCCTTCCTCAAGTTTCTGAAAAGGAGACTGAGAGAAGAATTGCAAGTTTCGGGACAGATGCTTATGTTGCCGAAGCTGACGAAGACATTTTCAAAGCTTGGACATCTTTTGAGAGTTTTCATTATCAGGCCCTTCAACTTTTATCTGACCCTGCCTTCTTGGCGGGTTATTTGCTGGTTTGGCTGAAAAAGTGTGTTATTCTTTCGCAGGAAAACAAACCCATTGGGGCCGTATACCCAGCCGTTCTACTGGCATTGGGTAGGCGACTCTGTTTGTTGCCCGCTATGTTATGCAGTATCTAAAGTGGATTGAGAAGAATATCTGATAAATTCTGCAATGTGAAGAAGGAGCAGAGGAAGAGAGGAGACCCTGTCATTAAGACTCCTAATCCGCGTGTAGAACTCCCTTATACTTATTTGATGGCTTGGCTGGTTCTACATTGCCCTACTTTGATGAGTCCTTCAGACTCGCAGATTGACTTAAGTGCTCCCAAAGTGCAGTACTATGAGAGGTCGCAATGGAAAGGGGGCTACATGGCCACGATCCGCAAAACCCTTCGTCATTTTTTAACTTTTGAGTTGTTTAGATGTTTCCCATACTTCCCGAATGCTGGATACGGGGAAGAATTTGCGGACACTGCTGGTATTGATAAATTTACTACCCTACCCTCGGGATGTTTCTGGTGGTTGATAAACATCTGCCCAGGGCATCTGGTCTTTCGTTTGGAAAACCTTTGCTATATAGAACCTTACTACTCCAGTCGCTTTGATCGACAGTTTAGGTATGATCAGCTTTACGTTGGTAATCCCAATAGAGAATTAAGTTTTGTTGGGAATGTTCTTGAGGGAGCTCGAGCTTGGTTTCACTTCGTCATAGGTGGAACTCAAGCCAAATTTGATCTTCCGCTCAAGACCCCGAACTTGAGTATGAGCTTCTGCTTCTGTAAATGGTTTGCGGATGCTAACTCGGCTCCTTAGAATTTTAACATACACCATACCAGTCTGCGGGAGATCAGATCCTGGTATGCCCAGAAAAGAAGGCCGACAGCACGAAAGTGGCAGGGATGGAGGACTTCAGGGGGGACAGAACATCTAATGAATCAGAACACAGGGAAGAGAACACTGATGCACCGGTTCAGGCTGTTGTTCTTGATGCTTCTCCTGATCCGACGTCGAGGAAGACTTCTCCTCCGTTGCCGTCTTCTTCTGAGAAATCTTCACATAAGCGGAAGAGACTAAGGCCTACCATTCCGCGGACAACTGATTCGCAGAGTACCCTGTCTGGGACAGGAACTGCAACACCCACTCTGGTTTCTGAGTCCCTCGTTGAGGAACCCAAGGAGGAGGAAGATGACTCATTTTTAATTCTCCATTCCCTTAAGAGGCGTCGGAGTCAAAGACCTGTTCTCTGCAGTGATCCTACTCCTGTTACTCAAGAGGGTTCTATTCCTCCTATTGGCCAGGCCGACATTGAAGTTAGTGCTCCTTCGGCTTTACAAGAGGACTCTGCGGTTCCTGTTGCTCAGGATACTATAGATAATGAAGTGCAAATTATTGGGGAAACTTGCGCATCAGATCCCCCAAAAGCAGCACCTCCTTCTGAAGACCAAGATGAATGGGGCGATGATGATGACGCCAGTAGTGATAGTTTTCGCTCTTCTACTCCTCCCTCAGACCATGGTAAATACGTCTTTTTGAGCGAGAATATTCGGACCAAAATATACGGGCCTGAAGTGTTTGGTCCTGAGGTGTACGGACTTGGGGAATCCAGTGTCCAACCTTCAGGTCTTCATCTTCTTTCTTCAGTAATTATGCTATTTTATCAAATGATACTGTAATACTTAACTGTCAATTTTCTTCTTCTTTTTTTTTTGCTAACTCCAGTTTTGACTCTAGACTTAGAGTGCATGGGCGCGAAGGTGGCTTCCCTAGATAATACCATCGCAGGAGCTGAAACGAGTGAGACGGCCAAAGTCACTACTTCAGAAGCAGTGGTTCCCTTGGCTGCCATGTCTACGGTTTTGGCCACGGCTACTTCAACTGATGCTGTAGTTCAGGAGACTGTGATTGGTAGCTCTGCAGAAATCTCCAGGGGTGCCATTCCTCCGATTACTAGCTTGGTTGCGGATCAACCTGCTTCTGCCTCATCCGGTATTACTCCTTCTCATGAAGAGATTGACATGCTTGAGAGTGATTTGCTGAAGGACACAGTGGAGACTTTCCTTGACTTTCTGGACCGCTGTATCGATAAAATACTAAAGGGGGTTCCTTTTGCTTCAATCGCCAATGTTCTCAACATTTATCTAACTGGTATTGTTAGCATTGGTGGAGAGGATAGGGCTGTTCCTTTTAGGCTTATAATAACTCAGCTTCAAAGGCATGCTGAATCTCTATCAAAAGCCAGAAGTGCTGATAAATCTGAGACAGTGAAAATTATTTTCCAGAAGCTGAGAGAGGAACAGCTTAAGTTCTAGAGGGAGACTCGAGAGAGGGCAAATGTTTGCAAGGCATCTTTAGAAAAGGGTCAATCAGACCGCGAGTCTCTGGTTCTTCAAGTGGAAGCCAGTGCTTCAATTGTCAAGGGACATTATCAAGCTATTACTAAGACTCAAGAGACCATTGCCAAAGCCCAAGCTTTCCTAGCGAAGATCACTAAGGAACGTGATGAGTCAATGAGGAATCTCGCCGATTTGTCGTGTCAGAGGGACAATATATCCAGGAATCTCCAGGCAATGCAAGCTGAATTGGATTCGCTGGAGACTGCTGCAGTGCAGAATGTTATTGCTAGTGACGAGGAACTGCGTCGCCAAGCTACTGTTCAAGCTTATGAGATCTTTCAGCAAGACATTGATGACGCAGAAGAGAAAATAAAAGTTCTCTTGAACCATTGAGTTGTAGAACTCTTGTGTACACTGCTTTAGGTTCCTTTTTTTTGTAATAGTTCCTTTGTCGTTTATGGAGAACCTCATTTTGGCCTTCCGAGGTGTGATTTTGCAATTATTCTTCAAAGATTTGTAACGAACTTGTCATCTTTTGTCTGAAATTTGCGAACCATTATAAAACTCTTGTATCTGTATATCTGTTACGCGACTTTCTTAAGTCACGTGAACTTTAGGGGTTCGCGGATTTACACTATCCATATCTGACCCGCAACCTGGGTTCTGAAATTCTGGTCCGCGATGCTTCGTCTGGAAGTTCGCTGAATAGACCGTAGATTTTTCAGAATTTGTAGAGACTTCCGCGAGCCATGGGATGCAGCCGTTTGAGCATGGAATTCCAAGCATTGCATGCCTCTATTAATGATGAGATCTCCGGGTCGTGATATCTAAGCGTCCCATGCAACAGCAATAAATTCTGTTGAGATCTGAACTGAAAATCTTGATCGAAGATCTCGGTCTTATCCCTTCTAAACTGGAAGTCACGGTTAGCAGCTCGCCTACATAAGGCATATGCTCTCTTCAATGAAGGATCGTTCAGCCGTGAAGAAATTTCTTCTTGACTCTCTTCTCTTTTGTAGTCGATCCACCAGCGCAACTATATTTTCTTCTTCTTCAACTGAAGTGATGGATAAGAGTTGGCATGTCACAAGACCTCCAGACTGCATCAATCCAGCGGGGTGTCTCACCGACAAGGTCTTTCTGACCGTAGTCATTTTCCTTAATTAAGGTATACCTCTTCTTCTGATTCATACCCTCCTCTTCCTTCTTTTTCTTTCTTATTAACAAGGATTTGTTTCGGCTGCAGGAAATAACCGTAGTCATTCTCCTTAACAATGGCCCAGACCCAATGAGCTCGTAATTGCTTCCAATGCCTCAAGGGGCTAGGCAGGTCTCATGTATCTTTCATGAGAGAAAAGTTTTCGGGTCTGGGGCATTATTTTTCTTTTTTCCTAGTATCCCACGAGGTTGGGGTACTAATGACCAGGACCTTGAATTTGCGCAACCCGTCAGCTATATAGTTGGGATTTGCATTTGGTATGCCAGTTTTGAACTAATCAATTCACTGGCATCATCCCTGGGGGAACCAACCAGGAGGTCTCTGATTGTGGTCGGAAAGAAGAAACAAGATTATGCCTTTTAAGCCATCCTTAAAAAAAAAAAAAAAAGGAGGCTACAAGAGCAAATTGGAAGTGGAGGCCAGGGAGCAAATTTTTTGATCTGAACCATAACGAAAGAGGCGGTTACAGAAGCAAGTCTGTCATTCCAGAAGAAGGGCCTGCAGAAGCAAACTTTTTTTATCTGAACCATTCCGAAATAGACAGTTACAGAAGCAAGTTTCCTCTTTTTTTTTTTGCGATTTGTATTTACTCTTATTGGCTGTATAGCACTTAGAGAATTCTCTGTAATTTTGATCTGATGATGAATAAAGAAGTTCTTTTCTTTCTCCGTAACTGAGAGTATCTGAAAGATGATTCTGATGTTGATTACCAGAGCTAACTGTTAACTTGATAATTTCGAAATGAATCACAATTTTCTAAGTACCCAAAACTACTATGAATGAAAGAACTTCTTGTTGATAAACTTGATTCGCCAAATGTGTTATTGACTTGGCAAATTTGATGGACAGGAAAATCTGATTCGCCAGAGGTAATTTTTAACTTAGCAAATTTTGGAAAAAGTAAAATCCGATTCGCCAGAGGTAATTTTTAACTTGGCAAATTTCGATAGAAGGAAAATCTGATTCCCCAGAGCTAATTTTTAACTTAGCAAATTTCGATAGAAGGAAAATCTGATTCGCCATAGGTAATTTTTAACTTGGCAAATTTTGATAGAAGGAAAATCTAGTTCGCCAGAGGTAATTTTTAACTTGGCAAATTTGATATGAAGAAAAATCTGGTTCGCGAACTAAAAGGCTTTTTAGTCCGGAACCAAGAACTTTTATTGATGAAGTTCTGATTACAGAGAAACTATTTGCTCATGACTAGCATAGAACTGCCCAAGCTGTATTATAACTGGTGTTCTGCAATTTTGCTAAGGATAATACTTCTTCAAGAACTTGTCGTTGATTGGCCGATACGCCCCATTGGAGTAGACCGTATCAATGACGAAGGGTCCCTCCCACTTTGGCTGGAACTTTTTCCTAGGCTTCTGGCTTGTTATGATTGGTTTTCTAACTGACAGGACCAGATCACCTTTCTTAAAAGTTCTTCGTTTAGCCTTTTTATTAAAGGTTCTGGAGATCCGCGCCTGGTATAGCTCAATACTCTGTTGAGCTTCTAAGCGTCTGTCATCCAAGGCTTCTAACTCTTGGAGCCTTTGCTGATGTTTTTCTTCTTCTGTCATCCTTGTTATTAATGCGACTCGTAATGAAGGGATTTGGATCTCCAAAGGCAAGATCGCCTCTGATCCATATACCAAGGAGAACGGTGTGGCATTGGTGGGAGTTCGGACTGTGGTTCGGTATGCCCACAGACACTCTCCGGGCTTTTCGTCCCAATCCCGTTGATTGGATGACACAACTTCTTAAGAAGTTTTACAATGGTCTTATTAAAGGCTTCTGCTAGACCATTGGCTGCAGGGTAGTATGACGATGAAGCCACATCCTCGATCCTATATTTGTTGCAGAATCTGGAATATACTTGGCTTATGAACTGAGATCCGTTGTCATGAATTATTCTTCTAGGCACCCCGAAGCGATAAAGCACGTTGTGCTTGATGAACTTGATAGCATTTGACGATTTTACTTCGGCCAGGGAGATGGCCTCAGCCCACTTTGAAAAGTAATCAGTTATGGCCAAAATGAACCGGTGTCCTCTCGTTGATGGTGGAGAAATTGGTCCTATGATGTCCATACCCCATTGCTCAAACGGCCATGATGTAGCCGTCGGGTGGAGATATTCTGGAGCTTGATGTATAAAGTCTGCATGTATTTGGCAGGCCCTACATTTCTTGGCGTAGTTGACTGCTTCTATCATCATCCTAGGCCAATAATAACCCATCCTTTGGATTCTATTCCAGAGTTTCAGTCCTAGCTGATGTGCTCCGCAGATGCCAGCATGAGATTTTTCAAGTACCTTTTGAGCTTCGCGGTTGGAAAGACAGCGAAGTAAAACTCCATCGTAGGATTTTCTGTACAACGTCTGGAGTCCACGTTGTAGTAAAACCGGATAGCCCTTCTCTGAATGGCTTTGGCTTCTTTTGAACTTTCGGATAATATCCCGTAAAGGACATAGTCTATATAAGGAAAACGCCAATCCCTTGGCTCTAGGCTAGATGCACAAGCGTCAGCTTCGTTTTCTTTCGCTTCTTCTTTGAGCTCATCTTTTGAACAGAACAACTCCTTACTGCTTACCATAATTTGCCTTTTAGCATGCTTGGGCAAGGCTAATGTAGCAGCCAAGGAAACTAGCGAATCCGCATAACTATTGAGGTGGCGTTTTATGTGGCTGATATAGAAACCAGTGAAACCGTTAGCGACCTTGATCACCGCATGATAATACGGCAGGAGGTCTTCATGTTTGACTTCGTACTCCCCTTTTATTTGATTTACAACGAGTTGAGAGTCCCCATATGCCTCCAAATATTTGATCCCCAGTTGTTTGTCTATTCTTAAGTCGATTAGGAGAGCGTTGTATTCCTCGACGTTGTTGGAGCACGAGCTTGTCAATGAGTAAGCTTGAGGAATGATGTGGTTACGAGGAGAGATGAGAACAACTCCCACCCCCGCTGTCGTCTTTTCTTTGGATCCCATTCGGGAGATACCATCAAAGAAAAGTTGCCATACACCTTTCGAAACCGTATTTGATTTGGAAGACCTTCTCGAACCATCCTTTTTTAGAACTAAATCCCATTCCTCCAGCTCTCCTGGGATTTGTTCATATAACCTTGAGGATGCCGGGACTGGATATTCGGCCACGGTCGGTCCTTTGATAGACTTTTGTGGGACGAAGTGCATATCATATTGTGATAGCAGAATAGCCCAATTGGATAGTCTTGAATTTAATGACCCGGGTTTAGTCATTAATATTCTCAGAGGGTTAACTCTCGATACAACGTGGATAGTTTATCTAACTAAGTAGTGTCATATTTTCTGTATTGTGAACACCAACGCTAGACATTCTTTTTCCACGGGATTATACCGGTGTTCTGCCCCGATCATCATTCTGCTGAGGTAGTAAACGGCTTGCTCATGGCCTGACTCATCCTTCTGTGCTAGCAAAGCGCCCAATGAATGGTCCATTGCCCTTACATATAACTGGAAGGACTTTCTCGAAACTGGAGACACGAGCATTGGTGGCTTCGTGAGATATTGTTTGATCTCTTCAAAAGCCTTTTGGCATGCGTCGTCCCAGATGAACGACACTCCTTTCCTCATCAATCTGGTGAAAGGTTGATATTTACTAGATAAATTTGATATAAATTTGCGAATGTACACCAGCCTACCTTGCAACCCCCTTAATTCTTTGAGGTTACGGGGAGGTGGCATGTCTTGGATGGCTTTGACTTTATCTGGATCAAGATATATTCCTTTCGAAGTTACGACAAAGCTGAGGAATTTCCCACTAGAGACCCCCAGGAAAGACTTAGCTGGATTCATCTTGAGCTGGTGCTTTCTCATGAGGTCAAACACTGTCTTTAAATATTTCAAGTGATCTTCTTTGTTTCTACTCTTAATTGCTAGGTCATCTACTAGCAGTCCACTGTTTTCCGGAGGTGCTCTTGGAAAATTGCATTCATGGTGCGTTGATACGTAGCACCTGCATTTTTTAGGCCAAAGGGCATGACTGTATAGCAGTATACTCCGAGTGGTATTCTGAAGGACGTATGCTTCTCATCATCGGGATACATCTTTATTTGATTATATCCCGAGAATCCATCCATGAACGTCATGCGCTCACACCCACAAGTATTATCTATCATAATAGCAGTGATGTGTAATGGGAATTCGTCATTAGGGCAAGCCTTATTCAAATCCCTAAAGTCTATACAGACTCGAATTTTTCCATTTTTCTTGGTCACGGGAACTATATTTGCGACCCAATCAGGGTGCTGTTCCTCGCGAATAAAGCCTGACGTGATCAACTTTCTGATTTTAGCTTCTATAGCTTCCATGATCTCTGGACGGAATCTTCGTTGTTGCTGTTTTACTGGCTTAGTTTCTGGTCGGATCTTCAATTTGTGAACCGCCATGCTCGGATCCAACCCTGGCATCTCCTCATGACTCCAAGCGAAAATATTAATGTATTTGCGGACGAGAGATATCAATTCCTTCCTTTCTTCCAAGGACAGGTTCGCACTTATAAATATGGGTTTAAGATTCTTTTCATCTCCCATATTGATTTGGATCACTTTATCTTCAGTCGGGGCTCCTGCTGTTCAAACTGAATCTCTCACTCTATATTAAGATGCTTATCCCAAGGGTCGTCTCTTACTGGTGAGGTTTCCTTCAAATCTTCGTCTTCTTGGATCGCGGAAGCCATATTCGCAGATACCTTGTGGAAATCACACCTATGCTGACATCTGAATCCCAACATGATGACTCTGACGAATGATCATACTGTCTTTCCTCAGCTTTGTCGCTTGAGGAGGCCTCGGAAGTGGTGACGTATCCCAACCCCCTGCCGGTTTTCTGGTAATAGTCTGGCGTCTTCCCTTCGGGGACAAAAGATTGGAGGATTGTCTTCCTTCCTTTTCCGAAATTCAACCCCCTGCCTTCGGCCAGATTGTATCCCATTTTCTTTATTATTCCACGGGAATTTTCATCATAATGGAAGAACTTTGGTTTTCCCTGTTCTTCCTCAGAATCTAAATATTTTTCTTGGTCCCTGTGACTTGCTCTTCCAAATATTATGGCCTTTTGGGTTCCGTTTTTTTGGAGAGACCTCAAAAATAACTTGGTCAGCACTTTCCACGTCATCACTTAATTCATATAAGGATGATCGGATAGGTGCTTGGAAGGAAGTCAGAGAATATATCTCATTTGCACAGTCGCTAAATACATCTGTGCTAGTGCTTGATGGTTCAGAATCAACACCAGAAAAATAAGCAAATTTCATATTTTCATTTATCACCCATTCACCATCAGAGTGAACGGTATTATTTACATCAAGGCCTTTCAGGCTTATCACAATGGGCTCACCATCCCAAATCACATCCTCGGGTTCCGAATCTTCGGATCCCGATTCTATATCAGCCTCTTCGCCACTATCAGAGTCAACCTAAACGGGCCGATCTGCGACGCTAAACACATCTTGATACAGCGACGCGTCCGTAAAGTAGTTTTCAACTCTTTTGAAGGGTTGTTTTTCGCAATGAGCGTCTTCATGTTCGCATCTTCGTCGACATACTTCATGCATTGGTGTAATGTGGAGGGCACGATTAGATTGCTATGGATTCAGGGTCTCCCCAATAGCAGATTGTATGACGTGTCCGCATCTATCACGTAACACGTGACTTCCGTTTTCAGGTCGCCGATTTGACACTTGAGCTTTATTTTACCCAGGGGTCTACTACCGTTAGCATTAAACCCGAAAATAGTAGTGTTGGTTGCGGCTAATCTGCTCATCGGCACTCCAAGATACCGTAGCATCCTTCGCGACATGATGCTCAAGGCCGAGCCTGGATCAACTTGAATACGATCAATCTCCGTAGATCCTATGTATCCCTTATAATACAAAGGGCGATGATGCTTATTACTCCTGACTTGCATGTCTTCCGGAGAGAAGGTGACGCAAGGGATGTTTTTACCAGAGATCTGGTGACATGTCGCACAAAGAGACTCTCCTTCTTCGATCATCTCTGGTATTTGCGCCAAGAACACTTCTGAATCTTGTAGAGTCTCTCTTAAAACTTCCCTAGTAGATTTGGAGAGCTTCAGGAGCTCGTACAAGGTTATCCTTGCAGGGATATTGGCCAACTGTGTTAGGATGTCGAACTGGAATGACTTTTGCGAGTCTTCCGCAAGTTTTTTTCCCTTCTTCCTTAGAGCTTTGTCAAACTTCAGCTCTTTTTGCTTGACTTTCTCTGGAGATGGTTGAGAACCTGTTGTTTGGCCGTAATTCTTTAAGTAATCTTTTCCTGAACGGGTCCCCGCGGAGGGAGGGTTTACGCCGGCGACCAAGAAATTTCCGATTTTTTTTTCCGAATCGGTCAGGGCAGGAATGATCTCGTCGTCTTAGGGAATTATGGAAACGACATTGGAGGTGAAGGCTCTCTCTCTTCGTTTCTTCCCAGATGAACTGGAACTCTATTGTTCATCATTTAGGAGATCAGGATGTACCCATAGTATCTCCCCCTATCAGTTTCAAAGAGGAATAGTCCTTTCTTTTGCTGTTGGTGTGGATCAAAATTCACGACTTGCATCGTGCCTCTATGGATGGGCTGCACTCTATCTTGAACTGTCGACTCTATCCAGTGGGGTTCTTTACCGAACTTGACAGTCACCATGTTCGCAGTCACCTTCTTCTGGTGCTCTTGAAGTTTGATGACATTAGCGTTCACTAAGGCTTGAATTTTGTTTTTAAGGATGTAGCAGTTTTGAGTGGGGTGGTTAATGATCCTATGGTAGACACAGTAGTTAGGATCATTACATTTCGCAACTTTCTCTGGACGTTTAGACTCTGGTAACTTCAGCATCCTCTTACTCATGAGAAGGTTGAAGATAGTCTTCGTATGCTCATCCTTAAAGGAGTATTGCTTTTGTAGCACTCGTGTCTGAGGATGAAGTTTCAGGGGAGTCTTCGTGGGTTGTGGCACATCAGTGACCATCGTTTCCTTTCCCTTATACTCTCGGGGTTGGGACTTATAGTTGTTATCACCACTTCGCTTCGGTTTCTCCTCGCCTCCTTCTTCTTTAAGCCTTTGCGCAATTTCTTCAGTTTCTTCAGCTTGTAGGGCGAGATCCTTCCAAGTTGAGGACTTCACCGCCCCCATCCTGGCTAGAACCTTGGTCGATAGATTATGTCGACAGATTTCTAACAGGGTCTTTTCTGGCATCCCATGCGGACATCTGAGAGAATCGTTCTGAAACCTTTTGATGAAGTCCGGGGCTGACTCTCCTTTCTTTTGTTTAGCGGCTAGAAGCGTCGGCATTGATACCTCCATATTATCTTCATAGAATCTAGTGAGAAAGGCTTTCTCCATGTCGCTCCAGGAATTGATGGTTCCTGGTTCTAATCTCTAGAACCATTCAAAAGCTAGCCCGGTTAAGCTACTAACAAATATTCTTGTAATAATAGGGTCATTTCCGGATAAATGCCCTATCTGTGACTTAAAATAGTAGAGGTGTTAGTTTGGCGATCCTCTACCATCAAAAGATTTGAGCTTCAATGGTTTGTACCTTTCTGGGAAGGGCACCGTCTCCCACTCCATGGGATATAGCCTTACTACACCCAGTTCTTGTAGGTCGCCCTTATGCATGAGGGCGTTCAGTTGGTTCTGGAAGCTCTCCATCCAGACAGTATTTGCGTTTCCCTCCTGGTGCATGGAGCGGTTGTCATCATCTTTATGATGTTCTTCCTATTCTCGATTGTTATGAGGGTCATGACCTTCTTCTTCGGCCTTCTTTCCTGTATTCTTCAATTTAGCTTTTTTTAACTCCATTAGAATGTGTAGCATATCTTTAAGCTTGCTGATGGCGTTCTGTTGTTGCTGGATATGCCTATCTTGCTCCTCTATTCTCTGCATGAACTCTTCTGGGATATTGTTCTGCGTCATATATGCAGAGGCGGAGTATTCTAAGAATGAATCAGATGTCTGTGATTCAGTCATAACAAACTTGGTTATATCTTCTTCATCAGACGAGATCCCCGCTATCTATCTATAATTCATAGGGATCGCCACTCCACTTTTGAGTCGCGTGTGCCGAAAAACTCCTCGCTCTTCGTTGGATAGGTCTTTCGAACTCGAAGAGAGCTCTAGGTCAGAAATTTCTTCTTCGGAGACTTTCTTTGCCTTCTTTTTCTTCTTCTTTTCTCCAACGCTTATTATGTTGGAGGTCATCACGGGATACTCCGAATCAGAAAACTCGAGCCTGCGTCATCTCCTTTTTGCCAATTGGGATGACGATGTTGACGGAGACGACAATTGATAAAACACCGAGGATCGGGCATGAGTTGAACAATGACAGTGAGACAGTACTGTATTGATCAATTGTTCACAGTGGCATTGAGATACATGAGATTCTTCTCTTCTTTTGTTTAGAAGTTCCCTAAGATCTCTTGCACTGGAGTCCCTTGTGATGGGCTCATTTGTGAGATATAACTTCAGGGACGATGGAGTTTCAGCCTCGCGGATAAGCATGGACCTTCTGTGAATTTGAGGTTCGCGAGCTTCTTCATATTTTCCCCTTGGAACGCGAATGTGTGCTCCACGTCGACTATGGACAACTCTGACGGGTTCATTCCACTTCCTGTAGGAAACGTGAGTGAATCCCTCTGCATCTTGACCAATCTCGCCCTTAGGCTTCCATATTTGGATGGTAGGTTTCTGCCGTGATGAGTTGGCGATTCCCTTTTGTTGCGCGTTTCTGTGAAGGGCACGAGCTTTACTTCTCCTCAGGTTTCTTTTCGTTGTACGAGTGGAAGGAACCTCCTTCTCTGCATGATAGCTTTGCAGAGCGGGTGGTGGTCGCTTCCCCTTATTGAAGTGGGGACTTTGGTCCACTTTGCTTGAGAGATCAAAAGTCTTTGTGGGAACTGGCAGAGAGCCCGTTGTTAAGAAAGGGGATTTCGGACTATCTTGATCCGTTGAGTCCCTTAACTGGGCTATTGTTGACCCCTTAGAGGTTTTATGGTATCCCCTTAGGAAAGTAGGGCTCTTAGAGCCTAAAGAAAGAAATTCCTCATGCCTTTCCTGGTCGTCGGAAATGGTGAGCGAGTCGACCATACTGCCAACTGGAATATTGTCGGATTGAGCCACCACCAAGTCACCGGAAGTGATGGTATTCCCCAGCAGAGTCGCCTATCTTCTGTTCGCCATGAAAGTTGCACGCTCTCTATATCGAAGTCTTTTCAATAAGAGGGTTATAATCGGATGGTTTTCCGTTTACAGAAGATGAGGAAGATAGCTTTTCCTCTTTGTTTAAGGCTGGGTTTCTAGGTAGCTATGGAGGACGATTTTGCTCTCCGTTGACACTCCGTACAATCTCTCTCAGAAAAAGGGCTCTTTACTCTTGATTACAAGGGGTAACTTCCGATAGAAAATGTCCGTCTCCTCTTTTTTTTTGTGTCTCTTTCGCTCCCCGCCTTTTATAGGGGGCTTGGAGTAACGTCATGCCATATTTGCTCGACCGTTAACTCCCACTACTCAAGAAGTGCAGCCATATTCGTTAGGCAGTTAGCCCCACGATCCGAAATGGCAACTCTGCTATTCGGGTCGGGTGACTTTGTATTAAACCCATACCCGAAAGCTATGGAGAGTGTCGTGAATCTCAATTTTAGATTCGCGAACCTATTCTGTCGTCTGGGTCGCGAACCTCAATCTTCAGGTTCGCGGATTTGTTGAGTTGCGAACTTCTAACCTTAAATCCGCGGATCTGCTTTACAATCCAGAATTTTTTTGCCGACAGGTGCACGCTGCAAGCTCCCCATGCGCATGCTTGCAGGTAAGCATAGGGCTCGCGCTACAAGTTTTCTTTGCCCCTGCACATTTGTGCATGTTCTTTTGTGCACGGCTTGGCTGCGGGCACACTTTGATCTATTGTGCGCATGTTTGGTTCTCCTGTACGGAGCGTTTCCAACTGTAATTTTCAACGAACGCCTCTTTTGTAATGTTGAGACATGCCCTTTGGACCTTGCGTCTTCTCCAGTGATCTTGATTTCTTTCTAGCAACTGCATTAAAGATAAGCTTGGTTTGGTGATAAGCGATGACGCTGTATCCTTATTTAGAGGCGATAACGCATTATGTTTGTTGACAGACGATGACGTCTTGTCTTTTGTTATGGATGATAATGCCTCATATTTTTCAACAGGCGATAACGCCTTGTCAGTTTTAATGGACGATAACGTCTCATATTTTTCGATCGTCACCCGGCGATGTCGCCTAGGTTTTGAGCTAGAGGAACCTAAGAAAAGATATTCTACATACCTTTACTAGTCGAATTCAACGATCAAGGTCTCAACAACTGATCTGATGAGTTTCCTGTTGGACTGCGCCACCATGCTTTCTGTTGTAAACAGAAAAGCTCCCATTGTGGTCGATAATTCTTGTACGCCCGAAATCGGAGAACTTCCTTCCATTGTCATGTGTAAAGAAATTATAGAAAATAAAAGGAAATTACAACTAAAATTCGAGTTACAAGAATAGGAAGAGAGATCGCGCAACGCCCACACGGTGCGCGCGCAGCACTCCTGAAGGGAGTGCTTAGGCACGCACAGAACTCCTTTTCCCATCTGGATATAATCGATCTTGAGCCTTAGGCCGGCTAGTTACCCATAGGCCCATGAGCCAATTACTTATCAAGCTTTTTATTATGGGTCTTACAGCCTGAGCCATCAAATTATGTAACAAGACTCCCATATGAACACAATCTATATACTTCATTCCATAGAAAAGAGAACATAAAAATAAAAGAAATCCCACTATGACTCAAGAAATAACAAGCTATATATATATATATATATATATATATATATATATGAGGAAACGGGAAATACACCGGCAGTGAAGGGAGTTCCTTTACCGCCGCTTAAGTGGCCCAATAAAATTATAACACGGGGCGTCATTCAAAATAACAAATAAATGAACTCTCTTAAATGACACCACGTGTAATAATTTTATTGGACCACCTAAGCAGCGGTGAAGGAAACTTCCTTCACCGTCCGTGTATTTTTCCATTTTCTATATATATATATATATATATATATATATATATATATATATATATATATATATATATATATATATAAAATAAAGAATTAGTACCCGCCAAAAAACCAGAGAGCTGGCCACAGACCTGTAAAGACTAGCACTGTAACCTTATTTCTACGGCTCAGGTTAGGAGCCGAAGCCTTAAACAAAGCCCCAAAACAATAGCAGAGGTGACACTTCTTGCCTACGCCCGGCCCAGCCCGCTTCAATCCCTATCTAAGAGGGAAGGTTCTAGAGAGCACATCATTTTTCCTAGTGAACCTACTTCCCAATGGTCCGGATGGGCCCACTGGGAAAAGTAGTGTGCTCTATTTGGAATAGAATTTCTAGATGCCCCCTCATGTTTTTTTTTAGTGAGCCCTAGAAATTAGAGAAAAAATAATTTTCCTCTAACTTTTGAAACTCACTAACAAAGACATGGAGCGAGCCACATGCTTTTGACTTGTGCTTGTCTTCCAAATGGATCACAAACCAAACACGCGTTAGTTCCAAAACTCTCCATCCAGTCAAGCTTCAGATTGAGGTTAGACTGGCCTTCAAACGTGACGGAGTCCAACTTCACCCAGCACACCAAAACAAAAATTCTGAGAAAATGAAGTAGAGCTAGAAAACTCAAGTCTAATGCATCTCGGACGCACAAGCTCTTAATATTATCACAAACAAGGTCATTAACTAGACGTACAAAACTCAGGTCTTATGCAGCACTGCAGCATATTATTAAGGGGGGGAAAATGGGGGGGAAAAAAATTCAAACTCAACTATTTTTAGTTACAATCATTTGATCAATTTAAGTATACACCAACAAATCACAGATAGCAATACATTCCCAAATTTACAACGCAAGTCGATAATAAGAAATACAGAAGCTCATACAATATCAGACTCATTACCAAACAAGAGTGAAGGAAACATATGTTAAAATATATCCCACATGAAAATGGTAATATGGATATTATTTGGATTTAAAAGAATAAGGTGGTTATTGGATTTGAAAAGATATGCATGGTTGAGAGATAATAGAGAAAGTTGTATTTCTATCTAACTACTGTTATGGGGCGCAGGATAACTGATATATATTAAACGTAGGATTTGTCCTCTCTCTACCCATGTTTTTTAATTTGATCAGATTATCCCATTGAGTCTGGTGAAGTAAAGAAAATGTGCTAAATGAGAGAGAAACAATTTCCAGAGGCTTTTCTTCAAAAGGAGATTTCATAATGGCTGATTCCGATATGTTTTATTAAACTTTTTATTTTTTCGCATAAAAAATGATCATGTGATTTTCATTGATAGTTAAAGATTTTATTTTAACAAATTAATATTTTTACAACATACATACCACAAACTGATCACCCAAATAAGAAAGATGCAAGCAAGCAATATTATCTTCCACATCATCCTCTGCTTCCAAAAATACCACCGGGAGGAGACGAACTATTAGCCTCGGGCGAGGGTGGTGTAAACGCAGCCCGCCTTTTTAAGCCCCCCTCCTGTGCAACTCCACCTACTTACAACAAATCGATTAAAACATCATCAAACAGAATTCCATCTTGCCAAGAGAAACTCAGATAAATTCCAAAAAGCAAACATAATTTTCTGAGAAATATCTTTTGCGAGTTCGAGGTAAAATACCAGCTGGTAATAACGCATTGCGACTGGGCTTGGCTCCTATCGGAACCCTCCTTGCGATGGCTGGAGAGGAGAAGAGAGCCAAGAGGAGGAGAGCAACCGAGAACAGCTTGGAGAAGGAAATGGTCTTTGAAATGGACTGATCCATTTGCACACTGTGGTTGGTTTGGTTTGGTATTGAACTGGACTAAGCTGCTTAAATAAGATCATTGTGGAATTTTCTTTTTTTCTTTTTGCAACCTATTACTGATATTTTCTTTCCATTCACATGTTGCAACCTCTTACTGATATTTTCTTTCCATTCACATGTTGCAACCTCTTACTCATATTTTCTTTCCATTCACTTGCAATATTTGACAACAGATAACAACCAACAAATAGAGTATTGGAAATTACAGATGTTAATGTTGGTCAAAGCATTAGGAACATGTTTCATGTGCATGGCATGTGGAGATGAATTAATTCAACAGATTTTTTTCATGCTTAAGTCGGTATGGTGACAATTTTAACTGAATAATAATGGGCTTAGTCAGTATCTAATTTTTTCTTTTTTTCTTCTTTTTTTAAAAAGCCAACTTGCAGGTAAAGACTAAATGAAGATGCCATCTATCCGAGCATAACACAAAGTCGTGGAATACATGAATACATATGGGATCAATTTGTGAATCATGTTTGAACCATGGTTTCATCCGTTGTTTTTTTTTTTTTTTTTTTTTCCTTTAGCTCATCAATTTGTGAATCATATATTCTTTTCTCTTCTCTCGCTTTCAGTCAAACCAAACATGTTGAAAAGTAAACTTTATTTAATATTTTGGAGTTTTCAAGATTCATATATGTGTGAAGGGATACCTTGAAAAGTGGTGATTCATGAATTTGGATTTCCTATACTTTAGTTAATGTGTGTGTTTAATTAGTTCATATATTTAGGTTTTCTATAAGCATTTAATGTGGTTCATGTATGTGGGATATATATGTATTCTAGAGTCCTATAAATACTATGTAAGTGTTGTGTTTTGTAAGAGATAAGAGCTAAAAGAAAATAGAGAAAAATTATCATCAGCTTCAAGTCTCTTCGTAGTGCCTGTCCTATATTTCTTACAAAATAGGAGCCTAATGTTTGAATATTCAAAATATTCTTGAGGCAGAGATGAAAATGCCTACTTGATTGTGGATTTGGAAGTCAATGGCAGCAGGGTTTGAAGGGTTCAAATCTACATAAAGTTGGAAAGATATATAGAAGGTTCGTATTGACCGCAGTGGGAACTTGTGACTTATAAGAGAAGAAATTTATAAAGTCTAGTTATTTTCTTTTAAAAAAAATGGAGTTATTTAAGTAATTCAAGTGATGTTACTGCAGTCCCAGGGGATTTCAGAAATTCCACCTACAGAATTTGCTATTTATTGCTAATTAATCAACTTAATCACCAGATAATTAATTAGAAATTAGAATGCTTGTGTAATATAAAGAATCGTGTAACTTAAAAATTGCAAACTTGCAACTTGTTCCATTTATTTTCCTGATCTCCTCAGTCTCCCCTCCTCAACAGTACTGCTCCTTCCCCCGTCCACTTTGCTGCCACCTCCTCCGCAACCACTGCCCATCTTTCGACCGATAGTGCCTGCCTGGGACACTGTGTCCAAGTAGCTGCTGCCTCCGCCGCTCCAACTTTTTTTTTTCTTGAATTGCTCTGATAGCACGTTGAAAGACCCTTCCATTGCACAAAAACTTCGAACTTGTAGTGAGGGTTGAGAGAAATTATTTTATATTTTAGACCCCGCAGGTTGAAGACCCATTTTTGGGTACGCAGCCGTATAATTTTTTAAAACCCGCAAGCGGTATAATTTTTTTTAAAACCTGCAATTAAAATGCGCGTTTAACAGAAATCAAATCTGAGTTATTCTGATACCATATTGAAAGTTCCTTTCTCACCATAACTTCAGAATTTTGGTGTAGTGGAAGGGACTTTCAACAAGACCATTTGAAACAAGACTTATCTGTTTGATTCAAAGGAAATAAGCAGCAGTAGAGGGAGTTTCGAGTTTTTGCGAAATTTGTTTTGGTTCCTTCGATGAAGCTAGTTGTTTACCAATTGTTTTGGTTCTTAAGAAATGGAACAAAATGCAAACACAATAAACATAGAAAAAGCAAGAACAATGTATATGCACCAAACTTATATATCTATAGCTTTTATGAATAATGGACTATTTAAGCAAACTGTAGACTCAAGTATTTCACTTTCCTGGCTAGGTTAACATGAATAGAGGAAAATTTTACAAGTATTAATTAGAAGCTTCAAAATATGAGAGAGAACCGTTATGCATCTATCTTTTTTTTTTTGGGGTGCAATTAACCATTTGAAACGAGAATATCTGTTGGTTTACTTGTTGAAAATGCAAATGTTTATGGAATTAGAGGGGCTACCTCAACAATTCGACATTTAAAGGCATATAACAGCACCTCACTTGGAGAAATATTAGAACCAGTATTCACATGTTTTATGAGTTAACTTTAATTCGATAGAAAAGCATGAAAAACAATTTGTTAACTGGTATCCGACCGACAAGCATATCACGTTCTTCCATTTTCCCCATATCCTATAACCAAAGTTCTTGCTTCCGAACTAAAAGAAGGCCAAATGGTTCATAGACTTGCAAGTTTATACAGTTGCATATGGACCGCTTGACCTTCGGCAAGTTGATCAATCACGGTTTCAGGTACCAGTTTCAAGTAACTAAGGTCATGAAAGAAGCAAGTAAAAGAGTAAAAAAAAAAAAACAAAAACAAAAACAAAATCAAGCAAACAAACACAACTAAGCCTTTTCTCATAAGTATTTGAGTAGACTACATAAAAGAAAAGAGAATCAGGCTGGATTGCTCAGATGAATAATCCTTCTATACTCATTCTTATTGAGCAATATGTCATCATTTAAGCTTTTAGCATCCACATCTATTTGTATCACATCTATTCACATTTTCTTCAATCATCCGTTCGCTCTTTTAACTATTCGCTATTTTAACTTGTCATATATTGATAAGCTCCACTCTACGAGCTGGTGCATCTGTAAATCTATGTTGTAATATGCAATTTTCTAGCATCTTCTCCTCCATGGAGACTATGTCTATCTTAGTAAGAATATCCTCATTTCTCACTTTATTTCTCTTAGTGCTACCACACATTCAGCGAAACATACGCATCTCTACTACACTTATCTTCTGTTAATGACATCTCTTTGTAGCCCAGTATTCCATGTCATCTCACTAAAATTAGCCTCATAGCATTCCTATAAAAAATTTCTTCAATCTTAATGGAATGTTGCAATCACATAACATTCCAATTACGCTATTCCATTTCAACCTGCCAACTTGGTTCTTATAGTTGATATCATTATCGATCTATTCATTGTTTTGAATAACAAAATCAATCCAAATATCTAAACTGATTACTCATTTGTATTTCTCATTTGTTCAATACCACAACACTATAGTCCTGGATCCATCATTTATAATGAAAAAAGGAAAGAAAAAAAAGAAAGAAAAACATACTCGTTAAAATAAGACCAATGTTGAAAATAACACGTTATGAAACTCGTTATATTGCATGATAATACCTAACAGAACCCCAGCATTAGCTAACGATAGATAAAAACTCAATGTATGGTAACGATGAGTTTTTTTATGTTATTTTACATTATGTTACGTTAAATTAAATTATGCTACATTATCTACTTTTTTTTTTAGCAATTTTCATATTGTTATTGATTATTTGTTTTAACTGTCAGCAAAGTACAATAGTTTTCTTACTTAATTACTTATTTTTTACTTGTTTTGATCGCTTGTGAAATTGCTAGCTTGCAAATTTGTGATTCCTTCCTTCTGTAATTTCTCTATGGTTACTGAAAATTTTTCCTTGTTGACTTTATTGAATTCTCAGTTGAACTACAATGAACAATTATAAATAAGAATAATTGAAAATTATAAAATACAAATTACAATATTGTTAATGGCTGAAATTGAAATCTTGTTTTCTTGTTTAGATTATGACTGAAATTAAGATTGCGGACTTAATATAATTTATTAGCATAAATATAAAAATTATTGTAAAATTTGTTAGAAAATTAGAATAGACTCTGTTATAAATTATATTCTTTCTTAGAATTTTTTAATTTATTTTTCAATTTATAAAAATTATTTTACATAGTTTTATATTTATTTTTAATAAATAAATAAGAAATTATGTAACATACGTTATACGTTAGGCATATGCAATATAACCTAATAGAGATAAAATGTTAAATTACTATTATCACTTTTTTAAATATTGGTTTATACAATGAAATAATAAAACAATTTTGACTGTTCAAGAGATATGACCTTAAAGAGATATTAAGAATAAATCAATTTCTTGCTTATAGTGACGGGAATGATGAGTCCAGCTCTTCATCCAATTTATCCATCATAGGCCTGAGTGGATATGACCTTAGTTGTGTCCAAATTTTTCCTCCTAGAAAACCCGAAAAAGAAGCCTATTAAGTCTTTGTGGCCCACGATTGCCAAGGCCTAGTACCACCTTAGATCATTCCACTAAGGAAGTAGGATCCGATCTGTTTTCTCTATCCTCAAAAAATTCACCAAATCTCTCATCAGGTCAAACCATTACCAAACTGTTATTAATAAGTAAACAACATTTTCTCGCTAGGAGGAAAGTCTTAACAACAGAATCTCCGAAGATCTCAATTTCATAGGTTCTCTATTTTAAATACCTCATTTTTTCATGAGATGGAGGATGATTTCCTTTGTACTCCAGACAATCTATGCTCCGGAACAATGATATAGTGTAATTTGAGAGGGACATGTAACCTCGAAAAACTAAAGAGATAAAGTGATTGTAACTTCATCTTAATAACGGAACCGCCCAAACAACCACATTTCCCCTGAGGATGTAGGCCCGAGTCCATCAAGGTTCAGGCTGAACCTCGTTAAACACTTGTCTACTCTCTTTCTCCTTATGTTTAGGTTACTAACCCACTGGTGTTCATTCGATTTGCTTGGAATAGTCCATCTCGGACCCAAGCAAATTTTGGAGCGAACAGTTTGATAATAATTTACCTCTCAGCCCCTTATAATCTAAACCTATGTTGGTCTGTTTTACCTCACAACCCCATATTTAGAAGCATGGAGAATTTGCTGATCAATGAATCACTGGCCTAAGTGGATGTGATCTCAGTTTGGTTAGGACCAGACTTGAGTCGAGCTCTTATCTAATTTACCCATAACTAATGTTTAAAATAGCGATAATGTTCATGCAATATGTTGTCTTTGTTAGGTTTTACATTGCAATATAGCGTAATGCATCACGTAGGTTATGCAATTTTATATTTGTTTAATAAACACAAATGTAAAACTATATAACATTTTTTTATAAATAGAAAAACAAATTTAAAAATTATTAAAGAAGAATATAAAAATATTTATAATACATAATTTAGTATAAATTTCTAATGAGTTTCACAATAAATTTCAAATTTATTTTCATAAATTATATAAGCTCGCAGTCATAAATTCAATGATAATCTTAAAAAAAAAAAGATTTCAAATTTATTTTTGGTTATTATTAATATTCTAATTTATATTTTATGATGTTCAATTTATTTTATTTGTAATTGCTTATTTTAGACAACTGAAAATTCAATTGAATCAATAGCAAATAAGAAATTTCAATAACTGGAGAGAAATCATAACAAGCAACTACGGAAACAATCATAAATTAGTAAGTTAGCCATTACATAAACAATCAAACAACAAGTAATCAAATAAGAAAACTGCAGCATTTAACTATCAATCAAAATAAATAATCACATAACAATATAAAATGACTACAAAAATTACAACACATAATGTAACATAATATAATTTAACGTAACGCAGCTCAAAATAACATTGAAAATTTATTATTACGGTGCATTCAGTTATTTTCGGATGTTCTATTGGGTATCATAAAGCAATATAACAGATTTCATAACATATTATTTTCAAGGTTGCCCACAACATTTCCCCAAATGGGATGATAAACCCATTACAGAAAAAATAATCAAGACAGTTAGATTCAGAAGGCAGTGAAGGAAACATACATATATATTAACACCCCTTATAATATATATGCAACTCCAAAATAAGTTGCTGAACAGCTTCCTGCGGAAGGAATGAAGAGTATCTGTTAGAAGAGCAGGCTTCTACTATTTACATAGAGAAAAACAACAAAATGAAATTGTATTTTTCTTTTTTTTTTATATATTTTTGAACATTGTCATCCAAATCTGAAAGAGTAGGCGCTACATTTTGTATGCAGTAGTACATCAAAAAACATTCTATTTAGCTAATGTAGCTCAGGGTCGTACATGTTAGGTTTGTGTCTCGCATCCGTTGAGTATACAGATGTGATCAAGAATCAGAAAGAGTCTCAGTTGAACTTGGGTTAGAAGAACAGAGTTCTAATTGGATTGGAACACCAATTAGATAGTGATAGTGTTATTCTAATAGGATTATGATAGAAACACTATATATATCTCTTCCTCATGAATCCCAAGGGTATCGAAGTACGCCATCACCGTCGAGGAGGAGATTAAAGAGAAAAAAAAAAAGAGAGCCAACAAAAATCTTTGTTCTCTCTTCTCCGTCCCCTATTCTCCATAATCAAAGGGACATCTTTCAAAACTCTCTCTCCCTCCTTGATTCCTCACGAGGAGTCATCATCTCATGATGTTGACTAAGCCTGCATGCCTTCCCTCGAGCAAAGACTGTAAGGCTGCTGGCACTTTGACTTGAATCGGCTCCCATGTAACAACTTGAAGCTGCACAATATAAGCCTAAGCCCTTCAATTGCAACATTTTGTCTAACATGCCCCCCTGCACCACGTCATTATTCTAAGTTGGTCAGACTCGTCTGAATGTAATTGCTTAATTTGTTTCCCTTTCAGAACTTCAAAGTTTGTTACGTGAAATACTAGAGAGTAGGACCCAAACTCCCCAGCCACATTGTGCCTACCTAAGATGACTTGAGGATCTTCTAAGAGAATAATAAGTAAGTCTATAGTTAATTCAAAACCTTGGATCTCCATCTCAATCTCTTTAAAACACTTGACTCCCCACAATTTCTGCAATTTCCATTAATCCAATGTACTAATGTCTCTTGGTTACAAGCAAAGACGCCTAGCGATTATACGTACGATCGATGAAATTATGAGGAGCATCCATCTTACTATATAACTAAGCAAAGGGGAGAGAAATTAATAAAATAAAAAATAAAAAATTTAGAAATTTGGAAAAATTGACTTAGGCCATATAAAGTTTTCTGAATTTTTTATTTATAATTTAAAAAAAATAGACAGTGAAAACAAATAAGGCTATTGGATTAGGGGAAATAGTTATATAGACATTTCAAAAATTCAAAAAATTCAAAACCACTTTGTAAAATTGACACCTCCTATTAAAAAATAGATCTAGATTTACTCATTAGAATAATGTAATCAGCTACTGGAATCATCGCTCTCTATGGCGATCGCGGAATAGTGTCTGTAAGGAATACCATGTGGAGCCAGATCCGAGTCTCCAAAAACTGTCATCCATAATGGCACATGTCGTTAGTAATACAGTATAAATAATGGTCCATGCAATGTCATCCATAATAATAGCATGCCTTTTTTTCCTCCATCCTTACTAGCTGCATGCATGGCTTCGATGATCGTTCAGGTCGTGTGGACATCACTTCAAACTTCACAACATCCCTCAACCCACTTATGAAGAAACTAACAAAAATTCATCTGAAAGCCCATGCACAAAATGTGATAGCCACGTCATAAATTCCCCTTGGTAATCATCATAGAAACTCTCTTCTTGCTTTAATTTGGTTAACTCACCGTAGTAATCCGTAATGATGTTACCATCATATATGGATACCAACCCTTGCTCAAAGTCGAATTAGCTAGGAGAAGGTAACTCGATCCTTTTTGCTCTTAAAATCCATCTATACCACCTCAATGGAGCTTCATCTAGCTAGCTAGGTACAAAGTTGCCATCTTCACTTTTTGGTCAACTGGAAAAGTTACGGACAAACTCGAGCAGTTGGTTTACCCGATAGAGACATTTATGAACATCTTTTCCCATAAACATTGGGAACTCCGGTTGAGGCTTGGGGGCGTAACGCTCTCGTACTTGTGCCCTGAGGAGGGGAGGTTCAGCATCTAGAGGAGTGTGGATCAGTCCAAACAAAATCGTTGGAGGTTTTGGTCAATGTTGAAAATAACGCGTTATAAAATCCGTTATATTGCGTTATATAATCTAACAGAATCTCAACGCTATGTAACAACTGGAAATAACGCAGTGCACCATAATAGTATATTTTTTACATTATGTTATTTTACGTTAAATTATTAAATTACATTATGTTACATTATTTACAATTATTTCTTAGTAGTAATTTCTATATTATTGTTGATTATTATTTTTATTATTAGTGAATTGCTATAATTTTCTTATTTGATTAGTTATTGGCCTGTTTGATTGCTTGTGGAATTGCTAACTTGTTAATTTGTGATTGTTTCATTGTTCGCTTGTTATAACTCCTCTCTTGTTACGAAATATCTTAATTGTTGATTCTATTAAATTTTTAATTGAACTAAAACCAATAATTATAAATAAGATAAATTGAATATTATAAAATATAAATTACAACAATGATAATAACTGGAATTAAAATAAAAAATTGAAATCTTGTTTTTTTGTTTAAATAATGACTGGAATTATGGTTGCAAATTTCATATAATTCATGACGAAAATAAATGTGAAAATTATTATAAAACTCAATAGAAAATTAGAATAGATTATGTATTACAAAATATTTTTTATATATTTTTAGATATTTTTAAATTTATTTTTTAATTTATAAAAAATATTTTAAATAGTTTTATATTTATTTTTATTAAATAAATAGGAAATTATATAGCATACGTTATGCGTTACGTTATATAGGCGCAGCGTTGCGTTATCGTTATCATTGTCGCTATTTTAAACATTAGTTTTGGTAAGAAAGGGGCATCTGGTGATGTGTGAGGAGAGTGTTCGGGAGAGATCTGTAGAGAATCCCCCGCAAGTGCAGTAGGCGGAGATGGTCAATTGACCGACTTTGATCTCGATCTCTGGTGAAGACCCAGGATAAAAGACTTAGAGATTTGATCGGCCTGAACTTTCTTCAGAACAACCATCGAGTAAAATTCAGCGATAGATCTGTCATCTACCTGGCCCTTTTGTTGATTGATGATGGACTGCATTCCTTCAATCTGAGAGGCCAAGGATACAATTGAACTAAGAGAGACTCGACAGATCGCAGCTAGTTAGTTCTGATACTTAGAGGTCCTTGCAGAAGAGCCTCGTAGTATTTGATGCTTCGGTATGAACTTGTGGCAAGGAGTGTAGACACAGTAAAAAAAAAAAAAAAGAAAAGAAAATTTTTTTAAAAAACAGGGATATTTCTTCACGGGGCCCACCCGCGATAATTATTCCCGCGGGTGGCCACCTGCGGCAGGTGCCACCCGCGGGAGCTCTCTCGCGGGTGCCAACCCATGGGAGAACTCTCGCAGTTTTGCTCGCTTCCGTGCTCTAATTGCGTGATCTCTGTTTTAGGGATTAATTACGTGAATTTAACCCGGATTCGAGTGAAAAATTTGAACCGGATTGGAAGCGCTCTTCAATTTATAAAATCGGAAGCGAAATTCAGAACAGGAGGATTTTTGGAGAGTTGGGAGGATTTTTCCGGAGGAGGATTTTTCCAGAGACGGGAGTTCAATAAGGAGAGATCTACGTTTTCTCCAGAGTCCAGAAAACGAGTTCCAGAGATCAATATTCATCCCAATCCAGATCGGATCGTCAACGGAGTACAGAATCAAGACTTCACCGCTGCCAGAACCTACAAAAATAAAGGGGAATCGAAATCAATCGATGCCCATTCTTGTAATCTCGATTTTCTAGTTGTAATTTTTCTTTTATTGTTGTAATTCCAAAGTAAATTGGCAATATAAAGAAAGATTCAATTTTTCAGATTAAAAAGAATTGGACACCACAGTGGGAGTTTGGGCGGCGCAATCCCATTTTTAAATTTTCTGATTCGGAGCCTAGGCATCATCGCCAAGTAACGATAAAGAAATGTGAGGCGTCATCGCCCACCAAAACTGACAAGACGTCATCGTCTGTCCAAAAAAGAGTGAGGCGTCATCGCCCACTAAAATTAATAAGGCGTCATCGACTGTTAAAAAAATTATGAGGCGTCATCACCTATAATAAACGACAATATGTCATCGTCTGTAAAAAAAAAGAGTGAGGCGTTATCGCCCATAAAAAAAATGACAAAAAAAAATGACTAAATTGCATTTTAAAAAAATAAAAAAAACCATGCAGTGTGGGAGTGCCACCTGTGGGTTCCCACCGCGGAATGCACCCGCGGGATGCAACCCGTGGTTGTATACCGCAGTTGTATCCCGCGGGACCCGTGGGATGTACTCGCGGGATGCAACCCACTCGATGCCAAAAATAAAATAAAATAAAATAAAGTTAAAAAATAATAAATAAAAATAAATGGACAATACCTCATCACCTGTAAATAAATAAATAAAAAGAGCGAGGCGTCATCACCCACACAAAAAAATGACAAGGCATCATCGCCTATAAAAAAAAGTGAGGCGTGAAAAAAAAAAATGACAAAACTCTCAAATATATATATATATATATATATATATATATATATATATATATATATATATATATATATATATATATATATATATATATATATATATAAAAGAAAGATAGAACCGATATGCGGGATGCTGCGGTGCACCTGCAAGATGCACCCACGGGATGCACCTGCAGGGTGCCAAAAAAAATTAAATAAAAAATTAAAAATTATATTAAAAAATATAAATAAATAAATAATAAATAAATAAATAATAACAATAAAAATAAAAAATTATAAAAAAATAATATAAAAAAAATAAATTATAATAAATTAAAAAAATAAAAAAGATAAATAAATAATAGTAATAATAATATTAAAAATAATAAAAAATTTAAAAAAAAGAGGAGCTCAGCAGGTGCAACACGAGGGTACACCCCGCAGTGCAGCCCTAGAAGCGAGGCCCACCTTGTAAAGAAGAAAAAAAACAGAGAAAAAAAATCAAACCATATGGGATTCAATCTGTTGCTGCTGACATGGGCTCGCTGCCTTCATATTTCCATGGACAATAAAAAAAGATGACTTAGAGAAAGTCATACGTCCTCAAAAGCAGCTTTATATTTGAAAGGAACTTGTCCCAGACTTCATTGCCATGCAGCCAAAAAGCCGAATCCGCCGGCTATTTTTTTTGAGAAATCTCACAGGAATCTCAACCCCTTCGAAATCCATTAATTGTCCCTCTCTCTACTCGGCCCTCGTCAAAGCAAGAAGCAGCAGTACCCTCATGCTTGCGGGCCCCACTGCCAAATCCGACAAGGACAACGACGATAAGGCCAAGGAGAATGGCGGTGCTGACGCCGCAGCGGCGGCTCCGAAGAAGATCAAGAAGAAAAAGCCGAAGAAGCCCAAGGTGACAGTCACCGAGGCCGCAGTAAAAATTGACGCCGACGATCTTGCCACCCATCTCCTCAATGTCACAGGATCGTATGAATCGCAGTAGCGAATAAATCTCGTCCATCTGAATTCATCTCATCATTTATTCTACGCTTGTTGATCTTCTTGGGTTTACAAAGTTCAAAAGGAAGATGAATTGTTGAGTTGCAGCAGCAATCAAGATTTGATGCATGAAGAGAAGCATGATATCTGCTCTCATGAAATTCAAGTTCGCAACTTTTAAGAAGAAGTTTATGTTGCTCTTTCAATGGATGGCAAGACAAATGTTCATCTTTTAGATTCCATGTCTTCAACTAGCCAAAAGCCCAAGTGAGGATTGATCGATGAGGGATAGGAAAGCTTGTGATACACCAAGATTAGGTGGACTGTCCAAAGTTTCTTAGCTTAGAGGAGATCGTGTGATGTTCTCCCTGGCTAAAAAAAAAAAAAAAGAGTACAAAGAGGTGTTTCTTTGTGGTCTACCTAGAATGGGGAAAACATCTTTGGCTTCTGCTTGTGCTCATGATGTTGGTGCAAGTCTGTTCTCCATCAATAGCCCTGAAATAGTTAGTGAATACAATGTTAAAAGGAGGGAGTTGCGCGGATCACTGAAAATTCCACTTTAAGTCACACTGAAGAGATGAAGATCGATGCATTAAAGTACTCTGTTTTAATGACTCCAATTATTATAGCGTTGAAGCATCACTTGGCCTCAACTTCCCGAGAGGCCGAGATAGCTCATCGTTCCATAAGGAGTATGGTGAATAACTGAAGTATACTACCTTAGTGCTGTCAAAACCTCTCCAGTATCTGCAATGTCACTATATGATGTCGGGAGACCGCTTGATGTTGCAGCATATTTAGATGCATATCAGAAAAAACCATTTATTCTTTTGAGCGAGGTGGCTCTACAACTGACACCACTTTCACCTTGTGATGTTCCAATGCTCGGTCTTGAGAAGCAAATTTTGATGCTTAATTCTTCAACAACATCTGCTGATGCTCAGGGCATTATCACTCTCTTGTCATTATGTGAACACTCTTCCCTTTCGAGGTAGCCAAAGTCGAAAATGAAAGATCCATATATATGGGATAATGTTCTGAGGAGAAATGTTTTAAACCAGAACTGGCAACGCTGCCTCAGAACAACAACGTAGCTCGTCGCCTATGGCAGATGTAGAGAAGTTACAGATGGAATGTTACAAAGACGATGGCAGTTCGGCTTTTGAATATAGCAAGACTAACTCAATGCGCGAGGCTAAGCCAGCACACAAATCTAACCTGCATATAATGCGAGGTTAAAATCCACGTACTGTGCGAGGCCAAATCAGCATAAAGTTATTTTAGACGCGAGGCTGATTCAAGACCAAGCCAGCATAAAGTCATCTAGATGCGGGCTAAAACGAGACCAAGCCAATATAAATTGATCCAGAATGCAAGATTATGCCCATGTTTGAAGAACAAAACTAAGTTTCAGCCATGTGCGAGCCAAATGGGATCGACACAGGGGGTAGGACTCACATCCAGAGCGTGAATCTAAACCTCACATAAAACGCAAGGCCTAGTCAGCTTAAAGCAAGTGAGATACAAGGCTATATCTACAAGTAAAGCAAGAGACTTATTCAGTGCGCGAGACTAAACCAGCACACGAGTCTAATTCAGTGCGCGAGGCTAAGCCAGCCTAAACCGACGTATAGGTGAGGTTAAATCATAATCCAAAGTCGAGGCTAAGCTCCCTAAAGTCAACCAGAATGCAAGGCCAAGTTTTAGTCTAGCACAATGCAAAAGTGTCAAAATACGAAGCCAAGACTCATACCCATCTAGAAGTATCAGAATGCAAGGCTGACACTCAGCTTTGCCTTGCCCTATGATGGACTCCCTGATTAGCCAAATGGGGTCTACACAGGGGGTGAGACCCACAACCAGAGAACCTCATGTATAATGCAAGCTAAGCCCAAAGCAAGAACACGAGGCTATGCCCGCGTACAACGTGAGGCTAAACCAATGTAAAATCATTTAGTGCATGAAACTAATTCAAGACTAAGCCAGCATGAAGTCATTAGACGCGATGCTAACTCGAAACTAAATTAGCGTGCATGGTTATACAAGTGCGCGAAGCTAAGCCAGTGCACAGAACTCATTCAGAGTACAAAAGTGAACAAAAATGTGAGGCTAAAGTTCAACCCCGCGTAGCCCGCTATAAAAAAAAGAGTAATCTATTACTGCATGACGAACTCATTAGACAAGCAAACAAGTCCTATGCAGGGGGTGGGACCCACATCCAGCCAAATAGGGATATGTATGAAGCCAGAACACAAAGTTATGCTTGCATACAACACGAGGCAAAGCAGCGTAAAAAACGCGAGGCTAATACTTGCGAACTACGCAAGACTATGTAAAGTAAAGCCAACAAAAGTGTAAAAGCGCCAAAACGCTAGGCTAATTTGCAATCCCATGTAAAACAGTTGAAATGTAAGGACGCAAGGCTATCTAGCAGCTAGCGTGATTTCCATTATCGGAAGAAAATACTAACACAAGGCTAACTTGCAGCTTCGTATAAAACCTATGGTATGCAAAACCAAGCCAGTGTGCATAATTAATACAATGCGCGAGGCTAATCCCGAGCTTGAAGATGGATCAGAATGCGAGGCTAAGTTCCAGCCTTGCATAGAGAAAAAAAAAAACTAAGTTTTAGCCTAGCGTGGAAGTGCTATAATGCAAGGTCAAGTCTCAACCTTGCACAGAATCATCAGAATAAAAGGCTAAGACCCAGTCCCGCATAATCTCTCACAAAGATGGAAGTGATTTGTTACCATATGATGAACTCTATGGAAAACTTAATGAGGTTGACATAGGGGGTGGAATCTACAACCAGATAACCTTGCGTATAATGCGAGGTTAAGAACGAAGCAAGAATGCGAGGTTAAGACCGAAGCAAGAATGCGAGGTTAAACCCCGTGTACAATTCGAGGCCAAGCCAACGTAAAGTTATTTAGACACGAGGCTATGCTCACAGCTAAAATGCGAAGCTAACTCTCAGTCTCGTGTAAACTTTAAAGAATAAGAAGGCAATCAATTGAATTACAACGACCATTCAAATGTGGCCTATACAGATGGTGGGCCCCATACCAATAAACTTTGTATGCAATGCAAAGTAAACTATGCACACAATACAATGCCAAGCCAGTATAAAGTCATTTAAATGCGAGGCTATGCTCACGGCCAAAATGTGAAACTAGCTTCCAGCCCCGCATAGACTTTAAGAAGCGAAAGGTCAAGGTTTGCGTCAGAGACTTAAGGTGCAAAGCCAACCAGCAGCCTTGCATAATATCCGATAAAAAAGAAGGTGGTCTGTTGACTTATAATGGGCTCGTAACCAGTCAAATGTGGCCCACACAGGAGGTGAGACCCACGTCCAGTAAACATTGCAAACAAAACTAAACTCTGCATACAATGTGGCGCTAAACTAGAGTAAAGTCATTTAAACGCGAGGCTATATCCGTACGGAGTGAAAAGTTATGCCTGCAATTAAAATGCGAACAAAACTAAACTCTTCATACAATACGACGCTAAGGCAGCATAAAGTCATCTAAACGCGAGGCTAGGTCCGCGTGAAGTGCAAAGTTAGGCCCGCAACTAAAATGCGAAATTAACTCAGTGTGTAAGGCTAAACCTTCACACAAGTCTAACCCAGCATATAACGCAAAGTTATACTAGCCCAGTCGCGAGGCTCTGCCAGCTTAAAATACGAGACTAAGCCCGTGGATATAGAGCTAAGGTTGCATCTTGAACGCGTAATAACAAATCACTTGTATCAAGTGCAAACATCGAGAGCACCTTCAACAAAAAAGTACAAGAAAGCACTTTCAAAATGGATGACTTGGTCTTAGCCATGACACATAAGACTAAGGAAAAATTTCAGCTAAAATGGGAGGGCCCATTTGTAGTAGAGACGGTCTATCCAAACGGAGTATACCGATTGATCAATCAACACGATGACCGGATGATGATACAGATCAACGAAAAATTCCTGAAGAAATATTATTCTTAAGAGAATGAAGTCATCCGACCTATTTTTCAACACAGCAAAATGAACAAATATTGGCTCGCCGCTAGCGTGCAGCTCCACACCCCAACTGGGGGTACAAAATCAAAATGAATCCTACGTCTCTATGACTAAGGATAGAGAAAACGTTTGGCATGTAAGCCAAGCGAAGTTCTCGCCAACCCCATCATGCTAGGAGTAAAAGAATGAATTACCCAATGCCACGAAGGCAATAAATTTCTTGCCAACCTCATCATGCTGGCGGTAAAAGTATGAACTGCTCAATGTCATCAAGGCAACGGGAAGAGAATAAATTTCTCGCCAACGCCACGAAGGCAACAGGAAGAGAATAAATTTCTCGCCAATCCCATCATGCTGGGGGTAAAACTATGAACTGAAAGAAATTTGTTCTCTTCCCGTTGCCTTGATAGCGTTGGCCAAATCATGCTTTTACCCCAGCATGATGGGTTGGCAAGAAACTTGTTCTCTTCCCATTACCTTGATGGTGTTGGGAAAATCATGCTTCTACCCCAGCATGATGGGTTAACGAGAAATTGGTTCTCTTCCCGTTGCCTTGACGGCGTTGGGCAGTTCATGCTTTTATCCCTAACATGATGGGTTGGCGAAAAACTAGTTTTCTTCCCGTTACCTTGATGGTATTGGGCAATTAATGCTTTTACCCCAAGCATGATGGGGTTGGCGAGAAATTTATTCTCTTCTTGTTGCCTTGACGGCATTGAGCAGTTCATAGTTTTACCCTCAGCATGATGGGGTTTGCGAGAATTTTATTCTCTTTCGTTATCTTAACGGTATTGGACAGTTCATGCTTTACCCCCAACATGATGGGTTGGCGAGAAACTTATTCTCTTCCCATTGCCTTGATAGCATTGGGCAAATCATACTTTTACCCCAGCATGATGGTTTGATGAGAAACTGGTTCTCTTCCCGTTACCTTGATGGTGTTGGGCAAATCATGCTTTTACCCCAGCGTGATGGGTTGATGAGAAACTGGTTCTCTTCCCGTTGCCTTGACGACGTTAGGTAGCTCATGCTTTTACCCCTAACATGATGGGTTGGGAAGAAACTGGTTCTCTTCCCGTTGCCTTGACGGCGTTGGGCAGTTCATACTTTTACCCCCTAGCATGATGGAATTGGCAAGAATTTTATTCTCTTTCCGTTATCTTAACGATATTGGACAGTTCTGCATTATGCTGGGGGTAAAAGCATGAACTGCCCAATACCGTCAAGGTAACAGGGAGAGAACTAGTTTCTCGCCAACCCATCATGCTGGGGTAAAGCATGATTTGCCTAACACCATCAAGGTAACGGGAAAAGAATAAAATTCTCGCAAACCCATCATGCTGGAGGTAAAAGTATGAATTGCCCAAAACCGCTATGGCAAAGGAAAGAAGGAAACGTTTGGCATCTAAATCCAAACAAAATTTTTGACAACTCACCATACTGAGGGAAATAGCATGGTTAGCCCAACTCAAACAGTAGTTGGTAAAGGCTAATCAAATCCATTGATAACTGGTGGTTTGCTAAAAATCCCATGACAAATCTGCCACAACAGTATTCTTATCTGAATATAAGGATATATCATTGCTCAAAGCTGCTAAGGCAAAGCGAAGAGAAAAAGTTTGGCATTTAATCCTAAACGAAACCCTCGATAACTTACCATACAGTGAGAAATAATATGGCTAGCCCAACTCAAACGGTAGTTGGTAAAGGCAAATCAAATCCGTTGATAGGTGGGGATTTGCTAAAAATCCCATGACAAATCTGTCACAACAGTATTCTTATCCGAATATAAGTATATATCATTGCCCAAAGTTTCTAAGGTAAGGGGAAGAGGAAAGTTTGGCATTTAAGCCCAAACGAAATTCTCGACAACTCACCATGCTGAAAGGAATAGTATGACTAGCCCAACTCAAACGGTAGTTGGTAAAGACTGATCAAATCTGTTGATTGCTGGGGGCTTGCTAAAAATTCTAATCAGATCGATCCCCTGTCAAGTTAAGATTTTACCTCTGACAGTAAAACTTTTCTCATTAATTTTCTCTGGCAAAACCAGTAAGTCTCTAAAAAATTTATCACGTTAAAATCATACCTCTAACACCAGAATACAAAATCGAATCATTTTTCTCCATGAGATCAAGTCCAATGAAATCCCTGTCAAGTTAAGATTTCACCTCTGACAGCAAAACTTTTCTCGTCATTTTTATCCAGTAGAGCAAGTGACACTCCAAAATATTTATCAAGTTAAAATCATACCTCCGACATCAGAATTCAAAATTATGTGAGATCAAGTCTGATTAAATCTCTTGTTAAGTTAAGTTTTCATCTCTGACAGAAAAGAAAACTCACACTTCATCAAGTCCAACATTTCAATCTCTAATGAACTTGTTTTTTATATCGTTAAGTTAAAAGTTATCTCTGACGAAAATTATTTTCCCTATCAAGTTAACAGTTATCTCTGATGTCAAATTTCAAGGCTAAATACGTTAACCGTCACATCTATTTAGTTAACTCATTCCTATCAAGACCAGATCCTCTGAATAGGTCGAGTTTTGAGACATATTTAAATGACACCTCTGTCTTTTCCTAATCCGTCATACTAGATGTCACTGAACGGTTAGGATTTTAATGAGCACATTAACATCATACCTCTGCTTGTCATCAAGTCAGCACGTTAATATTATATCTCTGCTTGTCATCTAATGAGCACGTCAACATAATATCACTGCTTGTCATTCAATGAGCACGTTAATATCATACCTCTGCTTATCCTCTAAAAAGCACGTTAACATTATACCTCTGCTCATCTTTCATGAGACATGTTAACAATTATCTTTGTCCATCAAATTCATCACAGCTTGTCTGTCATCCTCTCAGTCTCAAAAAAAAGAAAGGTGATGACGATGACTACAAAGCCAAAATTAAAATGGTCCAAAGTGTTTCGAATCCGTTATAAATCAACACGAAATTTCAAAAACTTTGGAGGGGCTTATGTAGACACAGTAAAAAAAAGAAAAAAAATTAAAAAAACAGGGATATTTCCCCGCGGGGCCCACCCGCGGGAGCGCTCCCGCGGGTGCCAACCCACGGGAGAACTCCCGCAGTTTTGTTCGCTTTCGTGCTCTGATTGTGTGATCCAGATTTTTAGAGATTAGCTACGTGGATTTAACCCATATTCGAGGGAAGAATTTGAGCCGGATTGGAAGCGCTCCTCAATCTATAAAATCGGGAGCGAAGTTCATAACAACAGGATTTTTGGAGGGTTGGGAGGATTTTTCCAGAGACGGGATTCCAAAAATGAGGATCTACGTTTACTCCAGAGTCCAGAAAAGGAGTTCCAGAGATCAATCTTCATCCCAATCCAGATCGGATCGTCAACGGAGTGCAGAATTAAGACTCCACCGCTGTCAGAACCCAAAAAATAAAGGGAAATCGAAATCAATTGATCTCCATTCTTGTAATCTCGATTTTCTAGTTGTAATTTTTTCTTTTATTGTTGTAATTTCAAAGTAAATTGGTAATATAAAGAAAGATTCAATTTTTCGGACATACAAGGAGGTTAAAGAAAGAAAATAGAAAGACAAATGAGAAGGAGATTTGAGGAAGGAAAAGAGATTAGAGATTCGTTCAAGCTTAGGTTACAATTCTCTATCAATGAGCTTATTATATACTGCTCATTACCCTCTATTTCAAAAGTACCCTCCCTATTTCCTATTTTCGTTCTTACGTGATATGCGAACTCCCCTCCCAAGCAGCAATGGCTAGCTAGCTAGCAACAATTTTTTTTTTTTTTTTTTTTTTTTTGAAGTTCTGACTAGGCCAGGTATATAACCTGCAGATGGTTAATGGGCTTTAAGTAAAATAAGTAAGTTATAAGATGGACTGGAGGACGATCCTGACATTGAGCTTTCGCTCGATGGTCGCGATCGAGGATGTCGAAGATGATTATGGTTTCCTAATTAAGCTGAAGAAGAGCGAGGAGAGTTGAGGGGTTGGAGCCTCGGGTTGGTGACTTGGTACGGAGACGGTTTCCCAGATTGATCTCATGTGAGCGACAGACAGGAAAGGCAGAAGACGGGCTTTGATTGCGACTCGAGAATCAAGAGGGACGGGACATCTGAAGAGGGAAGTTTCTAGGGGGGCACACCATTATGCCCAGTGAATCCACTTAAAAATTTGTTTATATTTATAATTTTATTATTTAAATTTTACGATAAAACTATCTCTATTTTCAACCTCTCTATTCTCTCTCTCATCTCCTCCACCGCCATTACCCTTGCACTACCGTCGTCGCCGCCGCCGCCGCCCCTTATCTCCTCCGCCACTTCAGGACCAGCCGCCGCAACGATTTCGGTCCAAAGTACCACAAAACCTTAGTTGGAGAAATCCACTTCCTCATCTCGAACGTCAATAAGAAAATCTACGTCCACTCTCTCAAGGAGGAGTTCATCCACATTTCCGACCAGTCGACCATCTCCAGTGACAACATCACCGTCCTCATCAATAAGATTGTTTGCGTTAGAATCTGTAAATTTGGGACTTTTTTTATTGGGGAAAAAATAGGATTTTTTGTTGATTTTGATTTGGGTTTTTGCTTCATATTGTGGATGCTAAGGTCGTGTCGTATGAAGTGAGCAATGTCATCCGTGCGGCCGTGCGGTGAAAGTGTTGCAAACGACGTTGAGGAGCGAAGTAGGGAAGATGGATTTCGATCCAATATGGTCTCCTTGATCCGAGACAGTCCGAATTCGATAAGTGGATCCGGGACTGTAAGTCCGGATCCTCTATATCTAATCCGGAACTTACTGCAATGTTGGGAGAAAAATAAGAAATTATAGTTTTTGAAATTTTAAGTGTGTTCACTAGGAAAAACTCCTTCTTTTCAAAAGAGAGGGTAGGCTCACTAGGAAAAAAGGTGTGCTCCTTTGGAAATTCCCTATGAAGAACAAGAGAGAGAGTGAGAGAGAGAGAGAATGGGTTTATTCTTCGACGAATTGTAAAATTAAAGGAATTAGAATAGTCTTAATTTTAGTGAGGGTGGGCAGTACCTCACTTATATGTGGGTCCGACCATGCCATGGCTACTCATGTATGGCCTCGGTGTCTTTGAGAGCTCACTTTGAACTCTTGTTTTGCTATCCTTTTCTTTTACTCACTACTCTAATCTTTTCCACCTATTGGATATATATATGTTATAGTATCTGGGTTTTCATCTAGGAAGTCTTAATTATACCTTTCTAAAAAACTACTTTTGGAATTTAAACTGAAAATAGAATGGTAAGGTTTAAGTCAACCTCTCTTAGGCAGATTAACTTTCAGAAGAAGCACCAGAACACATACATGAAATGTACAACAGAATATGCTTCTAACCCAACATGCAGTCTCAGACATGGAGGAGGGTGACGACATTCCGAAGATAGTTTTATTATGAAGAAGGGCCTCCTACGTATTTCATATCTTTACTTTTACTTTATGGAGGACCTATATCCTAAAAATTCCTATATGTATTAAGTTTTATCGCTAATGTAATATGATATGAATTTTGTATTATGTTATATATTCTATTAAAATTTTATTAATGGAATACGGAGGACACAGCCCCCCGTTTATCTTCAAAAAAAAAAAAAAAAAAAAAGGTTTAAGTCAACCTTGACTGGGGTACAATTTATACGGTGAGATAGAATTTTTAAACACTATATCTTTATCTATATGTAACACTTTGTTGAACACCCCATATATATATATAACTCCTTTTGGCTTTTTCAAAAGATAGTTTCATACAATTTTTACACATCTGCCACTATTTACACCCTTCTCTTAATATGCGCTGCATACATTATGCAAACATCAAGATATGAGCAATCCAATTCATACTAAAGCCCCAACTAAAATGAAGGATTTTTTTCAATATTACTCTCTCAAAATTACTCCTTCAAAGTACATGTCACACTTAATAGTCCAATTCTGCTAGGTTTTCCATCTTATTGATTAACCCAAGTTGGGTTAGGCCCTAACCAGGGATAATTTTCAAACTAACCCGAATCTCACCTCTCCCCCATCTTAAATCTCTTTCTCTCAATCCCCAGCCCTTAAACCTCGATAGGAAAAAACTTCAACTACTGATAAGTCTCATTTCTTCTCCATAAAGTCAATATGGACATGGAGAAAAATGAAGGTTATGTTGAATTCATATATGTTTGAACATTAAATCTTTGAGTCAATTCACTAGTTCAAAAATAAATAAATTAAGTGAATGGAAAATGGTTTCAAAGAGGAGTATATAGCAAAGGGAACAAAAAGGAAAGAGGAAAGAATAGTCCCATATCGGATAGAGTGTTGTTAGGATGTGAGTTTATATAGGATTGTTTGTTATATGTCATTACTTATGTAAGAAGAGGAGAAACTTGAGCACCACGGGTGGTGCTACACACCGCCAACACTCGCACGCACGTGTGCGAGAGCGAATGGGCGTTTATGGCATATTGGGCGCTTTATTGGCGCACTTGCTCGAGGCTCGAGGAGCTGAGGTGGCTCAAACTTGGATTCGACCCACCCGTTAAGAGTCTAGCCGTTAGGATTTGGCCGTTGAAATCCAACGGTTGTCTGTTAACCGTTACTTAGAAGAAAAGAAAATTTTAAGTTTTTTTTTTCAGGCATATTGGGCGCTTTATTGGCGCACTTGCTCGAGGCTCGAGGAGCTGAGGTGGCTCAAACTTGGATTCGACCCACCCGTTAAGAGTCTAGCCGTTAGGATTTGGCCGTTGAAATCCAACGGTTGTCTGTTAACCGTTACTTAGAAGAAAAGAAAATTTTAAGTTTTTTTTTTCCTCCCTTTTTCTGCAGACAAAAACTTTGCCATTCAGACAGAAGGTTTCTGTTTCCAGAAGAACAATTCTTTCTCAGTTCAGTCATGCATTACACCATACACTGAATAGAGAGTATTTTTTATTAGATTCGCTAGACCAACAGGATTGCAGCTTTCTTCCTACTGCAGACCGATCGTTGTATCCTGAAAGGCCGATGCCCAGAGTAATCCAGAAGCAAAACGGTGGAGGATGAATTTGTTTTAAAGAGATAGTGTCAAACACTAGCCTCGATCATCTTCCTGTTATCATCAAATCCGCATCAATTTTCTGCAAATGCTCATCTTTCAATCAGTAAAGTATTCTAATCCTGTAATTCTTTTTATTCTATTTCTTTTTAGGGTAATAAACTAGTTAAACAATTTCAGTTTAAATAACTTTCTGTGAACAAAAGTAAGTAATAAGATTTATATGTATATATATTTCTAATTCAAATCTGAAAAATATAGACTACTCTTACACACACACACACACACATATGAGAAAAATGGAAATGAGCTGACAGCTCACGCAAGTTACCTGAGCTGCAGTTCATTTCCACTATCTATAATAATCTTTTTAAAAAAGTTTCTTTTAGATTATGATCTCGACCCCATAGAGTTCACTCATACCCAATTTCTTAAGTTTTAGTTCTGATTAGGTCCTCAATCAAGTTAATACAAAATTAACGGTTTGCAATGAATAAGACATTTTGTATGCATTCAATGAAAGGGTAAATGAACTTCAAAATTTATGGAATTTAATCTGAAAGAAGTTAAGGAGATAGAGATTGTAATTGAAGAAAAAAAATTGAAGAAAATTCATTGGATCATTATACTTTTTGCCGCTATCTCACGTAACTTTTCCTGAGCTGGCGGCTCACCTACAGTAACCTATATATATATATATATATATATATATATATATATATATATATATATATATATATATATATATATATATATATATATATATCAATTCGTACTTCTTCTTTAATATTGTCTAACAATATTTCTGATTGAAATATACAACAAATCTTTTAATTAATTACAGTAGTAATTCTGTTCATATTAATCTAAAACGACATAAATTAGCCAACAGTCTTAAAACTGAATATTTTTTTTATTTTAGATTAATTTTGAATATTGTTATGCAAATAATTAGAACTTTGTCCTAATAGTATTCAATCACTAGTTATTTTATATCTAAATCTAATTGCTTCTGGAAAAAGATAGTTACATTATGTTTAGAGGATGGAAGATTTATTTAAGAAATCTTATATGATATTGTGATCTGAAGTAAGAATTGATTTTAAAGTTTTTTTATTAGAAAGTTAAAATTTGTTACAAATATTAAGATAGATAAAAAAAAATTGTATCTGTAGATGGCCACTACATCTACATCTGATATGTCCACTGTGATAACTCCTGTCATGGTTACTCCAACTGTGCCCTCAAGCCAGTATGAGAAATCAGAGAAGTTCAGTGGCACAGATTTTAAGAGATGGCAACAGAAAATATTATTTTATCTCACTACACTAAATCTGGCCAAGTACTTGAAGGAGATTGTATCGACTCTTGTAGAAGATGATCAACAGTCTGAAAAAAGAGGCCGATGTATGGAAACATGCTAACTTCTTGAGTAAGAATTATATCCTCAATGAATTGGACAATATACTATATAATGTATATAATTTAATTGCTACTGCTAAGGATTTTTGGGAGTCCTTAGATAAGAAATATAATATAGAAGATGCCGACTCTAAGAAATATGTAGTCGATAAGTTTCTAAATTATAAAATAGTTGATTCTAAAAATGTAATCAACCAAGTACAAGATCTTCAAGTGATCATTCATGAAATTCATGCTGAAGGTATGACTATTAGTGAATCATTCCAAGTGGCTGCAGTTATTGCAAAATTGCCACCATCTTGGAAAGAATTCAGATATTATCTAAAGTATAAACGAAAAGAAATGACACTTGAAGATCTAATTGTACGTTTGAGAATCGAAGAAGATAATAGTCTTTCTAAAAAGAAAACTGGAAATCCATACAATATTTTTAAAGCTAACATTATGAAAAATTTCAATAAATCTAATGACAGGAAGCGAAAGCACAATGGTGAAGGCTTTAAGAGTAGTAACTCAAAGAGATTCAACGGCAAGTGCTACAACTGTGACAAGTCTGGACATCGTACAAAGGACTGTCGTGTGCGTAAGGCACCAAATTTTTTGAAGAAGAAGAAGAAGCATGCTAATGCAAATTTGGCCGAAGAGAAAAATCTTTGTGCAAATATAGATGTAAACTGTACATCTGTTATCTCAGAATTTAACCTAGTTGGTAGCAATTCCAAAGAATGGTGGGTGGACACTGGGGCCACTTACCACATCTGCGCCAATAAGTGGATGTTCTCTACATATAAACATATGGAAGGAGAACTACTCTACATAGATAACTTTGCAATCTCCAAGGCTGAAGGACGAGAAAATATTGTACTAAACATGACTTCGAAAAAAAAACTTACTCTTACTGATGTACTTTATGTACCAGATGTCTACAAGAATTTGGTTTCTGAATCAGTCTTGAGTAAGAAATGATTTAGGCTTATATTTGAATTTGATAAGTTTGTACTTACAAAAAATGGTGTATACGTAGGCAAGGGGTATATGACTAATGGTCTGTTTAAAATAAATGTAATGACCATTGCTCCTAAAATTAATAATAATATTGATTCTTCTGCTTATATGACCGAGTCACCTCATATTTGGCATGGTAGATTAGGACATGTTAATTATTATACTTTGCAAAGATTAATAAATTTAAATATGTTGCCTAATTTTAATATAAACTTCGATAATAAATGTGAAATATGTGTTGAATCAAAAATGGCTCCATTTCATTTTATAGAATGTAGTACTCAACCTTTAGAATTAATTCATACAGATATTTGTGAGTTAAAATCTATTCAAACTAGAGGTAGAAAGAAATATTTTATTACTTTTATAGATGATTGTACTAGATATTGTTATGTATATCTAATAAGATCAAAAGATAAGGCAATTGAAATATTTATACAATTTAAAAGTGAAGTTGAGAATCAACTTAGCAAAAAGATAAAAATGCTAAGGAGTGATAGAGATGGTGAATATGAGTCACCATTTGCACAAACTTGTACAGAACATGGTATTATAAATCAAACAACTATTCCTTACACTCCTCAGCAAAATGGAATTACTGAGCATAAAAACAGAACTTTAAAGGAAATGATGAATACCATGTTAATAAGTTCTGGTTTACCTCAGAACATGTGGAGGGAAGTTTTTCTTTCTGTCAATTATGTTCTTAACAAAATACTCCATAAGAAACTAGATAAAACACCTTATGAACTATGGACAGGTCGAGCACCTAGTTATAAATTCTTAAGAGTGTGGGGTATCTTGCAAAGATTGTAATTCTTACTCCTAAAAGGGCTAAAATTGGATCTAAAACTATTGATTATATATACATTGGATATGTACATAATAGTAGTGCATATCGTTTCTTTGTTTTCAAATCAGATAATCCAGAGATACATAAGTACTCTATTATTGAATCTAGGTGATGAGTATCATATATTGTATTTTTTTCCTCCCATACTTTATCTATTTTTTTATATATAATAAATAAATGCTACTCGGGTATTTTTAGTGTCTTTTTCAGGTAATCCGATCGTACAAGGAAATGGTATGAAATCAGAGTTGGAGTCGGAAATCAGAGTCCGAAAAGTTTCTAAAGTGAGCAAAACTACGAGACTACGATGTTGTAGAGACTCAAAGTTGAATACAGTCAGGAATATCAAATAAACAAGATAAGAGTTTCATGTGGAAAAAGTTTCAACAAATTTTAGCTTTATGGAGACTCTAATTAGTGGGTTTTACCGCCAAATGGCGGCCCAATATGGGCCCCAATAGCTGAGTTTTCTCGAACGGCTTCCTGGTAAATTAGCGGTCTTGTGGTTCTGCTAGAATTAGGGTTTGATTTCCGAAGCCTATATATTGGCCGTATCCTTGTATTCTAGAGAGAATTCTGAAGTTTTGAATTCGTTTTTAGTTTAATAAAATTAGGGTTTTGCTAAAGGGGTGACGGCCACAATACTGTACTCCAGAGGTAAGCCATTGATTTTAGTTATTTATTTGCTTTCTAGATAGATTTAATCGCTTTCTAGTTTAGATTTTACTGCTTTCCAGATTAGGGTTTATAATATTCATGAATAAAAATTTGATCTTGCTTAGTAAAAATATGAGTAGCTAATTAGTTTAACTCTAGGATGTAGATGAAGCTAAGATCCGCCATGTAATTGCTCTCTACTATTTTCTTCTTAAATAAAATTAATAAAGACATGATTTTTCAATAAAAAGATTAAAATATAAGAACTCGAAGATTAGGACTTTGATAGGTTATACTTGAATTAAGTTTCATGATAGCCTATGCTTAGTTAGGATTTGGGGTTGTTGATTTTATCTTTTTCTTTGAATTATCTAAAAGATTTAGTTTGTTTTTATAAGAAATAGTATCTTTGATAAGTTATACTTGCACAACACTTGATAGCTCATGCTTAGGACACTTAAACTAAAAATTAAACTAAAAAGATCGAATTTTTATGATAGAAGAAGATAATAGAAGTAAAAACATGGCTAGAAATTAGTGGATTCTAGATCCTAGGCTATTTAGATTAATCCGACTTCAAACTAAAATCTTTGGTTAGTCCGTTAGACTGAGGAAAAACTAAGAATCGCAAAAGCACCCTAGATCCCTATGAGGCGACCCGTACAGCGCTACACCGACACTGTGCGCTTGTAGTAAATATATCACATCAAGTTTTTGGCGCCACTGCCGGGAAACGACGGTATTTTTCTTGCTTTTTTGACGTTTTACGGGTTAACAGTGTGTGTTGAGTGTACAGAGACTATAAAGTGTAGATACAGGAGGATAAAAAGGATCGGAGAAGCCTCAGATCTGCGCACCAAAAACGAGAGAGTCAAACTCTCTGGTTTGACTTCATTCAATGGCCAAAACCGCTATTTAGCGGTCCAAGTGGTTAGTTCTGAGCCCTAATTTTCTCCAGTTCTGTATTTTGGGTCCCTGGTTTTGTAAAAAAAATCCAAAAAAATAAAAAAATATTAGGCACTATAAGAATCACATTTGCTATTTGATCATATCTATTCCACCATTTTATCTCCCCACTACATCCCACTTCTTGCATTAGTTTAGGAAATTCAAGCATACACTCACGGTCACTAGTTCATGCCACATTAGATCCGTGATCAATTTGGTCGACTTATGAGATCAGATTTGTTCATGGGAGCCAAGATGGACCAAGCGATCCCGATCCTTCAGGATCGATGCTACCCGTTGCGTACATCATTACCATCATGCATCAAACTTCCATGTGCAGTAGAAAATCACTATGAATTAAAGCCGCAGTACATCAGTATGCTTCCTAAATTCACTGGTTCTGATTCAGAGGATGCATATATCTTTATCAGTGAATTTCAGGAAGTATGCGTGATGATAAAACTGCAACACTTATCGGAGGATGCAATTAAGCTCCGCTTCATCCCGTTTGCACTCAAGGATAATACCAAGAAGTGGTTGTACAGTATGCCAACTGATTCAATCACTACTTGGGATGAATTCGTTACGGTGTTTCTTAAGAAGTACTATCCTACGCATAAGACGGCAAGGTTTTAAAATCAAATCAATCAATTCCATCAAGTGCTGGGAGAACCCTTCTAGAAATACTTGGAACGATTCAAGGACTTATTAGCTCAGTGCCCCCACCATGCGATAGAAAAGTGGCGGTTGTGTCAAATCGTGTACGAAGGACTCGATTACACATCCAAAACTCTTCTTGAGTCCATGTGTCAGGGGGAGTTTATGAGGAAAAACGAGGATGAAGCATGGACTTTCTTGAGGACCTATCGTGGAAGACTATGCAGTGGGAGAGTCCCGCTGAGAAATCCAGTGCATCAAATTCTGCACATAAGGGTGGAATCCATAGCGTCGATAGCTCTATAACTGCCGAAACTAAGATTGCAGCCCTTATGAGGAGAATTGAGGCATTGGAGACCACTGATGCTCCACAGGTGGGTCAAACAAATCAAATTCAAATTCCCACATGCTTTAATTGCGGAACTCCGAATCATGTTATGGAGGAGTGTCCATTATTAACGAATCTCATGGATCCCACTCTTGAACAGGCTAATGCCTTGTATCAACAACCCATGAACAATCCTTATGCTCCTACGTACAATCCTGGCTGGAGGAACCATCTAAATCTATTATGGAGTCAAGGGCAATATCAGGGGGCCCTAACCCTAGCATGCAACCTCCAGCCAATGGTCAGTTCCCAAGACCAAATGTGGGTGCTTATCAACACCCAAATGTTTCAAATTATGGGAACAACCAGAATAGACCACCTGTGCAAAACCACGCATACTCACAACAGGGGTCTAATAATGAACAAGAAAAGCGACTTCAGTCACTTGAGAAGCACGTTGAAAATCTTCTCAAGTCTAATTCCAAGTTTGACATGCATATGTCCAACCTTAACAAACACATGGAAAATCTTATGAAAGTGTCTGTTGATTTTATTCAAAGTACAGGTCAGCAACTGCTCGTGAACTCTCAATCTATTATGAATGTAGAGCAGCAGGTTGGACAGTTAGCGAGTCAAATGAGTGAATGTAGCCAGGGTACCTTTCCAAGTCAACCCATAACGAACCCCAATGCCAATTCCTCAAATTCCAATCAGTCGCATGTCCACCAATGCAATGTCATTCACACGCTTAGATCTGGCAAGCAAGTGAACAATAATGTAGCCATGCCCCCTGATCCCACTCCTACGATCTCGTAGGCTACATCACCTTTTCCACCCCTTTCTCCACAACCATCTCCATCACTTCTATCACCGTCATGTACTCATTTGGAAGAACATGTTCCTGAGCCGAAAGTACTATATCCAAATCGGCTTAGGAAGCCTTCACCGCAAGTAGAAAAGATTCTTGAAATATTTCAGCAGGTGAAGGTTAATATTTCACTCCTTAACATCATACAACAGGTTCCTACTTATGCTAAGTTCCTCAAGGATTTGTGTACTAAGAAACGAGCAAGAAACATTCCTGAGAAAATTTTTCTTGCTGCAAATATATCATATATCCTCTCTAACTCCTTACCTATCAAGTACAAAAATCCAGGTTCCCCTACAATCTCATGCACCATAGGGAACACTACATTTGATAGGGTGTTGCTTGATTTAGGGGCAAGTGTCAACTTGCTTCCTTACACTATTTATCAGCAACTGGAGTTAGAAAAACTTCAAACTACCAAAATCACATTACAGCTACCTGATTGTTCAATCAAGAGACTACTTGGTATGATTGAAGATATGCTCATTAAGGTCGGCGAGTTCATCTTTCCTGTAGACTTCATTGTCTTAGAAACTGAGCCGATCTCCAATCCACGGAATCAAATTCCCGTTATCTTGGGTAGATCATTCCTTGCAACATCAAATGCATTAATTGATTGTAGGAGTGACCTCATGAAGTTATCGGTTGGGAATGTGACTGTGGCATTGAACATATTTAATATGGATGAGCACACAACGAGCTCCCTCATTGAGGTCAACATGATTCATAATTTGCACTCTCATTCGACCTCTTGCACTGATGATAAATGCTCATTTGAGCAATTGTTCAAAGATGAGCTCATGCTATTAGAAGAATTGGCACATACTGATTCTATATATGATGATACTTATGCAAGTGTGTCATTGAATTATGAGCAAACTTTTGAGGATTTGTTTGTAGAGGAGCTTGCATTACTTCGTGAGTTAGAAGAGCCACTACCACGTTCACTTGATCCTATAGCACTCTTCTCACCTCATGATATTTCTACATGTATGCTTGTTACTAACGATGATTGGCAGGTTTATAATAAAGAATTCTTTAACCCAATTGTTAATGCTTACATGTGGACAAAGAAAAAGCGAGGACGACATAAGAAGCAGACAGGTAATTTCGTAACTTGTAAGAGGTTGATGAGATATAATAATGCACCCACTTCACGTTTAAAACGCACACACTTTGAAAGTGGGAAGCGATCGAGATGTCGTAACCGTTTTCCATGCGTTAATAGGGTGATGATATTAAGATCATAACTTTTACGACTCATTATTTGTATAGTATTTGTATAATAGTTTTCATATTTATTTTACCATACTTGGTTTGTGTATGAGGGCATACACAAGTTTAGGTGTGGGGGAGCAGTTTTTAGGAGATTTTTAGGATTTTATTTTTTTTATTTATAGGATTTTTTTTATATTTTTGGGTGTCTTTATTTTACACTTTGGATAATTTTTAGTGTAACTAACTGAAAAAAAAATTTAACAACAAATTTATGTATTTTTATCAATAAATCAATCTAACTACAGATAAAGGAACAAATTTAGATTTGAAACTGGATAGGAGAGTAGATTGGACGATACACTTTGAATTTTATGAAAAAAATTAAAATCCGAAAAATAAATACCGCTTACAGTAGTTTTGAGGCAAGTATTCATTTATTTTTTACTTCACAATAGTTTATTAGGTTAAGAACAAAGATGATAACGATTGAGTAAGTCTTTCCTCTCTGAACAAAAAAAAAGTGAGAATAAAATAATGGGGTGAGTCTGGTATTAAGGCAATAGTCTCGAGAGTGATAAAATAATGAGGTGCGTCTGGTATAAGGCAATAGCCTCAAGAGTGAAAAAAGAGTATGATCCAAATAATCGGGTATTTTGCGTCTAAGTAAATATGAATATTCGCATGAAAAGTGAAATATTCTAAAAAAAAGAAAAAAAAAAGAAAAGAGTATGAACCAAGTAATCGGGTACGTTGCTCCTAAGCAAGCGTGAATATTCGCATGAAAAGTGAAATATCCTTAAAAAAGATAAAAAAAGAAAAAAATATTATGAGAGAGGAGATGAATCATGAGTTAGAGTTCGAGTCCAAAACCGAAGTAGACTATTACATGTGCACGTAGATGTATAGGAGCCAATGGATTATCTGTTAGTAGGTATTGAAAGATAGGATTTAAATTTTTGATTAAAATGATAAGTGTATCTGATATGACGCTCGATTTGAAAATTGATAATCTAAATGCGTTCTTGAGTTTGTATATTAGTGAGATTAATTGATGAAAATATCATAAAAAAAGATTTTTCTTTCTTTTATATAAAATTTTTATTTTTCTTGATTTTCGATTATCCTTATTTTTCTTTTTTTTTATTCCTTAACATATTTTCTTCTTAAATTTTGTGGGTATATTCACTGTAAACCCTCACGAGACAACACTCGTCCACTAGGGTAACCTAGGGGTTTAAAGGCTTGTTGCACGTGCTAAGTGCAATCGTGATTCCTGCGAAAGTGAGTTAGGATTTTTTTTTTTTTTTTAGATTTAGGTTTAGCTCGAGAACTAGCAAAAAATAGGTGTGGGGGTGTGATGAGTATCATATATTGTATTTTTCCTCCCATACTTTATCTATTTTTGTATATAAATAAATACTACTCGGGTATTTTTAGTGTATTTTTTAGATAATCCGATTCGTACAAAGAGATGGTATGAAATCAGAGTTGGAGTCGGAAATCAGAGTCCGAAAAGTTTCTAAAATGGGCAAGACGACGATGCTATAGAGACCCAAAGTCGAATACAGTCAGGAATATCAAACAAACAAGGCAAGAGTTTCATGAGGAAAAGTTTCAACAAATTTTAGCTTTATAGAGCCGCAAATTAGCGGGTTTTACCGCCAAATGGCAGCCCAATATGGGCCCCAATAGCTGAGTTTTCTCGCACGGCTTCCTGGTAATTTAGTGGTCTTGTGGTTCTGCTAGAATTAGGGTTTGATTTCCGAAGCTTATATATTGGCCGTATCCTTGTATTCTAGAGAGAATTCTGAAGTTTTGTACTCGTTTTTAATTTAATAAAATTAGGGTTTTGCTGAAGGGGTGACGGCCACAATACTGTGCTCCAGAGGTAAACCATGTATTTTAGTTGTCTATTTGCTTTCTAGATAGATTTAATCACTTTCTAGTTTAGGTTTACTACTTTCTAGATTAGAGTTTATCATATTCATGAATAAAAATTTAATCTTGCTTAGTAAAAATAGGAGTAGCTAATTAGTTTAGCTCTAGGATGTAGATGAAGCTAAGATCCGCCATATAATTGCTCTCTAGTATTTTCTTCTTAAATAAAATTAATAAAGATATGATTTTTCAATAAAAAGATTAAAATATAAGAACTCGAAGATTAGGATTTTGATAAGTTATACTTGAATTAGATTTCTTGATAGCCAATACTTAGCTAGGGTTTGGGGTTGTTGGTTTTATCTTTTTCTTTGAATTATCTAAAAGATTTAGTTTGTTTTTATAAGTAGTATTTTTGATGAGTTATACTTGCACAACACTTGATAGTTCATGCTTAGGGCACTTTAAGTAAAAATTAAACTAAAAAGATCGAATTTTTATGATAGAAGAAGATAATAAAAGTAAGAACATGGTTGGAAATTAGTGGATTCTAGATCCTAGGCTATTTAGATTAATCCGACTTCAAACTAAAATCTTTAGTTAGTCCGTTAGACTGAGGAAAAAGTAAGAATCGCAAAAGCACCCTAGATCCCTGTGGGACGACCTGTACAATACTACACCGATACTGTGCACTTGCAGTAAATATATCACATCAAGTTTTTGGCGCCATTGCCGGGGAACGATGGTGTTTTTCTTGCTTTTTCTGACATTTTACAGGTTAACAGTGTGTGTTGAGTATACAGAGACTATAAAGTGCAGATACAGGAGGATAAAAAGAATCGGAGAAGCCTCAGATCTGCGCACCAAAAACCGGAGAGTCAAACTCTCTGGTTTGACCGCCATTCAGCGGCCAAGACTGCTATTTAACAGTCCAAGTGGTTAGTTCTGAGCCCTAATTTTCTCCAATTCTGTATTTTGGGTCCCTGATTTTGTAAAAAAAAAAATCCAAAAAAAAATAAAAAAATATTAGGCACTATAAGAATCACATTTTCTATTTGATCATATCTATTCCACCATTTTATCTCTCCACTACATCCCACTTCTTGCATTAGTTTAGGAAATTCATGCATACACTCACGGTCACTGGTTCATGCCACATTGGATCCGTGATCAATTTGGTCGACTTGTGAGATCGGATTTGTTCATGGGAGCCAAGATGGACCAACCGATCCCGATCCTTCAGGATCGATGCTACCTGTTGCGTACATTATTACCATCATGCATCAAACTTCCACATGCAGCGGGTAATCACTATGAATTAAAGCCGCAGTACATCAGTATGCTTCCTAAATTCACTGGTTCTGATTCAGAGGATGCATATATCTTTATCAGTGAATTTCAGGAAGTATGCGTGATGATAAAACTGCAACACTTATCGGAGGATACAATGAAGCTCCTCTTCATCCCGTTTGCACTCAAGGATAATACCAAGAAGTGGCTGTGCAGTATGCCTACTGATTCAATCACTACTTGGGATGAATTCGTTATGGTGTTTCTTAAGAAGTACTATCCGACGCATAAGACGGCAAGGTTTCGAAATCAAATCAATCATTTCTGTCAAGTGCCGGGAGAACCCTTCTAGAAATACTTGGAACGATTCAAGGACTTATTAGCTCAGTGCCCCCACCATGCGATAGTAAAGTGGCGGTTGTGTCAAATCGTGTACGAAGGACTCGATTACACATCCAAAACTCTTCTTGAGTCCATGTGTCAGGGGGAGTTTATGAGGAAAAACGAGGATGAAGCATGGGACTTTCTTGAGGACCTATCATGGAAGGCTATGCAGTGGAAGAGTCCCGCTGAGAAGTCCAGTGCATCAAGTTCTGCACATAAGGGTGGAATCCATGGCGTCGGTAGCTCTATAGTTGCAGAATCTAAGATTGCAGCCCTTATGAGAAGAATTGAGGCATTGGAGGCCACTCATGCTCCACAGGTGGGTCAAGCAAATCAAATTCAAATTCCCACATGTTTTAATTGCGGAACTCCGAATCATGTTATGAAGGAGTGTCCATTATTAACGAATTTCATGAGTCCCACTCTTGAACAGGCTAACGCCTTGTATCAACAACCCATGAACAATCCTTACGCTCCTACATACAATCCTGGCTGGAGGAACCATCCAAATGTATCATGGGGTCAAGGGCAATTTCAGGGGGCCCTAACCCTAACATGCAACCTCCAGCCAATGGTCAGTTCCCAAGACCAAATGTGGGTGCTTATCAACACCCAAATATTTCAAATCATGGGAACAACCAGAATAGACCACCTGTGCAAAACCACGCATACTCACAACAGGGGTCTAATAATGAACAAGAAAAGCGACTTCAGTCACTTGAGAAGCAAGTTGAAAATCTTCTCAAGTCTAATTCCAAGTTTGACACGCATATGTCCAGCCTTAACATACACATGGAAAATCTTATGAAAGTGTCTGTTGATTTTATTCAAAGTACAGGTCAGCAACTGCTCGTGAACTCTTATTCTATTAAGAATGTAGAGCAGCAGGTTGGACAATTAGCGAGTCAAATGAGTGAATGTCGCCAGGGTACCTTTCCAAGTAAACCCATAACGAACCCAAATGCCAATTCTTCAAATTCCAATCAGTCGCATGTCCACCAATGCAATGCCATTCACACGCTTAGATCTGGCAAGCAAGTGGACAATAATGTAGCTATGCCCCATGATCCCACTTCTACTATCTCGCAGGCTACATCACCTCTTCCACCCCTTTCTCCACAACCATCTCCATCACCTCCATCACCGTCATGTACTCATTTGGAAGAACCTGTTCCTGAGCCGAAAGCACATATCCAAATCGGCTTAGGAAGCCTTCACTGCAAGTAGAAAACATTCTTGAAATATTTCAGTAGGTGAAGGTTAATATTCCATTCCTTGACATTATACAATAGGTTCCTACTTATGCTAAGTTTCTTAAGGATTTGTGTACTAAGAAACGAGCAAGAAACATTCCTGAGAAAGTTTTTCTTACTACAAATATATCACATATCCTCTCTAACCCCTTACCTATCAAGTACAAAAATCAGGTACCCCTACAATCTCATGCACCATAGGGAACACTACATTTGATAGGACGTTGCTTGATTTAGGGGTAAGTATCAACTTGCTTCCTTACACTATTTATCAGCAACTGGGGTTAGAAAAACTTCAACCTACCAAGATCACATTACAGCTAGCTGATTGTTCAATCAAGAGACCACTTGGTATGGTTGAAGATGTGCTCATTAAGGTCGGCGAGTTCATCTTTCCTGTATACTTCATTGTCTTAGAAACGGAGCCGATCTCCAATCCACGGAATCAAATTCTCGTTATCTTGGGTAGACCATTCCTTACAACATCAAATGCATTAATTGATTATAGGAGTGGCCTCATGAAGTTATCGTTTGGGAATATGACTGTGGTATTGAACATATTTAATATGGATGAGCATGCAACGAGCTCCCTCATTGAGATCAACATGATTCATAATTTGCACTCTCATTCGACCCCTTGCACTAATGATGAACCCTCATTTGAGTAATTGTTCAAAAATGAGCTCATGCTATTAGAAGAATTGGCACATACTGATTTTATATATGATGATACTTATGCAAGTGTATCATCAAATTATGAGCAAACTTTTGAGGATTTGTTTATAGAGGAGCTCGCATTACATCGTGAGTTAGAAGAGCCACTACCACGTTCACTTGATCCTATAGCACTCTTCTCACCTCATGATATTTCTACATGTATGTTTGTTACTAACGATGATTGGCAGGTTTATAATAAAGAATTCTTTAACCCGATTGTTAATGCTTACATGTGGACAAAGAAAAAGCGAGGACGACATAAGAAGCAGACAGGTAATTTCGTAACTTGTAAGAGATTGATGAGATATAATAATGCACCCACTTCACGTTTAAAACGCACACACTTTGAAAGTAGGAAGCGATCGAGAGGTCGTAACCACTTTCCATGCGTTAATAGGGTGATGATATTGAGATCGTAACTTTTACGACTCATTATTTGTATAGTATTTGTATAATAGTTTTCATATTTATTTTACCACACTTGGTTTGTATATGAGGGCATACATAAGTTTAGGTGTGGGAGAGCAATTTTTAGGAGATTTTTAGGATTTTATTTTTTTTATTTATAGGAATTTTTTTATATTTTTGGGTTTCTTTATTTTACACTTTGGATAGTTTTTAGAGTAACTAACTAAAAAAAAAATTTAACAACAAATTTATGTATTTTTATCAATAAATCAATCTAACTACAGATAAAGGAACAAATTTAGATTTGAAACTGGATAGGAGAGTAGATTGGACGATACACTTTGAATTTTATGAAAAACATTAAAATCCGAAAAATAAATACCGCTTACAGTAGTTTTGAGGCAAGTATACATCTATTTTTTACTTCACAATAGTTTATTAGGTTAAGGACAAAGATGATAACGATTGAGTAAGTCTTCCCTCTCTGAACAAAAAAAAAGTGAGAATAAAATAATGGGGTGAGTCTGGTATTAAGGCAATAGTCTCGAGAGTGATAAAATAACGGGGTGCGCCTGGTATATGGTAATAGCCTCAAGAGTGAAAAAAGAGTATGATCCAAGTAATCGGGTATTTTGCGCCTAAGTAAGCATGAATATTCGCATGAAAGGTAAAATATTATAAAAAAGAAAAAAAAAGAAAAGAGTATGAACCAAGTAATCGGGTACGTTGCGCCTAAGCAAGCGTGAATATTCGAATGAAAGGTGAAATATTTTTAAAAAAGAAAAAAAAGAAAAAAAATGTTATGAGAGAGGAGATGAATCATGAGTTAGAGTTCGAGTCCAAAGCCGAAGTAGACTATTACATGTGCACGTAGATGTATAGGAGCCAATAGATTATCTGTTAGTAGGTATTGAAAGATAGGATTTAAATTTTTTATTACAATGATAAGTGTATCTGATATGACGCTTGATTTGAAAATTGATAATCTAAATGCGTTCTTGAGTTTGTATATTAGTGAGATTAATTTATGAAAATATCACAAAAAATGATTTTTCTTTCTTTTATATAAAATTTTTATTTTTCTTGATTTTCGATTATCCTTATTTTTCTTTTTTTTTTTATTCCTTAACCTATTTTCTTCATGAATTTTGTGGGTATATTCACTGTAAACCCTCACGAGACAACACTCGTCCACTAGGGTAACATAAGGGTTTAAAGGCTTGTTGCACGTGCTAAATGCAATCGCGATTCCTGCGAAAGTGAGTTAGGATTTTTTTTTTCTTTTTAGATTTAGGTTTTGCTCGAGAACTAGCAAAAGATAGGTGTGGGGGTGTGATGAGTATCATATATTGTATTTTTCCTCTCATACTTTATCTATTTTTGTATATAAATAAATGCTTCTCGAGTATTTTTAGTGTCTTTTTCAGATAATCCGATTCGTACAAAGAGATGGTATGAAATCAGAGTTGGAGTCGGAAATCAGAGTCCGAAAAGTTTCTAAAGTGAGCAAGACTACGATGTTGTAGAGACTCAAAGTCAAATACAGTTAGGAATATCAAACAAACAAGACAAGATTTTCATGTGGAAAAAGTTTCAACAAATTTTAGCTTTATAGAGCCGCTAATTAGCGGGTTTTACCACCAAATGGCAGCCAAATATGGGCCCCAATAGATGAGTTTTCTCGTACGGCTTCCTGGTAATTTAGTGGTCTTGTGGTTCTGCTAGAATTAGGGTTTGATTTCCGAAGCCTATATATTAGCCGTATCCTTGTATTATAGAGAGAATTCTGAAGTTTTGTACTCGTTTTTAATTTAATAAAATTAGGGTTTTGCTGAAGAGATGACGGCCACAATACTGTGCTCCAGAGTTAAGCCATTGATTTTAGTTATTTATTTGCTTTCTAGATAGATTTAATCGCTTTCTAGTTTAGCTTTTACTGCTTTCTAGATTAGGATTTATCATATTCATGAATAAAAATTTGATCTTGCTTAGTAAAAATATGAGTAGCTAATTAGTTTAGCTCTAGGATGTAGATGAAGCTAAGATCCGCCATGTAATTGCTCTCTAGTATTTTCTTCTTAAATAAAATTAATAAAGATATGATTTTTCAAAAAAAAAGATTAAAATACAAGAACTCGAAAATTAGGACTTTGATAGATTATACTTCAATTAGGTTTCTTGATAGCCTATGCTTAGTTAGGGTTTGGGGGTTGTTGGTTTTATTTTTTACTTTGAATTATCTAAAAGATTTAGTTTATTTTTATAAGAAGTAGTATTTTTGTTGAGTTATACTTGCACAATACTTGATAGTTCATTCTTAGGGCAGTTTAAGTAAAAATTAAACTAAAAAGATCAAATTTTTATGATAGAAGAAGATAATAGAAGTAAGAACATGGTTGGAAATTAGTGGATTCTAGATCCTAGGCTATTTAGATTAATCCGACTTTAAACTAAAATCTTTGGTTAGTCCGTTAGACCGAGGAAAAAGTAAGAATCGCAAAAGCACCCTACATCCATGTGGGACGACATGTACAGCGCTACACCGACACTGTGCGCTTGCAGTAAATATATCACATCAAGTTTTTGGCGTCATTGCCGGGGAACGACGGTGTTTTTCTTGCTTTTTCTGACATTTTACGGGTTAACAGTGTGTGTTGAGTATACAGAGACTATAAAGTGCAGATACAGGAGGATAAAAAGGATTGGAGAAGCCTCATATCTGCGCACCAAAAACCAAAGAGTCAAACTCTATGGTTTGATCGCCATTCAGCGGCCAAAACCGCTATTAAGCGGTTTAAGTGGTTAGTTTTGAGCCCTAATTTTCTCCAGTTCTGTATTTTGGGTCCATGGTTTGGCAAAAAAAATCCAAAAAAAATTTATGCATACACTCACGGTCACTGGTTCATGCCACATTGGATCCGTAATCAATCTGGTCGACTTGTGAGATCAGATTTGTTCATGGGAGCCAAGATGGACAACCGATCCCGATCTTTCAGGATCGATGCTACCCGTTGCATACATCATTATCATCATGCATCAAACTTCCACATGCAACGGGTAATCACCATGAATTAAAGCTGCAGTACATCAGTATGCTTCCTAAATTCACTAGTTCTGATTCAGAGGATGCATATATCTTTATCAGTGAATTTCAGGAAGTATGCGTGATGATAAACTGCAACACTTATCGGAGGATACAATTAAGCTCCGCTTTATCCCGTTTGCACTCAAGGATAATACCAAGAAGTGGTTGTACAGTATGCAGACTGATTCAATCACTACTTGGGATGAATTCGTTACGGTGTTTCTTAAGAAGTATTATCCCACGCATAAGACGGCAAGGTTTCGAAATCAAATCAATCAATTCCGTCAAGTGTCAAGAGAACCCTTCTAGAAATACTTGGAACGATTCAAGGACTTATTAGCTCAGTGCCCCCACCATGCGATAGAAAGTGGCGGTTGTGTTAAATCGTGTACGAAGGACTCGATTACACATCCAAAACTCTTCTTGAGTTCATGTGTCAGGGGGAGTTTATGAGGAAAAACGAGGATGAAGCATGGGACTTTCTTGAGGACCTATCGTGGAAAACTATGTAGTGGGAGAGTCCCGTTGAGAAGTCCAGTGCATCAACTTCTGCACATAAGGGTGGAATCCATAGCGTCGATAGCTCTATAGCTGCCGAATCTAAGATTGCAGCCCTTATGAGGAGAATTGAGGCATTGGAGACCACTGATGCTCCACAGGTGGGTCAAGCAAATCAAATTCAAATTCCCACATGCTTTAATTGTGGAACTCCGAATCATGTTATGGAGGAGTGTCCATTATTAACGAATCTCATGGGTCCCACTCTTGAACAGGCTAACGCCTTGTATCAACAACCCATGAACAATCCTTACGCTCCTACATACAATCATGGCTGGATGAACCATCTAAATCTATCATGGGGTCAAAGGCAATATCAGGGAGGCCCTAACCCTAACATGCAAGCTCCAGCCAATGGTCAGTTCCCAAGACCAAGTGTGGGTTCTTATCAACACCCAAATGCTTCAAATCATGGGAATAACCAGAATAGACCACCTGTGCAAAACCAAGCATGCTCACAACAGGGGTCTAATAATGAACAAGAAAAGCGACTTCAGTCACTTGAGAAGCACGTTGAAAATCTTCTCAAGTCTAATTCCAAGTTTGACACGCATATGTCCAACGTTAACACACACATGGAAAATCTTATGAAAGTGTCTATTGATTTTATTCAAAGTACAGGTCAGCAACTGCTCGTGAACTCTCAATCTATTAAGAATGTAGAGCAGCAGGTTGGACAATTAGCGAGTCAAATGAGTGAATGTCGCCAGGGTACCTTTCCAAGTCAACCCATAAGGAACCCCAATGCCAATTCCTCAAATTCCAATCAGTCGCATGTCCACCAATGCAATGCCATTCACACGCTTAGATCTGGCAAGCAAGTGGACAATAATGTAGTCATGCCCCTTGATCCTACTCCTACTATCTCGCAGGCTACATCACCTCTTCCACCCCTTTCTCCACAACCATCTCCATCACCTCCATCACCGTCATGTACTCATTTGGAAGAACCTGTTCCTGAGCCGAAAGCACCATATCGAAATCGGTTTAGGAAACCTTCACCGCAAGTAGAAAAGATTCTTAAAATATTTCAGCAGGTGAAGGTTAATATTTTATTTCTTGACATAATACAATAGGTTCCTACTTATGCTAAGTTCCTGAGAAAATATTCCTGAGAAAATTTTTCTTGCTGCAAATATATCACATATCCTCTCTAACTCCTTACCTATCAAGTACAAAGATCCAGGTTCCATTACAATCTCATGCACCATAGGGAACACTACATTTGATAGGGCGTTGCTTGATTTAGGGGCAAGTGTCAACTTGCTTCCTTACACTATTTATCAGCAACTGGGGTTAAAAAAACTTCAACCTACCAAGATCACATTACAATTAGCTGATTGTTTAATCAAGAGACCACTTGGTATGGTTGAAGATGTGCTCATTAAGGTCGGCGAGTTCATCTTTCCTGTATACTTTATTGTCTTAGAAACTGAGCCGATCTCCAATCCACGGAATCAAATTTCCGTTATCTTGGGTAGACCATTCCTTACAACATCAAATGCATTAATTGAATGTAGGAGTGGCATCATGAAATTATCGTTTGGGAATATAACTGTGGCATTGAACATATTTAATATGGATGAGCACGCAACGAGCTCCCTCATTGAGGTCAACATGATTCATAATTTGCACTCTCATTCGACCTCTTGCACTAATGATGAACCCTCATTTGAGCAATTATTCAAAGATGAGCTCATGCTATTAGAAGAATTGGCAAATACTGATTCTATGTTTGATGATACTTATGCAAGTGTGTCATCGAATTATGAGCAAACTTTTGAGGATTTGTTTGTAGAGGAGCTCGCATTACTTCGTGAGTTAGAAGAGCCACTACCACGTTCACTTGATCCTATAGCACTCTTCTCACCTCATGATATTTCTATATGTATGCTTGTTACTAACGATGATTGGCAGGTTTATAATAAAGAATTCTTTAACCCGATTGTTAATGCTTACATGTGGACAAAGAAAAAGCGAGGACGACATAATAAGCAGACAGGTAATTTCGTAACTTGTAAGAGGTTGATGTGATATAATAATGCACCCACTTCACGTTTAAAACACACACACTTTGAAAGTGGGAAGCGATCGAGAGGTCGTAACCGCTTTCCATGCGTTAATAGGGTGATGATATTGAGATCGTAACTTTTACGACTCATTATTTGTATAGTATTTGTATAATAGTTTTCATATTTATTTTACCACACTTGGTTTGTGTATGAGGGCATACACAAGTTTAGGTGTGGGGGATCAGTTTTTAGGAGATTTTTAGGATTTTATTTTTTTTTACTTATAGGATTTTTTTTATATTTTTGGGTTTCTTTATTTTACACTTTGGAAAGTTTTTAGGGTAACTAACTGAAAAAAAAATTTAACAACAAATTTATATATTTTTATCAATAAATCAATCTAACTACAGATAAAGGAACAAATTTAGATTTGAAACTAGATAGGAGAGTAGATTGGACCATACACTTTAAATTTTATGAAAAAAATTAAAATCCGAAAAATAAATACCGCTTGCAGTAGTTTTGAGGCAAGTATACATCTATTTTTTACTTCACAATAGTTTATTAGGCTAAGGACAAAAATGATAACGATTGAGTAAGTCTTCCCTCTCTGAACAAAAAAAAAGTGAGAATAAAATAATGGGGTGAGCCTGGTATTAAGGCAATAGCCTCAAGAGTGAAAAAAGAGTACGATCCAAGTAATCGAATATTTTGCGCCTAAGTAAGCATGAATATTCGCATGAAAAGTGAAATATTCTAAAAAAAAGAAAAAAAAAGAAAAGAGTATGAACCAAGTAATCGGATACGTTGCGCCTAAGCAAGCGTGAATATTCGCATGAAAGGTGAAATATTCTTAAAAGAGAAAAAAAAGAAAAAAAAATGTTATGAGAGAGGAGATGAATCATGAGTTAGAGTTCAAGTCCAAAACCGAAGTAGACTATTACATGTGCACGTAGATGTATAGGAGCCAATGGATTATTTGTTAGTAGATATTGAAAGATAGGATTTAAATTTTTGATTAAAATGATAAGTGTATCTGATATGACGCTCGATTTGAAAATTGATAATCTAAATGCGTTCTTGAGTATGTATATTAGTGAGATTAATTGATGAAAATATCATAAAAAAAGATTTTTCTTTCTTTTATATAAAATTTTTATTTTTCTTTATTTTCTGTTATCCTTATTTTTCTTTTTTTTTTATTCCTTAACCTATTTCTTCATGAATTTTGTGGGTATATTCACTGTAAACCCTCACGAGATAACACTCGTCCACTAGGGTAACTTAGGGGTTTAAAGGCTTGTTGTCCGTGCTAAGTGCAATCGCGATTCCTGCAAAAGTGAGTTAGGATTTTTTTCTTTTTAGATTTAGGTTTTGCTCGAGGACTAGCAAAAGATAGGTGTGGGGGTGTGATGAGTATCATATATTGTATTTTCCTCCCATACTTTATCTATTTTTGTATATAAATAAATGCTACTCGGGTATTTTTAGTGTATTTTTCAGATAATCCGATTCGTACAAGGAGATGGTATGAAATCAGAGTTGGAGTCGGAAATCAGAGTCCGAAAAGTTTCTAAAGTGAGCAAGACTACGGGACTACGATGCTGTAGAGACTCTAAGTCGAATACAGTCAGGAATATCAAACAAACAAGACAAGAGTTTCATGTGGAAAAAGTTTCAACAAATTTTAGCTTTATAGAGCGGCTACTTAGCGCGTTTTACCGCCAAATGGCGGCCCAATATGGGCCCCAATAGATGAGTTTTCTCGTACGGCTTCCTGGTAATTTAGTGGTCTTGTGATTCTGCTAGAATTAGGGTTTGATTTCTGATGCCTATATATTGGCCGTATCCTTGTACTCTAGAGAGAATTCTGAAGTTTTGTACTCGTTTTTAATTTAATAAAATTAGGGTTTGCTGAAGGGGTGACGGCCACAATACTGTGCTCCAGAGGTAAGCCATTGATTTTAGTTATTTATTTGCTTTCTAGATAGATTTAATCGCTTTCTAGTTTAGGTTTTATTGCTTTCTCGATTAGGGTTTATCACATTCATGAATAAAAATTTGATTTTGCTTAGTAAAAATATGAGTAGCTAATTAGTTTAGCTCTAGGATGTAGATGAAACTAAGATCCATCATGTAATTGCTCTCTAGTATTTTCTTCTTAAATAAAATTAATAGAGATATGATTTTTCAATAAAAAGATTAAAATATAAGAACTCGAAGATTAGGGTTTTGATAGGTTATACTTAAATTAGGTTTCTTGATAGCCTACACTTAGTTAGTGTTAGGGGTTGTTGGTTTTATCTTTTTCTTTGAATTATCTAAAAGATTTAGTTTGTTTTTATAAGAAGTAGTATTTTTGATGAGTTATACTTGCACAACACTTGATAGCTCATATTTAGGGCACTTTAAGTAAAAATTAAATTAAAAAGATAGAATTTTTATGATAGAAGAAGATAATAGAAGTAAGAACATGGTTGGAAATTAGTGGATTGTAAATCCTAGGCTATTTAGATTAATCCGACTTCAAACTAAAATTTTTGGTTAGTCCGTTAGACTGAGGAAAACGTAAGAATCGCAAAAACACCCTAGATCCCTGTAGGACGACCTGTACAGCGCTACACCGACACTGTGTGCTCGCAGTAAATATATCACATCACTAGGAATGCAGTATTCTTCGAGAATATTTTTCCTAGTAAAGAATATGTACCAATTTCTCCTAAAAGGACTTGTGATGAAGTTATAAGAGAAACAAAATCCGATTCTGGAAATAAAAGTAATGAGGACGAACGTAGATGGAACAAAAGGGCCAGGGTTAATAAATCATTTGGTCCAGATTTTCTAACATATTTATTAGAAAAGGAACCTCATAGTTATAAAGAGACTATGTCTACACCTGAGCTCCTTTTTGGAAAGAAACCGTAAAAAGTAAAATTGAATCAATTATTCAAAATTTCACCTGGGAACTTGTGGATCTTCCTCCAAGAAGTAAACCATTAGGTTATAAATAGATTTTTAAAAGAAAAATAAAACCTGATGGGTCTATAGATAAATACAAAGTTAGACTTGTAGTAAAAGGTTATAGACAAAAGGAAGGTATAGATTATTTTGATACATATTCACCAGTAATAAGAATAATATTCATAAGATTAATAATTGCTTTTGCAGTATTATATAATCTTGAATTTTATCAAATGGATGTAAAAACAGTATTTTTAAATGGTGAATTAGATGAAGAAATTTACATGGAACAATCTAAAAGATTTGTAGTTTCAAGTAAAGAAAATAAGGTGTGTAGACTTGTTAAGTCACTATATGGACTTAAACAAGCACCTAAAAAATGGCGTGAAAAATTTGACCAAATTATGTTGTCAAATGGATTTCGTTATACTGAATGCGATAAATATGTATATGTAAAAGAGGATATGCACAATTATGTCATTGTATGTTTATATGTAGATGATATGATTATCCCCGGTAGCACGGTTGCTCTAATTAAAAAGGTAAAAATTATGTTAACACGAAAATTTGACATGAAAGACTTAGGTATTGCAGATGTTATTCTTGGTGTTAAAATTTCCAAGACATCTGATGGATCTATCTTATCCAAGTCATATTATATCGAGAAGATACTCAAAAAATTTGACAAGAAAAATAATGATATAGTTAGGACACCTATGGATATGAGTCTACATCTTCCAAAGAATATAGATGCTAGTATATCTCAATTAGAATATTATCATATCATTGGCAGTCTTATGTATTTAATAAACTGCACAAGACCTGATATTGCATACTCAGTAAGCAAACTAAGTAGGTTTACAAGTAATCCAGAGGAGAACTACTGGAAAGTAATAGTTAGAGTACTCAAATGTTTGAGATATACTACTAACTATGGGTTGCACTATACTAGATATCCAATAATGATAGAAAAATACACTGATGCTAACTGGATTACAAATTCTAAAGACATTAAATTCACAAGTGGATATGTATTTACTATTAGAGGTGCAACTATCTCTTGGAAATCTTCAAAACAAACGTGTATAGCTAGATCCACTATGGAATCTGAGTTTATCGCTTTAGATAAATCTGGAGAAGAAGCAGAATGGCTTCGAAATATTTTAGAAGATATTACAATGTGGCCTAAAACTGTGTCAGCAATTTGCACCCATTGCGATAGTTAATCAGCAATTGGAAGGGCACAGAATGTATTGTATAATGGAAAGTCACGACATATACGTCGTAAATATGATATTATAAGACAGATGCTTACAAATAGAATAATATCTCTTGATTATATAAAAGCAAAAGATAATATTGCAGATCCATTAATAAAAGACTTGACTAGAGATCAAGTATATAAGTTATCAAGAGGAATGGGATTACAGCTACTAAATAGAGTAACTCCATAATGGCAACTCAATCTAGCTGACTAGAGACCCCAAAATCTAGGTTTAAAGGGACAACCGAATTGTGGGAAACTCGTAAAAATCACTGAGGAAATAATTCCTATCTCATTTCTATGGTAAAATAGTGATTAACCTGTAATGTATAAGGATAAGCTAAGTTTTTAATAATTCTTATATCTTGGAAATCCAAGTAAAGTATGGCAGGATACTCTTAATAAGATATTACCTATATGAGTGTGAAGGGGCCGCTTTTATGAGAATGACAGAGGCTAAATTCTCTAGAGCACTCATAGAATTACCAAGTTGTCCACGGCCAAAACGGACACAACATAAAGAATCTGTTAAAATTGAAAGAAATCGTGTGAATATTATTGTCTTAGTTTACATAAAAAGCTGAACAGTTCAAAAATATCGTGTTCACTGGTTAGCGAGTAAACTCGATAATATTTCACTAGGGAAGGTTCAAAGCCAAAAACTACCTCTCCCAATACGGTAACTTTCTAGTATACTCTCTGTTTATTTGCACTAGAGTCTAAGTCATTATCATTCATATGGGGGATTGTTGAATTCATGTATATTTGAACATTAAATTTTTGAGTCAATTCACTAGTTCAAAAATAAATGAATTAGGTAAATAAAAAATGGTTTCAAAAAGGAGTACATAGCAAAGTGAACAAAAGGAAAGAGGAAAAAATAGTCCCACATCGGATATAGTGCTGCTACGATGTGAATTTATATAGAATTGTTTGTTCCATATCATTACTTATATAAGAAGAGGAGAAACCTTGAGCACCACGGGTGGTGCTACGCACCGCCCGCACGTGCACGCGCATGTGCGAGTGTAAGGGCGAATGGGCGTTTAGGGCGCATTGGGCGTTTTAGTGGCACACTTAGCACTTCGCACGTACGCATCGTCGCGAGGAGCCTTTGATTTTTTGGTGCTATTGGATTCAGGTTACCTCTATTGGGTTCAGACTTGGATTCAACCTACCCGTTAAGAGTCTAGCCATTAGGATTTGGCCATTGAAATCCAACGGTCGTTTGTTAACCGTTACCGTTAAATGGTCACAACTGTTAACACCTAACCTTTGTGCTATTGGACTCGGGTTAGCTCTATTGGGTTCAGACTTGGATTCGACCCACCCGTTAAGAGTCTAGCCATTAGGATTTGTTCGTTGAAATCCAATGGTTGTCTGTTAACCATTACCGTTAAATGGTCACAACTGTTAACACCCAACCGTTGTGACTGTTAGCCCAGAAGCCTATAAATAGACCTCTGTCCAGACCTATTATAAGAAAAGAAAATTCGAACTTTTTTCTCCCTTTTTCTGCAGACAGAAACTTCGCCATTCAGACAGAAGATTTCTGTTTCCAGAAGAATAATTCTTTCTCAGTTCAGTCCTGCATTACACCATATACAGAATAGAGAGTATTTTTTATCAGATTCGCTAGAGTAACAGGATTACAACTTCCTTCTTGTTGCAAACCGATCGTTGTATCCTGAAAGACCGACACCCACAGTAATCCAGAAGTAAAACGGTAGAGGGCGAATCGGTTTTAAGGAGATAGTGTCTAACATTAGCCTCGATCATATTCCTATCATCATCAAATCCGCATCAATTTTCTGCATACGTTCATTCTTCAATCAGTAAAGTATTCTAACCATGTAATTCCTTTTATTCTGTTTCTTTTTTAGGGTAATAAATTAGTTAAACAATTTCAGTTTAAATAATTTTCTGTGAACAATAGTAGGTAATAAGATTTATATATATATATATATTTCTAATTTAAATCTGAAAAATATAGACTGTTTATATATATATATATATATATATATATATATATATATATATATATATATATATATATATATATATATATATATATATATATATATATATATATCAATTCGTACTTCTTCTTTAATATTGTCTACAATATTTCTGATTGCAATATACAACAAATCTTTTAATTAATTACAGTAGTAATTCTATTCATATTAATCTATAACGACATAAATTAGCCAACAGATTATATATGTAAGGGAGGTGGCACGGGTGGCTGGGCTCAGATGGAGTGGGAGATCGAGAATTGCTAATGGGAGTTGTACTGATGATATGGAATTAGTTGCCGGGGAGGTGAAGGAGAGGGTGAGGTGTAACGGTGGAGAAGGGGCAATGGCCGATCGTCACGACAAAAGCTGAGAGAGAGAGGGGTTAAGAGGAAAAAGAGAGGAATTAGTTAAGCTTTCAGATATAATCAAAGCTGAGAATTGAGGTTGGATTTAGTTAAGAGGTAGGTAAAAAAAAAAATGGAGAATTAGTTATTTTCTTCTAATAAAGTTGGTTTGGGTTTAATTATTGAGAGAGAGGGAAGAGAGTGAGAGAGTGACTAATATCTAAATTTAGTTAGTTAATTTGGGTTTAGTTACAGAGAAAATGGATTGAGGAGCTAGGAACAGAGAAAATATTTCTACGTAACTAAGCAAATCCATTTTAGAAATTTTAGAATTAAATAATAAGAAAATTCAAAAAAAAAAAAAAAAAAAAAGGAGAAAAAAGGATTGCAAAAATCGTTGATGCTCAGTCTGGAAAAAGTTAAAGAGGAGAGAGAAAAAGAGTGCAATCAGTTTTTTCTCTAAAGGTTATGGAGAGTTGGCTGGAGGAGAGAGAAAATAGTTAGTTAATTTTGAAAACTACAAAATAAAAATTATTTGTCTATTTTTGAATATAATCTTTCTATCTAACTACATTACCGAGCCAAAAAAAAAAGAGATAAAATATGAATTTAAAATTTTAAGAAAATCATAAAACAGAGAAAAAAATTACCTCCTATGAATTTTTCTGAATTTTCAAATAAAAAAATAATTTTGTTTCAAGAAAATTGATAAAGACATATTAGTTTAAACTTTTTATTATTATCATAATATACTAAATAATAGTTAACAAATTTAAGGATGTCTTTTTAACAACTGCCCGACCTACCAATCAAAAATGTGGAAGAGAAAGAAAATCTCCAAATTAAAAAAAAAATAAAAGGATAAAAATCGGTTTCCTCTTCTTTTTTTTTTCTTTTTTTTTTAGTTTTAAAATTTTTGAATTTTTTAATTCTATAAATTCTTTTAAATTATCAAATTTCCAACTACAATAATTTCTTACAAATTATATTTGCATAAGAATATTTTTTTGTTGTAGTATATAGTGAATGAAAAAAACTCTATTTTTTTCAAAATAAATACTTCCAATTATTACTAAGTATTGCGCGCTTGTGGAAACTAATTAGAGGGATTAAATTGGAGTCCTTATAAAAATTTGAGATATTGATATCAAAATATGAGATATTTGAAAGACTAATATCATAAAAACCCTAAAAAGAAACACGACATACAACAATCGCTCATATGAAACATAAATAACATGAAAGTGCTTCCCTACAGGACGTGACACTATATTACGCTACAAACAAGGAAACTGAAGAGCATGTTGCCCAAATACATGCCGTAGGCAAATTAGGGGTGAGTATCGGTCGGTTCGGTTCGGTTTTAGGAAAAAAAATCCTATCGAAAATCGAACCGAACTATTAGAACCGAAACCGACCGAACTTCCAAAAAAACCGAAACCGAATTTTCGGTTCGATTTGGTCGGTTTTCGGTTATTTGGATTTGCACTTGTAGAAAAGATAATAATTTTTCTTTCTATTTTTTCTTTTTATATCTATTAAAATAACAATAACATATTTTTCATCAAAGATTTAAGAGAAAAACATATTAAAAATAAATCAAAAATAAATAAACTGCAATTATAAAATTTCGGTTTCTTCGGTCGGTTTCGATTGGAGCTAAATCCACCGAAATCTGACCCGAAATCCAAAATTAATTTCTGTTTTTAAACCGAACCGAAAACCGAATAAACCGAACCGTTCGATTCGATTTTACGGTTCGGTTCAGCCCCAAGACAAATAATACGAGAGGTTACTAATAAACCATATTAATATAATAATTTACTCCAACAGTTGGCAAAATTAAAAATTTATTAGTTTTGCCGAATCTTCATCGTGTCATGTCATTTAAACTTATGTATTCAGACATTGGAGATGATAATGAACGCGTCTATAAATTAATTTTTGACCCGCACAATGAAAAATTCTAATTTTACAACTAAAAAAATACCCCCGATTTATTTTCATGTTCAATGCCTAAGTTCTTGAGAACAGTTGATTCTATTAATAGGAATGGAGAAAAGAAATCGCAGAAAAAATAAAAAAAAAAGAAGAGAACTACCTCGTCGGAGTTTCGCCGGAGTGCTAGCGCTACAAGAGCTGAACGGAGAAGGAGAAAGCGGAGGAAGTTGAGGCTGAGGCTGAGGGTTTTGGGGGTTTGAGAGATGGGCTTCGGGTTGAGGAGAGAGGGGAGGAGCTGCCGCACGGGTTCGGTGGGACCCATTAAGGGCTTGAAGCCGGGAGTTTCTAAAGGAGCACATCAATTTTCCTGGGGAGCCTCCCTAGACACTTCATTTTTCTTCCGGCGGCGATCGTTTGAACTCCATACCGTTATGGAAGTGGGCTCACCAGGAAATATGGTGTGCTCCTTTGGAAACTCCCCTTGAAGCCTCATTTAAGAGGAGAGTTACTAGCTGCATCCCACGTTTTTCTTAGTGAGCCCTAAAAGTTAGGAAGGGAAGTTATTTTTTCTCTATCTAAAAGTTAGGAAGGGGAGTTATTTTTTCTCTAACCTTTGGGACATACTAAGAAAAACATGAGGCGCATCTAGTAACTCTCTTACGAGAACCTTCTAGGAAAATTCTAAATGAGCACACCACTAGTCTTCATGAGCCAACCTCTTTAATTCGTTAAAAATTACAAATTTGCTATTTTTTTAAGGACAAAGTTACCATTGCCTTCTCCCTCAACAACTCCACAACCCTTTCTTCCAGTCTACAACCTAACCCACTTTCTTCTCCAAAATTTTAAGGAACAAGGGCATTCGTGCGTTCGTGGGGTTGGGGAAATCTCAGAGGGTAGATTTGGGGAAACTCAGAGGGAGATGAGGGAGAAAAGAGATAGAGTAGGATTGGAAAAGAGAGTGGATTCAATAAGAAAAATCCTATCTTTTCAAAAGAGAGAGGGCTTACTTAGCACGTGGGCTCACTAGGCCAATGACGTGCCCATTTAGAAAATCCCCAACTCTTAGGACCCATCCAAAATTTCTAAGGGCAATCTTGATGAATATATAAAAGCGTTAATTACAATAACTACTTCAGTACTATAGGGTTATAGCACTTGTTACCCTGTCGAATTTTATTCACAGCCCCTGAAACTTAAACGGCTAGAATTGTCCAAATTACCGCTAACTGAAGTAAATGGGGGTGATATTTTAAAAAAAAAACCAAAAACCCGAACACTTTAGTGAGAGAGGGATAGAGAGAGAGAGAGGTATCATCAACGAGGAGGATGGCAAGTCGAAGCAACAGTGAGCACGATCTTTCAACCCTTTAGCTTAGATCTGCAAGGAAAAAAAACGGATTTTGTTAGTATGAAGATAAAAAGGAAGGAGGAGTAGGTTTTCGGAATTAATTTTTTTGGTATTCTTTATTTTTCATTAGAGTAACTATATGAAACTGTAGTCCAACTCCGTTAATTTTCAGGGTTATAACTGCGAATAAAATAAAATAAAATAAAATATAGTTTTAATAATCAACCCTATACAAAAATTGCAAGCTTGTTATTGAGTTTTTCTAAATAATTTTGCCCTCATCTCCTCCATAGGATTAACCCATATATATATATATATATATATATATATATATATATATATATATATATATATATATATATATATATATATATATATATATATATATATATATATATATATATATATATATATGAAAAGGTTAGACTGAATAGTCCGAAATTCGAATCTAAGTCCGATAAGTTGTTGGGGTTGAATCCTAAATGGAACCTACACTCCTTAGTATATATGAATTCCAAATGAATCTTAGGGTTTTTAAGTGAATCCTTAGAAGGATATTATAGGATCCTACCTAAAGTTTGCCAATTCCCACCCTTACTCTCAAGTTTTCAAACAAGATCTTTAGGAATGAGAAACCAAAAGTGGGCTTGATGGCCAGTCTTTTAATAATCCATGGCCAACTAAAATAATCAAGTAGTTAAAAAAAATAATAATAATAATTCTAGATGGTCGTATCAAGAACATATTAACAAGATACTCTAGTCAATGGCCAATATCAAGACCATTTTCAAAACTAAGCTACCATTTTCAAAACTAAGCTACCATATATATAAATAGAACAAATTATCTCGTCACCTACATCACTATAAGAAAATAGGGAATTCGTGACTAAAAATTCGTGACAACTATAAAAATTGTCACTAAATAAGGGTATTTTGTGACAATAAAGAAAACTTGTCACGAAAAATGGTTTTTTTGTGACGATGATAAATAGTCGTCACATAATTCTCGTTTTTAGTGACAACGTATTAAATCTCGTTACTAAATATTTTTTTTTAGCGACGCTAAATATTTGTTGTCACAAAAAAGATCTTTAATGACGATTTTTTTGTGACGAAAGTAAATACTGTCACTAAACTAGAGTATTTTGTGACAACAAATAAATTATGTCACTAAAATTTAGGATTTTTTGTGACGAAGATAATTATTCGTCACTAAACTAGAGTATTTTGTGACAACAAATAAATTATGTCACTAAAATTAAGGATTGTTTGTGACGAAAATAATTATTAGTCACGTAATCCCAATTTTTTTTACTGACCACGTACTAAAAATTGTAATTAAATATTTGTTTTTAGTGACGTTAGATTTTAATTGTCACAAATTTGTGCTTTATTTGCGAATTTTTTGTGAGAAATGTGAAACTTGTCACTAAAAGAGAGTATTATGCAACAACAAATAAACTTTGTCACGAAAAAATTCTAATTTTTTAGCTACGAAAATAAATAGTTGTCACAAAATTCAATTTATATTTTAATATTTGTGCTAATTATCTATATAATTGTCATTAAAGGGTTTTTGTAATGATAAGAATGTAATATAATTTGGTTTATTTTTAAATTAAATATTGGATATCTCTTTTGAGGGAAATTCTAAATGCGCACCACAGTTTACTAGTTAGCACCACATATACTATATAGTAAAGCTATTTACAATAGGGGAAAATGGTTCTCAATAGTAAAATTTGGTGCGCATTTAGAATTCCCCCTTTTGATTTTTTTTTTCCGAACTTAAACACGCGATCCCAGAAAACTCTATATGCGCACCATATTTTACTAATGAGCACTTTCCCCTTTGTTGTAAATCACATTACTATGCAAGATATATAGTGCTCACTAGTATATGCGGTGCGCATTTAGAATTTCCCCACGGGGAAATTAAAATCGTTCGAAACGATAACCGTTCAACTGCTCCCAAACCCTAATCCCTTTCTCCCACCGCCGTGAGATCACCCCAACCGTGCACAACCTCAATTGTCATCCCCCGCCACTACATCCGGCTGCCCCACGACACCGGCGCACCCTTGCGAGCAGATCAAAGCGATCTGCTCGATCGCCCTCGCAATCCGCCGGCGATCGAGACCACCCTAACTCCGGCAGCTAGCCCCTCGCGCAAGCCACCAAGAGAGATCCGGCGCCCTTGGAAGCCGCCGGCGAGACCGCCCTAACTCCGACAGGAAAACAAAAATTTAGCATCCTCAGTTCGTCCTTCGATTCCGCCCTAACTCCGCCCTTCGATTCCCCAGAGATTCTTTCATCTTCAGTTCGTCCACCTCTCACCGGAACGCGAAAATTTAGCGAAGAAGCTACGAAATCAAACACTTTTTCTTCTTCAATTCGAAAAATCTAACATAAAATGGATAAAATTGCGTCTTATTTCTTGTATAAATTGATAAATTAAATTCATCCCCTTATTGCAAATTTGTTCGGTTTTCTTTCTCTCAATCTTTGAAGTCCAAGATCTCATCTTGGTACTAATAATTTTAGTTCGAAATTGGTATTACTTCCTTATAATTTCGCTTCGCTGTAAAAAGTCTACTAGAATAATCGACCTGTTGCTCGATTTGATCTGGTCGATTTATTAGGATTTTAGTTGACAAGTTCAAGTTTTAGATTTTTTTTTCATGAATTGTGTGCTCAAGCCCCTACTGTAATTCAAACAACATAATTTTGTGATAAAATCATCAATTTCATGCATTGACGTTGTAAGTTTTTACTTTATTACCATCAGATTCATGCTACTATAAAACTTGTAATTTTGCCCCTTTTCTGATAATATCTTAAGTCACCAATCCTTTTAGGTGCGGATAATCTGCTGTTTGACTTGGTCCCGTTAGTCGCATAATGGCCTACGAATTGAATGAGATAAAAAGTAAAGTCCTCAACTTGATGTATGTGTTTTTTTTTTTTTTGTATATTAGATGTTATAATTTAAACTATTCTTCTAATGTAAGGTTTATGTTTGTTCTCTTCTATTTACTTTTGGTACCTTATTTATTTTAACTGAAAATTTACTGCATGCCGGTTTGCTCTTACCCTAAGCCCTCAAAATAATTGCATCATTTCAATAACATTTTTTTTTGTTTTTCCCTAATGCTATGTGCTTGGGCAATTTTTAAAGTATACAACCTATTCCAGAAACTTCTAAAAGAAATTTTATATCCAAATTTTTTAAACCTGCCTTTTTGTACTTCTTGCTATATTTCTGTTGTCCTTTTCTGTTGAGTCTTCAGAATGTACTCTCAATTTTTTTTTACCTGACGTCAGCATAAGTGGCTAAATACGTATCCTCACAAATCATAAAGAAAAAATATTATAGGAGTTTAAGAAAGCAATATGCACATGTTGTGCATTTCGTATGCATGTTGGATATATTCATATTGTGCATATTGTAGGCATTATGGATATTGTGCATGTTGTGCTTTTTATTGTTTTGCTATTTGTTGTACTTGTGTGTTATGTAGTATTTGTTATTTTTGTTGTGTGTTGTATATGTTGTGATGAGTGGAAAAAAAAGTATATGTTGTGATGAGTGGAAAAAAAATCTAAAAATCTAAGGTTGGGTTAGTGTTGTACTTTTTAAGTACCTCTAGTGATCTACTGTGGGTTTGTTATATATATGAAACCCAAATTGAAGGGAGTTTTAATTATGTTCATGGCATGTACTTTAATTATTAAAAAATTAGACATGCATCTTTTAAGTACCTCTAAACTTTTATATTCATAGCATGTATTTTAATTATTATAAAATGGACATGACTGGTATGCAATATTACACTCCAAATTATGAGAGTTTTTTTTTTTTATGATGGGAGTTTTTTTTTTGTTGAGCATATGATATTATGTCTATATACTTGTTGCATTCATTAAAACGGGTATTATTTGATGAGCAAAATTTCATCCCTTTTCTTGAAAATTAGTGCAATAAATATTGTTGATTTGTTTTCCCATTATAGAAACTATAATTGGTTTTATCTTAATTCAGGACAAACTACAACAGCTTGTTGTGCAGCAAGCACAGAAGGGTCAACCACAAGTGACTGATGAGATTTTGATTCGTGTTTTGGGAGAGAAATCATGTTACTTCCATGGAGAAGTAGGGAAAAAAGCTCCAACTAAAAGGACAAGACAAGATGTGGAAGAGCAAGTATTTGGATTTTAATTGTTTAGTGGTTAATTAGTATTATTTAGTATTTGGATATAAACTGTTTATTTTTTGTAATGGTGAACTTATTAAACATTGGGACAAAATTTTTTGAATATCTGCAATGTACTTAAACATGTTATTTTATATGCATATTTCTATTATTATTGGACTTGTTGATTCAAATATTTTTTTGATAATATGTTGTTAAATTATATGTGATTGTTATTAGATTAGCTTTGATTATATTTAATGGATTGTGATTACTATAAATGTGATGAAATTTGTATTTATGATATATATATATATATATATATATATATATATATATATATATATATATATATATATATATATATATATATATATATATATATATATATATATATATATATGTTGTCACAGAAGATGTATATTTATGACATATGTCATGTATTGTCACTGAAAAAAAAAGTTTGTGACAAAATTATTATCACTAAATCAGCTTTTAAGTGACAAAATTTTTTGTGAGTAAATCTCTTCTTTAATGACAATTGTCTATTATTGTTACTAAAAAAATATATCGTGATGTCAAAAATTATCACTAAAAGGGGTATTTAGTCACTAAAAAGGGTATTTAGTGACAACAACGATTGTCACAAAATATGTTTTTAGTGACAACATATATCATGTCACTATTCATATTTCGTGACAACAAAGTTTCTCACAGAAGAGGGTATCACATAACATGTATATTTTTTGTGACAATAGTAAATCGTCACATAATGTATATGGTGACCACTACAGTTGTCACGAAAGGAAGCATTTTAGTGACAATGAATAATGTCACAGTAGGCACTTTATAGTGACGATATTTACTTATCACGTATTGTATACGGTGACAATTATCATTCTCACGAAAGACAGACATTCAGTAACAACAAAAATCGTCACAGTAGAACCTTTTGGTGACAATTAAATGTCGTCACTAAAGATATGCTTTTCGTGACGAAATCATAAAGTCGTCACGGATGACATTCGTAACGGAAATATACGTAACAATTGAAAGTCGTCACGAAAGTCGTCACTAAAGAGTTTTAGTGACGACTTTCATGTTTTTAGTGACGACTTTTCTTGTCACGAATTCCATGTTTTCTTGTAGTGTGCATGTTGGTGGTGGAAATTTTCAAATAAAAGGAAAAATGGTAAAATACCCAGCAGAACGCGGAGCTAAATCTGTAACTTTGCATCTGGCCAGAAGACTAAGTCCATAGCTCCGCGTGAACAGATTCTCTAAATCATAAATTGATTGTGATTGAGATATTGACTTATCCAATACCCGAATTAAGTCCAATCAGAATTCAAATTCAAAAGATTTTAATCAAGACTAAGATATTTGATTAGAATTCTTGATAAATACAAAGTCCTTCCAATGCTATTCCTATGAAAACTCTCATATCCAACTAAAGTTTATAAATACCCTCTTTGAGGAGACTTTTGAATCATTTTGATCGTTTTGGAATTCAAATTACGCACAAGAGCCTTGAATTCATTGGATCAGCAGAGAGAGAAGCTAGGGCCGTCCATCATATTCTTCGGAGAAGATCTTCACATCGGATCGTCAACAGGTTCTACTAGATAGAGTCTATCACCATATTAAAACCCACGTTTTATTGTAAAAGAGAGCGATAAAATATAAGTTCTCTTGTTTATTTTTCCATTATTGCTATTTCGTTGTAATCAAAATATTCAATGGAAAAAAGCAATATTTTTGTGGAGAACACTGCATCAGTTCATAATGAAACATTAGATTTTAGTTAAACTTGAGTTGAATGATTCACCCTCTCAACTGAAAAAAGAACGAGGACTGAGCTTAAACTGATAAAAAGCTACATTTGATATTAGCTAAAAAATAAAGAATTTATAAATAACAGGATTAGAATCTGGAACCATCCTTTTAAAAACATAAAGTATTACCACTTAAACTAACCCACTGCGACACATTAGAAAATATTAAATCGACTTCATTTGATATGTTATTATTCATAGACCTAATTTTTTCAGATTTTCAAGTGTCCACGTGAACAAATCAAATATGAATAGCCCTATGTATGTACACTTTTTTAGCGAAACAAAATGATTATTTATGTTCATCAAAGTACCAATATAGATTAGATTATTCCTACTTTTTGATACTACTCTTCAACTCGATCTTGGACTCTTGCCCAGCCTAAGCGCACAAGTTTACAAGCATTGCTCTTGGCACACATCAATTACATAGTAGTGTAAATAGAGGGATATATGGTGGTTGTTATTCTTGGAAATATTTTATCAACCTACCAACTTAATAGGTGATTAAGTGTTGGTTCATAATTAACTAGTATAGACGCATAAGAATAAAAGCCCATCAAGCAAGGTTCATGAGACATATGACATATGAGGTCCAGAAGACCAGGACTCAATTGCAAAATAAGGAAATTAAGTTGGGTTATAACAAAAAAACTCTTCCTACAAAGTAATAAAGAACTATTTCATAACTAAGTTACGACTCCACTATTAAATAACTATAAATACATCTCTCATAGGGAGAGGGAGCGGATCCTCATCTATATGTTCCTTATATATATCCTCCTCATAAATTACTTTTGTAATCACAAAGTGTAAGGAAAAAGATTGAGATATTATAACTTTAAAGCATAAACCAAACGGCCATCTTCCACCAACAATTTAGGCCCAAAACTCTCTCGGCACTTACTATCATCTAATAATTTTTTTGCAGGTAATCGATAGACTATCCCGCGTCACGGCAATTCACTCGCGCTCAAATCTAGACTCGAGCTAGTTTCAAGTTTAATATCTATTTGGAGTTAAATTTGACTCGACTGACTAAAATTAGTACAAAACTAAGATTATTCCAAGAACAACCCTTGCAATAAATCCTAGATTGAGGAGGGGATCAAAATATCCCATGAACGGTTCAAAAAGAACCAAACTCAGGCCTGCCTCAACTGTCTACCCTTACGCAAGCATTCTAGATTTATGGAGGAACTACAAGGGCACAACCCAAAGTATAAGGGCACACCCCGCACTCACGCTTGCTTGTGTCCTTATATATTTGAGGTGTGCCTTTATAGTTTCCAGTCAAAATATTAACGAGCCCATTCGGATCCATTTACAAATTTATTGTAACAAGCCCAGAAATCCCTCTGGGTCGGCGCACGCTGCGCCTGAAGTCCAGCAGCACGTGACACGTTCCAAACGGGAGATTCTAAATGCTCACCACATTTTACTAGTGAGCAAGTAAAGTGATTTACAACATAGGGGAAAATGGTGCTCACTAGTAAAATATGGTGCGCATTTAGAATTTCCCGTTCAAAACGAGGGGAGGGAAAACCAGACGCCAAAGCGCCAACCCCTCGCCCAATCTTTCTCCTGTGAGTCTCCACCACAGCATAACTCTCTCCCTGTATCAACTCCTGCACAAATGACACCACCACACATATAAAAGCTCTTGCACCGCGCCCCCACCCCCATTCTCTCTCTCTCTCTCTCTCTCTCTCTACCCCAGCGCCACGCTACGCTGCTCTTATTCTCTCCGGCGGTTACCATCCAGTTCTTGGGAGGCCATCGAGCGACCGATCCATGGTGATCTCGGCCGAGAGCCCGGGCCCGCCGCCGGATCCGACGGCGGGAGCATCAGCGCCGGCGAGAGCGGAGTCGCAGTCCAACCTCCACAACTTCACGTTCCCGATAATCAAGAAATGGGGCAGCCAGCGCGTCCTCCGCTGCCTCCATGTCAACCGCAAGGGCGAAACCATTAGATCCCCGCCTCCGATCTCGAGATCCGCCCCGATCCGGCACGCCGATGCGCCGCCGGAGCAGGTTAGGGAGAAGCTCATCGCTCACCACCGGGAACCCGAGGGCCGTTTCAAGCTGCCGGAGGCGGTGACCTTGCCTGCTGCTCCCCCGCAGCCTCCGGGGGAGGTCGCGCCGTGGAATCTGAGGGCGAGGCGGACGCCGGTGAAGGATCCGAGCGTGTCGCCACCGCGGGCGGCGGGATCGCACGAGGAGAGGGGAGCGGCGGCGCACGTGCGGACGGTGCGGCTGAGGTCGGAGGACGTGGAGAAGCGTGGTAGGGCCAAGTTCTCGATCACGCTCACGAGGGAGGAGATTGACGAGGACATCTACGCGATGACGGGATCTAGGGCTCGCCGGAGGCCCAAGAAGCGGCCGAAGAACGTCCAGAAGCAGCTCGATGTAAGTTTCCAACAATTCCTTTGCGTTCAAATCTTTCAATTCTGCTGGATTTTTTGGGTTTTGATCGATAAAAGTTTCGATCTTCTGGGGTGGCAGATGCTGTTTCCGGGGTCGTGGCTGAGCGAGATCACGGCGGACTCGTACAAGGTACCAGATTGAGCAGGATGGATGGCGGTGAGTTTAGTAACGGTTACCGTCGGTGATGTGAATCCTTTTGACTGAAAATTGATGGATTCTTCTTTTGATTGTTAATTTTTCGTTAGGGTTTCAAAATTGTTACTAATTTCTACAGGACAAGCTTTTACTATGTGTTCCTAGAAACAAAAAAAATCTCTGGTTGTAGCTAGTTTTCTTCTTCTTCTTCTTCTTCTTCTTCTTTACTTTTCAATTTGCCCTAATGTATCAATTTGGAATCGGCTGCAAATTAGGGAAGCAATTTAATTTTTGGTTTTTGGCTGATTCTATTGTTCTAATTATTATTCTTTTTTATTTTAGGAAATGGCCGTAGCCATTCTAATTATTATTCGATGTCTGCCAATTGAGGGTAAATTTAGCAAGTTTGTGTAATTTCACTGTTCAAATTAGGAATTATCAATTTGGGCAATTTTTGTTCCTGTTGGCGGCTTGAAACTTGGAAGTGGTTGCCGGACTCTTGATTCTGAATGTTGTATTCTTATGTAATTAATTTATCTTTTAAATTGGTTATTACTGTTAATAAGGGTTGGTGCTCTTTAAGGTTTTGGGATGGGAAATTCTAAACGAGCACACCCCTTGACTTCCTGACCGCCGTTTGCTGTTTGGATGTTCGAATCACAGGTAAGGTAAGGAAGAAAATTAGAAATAAATTTTAAAATAGAAGTTTATGAATAACCGTTTTTAATATAACTCTAATATTTGTATGTGAATTTTTGGAAATAGAAAGTAAACTAGGAAGTAGAAAGAATATTATTTTATTGTTAATTAAAGTATTATAATAGTAATATTCTAGTTGTTTCATGTACTAGATTTGAAAAGTAATTATTAGATTTAAATAAAAATAAAATATTATATTATATCTAATTCCTTGAGTTTTAAGATTTCTTTCAATAAAAATGAGGGAAAGTACAAAGAGGGAGTAGAGTTGTCGCATGAAATACGCATCATCCTATTGGAAGTAAGTTTCAATTTTTTTTCTTGGTCAAACAAACACATGAAATAGTAGAAATAGTCTTACTTATACTACTTTCACTTTATTTTCATGCAAACAAATACACCCTTAGTGAGCACCATCTCTCTTTTAAAAAAAAGATGGTTTTTCTTAGTGAGCAACTCCCTTCTTTCAATTTTACTCTTCTCTTCTCCTTCTCCTTCAATTCTCCGTCTTCTTTAATTTCTCTCCTCCACGAGCATTCTTTTTTTGATTTTGCAAACAAAATGGATTTAAAATCATCACTAGGTACTGTTTCAACAAGAGAGGTATCAAGTTTTAGAGGAATGGTTTGTAGAGTTTAGGGTTTAGACGTATAAAAATTTTAGATTTTTGGGTTTGGGTGTGAGCTGAGGAGAAGATTTTTGGGTTTGGGTGTGAGCTGAGGAGAAAAATGGTGGATGGATTGAGAAAGAAATAATAGGATGAAGGGTAATTTTGTTCAAATAAAAAATTAGTAAACTTGAATTCTTTGGGAAATTCTAAATACGCATCACTTTCCTCTTAGTGAGCAGCTTCATAGTAGCACCATATAACTTTGAAACTGAGTGGTTTTTTTTAAGTGAGTACCATCCAATTTTTTACTTTACCCTAATCTTCTCTCTTTGCCCTGTTTTTTCTTAGTAAGCAGCATTCCTTATTTACCCTCGATTCCACCCATCTTCGAAAACCCTCAGTCTCTTCGCCGCTTTCTTCATCGTTCCCCCTCGTCATTGCTCGCCCACCGCTGTCGCTCACCGTCGCTTTGCTAAATGGGTTAGAGAAGGAGAGTAGTGGGGATAATGCTCACTAAGCAAAGGGCAAGTCATTTTTTGTCCAAAAAAATAGCAAAGTTGTAATTATTCTCAACTTAAGGGCAAGTCATTTTTTGTCCAAAAAAATAGCAAAGTTGTAATTATTCTCAACTTAACTTATGTTGCTGACTAAGATGAAAGTATGCGCATTTAGAATTTTTCTAATTCTTTACAAATTAGGATGTGGTGTTCACTAAGTTAAGTTGTGTGCTCATTTAGAATTTCCCCTCTTTGTTGTTTTATTTTAATGGTAGGTTATGTTTGAATTACATTTGCAAGCTTCAGTTTTTATATCTTCTCTTATTTATGTTTGTATTGAAAGAATCATATTTGTGCTCCAACTTTAGCTTGATTAGCTTACTTGGTTTGTTTAAGTATTTTATTTTTCTTTCGTTTATGTGATTCTCAAATTACTATTAAATCACAATATCAGAAATTTAATAAATAACTAATATGTGGGTACCCTTCATATCTCGATTATGCAAGAGATTAAAGTTCTTAAAGTGGGATGATACATATATTAAATGAAGTTGGTTCGAAAGTAATAACTCCTATTTTCTCTCTCTTTTCCTTTCTTTTTTTTTTTCTTTCATTTTCTATCAAACCAAACATGACCTTAGAGTCTAATTTCAAATACATTAGTTAGGGCTTCCCCATGATTTGCAGATTGGACTTAGATTTAGGACATGACTGGGTCTAAAAAAGGGTTAAACCAGGTAAATGGTAGGAGTAGGAGGATATTAGAGGGGAGTTTCTACATAAGCACACCACTGGTCTTGGTAGCACATATTCTTGTAAAAAATAAGTCGTAAAACTTCATTTCGTGAACTTTTTTTTTTTTTTTATTCGGAAACTAATTCTGTAACGGTTCGAAGGTCAATCGGCGCTAACAAACACCAGTGGTGTGCTCAATTAGAAATTCCCATATTAGACGATATTTGGGTGGCTTGGCCGCCAAGGGAGAAGGTGATGATACATAATGCAAGGACGGGAAAAAGGACGCGTGCAGGGCTGTTGGTATCCGATATTGCTGCTGAAACTTACATGCCATTCGACCCGATTTGAATCCTCAACAGAAGATTTCCATATTTTCATGGAAATGGGAAAGGCTTTTGTTGGGGAGTTAATTTCTAGAGGGGCACACCATTTTTCCAAGTGAGTCCACTTAAAAACTTCTTTCATATTACAAACTTGTTATTGAATTTTTTGGACTGGAATATTCTTATTTCCAATCTCTCTTCTCCTTCTCTTCTCAAACTTTAGTTCAGTTCACAAAAAAAAAAAAAAAAAATCCTAAAACTCACAGCTATTTCATCAAATCTTTCCCTATATTAAATTATCTCCCAAATTAAATTCGAAAATTAACTTTGTTAGGTTTTTACTTACTCAAAAATTCTAAAAACAGTGCGGATTGATAAAAGTTATGAACTCAAAAAAAAAAAAAAAAAAAAACTCACAGTCCGAATAGTTTTAATCTATTCGGACTAGCAGTCCAGACAATGGACAATTGTTCGGACTGACAATCCAGATGATAAGGTACACATTCAGACTGCCAGTCCGAACAACTTTTCACTGTCTGGACTGGCAGTCCGGATGGTCCAATATCTATCCGGACTAGCAGTCCAGACGAATTTTTTTTTGTCCGAACTGCCAGTCCGGACAGCAGTCCACACTAGCGCTAGAAAGGGTCCTGTCACAAAATCTTAAATAAGGCTTTCTACAAGAATTACCTCCATCTTTGGGTGATAATACAAAACCAACCCAAAAGTAATAACGAGATAGGCCAATCCAAAAGAATAAGGAAATTTTGAATTTATTTTAAAGTCTCTTGGATACTATAAAGTACGAATACAGATACTGATTCGGATATGCATACTGATACATATACGAAATACATACACTAAAATAATTTCAAGTCATACTAAAAACCTTCAAGTCACACTAATAATATCGCAAAGTGAAGGATATATTTTCCTTAATTAAACATTCGAATCATAATAATAATCATAAAAAAGCAAATACAGAATACGTTCATCATGAGATTTACGATGATTACAAAGTACGAAACATTTGCACTCCATTGCCCCTAAACTTTATATATGATTTATTGTTTTCATGTCTTCCTAGGGGGTGACGCCTGGTTCAGTCATTATGGCAGTATCAATGCTTTTGACGTGACTTACGTGACTTGTTCATCAGGTTGCATTCAAGCCATAATGACAAACACAATTAGAACATCATTACAACGCTAACTTTAAAAGAAAATGATTCAATGTCTACCGTCTCCGAACATTTTGACGCCGCAATAGAGTACTAGTATCTCGATGAGTCTTTGTAAACTTGTCAGATTCTCAGCAATAGGGGACTTCGCTAATATCGATGCCTTAACCCCCTGCAAGTGGATAATCATAAATATTTAGCACAAAGCTAAAAAAAAAAAAAAAAATACTAAAATCCCAATTTTTGTATTTGTATGGAGTTAATTAATAGTTTTCTTTTGTAGCTTTTGTTTTTCTTGTACTAATTAGTCTGCTCTTAGTAGCATACATAACTACTTTATATGTAAGTTAACTGATTCATTTTTCAATGAAACACAGGAGAATATATCCACCGTTTATGGTAACAAAAACCTATTATCATCTTCTTCAGTTTGTTAGTTCATCCGTTCACCCCTATATTATAAATGTAAATGTCATGCACAAAAAAGGGAGGGAAAAAAAATCTAAACCTAAATCCCCCCCTTTAAAACTGTTCAAATTCATTTTTGGATGTGATCCAACCCTCAATCTATACAAATATCTTGGATTGTTAACATTACAAACTTCTTGACATAGTTACGATTCTTACAAACTGTTATAAGAATGTTCTCAAATTATAAAAATAGAAGTTTTTGCGAAGAATCACAATCTGTACTGGTAAAAAGAAAAAAAATCTCAATTTCTTAGCTAAATTAAGAAAAATTGAACAAAAAACGCAACTTTTTGCGAAGAGAAACTGACCCGATCAAGAGGCTTGTTCCCGACAATGACGAACATCGGTCGATGTCTAAGCCTGAAGACGCTTTCGATTAGGATTCGGATGCGATCGACCAGCTTCTTCAACATCGTTTCTTGCTCGTTCGCCCATTTATAAATTTTTGAAGTTCTTCCCGATGTGATTTTTAGGGTTTTGGCTCTGGCGGCGGCGGCGGGCAATCGGGGTGGGGCTCGGCGATCTTTGCTCTGGCCGACCCTAGAGAGGAGGAAATGAGAGTTTAGAGAGGAGAGAAGAGTTTTGTAATAACCCTTCATCTTTTATAGGTATAAATAAATAAAAAAAATAAAGAAATAATAAATATAACATTTTATTTTTTTTAACTCTTACCCCTTTCAATTTCTTTAACCTCCTAAACCTTTCATCTTCTTCAACCTTCAAACTTTTCATTTCTCCATTATTTCAATAATAAAACTCCCATCTTTAATTCTCAAAATTAAACTCCATAATTAAACTAAAACCTTTCATATTCTAAACCCTCCAAATTAATCTAAAACTTTTCAAATTCCATAACCCCTCAAACTCTTGAAATTCCATAACACCTCAAACCCTTTAAATTCTATAACTCCCAAAACCCTTCACATTCTGCAACTCCTAAATCCAACACTATATAAACCTAACATATTTTCTAAATTCAATCTACACTCATTCTCTAAAATTTCTCTCTTCCTCTCATGACGCCGAAGGAGCCGCCACCAGAGTCGCCACCGTCGGAGCCACCACTTTGCCCAAGATAAACGCATTTCTCCTTATCTTTCCACATCTTGAATTATCACCATTTTGTCAAAAGGTTAGTAATAAACTCTCTTCTTTCTTATTAGATTAAACTATTGGACTTTAGAACTGCTTGACCCATTATCTAATAACCTTAATGATTTAAGAATAATATCCATTATTTTATAAACCCAATAAAATGGAGTCAAACTTATTTCCTAATTTCAGACCCACTTAACTTTAAAATCAATTTTGAGTATGTTATAAATATTAGAAAATTCTCTAAAAATCATCTTAATTCATATTAATCTGTTTTAATATTCTTAGAATATTTTTAATGTGTAGATTACTCCATTGAGCGACATCGGGAAATAAAATCCATGTGAGTTCATTTTTGGACTCACTAATCATGCTATTTTATATACATGTTGTTTCAATCATGTTATTTATTTTGTATAAATTGATTTGTTATTTTGTAGCAATTTATCAATTACTTATTATGTTTCTTGTCATTAAAAAAATCTATGTCAATTATCATTAAATTTAAATTACATAGTATAGTTAGATTTTAGAATAATCATATATACAAATTTGATAAATCAAATAAAAGTTATATTCACGGAAAAATACTGTTTGTGATATCATTTTGTGTCGGTGTCTAGAAAAGTTATCTTATATGCTGGTTCTCTAATTAAGGAACGTGCAATGCACGGAAAACCTCCCAGCATCCATATAATTGCCTGGCCGATATCTCTATGATGTCTCGAATCAGTGACTCTTAAATATAGCTAATTGTGATTTATTAAATAAATCATAAACTGAATGGACTCTATAAATCATGTTGTTAATAAATTAAGAAAAATCCAATTGAAATATTGTACCTGATATAATCAATATACTGTACTATACCTAAATGATACTGGGTTGGGGGAGAAACTGAATGATGGAAATATACTCTGTTTCGGTTGTAAACTTGTTAAGTTGTACAACTGAATATTTCGCACACCATGGGTGCGTGATGATTTGCTGGATCATACCTGAATATAATTCCTGTTTGCCTGACGGCAGGTCCGACTCAGCACCGGACAATCCTGTGACCATTTCCTGGGTCTGTACAGGAAACAATCGAAACAGTGGTATCCCATCAATTAGTTTTTCCAATTACATAACATCCTAGACAAAAATATCTCTATTATAAAGTTGACTTCGTTAAAATGACATTAAGATAATCTAAATTAATTGACATCGTTATTACAGACATCTCATTCCATATTTTCTAAAACTTGTGTTATTATTATGTTTGGATATAACTGCTATATTTCATATTCTTTCTGCGTTTTTATTTTGGTCGCAATCTGACGACCTGGGTGTGCATGTCCAAATTTACTGATGGACACGCCAAAACTGACGCAGGATTTGGTGTAGTTTAAACATCATATTGAAGCTCCATAACGGATTAGAGATTCCCTTCTTCCTTTTATTTAATTTTATTATATTTTGTTTCAATTGTATTTAAACTTCATTCCAATAAATGAAAAGTCAAACTTTTGTTGAATTTTTTTCTATCGTAATTACTGAGTATTATTGTGGCAAATTTATTGAGATTTTAGCATATTCAAACTGAATATGTTGCCGGTACCTGCTACACGTGCTCGTATACCGTATATTGGGAGCGGGACGTGACAAGTTTAGGGTAGGGAGAGAGTTGGGTTTAGTGGGAAAGTGAAAGAGAAAATGAAGGAAAGTGGGGGAGAGAAATGAAGGGAGGGTAATTTTGGTATTTTTGGTGTGCTCATTATGAAAAATGCTCTTTTAAAAAGAGAAGGGGGGCTCACTAGGAAAAATGGTGCGCCCCTCTAGAAACTCCCTTTTGTTGGCTTTGTAGGATTTGGACCCGGATCCTAGCACAAGCAAGTTCTGTTCTCAACACTAATAAGAAATCGTAAATGTGTAGAATTAAAACAATAGAACTTCTGTTTTCGTTCGCCACCATCTTCCTTTCATGTCAAATCCCAAAACATAAGCATTAGTTACGTGCACCACCAGTTACGTGCACCACCAGATTCAGGCATGATTCTTTACTTAATCAGAAAGCTGGGAGGGCTCATTCTTTGAGGTTGAGTGTTACTGACTATTAAGTACACTAAGTTGGTTTATGTGCGTGGCTCGCTCCGAACACAATAACACAACCAATGAGAGAACGATAGCTCAGCATGGACGAGTTGTCTATTCAATAAATGACAAAGAAAAGAAATTTGAAAGGCTTCAAGTAAGAATCTCGCCACTGAGAGTATAACAAAAGTAAGGTACTAAGGATCTCGTGAGAGTATAACAAAAATAATTTTAGAAAACAATTTAAATTTTACAAAAAAATTAAAATTAGAATATAATTAAAATAATTATTAAAAAATTTAAAAGATTCACATCTCAATATTTTATCTTTTGTTTAAGTTATATTATAATTTTTTGAGGTATTTAGTTAATTAGAATTTTCTTGAAGAGAAAATAAAATGGTTAGAAAAGAGGGGCATTTAGAAATTCGAAGAAAAATAAAGAAGGCTAATTTAGAAATATAAAAGGATATGCTTAGGGAAAAAAATCCATATATATATTTTTAATTTAATAGAGGGGTACTTAGAAATTGAGGGGTGCATTTACACTTTTCCATTGCCATTATCCTATTGATGGTGTTATTATTTTCATGTGCAAGTCATCCTCAGAAACCGAATTAAGTCCACCGTTTTGTATGGAAACTGTAGTCTAAGAGAGAGATAAAGGATTTTTCATTTCTTTTCAAGAATATTACGGCATAGTGCAAGTGAGTGTTTCTGTATGGAAACTGGTATTCCATTCTTTTTCATTGGAGAGTTCAAAATAAAGTATCAAACAGTGTTCTAGAAAACGCCCACATCGGGCGCATATGCTCCTGTATAGGCGTTTTCGCCACCCAAATGCAGATAAAATGAATAATGTGGTCATTTATGCGGACAAACGATTATGCGGCTGCATAATCAATTATGCGGATTATGCGGGCGCATAATCCGCATAACGATTATGCGGTTAATGGGTTATCATCTTTCAAATGTTAAAAATTCACCTGACCCACATCCATAAATCCAAAACGAAAAATAAATAAAATCCGAATTCTTCCCAAAACTTCTGTTCCTTTTTCTTGCGCGAGCCCTAAATTCCCCGTTCCCTTTTCTCCCGAAATCGCGATTCCCTCTTTTCCCCCAAAAGACCGATTGCACGACCTTTTTCTCCCGACAACGAGCTTCCTCAGCGGTTCTCTGGTAGTGACAAGGCTCCAATCGGTGGCAACGACAGTGGCAGCAACATCGCAGGTAAGGTTTTCCCTTAATTTTTCTATTTTTGTTCAAAGTTTCTAATTTTTTTTATTTTATGTTTTAGTGTTTTTTGTTTGGTTTTTTCTTATTTTAGTTGTTTAATTTGATAAATTGGGCAATTGGCCGATCGATTGAATCTAGGGTTTTGCTGCTCCGTTTTATTTTGCTGTTTCGGTTGAATTGGACAATTTGGTTGATCGATTGATTGAATCTATTTTAATTGTTTAATTTGCTGCTCCGGTTGTGCTGCTACTGTTGCAATTTGTTGTTGCTGCTTCCATTGTGTTGTTGCTGCAACTTCTTTTTTTGGAATAATTTTTTCTGCTCCAGTTGTGCTACTGCTTCCATTGTGCTGCTGCTGCAGCTTTTTTTTGAGCAATTTTTGTTGTTCCGGTTGTGCTGCTGCAATATGTTGTTGTTGCTGCTGTAATATATCCAATTTTTATAATTATTATATTAATATATATTAAAATACTATTATTTTGCATAATTCGTTTAATTAGTGCGTAATACACTTCTTCGTTATGCTGTTCTCGACCGCATGCATACTGAAAATATATTTTAGAACATGGGTATCAAACCAGATTACATTACAAGGATATATGAAGTGCAGAAGCCTAGAACATAAAAATTAGTCACAAAATGCCTCCCCAATCGTGTCAAGCCATGCCTCCTCCTGCCTATGTAACCCCTAGTCACATGCACCCTCGGTCCTCCTGGTCAATCCAGAATAAGGAAAGGTTTGAATTCGAAATCAATTACAACTGTTAGTTTGCTACGAATAAGAGAAAAAGTCATTGACAGATTGTACTACTTTTTAATAAAGAACATCCTACAAGACAACATTTTCTCGAGGACTATGTCTTCTAAAATTTTTCTCAGTTGAACCGCATTAAATCTTTACTATTATTTTGCTTATTTGCTCTTCATGATGAACTCTTTCTGGTTTACTTGCTTAATAGCTCATTTTGTACTTAAATTGTGAGTTGGATAGATTTTGGTATAAATAATTTACGCACTAGGTATGTGAAAACACGATCAATCCTTCTTGGTGAACACATGTTAATAAACTTTGTCGGCTTCGCAAGGAGAGCCCAAAGAAATGACAAATGCAGCCACGCCAATTGTACAATTTCAAGTTTAGTTCCAACCTCCAATCCCTCGCCACTCAAATGGCAGAACTTGTCGTGCCATAATTGGTGGATTCTTCTTCATCAAGGGCGAATAGCCCCAAGACAACAAATCCGAGGAAGAAAAGACTAGCCTCATGCGTCTCGTACTTGAGACACTCAACAAAAGGGCCATGGTGAGATGAAATGCAAGGCAACAACAGAAGGGCTATAAAAATCTTTATAAGATAACAAGCTCTCTGGGTACCGCAAACCACCCTACAAGGTGATGTTACATAAATTATTCAAGTTCAAACTGTTTAATTTTGGTAAGTAATGTGACGGAACCAATGTTCATATGCTCATGTTGCCAATTACCGGGCTATGCATCTACAGGGAGTAACCGACAATGTCTTATGTCAAGTTTCCTCTATGACTTGGGATAAAGGAGTGAAGAACTGGTACAATAATCTTGCTTTCGTATGTGTCAAGACCAACTCCCCCAAGAATTGACACAGCAACTTGCAGCGAGTAAAAGCAAAATGAAAACCATTGAGTTTTTTTTGGGGAACGAACAAAGGCATCAAACCATCCCGAGGCTTTTTGAGGCAATTCAATGAGGCATAACTCCAGATCAAGGAATGTTCCCCTTGTGAATTAAATGCAAAGAGAAAGACATTGATCACAAGCTCCCTGCTCGATCAAAACACCAGCAACAAGGAGAGACATCTAAAAAGATTTATTGAGAAAGACCCGTTCAAACAACAAATTTCAAAACGCCTAAACAAGGATCGAGTTGGAGACATTGCTCCTCGTGGAAAAGTCAAGACTGTCATCTTGGGAGGACCCATGACAGGTGGAAACACCTACTCGGTAAGAAAAAGATACGATTGTCAATGTCACTGGGCATCCTCCAAAATGCCTGATAAGACAGGAGATTACCTTATCAGTGTAGGATTTGGAAAAATCAAAGTACCTATGGTGAGATTAATGTTTAAAATAACGATAACGATAAGATAATATTTTGTTTTTGTTAGGTTATTTAGCATGTAGCATAATGCATAACGTAGCTTAAGCGATTTTTTATTTATTTAATAAAAATAAATATAAAACTATATAAAATAAATTTTATAAATTGAAAGTTGAATTAAAAAATCCTTAAAAAAATATTAAAAAAATTATATCTCAGTATTAATTCTAAATTTTTTAACAAATTTCACAGTAATTCCCATATTTATCTTCATAAATTAAATTACATTCACATCTATAATTTCAGTCATTATCTAAATAAGAAAACAAGATTTTAATTTTATTTTTAATTATTATCAATATTGTAATTTATATTTTGTAATGCTCAATTTATGTTATTTTTATTTCTTTATTTTAGATTAGCTGATAACTCAATTTAATCAGCAAGTAAGAAATTTCAGAAATGGAAAAAGAATTATAATAAAAAAATTTCAGTAATTGGAAAGGAATTATAATAAATAAATAAGGATGTACAATTTAATAATGCTACAAGAAATCAATTAAGCAAACAACAAGCCGTCAAGTAAAAAAAAAAACTACAGTAATTTGCTAACAATCAAAATAAATAATCGAAATCAATATAAAATCTATTTAAAAATTATTGTAAATAACATAACGTAATTTAATGTAACGTAATTTAAAATAACATAAAAAACGCATTGTTACGGTCCATTGAATTATTTTCGACTGTTAAGTAACATTACATTTCTGTTAGGTTTCATAACGCAAAATAACGGAATTTTCAACATTGGGTGAGACTATTATTAACATGACAAACATTTGGGGTGCCTGACGAAGAAAGAAGTATTGTGGTGGATAAAGGCATCTCGTGAGACATATACTCTTAGGCTATGTATGGATTGAGAGAAAATGAAAGAAAAGAAAAGAAAAGGAAAGGGAAAGTTGCTTTCCACTGTTTGGTTAGAGGGAAGATTAAAGAGAAAATAAAAAGGAAAGAAAGTGAAAGAAAATGTATTAGATTTTTTTTCTTTTTCCTTTTCTTCCTCAAACCAAGAGAAAATGAAAGAAAAGTAAAGTTGAGAGAAAAAGGAAAAAAAGAGAAATTTTTACAGAAATTTTCATGTAATTTTAGTCTCAAGATATTTAACTTTTGTGAAGTTTGGACCCTTTGGTTATTATATGCTTAATTATTTAAAAATTATATCAATAATATATAAATTAATATTAAAATTTTCTATAGTTTAATTAGAATTATATTTTCCTTTTAATTTTCTATGAGTAACCAAATATAAGAAACTGTTTTTTTCTAAAATTTCCTTGAGATTTTCTTTTTCATTTTTTTTCTAACCAAACATAAAAAAGGAAACTAATTTCCATATCCTTTTCTTTTCTTTTCTCTTTCCCTTTCCTTTTCTTTTATTTTCCTTCATTTTCCCTCAATCCAAACACAGCCTTAGTAACTACCATTTTAACCCTTCATCAAGTGATTAAGTTCTCCACAGATAATGGAGTCCATCGAATCTCATGCAACTAGACGACGTTGTGCAGCTGTGACTGCTACCAAGAAAGATAAATATGAAGCGGTGACCATTAAACACCAAAGGATTCTACTCATCGAAGTGGAGAGATCTCTTCTGTTTTTCAAAATATTTTTTTTTTTTGAATTAAAGACGGTGAGAATAACCCCCTTGCGTTCCATTAAATACGCTAAATAGAATATAGAAAAGTTTATTTAAAACAACTATAAGAATACATAATAATAATCATCCTTACAAACAGCAAAAACATATAAATATTACATTTCCATGTAGTCTTGTCATGCCAAATCCATGTCTAGTCATGTGCCATGGTCAGCATCCTCCATAAGGAACCCATCTCGAGTGACTCTGAAGTCGTGGTCTGTCTCGTCTTCCACACTAGAGCTATTGATATATTCGTCATAATATACCTGTCTAAAACCGGACGTCAGAGGATATAATATGTATGCATTCCTCAATAGAAATGTGTTGCGTCCCTAAATATCCTATTGTTACGTTTCTTCCAAGCGTGCATTCAATTTGTTTTTCAAAATATTGTGGAGCAAAATTAGGAGGTTCTACGTAATTAACAACTTGAACTTGAGTGCAGGGCAAACCGCTAACGTCAAAAAGCACAAGAAGCCTTCAAAGAGCTTAAGGTGTACCTTCAAACTCCTCTCTCTCTTTATCCGACCTGTTCAAGGCCATCGAAGAGCTTAATGTTGTTTATTTAGCCACCACCGACGAAGTGGTCAACTCAGTACTAATCAGAGATGTTGAAGGTATTTGAACAATTATTATTAAGTTAGTAGAATATTAGAAGACGCAGAGAAGAATTGCTCCAAGGTCTAGAAGGTCGCTTACGCTCTCATAATTACAATAAGAAAAATTACGCTCTCATACTTTCATGTCCACACAATAACATTCTATCCGACATATTTATTAGAATATTTCACTAACTTAAGATATCTTCCTAAATTAGTATATTCGATGAGTCCTCTAATTTATTAATATATCTTAGGATATCTTTCTAAATTAGTATATTTGTCAAATATCTCTAATTAAGTTGATTATACTGATTTAGAATTATATACAATTAGGTTCAAATTATATATTCTTTTGTCTTTACATTTTTATATTCATCTCCTTTATCTATAAAAAGATGGTCATTGTAATGTTTTGTATATATCTCAGAATACAAAGTTATTTTTCGTTCTTTCTTTCAGTTCTTAGTTTCTTCAATATTAAATTGATCTACCCTCACCAAGCTAAGAGAGATTGCAACAACCAAATATGAAGAAATGGACATGGTAAATATATGGGCTCTTTATGTCGATGGATCCTTCTGTAAACTCGGTGTTAGAACATGAGTCATTATCAAAGGACCAAATGGCCAAATGTAATATCCCAAATTTCTACTACTCATATCCTTCTTTTAAATCTGATCGTGCCAAATTAGGACTACCGTGAATCAATTTGGATACTGAAATGACTTTCGATAAATGTAACTATAAATCTGCAGCCCCAATTGATTTTCGGTTTTCACAATTATTATTTTTCTAATTTTGTGTGTGTATGGAATGTTGTACCTAAGGCAACATCATAGAGGAGCTGCCTATTGAAGTGCCCTAAATCTCAATAGGGAGTGTATATGAACGATTCATACTGTTGATTATAATTTTCACACTATGAATGGATGATATATAACAAATCATATGATTTAAATATTTTTTTATTATCGATCAAGATGCTTTATTTGTTCTATTGTTGGAAAAAACATTCATTTTATAAATATCCAATATACGGTCAAAATATACCTAAATGCATATTTTTTGTATGCCATCATTTTTTAATGCTGAGTTCACAATTAAAGGTTTGGATATTTCATAAATTCTATCTATGTTAAGATTTAGGGGGCTTTCATAGACAACTCCCCTATGGGGCGTCACCTTATGATTTTTAGAAATTTTTCAAGAAGTTGAAAAAATATTTTCAATTTTTTCATAATATTAAATAAATCTTTTAATTACTTTAGAATTTCATATATCTCATTCCGGATATCGAAATGATAAACAAATAATTTTCTAGTGTTTCTTTCATTGAACATTATGTCTTGTATTAATTTGGTAGTATTTGGAGGATGTTAGTCGTAATGGAAATCGGAGAAATAATTTATTATTCAAAAAATGTTTAAATTGTTCACTCTCAAGTTGGTTTCATCCACTACCAAAGAAAGAGGTTGCCTCCTTGAGAGCCAAGCAGAGAAGAGAGCTTAAAGATTAAGCGACTGAGTCTATAAATTTCTTTTTTCTTTCTTTCTTTCTCATTTCCTCTTCAGTCATTTTACAAAACCAAAGGCAACCCTTTCTCCCTGGTTTGTTCTGCAAACAAGTCAGAAAAGGAAATAAATAAAAATTTAAATTTAATTTGAATGACTCTCTCTCCCTCTATCTCTCGTTGGCAACTATCTTTCGATGACAAGTTACTGCAAGTAGCATTTATTTTAATTCTAGTTTTAAATCAATTTAGAGTGCCTTGTTACGTTTTTTTTTTTTTTTTTTTTTTTTAGAATTGAGATGATGTGAGTTCACATTTAGCAAATTTAAAATAAAAAAAATCAAATTGCTTGAAAATTGAATCCAACATCTTGCCACTGGTTGACCTCTTTTAAGCGAATTTAAACTGGATATGTTGGTTATCATTTATTTATTTTAAAGAAAATAATTTCTTAATAATGTTTAGAAGAATTAGAGGTTGTTGGAATTTATCATTCAAAACCTCACAAATATAATTAGCTCCGTTTTTGTTCCCAGACTCATAGCAAGTGGGCATGTACACAAAATTAACTTGCACACAAATGCAAGCTCATTTAGGTTTAGCGGAGGTGGCCCACAAAAGCTTAAAGTAAATGTAATTAGCTTGTAATATAATTTTATTAATCAGAAAATTATTAATTGTTGCTAATTATTGAGATTAATGTTCTAAATAGATTTAAGTAGATCTACTACTTAAAATCAAGTTGGACTTTGTTGGGTATTAATGAAGAAAGTTCCAGTTTATTAAACCAAAGGCCTTTACCTATGTCCTGTGGTATTAGTTTCTTAATATTATTATGACATGGACTAATACTTACTACATATTTATTATTTATTTATTTTTAGGGAAATAGTAACAAATAAATACTTTTATTTATTTAATTTAAGGAAAATAACTTCTGTTGACAAACAAACTCTCTACGGAATAAAATGAGCAGACTTGGTCAATCGATCCATAATCGCCATGTAACCATTACCTATTTATCTTAATTTAGCACATAAACCTAGTGTTTTGGCATACCACTATGTTTTGACAGGCTAATTTTAAAGTATTAGCCTATATGCTATTTAGAATACTTGTAATGGATGCCACCGATAAAATTCCTAAAACCTATGAAATTCTAAATCAAGAGAAATGATATGACACATCTTCAACGTCTCAAAATTATTGGAATTTATCATTCAATTTTACGAAAATGTAAAATATGTTGTCATGTATGTGATATTTACAACCCTATAATATCGTTAACGTGATATTAGACATATTGTGCAGGATATGTAGTACACAATATGAAATATATTGATATGACATGTAACACCCCCACCCAGAAATTGGGTAGTGGAACGCTGACAATATATTCACGTTGGAATATGTTTAGTCTCTGGTGAAATGGTTTGAATTAAAATAATTTATAATTAGTCACGGATTCTTCCCCCATAAAGACTAGTTATGATTACTTTTATAGTTTCATAAGAATCATTATAAACTACTTTATTTTTTTCTCATATCCGATGTAGGGCTATTGAGATAGGGGTATTACATTCTTCCCCCCTTTATTATCTGACGTCGTTAACGAGGCTCAGTAACACGGTAACACTTTACTAGGTGGTGTGGGATTCTAGAGGTCACCCCTATAGATTCAAGAGGTGGCTCCCAATGAATTCAAGAGGTGACCCCCACTTTTTGTGTGGTACTTTGTTCATAGTAGCACTAAGTTCCAGGTGACACTTAGTTCTACATATTTTCGGCTGGTGTCTGACTCTGATACCACTTAAATATCTCGCACGTGATAATTGGATAGCAGAACGCCGGACATATTCGAATTGGAATATGCTAAGTCTCTGGTGGAATAGTATGGATTAAAATAGTTTATAATTAGCCACGGATGTGAAACTATTGAAATATGGGTATTACATGATAGGAAGCTATAGCCTAGTATGACATACTTGAATTCGATCGACACTTTTGGCATGTAAGGCTTGTCACGATCTTGTCGCTCTATTTGGGCATGACATATTACATACGATATGATATAACTAATACTTAATATAGTTGCATGATATATAGTATCTGATATATGGAACATAGTACATAATAATTGAACCTGACAACATGACATGATTGGACAACTCTTGAATACATGATATGCATAATTAATCACGTGAACAAGATGAAAAGGTTCATATACCTTAATTACGTGGAAATAAAGTATGTTCATGATATGTGTATGTGTGTGATTCTTGAATTCTAAATTCTAGTAAGGATATGTACACAATCTGACTTGACATTCTACAATATTCTATTGGTTCATTTGCATTGTGTGTCATTGATGTGGGGATTGAGAGAAACTACATGATGGATAAGAACCAAGTCGAATATGAATTAATGTAATGCTAAGATCGAGAATCTTTTACTATAGTAGCCAGGGCGATACTAGGTTACGAGTGATAATTAGTACCCAGTGTAGCATGTTTGTTATTATAATACAGTATAGGGTGTGAATGACAGTACCTAGTAGTATGACATGATTCAATAATATACAATTGAGGTTGAGTTCTGGGTATATAAGGGTACTTGTATGATAAGGATAACAGCACGCATCTTATCCCTCATTATAATTTCAATAATTGACTTAGACGAAGATCAGACTTGTATATACATATTTGCCATATGATGACTTGCATGTTTTTTACATTACACCATGCTATATATTTATTTCTGCCTGCCTGCCTTGTTTATATTTTGAATAGTATGATGGATACTGAATATTTATATTTACAAGTACTTGATACTTGTACTGTGAAAGTACGCCCTGTTTCCTATATATGCACTTGTCGGATTTAATCCGCGGGTATATTGTAGGTATGAGATGGAGACTCTAGCATTAAGTTCAGAGTCTAATAGTAGAGTTGGTATTGTTCAATGTCCAGTGTGCAGACAGGCCGGACATGTATTTAATCAGTGTGATATTTGTGAGGTAGTCCAGCTTGGAAGGCTAAGAGAGGTAGACCTTGATTAGACTGATCATAACATAGGAGATTGGAGGCAATTCGCTATTGATACCGAGTTCGTTTCAATCCACCCTTAACCTGGACATTGGACCTTAGTGAATCCAAAAATTATGTCACTACCAGCCTCTGACCAGGCTCACCTAAGTATAAATTCATAAGGCCACCTGTCATTCATGTCTACCACATACAATGACAATAGTTTCATCATCTGACTCAAGTCTTTCTTTCGCTTGTTATACTTTCCTATGTTAATTATGTAGATTTGTTGTCTATCCATCATGCCACTTTTATTTTTGTTAGTGGGTCTGTTACTGTATCAGACGGTTGTAGTTCGAGATGAAAAGATTAAAGAAAATAGAAAAATTATTTTAATAGATTATATAATGATAGTTTTACTCAAGATTTGGGAGATCTTACTATTCAATGTGAGGATATAAATCGTAGTTTTATGCGCAGAATTAAAGAGTCTGAAGTAAAGGAGGTTTTGAAAAAAATGAAATTAAGAAAAGCTGTTGGTCCAGATGAGATTCCTATAGAGGTATGGAGATACTTAGGAGGGATTTGAGTGAGGTGGCTAACAGATCTTTTTAACATGATTTGACAAATTAAGAAAATGTCAAATGAATGGAGGAAGAGTACCCTACTATGTCTATATAAGAATAAGGAAAATATTCAGAGTTGTTCTAACTATCGAAAAATAAAACTCATGTGTCATACTATGAACCTTTGGGAAAGAGTAATTGAACATAGATTACGAAAAATTGTTAAAATATCAGAGAACCAGTTTGGATTTATGCCGGGACGATCGACTACAAAAACAATTCATTTACTTCGCCAACTTATAGAACGATTCTGACAGAGAAATAGAGATTTGCATATGGTATTTATTGATTTAGAGAAAACCTATGATAAGGTTCTACGAGAGATACTTTAGTGGACACTGATGAAGAAAAGAGTTCCCATCAAGTATATCGACATAATTAAGGACATGCATGATGGAGTAGTGGCAATGTCAGAACATGTAGTGGTTTAACAAGTGATTTTTCTATCACAATTGGATTGCATCAAGGATCTGCATTGAGCCCATTCTTATTTGCTATAGTGATGGATGAGCTTACTAAAACCATTCAGAATTAGATACCTTGGTATATATTATTTGCTGATGATATTGTCTTAGTTGATGAGATAAGAGAAGGGGTAAATGCCAAGTTAGAGTTATAGAGGTATATATTAGAATCTAGAGGTTTTAGATTGAGTAGATCTAAAACAGAGTATATGGAGTGTAAATTTAGTAAATGATGGACCATAAACTATAATGTTATAAAAGTGGATAGACAAGAGATATAAATGAGCAGTCAATTTAGATATTTGATTCTATTATTCAGAATGATTGAGAGATCGATAATAAAGTTAACCATAGGATACAAACAGGCTGGTTGAAATGGACGAGGGCAATGGGGGGGTTTTATGCGACAGTAAAATTCCGTTAAGGTTGAAAGGAAAATTTTATAGGACTGCTATTAGGCCAGTTTTATTATATGGCACGGAATATTGGGCTATAAAGAAACATCATTCACAGAAGATAAGTGTAGTAGAGATGCGCATGCTCCGTTGGATATGCAGCAACACTAGGAGAGATAAAGTGAGAAATGAAGATATTCGTGCTAACTTAGGTGTAGCTCCCATAAATGAGAAGATGTGAGAAAATCGCTTACGATGACTTGGTCATATGCAACGTAGGTCTACAAGTGCACCAGTTCGTAAATGAGAGTTTATCAATGTAGAACAAGTTAAAAGAACGAAGGGAAGACCGAAAAAAATATGGATGGAGATGATACACAAAGATATGGAGTCTAGAGGTTTAAATAAGGAGATATTACTTGATAGAAATGATTGGAGAAGGAATATCAAAGTGATCGATCCGGCATGATTCTTTTTTTGGTTCATGTAGCCTACCCCAAATACTTGGGATAAAAAGGCTTAGTTGTTGTTGTTGTGTTGTGTCTGTTACTGTATCCTCCCTTTGTATAAACTTCAAATTTAATAGATAATGTGGTGCTTCTTGCATTTGTGTGTGTGGCAATTACTTCTATTGTTTATTTTTGCCAATTCGACTTTTGGTTCAAATTATTAAATTTGGCCTCATACATGCCACCTCTGCTAAAGTTCACTATATGTTTGGGAGCCAAACGAGTCCTAGTTCTAAGTGACTCCTGATTGGTTGTCAACGAAATTAACATCTAGTACAAATCCAATGAAGAGCAATCGATCAACCATTAGGCCCTAGTTAGAAGGCTCATGAGCAGGTTTGAATAAGAATGGTAATGGACACGTACACGGGCTAATTTTTGGCCCTCCATATATAAAATTTTATTTTTCTAATTTAAAATTTTGTATAGGAAGGACAAAAAAATTGGTCCGTAGACGTATCAATTATCAGTCCTACTTTGAAAGGATCAAAATCAGGCACATTCCAAGATAGAGCAATGCGAAAACTTGGGAACCAAGTCTATATCAATCTCTTAACAACTCCGAACATGAAGCAAATTGAGATCTCGAATGTTGGATCTTAAAATTGATATCTTCTTATCCGAGGACATATTATCTGTGGATGAACAATTAAGAAGCCAATAGAATTCAATGTAGAACATAATCATATGCGCTTGAGGCGAAGTCCTTCTCGCAAAGAGCTTCACCAAGACTAATATGGGGCCCTTCTCACATGTTTAAACTCTAAGCTTGTCGAAATATTTCTTCATTGGAACAACCACTCCGGAGGTTGAAGCATGGTATTAAAGACCCTCCGACAGGGCTTTAACTGGCCAGCGATGAAGAAGAAGGTCGCCCAAAATTAAGCACGGAAATACAAAAACCCGCCAAAAGTTTGCTCGAATCACTTGGGCATGCAATGCCAGTCAAGTTGATCTCTCACTCAATACAATTCCATTCGCTTAATGGGTCTTAATATTCCTTTTTAATCATATTTTAGGTGACCACCTCAAACTTCCATATTAGGTATTACTACTTATTTAAGTCCATTTCGGACAACAACCCTTCTCCAAATAATTGTAATCACTGAAATAAAATAAATTCAAGACGGGAGCAAAATGCCTCGTGTTGAAACATGTAAGATTATTTTTCAGATATTTACTGGAATAGAGTAGAACCTTAGACCATTACAAATAAGAAGAACTGAGAAGAAAGGAAAGAGAGCTAATATGGGCCGTGTCTTCAATATGCTAACTGTGGAACAACACTAACATGAGCCCGGTCCCATTTCGTGTGCTATTCGCCCCCACAAACTACTATGACACCTAGTGCTTAAAGTACTTGCCCATGTGACAAGGGGCTGAAACAAAAGCACCACACACCTGCGCTCTGGAGAACGCATCAAGGAGTGCACCTAAGGGCGAAGCACATCTATGAGCATGTGCTTGTGCACCGAGGAGTGCACGCCTCCCAGACGAGCGTATATAATATCCGGGAGAGCGCACATCCCTGGCATGTGCTTGCCTCCCAGGTGCGCGCAATCCAGAAGCGCAACGAGGGGTGCGCACCGAGAGACATGCCCCTAGGTGCCGTGAAGCGCGCATCAAGAAGCACACACCCTCCAGACAACCACATCCCATGGCTAGGTGTTGCGCGTGTCCTCGGCAAGAGTGCTACTCCCAAGCGCATGTAGCCCAAAAGTGCAATTAGGGGCATGCGCCGGGGAGCACGTCTATGGGCACCATGGAGCACATACTAAAGAGTGTGTGCCCTTTTGACAAAGAGTGCGTGCATCCTCAGGTAGGAGGCGCATGCAATCCAGAAGCACAACTAGCGGCATACATCGAGGAGCACACCTATGAGCGCCAAGGAGCACGCGCTCTTCAGACGAGCGCATCCCATGTCCAGGAGAACGCATGCATCCTTAGCAAGCACGTACCTCCCATGTGCGCGCAACCTCGAAGTGCAATTAGGAGCGCATGATGAGGAGCACGTGCTTAGGCACTCAGGCATGCCTAAGGCGCAACACACGTGCCTGGGACACACTGTGCGCGCACAGGCCCCATTGCATGCGCACCCAAAGAGCAGCGCGCATCCTGGGCACAATGTGCATGCATTGGGGCACTGCGGGCGTGCCCCAGAAGCACTGCACGTGCACGCCGAGGGCGCAGCGCGCGTCGCGTGTGCTCCGCATGCAAAGTCAGTTGTAACCGCTCCGCGTGCACTCCCACAACTCAATCTCCGATTACAAAGAGATTTGAGATAACAATTACATTTCCAAATTCTACAAAAAGACTTCTCTCTCAACATAAAAAGAGACTTTGGAGTCAAAGAGGAGAAGACGAGGAGAGGAAAAAATTCCATGATCCAAAAGAGACGGGAGACTGTGATCTAGAGATCCAAAATCAAAGAAGCAAAATTTACTGTGCTTTAGGAGTTAATGCTTCTTCTCCAGTCCAAACTTGGCTCCAAAGAAATTAGTCATTGTCATTGTCTTTTTATTTTGCTATAATTCTTGATAAATGGCAATGAAAGGAAATTCTCCAAATTCAGACGGCACCCTCACCCTTCTCATGTGCAAGTCGCTCCCAGAAAGATCAAAGGCACAAATATAAAGAAAACAACCAAATAGGAAGAACTGACTACACATAACTTACTCGCACTCGAAAAGCTCAATGTACTGAATTCAGGAGTAGGGGCTATTGTTGTTACAAAAAGTAGTTGGTCAAGGCTGAATGTAGATAGATGCTTACCGAATAGGTAGCATGTGAGGCACACAATATTACGAGCCTTCAAGCCCAAAAGAATTTATCCAACAACGAAGATCTCAAGCATCAATCAAGTCAGCTGATTCCCAAGATAGGATCAAATTCACATAATCACCACGAGATTCTTCTTCCAATGAGACGAGCTCGGATTAGAACTCCTCGTATTTGTCCGGTTACAATGAATTCACTATCCATCACAACTCCTTATGTTGAGTGAAACCAAGTTTCCAAGGATAAGGAAATCTAACTTCGGACACAGAGGTAGGGAATATAAGGAAACCCATTTCTGGATATGGAGATAGTAAATCCTATAAGCGATTATCAACAACTTAAATATCCTTCCCAGATAAAGAGAAAACAGATTAAGGGTGTGTTTGTCCCATAAAAGTAATGGAAGTTAAGAAAGAAATTGAGAAGTAACTTCTAAAATTAAAATAAGAGAAGAGTTTTTTTTTTTTTCCTTATGTTTGTTTACTAAAATTAGAAAAAGGAAGTGTATTACGAAGTGAAGGAAATATTATTTAATTAATTAAAATATACATTATCTATCTTATTTTATTTATTTTTATTGAAAAAAGTACCACTGTTGAATGATAATAATGATATATAAATAAAAAAATATTTTCTTGTCTTACTCATTTACTTCCTAAGCTCTTCCAATCCAAAAATATTAGGAAGAAAATTTTGGAAGTGGGGTGCCACGTAGGCGCCAACTCACTACATAAAAAGTAATTTCCAACTTCTTTTTTGATCAAACAAATATTTAAAATAGTGGAAGTAGGTTTACTTTCACTATTTCTATTTTACTTCAATGCAAACAAACACACCCTAAGTCAAGATCAAGTCGTTCTTTCGCTAATTTAAAATCAAATATCTTTGATTTTGAGTGGAAAAAGAGAGTTTTAAGTGACTTGTAATCCTTTCTTTATATAGATAACCCAAGCCGAATGACTGACTTTTCACTTGAGGGCATAGGCCTGAGATCAATCTCGGCCATCTCTTGTTTATTGTTGGATGTTATAGTTGCTCCTCAGCAATACAGACTCAACTCACTCCTACCTATCCCGAGGTACCATAGCATGTCGGGAATCGAAGGGGACATACTGGATGTAACAATCCCATCAGCTGGGGCCATGTCACCCTTCTTTTTGATCGTACACAGTTGAGGAGACCGCTCATGAACGCTACATGTGCGGTAGTTATCCTGATCAGGGAAGGCTAGGACGGGGTCTTGCATATGGATAGCAAGAGGGAGGGCGCTTATGCCCCGATGATGGGGCCTAATGGAGAAAGAATGTATATACTTCCTGCATTACTTTCTTTTATTATCAAACAATTTCATTCTATAAACTCACCCAAGACTTGACATCTTCGCTTGCTAATTAGTATCACGAGTCCATTCTCTGTTGAGTGCTTACTTTGATTTGGTAATTTAGCATCAACGGTGACAAATCCGAAAGGGTTGGATTTTGTCAAACCATGCCCGTGGACACAGGTTGGGCCTAGGTTAATTCAATATTTTTCAAAAACCCACCTAAAAATCCTGAAGCTAAATGTATATGTTTATGTTGGCATCATGTATTATTTGTGTAAGTACAAAATATATTAATGTATTACATTTTTTGTTAACACATAAAAGACATAGCACATCATTAACCGTTTATTTACTTACAAAATTCTTTTTCTTTTCCCCTTCGTGGAACCTTAAGTCCTATTTGCAAAAGGGTTAAGGTGATATACAAGTTTAGCTTAGCAAAAATCTCACATATGTTGTTTTTTTTTTGTTTTTTGTCTTCTGGGTACATTTAGATTCTATTTAATTGGTAAGGGGTTAAAGCGACTTACAAATTCGAATTAGCAAAGAGGGTGGTTTAGGACTAAACCGGGATTAAATTAATTCTGTGCAGTTTAAAGTACCTGGAATATAGGTTAGCAAAATGCCGATAATATATACTCGTAGGGAATACTAAGCCTCAACACAATATCAATAAAATTGATACAATAATAACAACGAATAAAAATCAACGAAATTTTCACATTTCATTTATTGGAATAAAGTTTGTATATAGTGGAAAGAAACAATCAAAATAAGAGAGAAAATAACTATGGTTATTTTATCAATAAATGAGGTAATTAAAGCTATATGCATATAACAAAGTTAAGTACAATATTCTATTGCTTTCACTTTAATCCTAAAAATACTCTAGATCATCAATTTGCTCTATTAGATCTAACTCTAAGTCTGGACATGCAAATTCAGATCATCAGATAGAGACCAAAATAATATCTGTACAAATAGTGAAAAAAAAGTATATGTAACATATTAGTAATAGTTATGTCCAATCATGATAATAATATAAGTCTTAGAAAATATTATATTAATCTGTAACAAACATATTAATGATGATAAATTAAACATAATATTATATACTGTAGTAAAATTTATAATAAGAGCATATTTACATATAATATATAATTGGAAACGTAGCTGATGGAATACTACTGTTTTAATTATCTTCTGTACATGCCCAGAAAATAGTTACAAGAATAGACTAGTGTTGAGTCGGACTTACCATCATGCAAATAGAAATAATCATGTGTGATCCAACATTTTTTTAGCCATAATATGCGAAAGATTCAATTATATAGATTAACAAATTTATAACTGAAACATGGTATATTTCTATAATCCAATTTCTTTCAAAACTCAGTATTATTGAAGTATAGTTCATGTTAACTTTTACATTCTTGTTCTTATAATTTATATTTGGTTCATATCAGGTACAATATTTCAATTCGGTTTTATTAGTTCTTGTCCTATTCAAAGAATTAGCTAGATTTGTACTTTAGTAAATATATCACAATATGGCTAAATTTTACTCTAAGTGTATGAATGCTGAGAGATTTTTCGTGTTATACATGTTTCTTAATTATATAACTAGGATATAAGATAACTTTATTAGACACCGACATAATATGATATCACAAATAATATGCTTCCACGATTATAACTTTTGTGTGATTCTATAAAATAATGTATATATTGATTGTTGAAACTATAGTTATACTATATTATTTAATAAGTATCCATTTTAACAACAAATCCATAGCAAAAATAATTAAAATTTTAACATTATAAAGAAATAAATACCAATGAATCCATTTGTGATAACAAATTTAATTTTTATAAATTGAATAATATTAATGGAAATAATATTTCTATACAAAACTAACATATTTAGTGAGTGCTAGAAGAACTTAGCTCGATTCGTTTCATGTTATCTTTCAAAAGTTGATTTAGGTGATTTTTAGGAATTTAGGTAATTTATCAAGAAAACAAGGCAGTCTACACATATAATTATTATGCAAATATAAAAAATAGTTTCTCAAATATAAAGTTGATTTAGTTGATTTTTAGAGATTTTTTAAAAATTGATAAAGCATTTAAAAGTTGATTTTAAGATCAAATAGTCTTATAAGGTTTGAAATCAACAAATAAATATAAAGCAGGATCCATCTTATTAGGTTTATACAATGGTGGATATTGTTTTAAAATTATTTCGGTTATAAGATAGTTGATGAGGTAATCATAGAATCCAGTAAGAAAAGTTAAATCCACTAATAAAAAAGAGTTCATCTTGTGCCGCTCGACAAATGGGTGAGAAGATGCGTAAAAGGTGGCTCTCCAATAAAGTAGCGACGGCTCTGATGGGTGAATTATGGTGATTAGGTGCTTCAGCTATGAGAGAGAGAAAGAGAGAGAGTTTCAATTTAAGAGTTTAAAATAGGGCTAGAATTGAAAGTTTTAGGATTTTAAAGGTATCAATTTAATTTAAAGGAGTTCCATTTTCGGAATTAAAAAGAAAAAATTAAACTATGGGTTTCATGGTTGAATTCACGGAGAAAGTAAAGAGCTGGGATACTAGAGATTGACGAAGATGAATAGTTATAATTAGGTTCTAAAAGTAAGTTCATAGTCAATCAACAGTTTAGAGTTTAGCAATGTGAATTTATAACTTTTTTGGGTAGATGAGTGGGAGGTTAAGGAATTAAATCCTTTCAAAGTCACATTTTTACTCATTCTATTTAAATTTTAGGCCACAAAATATGGGCTGGAGTAAAACAAAAGAAACCAAAATTTTTATGAAATAATTTAAGTAAATAATTAGAAAATATGAGAGTATATAATATTTAAAATGTATATTTAAAATCTTTGAATGCAAGTGCATAAATAAACAAATACTGTATAATGGTAAGTTTATTGCGGTTTGGATCAATGTTGAAAATAACGCATTATGAAACCCATTATATTGCGTTACGTAATCTAATGGAACCCCAATGCTACATAACCACTGGAAATAACTCAGTGCACCGTAACAGTACGTTTTTTACGTTATTTTACATTATATTACATAACGTTACGTAAAATTAAGTTATGTTACGTTATTTACAATTTTTTTTAATAATTTATATATTGTTGTTGATTATTTTGATTATTAGCAAATTACTGTAATATTTTACTTAATTAGATATTGGCTTATTTGATTGTTTATGGAATTGCTAACTTATTAATTTAAGTTTGTTTTTTTATTCACTTGTATTTCTCCGCTGGTTGCTGAAAATTACTTATTGATTCTATTGAATTTTTAACTGAACTGAAATCAACAATTATAAATAAGATAAATTGAACATTACAAAATATAAATTGCAACATTGATAATAACTAGAATTGAAATAAAAAATTAAAATTTTGCTTTCTTGTTTAAATGATAACTGGAATTACGGTTGAAGATATGTGAAAAAAAAAACTTAATATAATATTTGAATAGATTATGTATTACAAAATGGTTTTATATTCTTTTTTAATATTTTAAATTTATTTTTAATTTATAAAAATTATTTTATATAGTTTTATATTTATTTTTATTAAATAAATAGGAAATTGCATAACCTATGTTATGCATTACGCTATATGCGACATAACCTAACAAAGGTAAAACATTACGTTACCGTTATCGCTATTTTAAATATTGGTTTGGATAATGTTTTTTTTAATATAAAATTGGCTACATAGATTTTGAGAAATAATTTGATTTATCTCCTAATTTTTTCAATCAATATAGGTAGGTTAAATACTCTAAATTTTTTAACCGTATTAATTTAATCCATTTAACCTAAAAACTATTTAAACACAAGCATAGATTAATTAAATGTCCTTAATCTTTGGTTTGAAGAAGACCTTAATATAAGCCTACATGTCTTGGATGGAAGAAAATCATTACTATACAAGTCATGAGTAGCTAAGCTAATTATTTGTCAACTCTTCCTTCTCTCTCAAATTCTATGAAAATAGGTGACTGTAGTGTTTAAACTTTTTATAATTTACCATCTCCAACTTTGTTTTGAAGACATTAGAAAAATTCCCATTTAAGAATTAAACTTTTCTTTTTTTTAAAGAATCCATCATCTCAAACTTGAATTGGAGCTTAAGTGAAGAGGTGTTGACATCTAGGAGTTCTAATTCAAGAACAAATTACAATCTTTATTTGAAAGATCGAGAAGGAATGAAACTAAGACTGTGTTTGGTTTGAAAGAAATTGGAAGAAAGAAAGAGAAAAGAAGAGAAAATAAGATGGAAATTGGTTTTCCACTGATGTTTTGCCAGTAAGAAAATATTTTCATTTTTTTTAAATTTTCTCTTGAATCAAATAATAGAAAATATTTTCTTTCTTATTTTTATTTATTTTCCTTCATTTTCCCTCAAACCAAGGCTCTAAAAGAAGGAGAAAATTAAAAAAAAAAAAAGGGAAAAGGGGATAAAATGTAGTACATAAATAAATACAACTACTATAATTTGTATTTGATTCTGCATTCATATTTTGATGTATAATGGAAAAATGTAAAATGGAATGCATAGATCGTATTTTTTTTCAATTTCATATACTGAAAATTAGTTTTTTCTTCAAGACATTTTTTTTATAATTAACAATAATTGTTGATAATACGGTCTAATTTGAATATGCATTCGGTTTTGTCAAATGCAGATGGTGAAGAAAACTAATAATCATAATCATTAAACTAAGAATCATAGGACAACATAATCATTTCTGAAAGAAGATAACAAATATGAATATGATAATACAATATCTGCTTAGTTTACATCCCTTAAAACCTTTATTCTGGAGCAGTTACAACTTTGGATGATTCACTAAGCCCGACTTAATTACTTCAACGTTGGCAACATCCTTTATTCCCAGAAAAAAAGGGGAAAAAAAAGAAAATGAAAAAAAGTTAACGGGTGCCCATATGTTTCCCGCCCGATCCGAATTAGGCCCAACTCTCTAAATTCGACAAATAAACAGGCCTGAGGCCCAAAGCCCATTTAGCTCATGCCCTTTTCCCTTGACAAGCCCATTTACCAAAAAAACACGCCACTTTTCCTAGTGGGCTCACTGGATAGTCCTTTTTCATTCGAGCTGTCAGTTAGAAAGTGGGCTCACTAAAAAAAAAAAAAGGTATTTACTAGTTTGTCCCCTCAAATCTTTATATATTATGATTTTGCCCTCTAAATCTTCATATTTAGGATTTTGCCCTCTAAATCTCATAAGTTACAACAATTTAGTCTCTTCTCTAACACACTTAAATATTTGACCATTTTACCCCTCTTTTCCTCTTCTATTTTCCTCTTCTCTTCTTCTTCTCTCTTCTTTCTCTCTTCTTTCTCCTCTCTTTTTTCAGTATTTAATTGTGTTAAGGAAGAGAGGAGAAGAGAGGAGGAAGAGAGGAGAAAGAAGAGATGAGAAATAATGAAGAGGTGAGGAAGAGAGAAGAAGAAAAGAGGAGGAAAATAGAAGAGGAAAAGAGAGGTAAAATGATCAAATATTTAACTGTGTTAGAGAAGTGGACTAAATTGTTGTAACTTATGAGATTTGGATGGTAAAATTCTAAATATGAAGATTTGGGGGGCAAAATTATAATATATAAAGATTTGAGAGACAAACCAGTAAATACCCAAAAAAAAAAAAAAATGGTGTGCTCCATTTAAACTCCCCCATTTTAAGGCGATAAATAATTCTCCGGGAGTAACGTTACCGCCCCCGCTGCACAAACAAAAGCTGCCTCTCTCTCTCTCTCTCTCTTTCTCTCTCTCCCCTCTATCTCTCTGTCTCACCTCTTCTTTCTCCCAAGAAGGCAAGAACACAAGAAAGCCTTTGCCTTTTTCTCTAAAACCCTCGTCTTTCTTCTTCTTCTTCATCCTCCCGATCGCGATCGAATATGCACTCAGATCCAGTCGGCATTCGAAGGCCGATCAGAGATCGCCTGGGGTCGCCGGCGGTCTTCAGCCGTCGAGCGGTTTTCCGGCGGTAACTCCCTCTTCCTTCCACTTTCTTTTGGAGATCTAGGGTTTTGGTTTCTAGATGCGCAGTGCTATTTTTCGAGCAGTTTGTTGATTTTGTTCGGTGTAAGCTCTAGATTTCATTTTCTTGAAGTAGCAAAGTTTGTGGATTTCTTGCTTGAGTGCTGATTTAGGGTCTGATAGTATGTTTTGGATTCTAGATTGCTGTCTTGCTAAATATTGAGTCATGGAAAGGTCGGTCTTTTGTTGTTGTTGTAGCTGTTGCCGCTGGTGTTGTTAAATTTTTTTAATTATTATGTACTTATTTTTTTATTTTTTATTATTAGGGTTGTTGATAAACTTCTATAAAAAGTAGTCTCTATTGTTTGATCTTGTAAAGGAACAACCGGGATGCTCTATTATATCAAAATATTATATCAATATTTTGTTCCTAATGTAGAACATATTGATTAGTTTATTTTAATTTTATTATCATGGTTGATGCCGGACATGAAGGGAAAATTAGGATTTGTGGTGGAGATTTGGGAATTTGGGGATGAATTTAGGGTTTGATATAATGGGGATAAGATTCAGTCTATGCGAGTCACACACCCACTCTCATATGAATTACATGCCCTCAATAATCTCAAAACATTTCATTAATTAAAATTAAAGTCTTACAAAAAATTAATATAAACTCCCTACGTATTTACACATGTGAACAAGATAAAAGCTTACTATCATAAAATCTAAACAAACCTCTTGACATTCTAACTAAATCTCTAGTCAAATATTGACCAAATCTGGGTAAATATTGGCTTTTTATTGTTTTCACCAATGGTTCAGAATTGCGATAACTTTATCTGGATTTTCACTAAATAACCCAAAGCAAAGTTAGGAATGTCAGTTGAATATATTGGTAATAAAATTCTTTCTCATATGAAAAACGAAGAATGTTATGTTAATCTAAGATTGCAATTCATTGTTATGGCTGAAAATTTTGGGATATGTTTTTGTGAATTTAATTTACAATGAGCAAATGCTATTATATGTGGATAACCTTTAATGATGATGAAAATCTCTTTCAAGTTCGAAAACTTGAATTTTTCAAAAATTACTATGAGGGGTTGGACAATCTAAGATCGAGAAAGAAACTGTTAGTGACTGGAAGATTGGAGTTTCCCAATGTTGTTGCATCATATTGCTGGTGTAACTTCTTTCCTTTTATGACAGTGTTTATTTTATTTGTTATTTAGTTTTTCAATAATAGCTTTAGTTAAGTTGTTATTTCATATTAAGTTATTATCCTTACAGAGATGACAGTTGTCCTGTGATTCCTGTCTGTGTAGTTGGGAACGGAGGACGTTCTCGGTTCTTCATACCTTGTTTATTGATTTACAATGGCTTAAAAAAGCAAGCCCCAAGAAACTGGATACAATTTAATCTGGCTGGTTGTTTGGAATTACATCTGGGTTTAATGCAAGCTAATTTGTTGTTATGTTCTAGTTAAAATATATCAATACTGTCACACTAGCATTTGGAAATTGTTTGAAACCCTCATCATGAACTTTATTTAGATTAGAATTTTTGTCTAGTAGGTTATATATATTTTCCTTTCCATTCCTCTACTTTTTTAACCTAAAATACTATTTTTTCCTTTGTTTTCTTTCCCTCGCGTGGGCATTCTCTAGTTGATGTTGAACCATGCTTGTATATGATTTCAGTCTACTAAAAAGTGGAAGTCCATAATTTGGGGTTTTTCATGTATTATCCCATATTCTTCGTTAAAGGGTTGATCTTAAGTGCCTGTGTACGTCAGAAGTTGTATGAAGAATTTCTCTTTCTGACTTTAATTTTTGAGATAAATCATTAAAGATATTATTATGCCAATCATTGAAGATATTGTTATGCCCATTAGACTTGCTATATGTTTGAGCTTGTTAAGGAACATAGTTACAATTTCTTTTTGCCAATCATGCATGCTGGATGCTGTTTCTTGTGCTATATTCCTAGCAACAGATCTACAAGCTGGAAAACCCTTTGGGTAAGCAAATTTACACATTAGCTTCTAAGGTATAGTGTATAGAATTCTGTATGTTGTCTTCAATTCATCTTGAAAAAATATTTAATGTTCAGTTTGATATGTGACAGCATTCAATATAGATAGTAATCGAAAAAATAATTTCTCTTATCTTTTCTGTGACATATGAACATTCAGTATCTTAAACAAATCAAGCATGCATCTAAATTTGAATCCAAATAACATTTGAAGATATGCTGAAATTTATACATTCAAGGACAGTTACCATAATCCTGGAACACCTGGTGATTGAGATTGCTACCTTCTTAGTCTTGCATAATGTCATAGTATTGTGTTATAAACAGGGAGGATCTGCAGTTTTTCATCTCCTTCTGCTTTGTGTTATATCTATATATGTATGTTTGTGGTTTGTGCATGCACATGCACGTTTGACTGTCTATTCTTAAGTAATTCCATCCAATTTTATTTCTTAATATTCTGGGACCTCCTTCTGTAGGCAATCTCAGGGTATGACTAACAGGAATGGTCCATTGCACGGAGAAAGGAACCATGGTAACAATAGGTTTGGATTATTCAGCATGTCACAGCATGAATTGGAACTTCTATTGTCAACTTGAGTTGCATTTGTTTCTTACAGCAACAAGAAAGTTTGTTCCCAGAGTTGCAACAGCAAGTAAGCTAGAAAAGGATATTCCGAAAAGCTCTAGAAGTATCATTGTCGGTGCAACAGGTCAGAATATTGCTCTAATGAATGCCCAAACTCCAAAAGTTTCTTCGCTTATAGAGTCAAAGAGTACGTTCACAGCTCCAGTGACATCACCAAAGGAACCAGCCGCCGACGAAAAGAAGTATATTGTGGTAATATCTCAAAATTAGTTTTCTGGGTACTTTCTTCTTGCCTAATCATTTACCTGTACCCTTTCCTCGGTTGAAATGATTGGCTTATCAGCTTTGGACATAACTCTGTCTTGTTGCTGGAATTCATGATTGATCCAATTTGACGAGAGGAAATCTTTAAAAGAGGATGTTATGGAGACTAAATTTGTTATTTCAAAATTTTGAGGAAAATAACTATATATCAAAACTTATTCCAAGCAATTTTCACAATTTTCCAGGCTTTTGGACATTCCATGATTAAACCTCCTAGTGCACGTTGGGGATGCCACCTTGTTTATAAACCAGTTGTTGTCAGTTCAGTTTGACTTGGGTTGGCAGCCTTTCCAATAGAAAGCTCATCATTTGTTTTGTCGTTGAAAAGTTCCTTCAGTGCCCTATTTACGAAATATTGAGGTCTCAACCTTTGTTTTTTTCCGACCAAGTTGGGGATGATTAACTCGTAGCATCAATACTTGCTCTGTTCCATAGATTTGGTACTTTGATGGAAGTGACACTATAAAACACTGTTAATCTTGTTTGCAGTGTGCAAGATGTCTGGGGTTCGAGTCCTCCTTGCACCAGCATATGGCCTATTCTTCCAGTAAATGGACGTAGCATAACATGGAATCTTGAAATAGCTAAAAATTGTCTTTTAGCCAATTTTTGTTGACAGTGGCAAGATAATGTCCACTGGCTTCTTTTTATAGATTTGCCTTGTTTTGTGTGAGCTTAATTTTCCTATGGTCTGTGGGGAGTTGTGGTAAGTTTGTGCTGGGACTGCTGTTGATAGTTCACATCTTATCTAATATTCTTTTTTGCTATATGTTTAGCTGAATCTGGAAACATTCTTGCAAAGGCTTGGGTTAAGCAAATACCTTGTTACCTTCAAGGCAGAAGAGGTCAGATATACCCCAGATATACCCCTCTGTTAAAATTTTCTCTCATTTTTTGACATACTGATACTTCCTCACCTGCCCTGCTTTCTAATTTGCACATTTTCACATGATACCAGATAGATATGTATGCACTGAAGCATATGAATGATGATGACTTCAAGTCTTTAGGATTGCCTATGGTATTAGTTCTGACCTACATTGATATACTTTGACAATTGCGTAGTATTGAAACATATGGTTTTTACTTGTGTATCTTCTATTCATATAGTCTTTATTTTATTTTTATTTTTTTTCGTTTTTTTTCAGGGTCCTAGGAAAAAGATTCTTCATTTTCTTGCCCGTTTGAAATCAAGGAAGGGAGTTTCAACTTAATGCAGTGCTTTCGTGGCTGTATTTGGTTGGTCAGTTGTGTATAGGGTGAGATGTGAAGATTCTGATCAAGGATGGTTTTAGTGTTGCCCGTGAATCAAACGACTAGTGGAACCATACTGTGATGGAGTAAACTAGTTAAGAGATTGTCTGTTCAAAGTGTTTTTTTTTTAAACTGAATCGTGCCATTCAATGGCAAACATTTTTGTATGTAATGTGATTCATCTTGATTGTACAGTTCGTTTCCTGGATACATGTTTTCTTCATTGCACTGTTGATTTTTTCTGTGCATCTGTGATGCTTGGGTTAAAAGATGTATTTGCCTAAAACTTTGTTTATGTTGGATACTGCTCCTTAAATTTATGGATTGCATAATATTAATTTGTCTTTCATTGAAGAACTAGCATATATTATAGCAGGTGCAATTGATAACAGGAAAATGGAGAAAGCTATCCATGCTGTAGACTCCTCAGCGGTCGAAAAGCCAACTTCAGTTGTTCATTGCCATTTCAAGACTGATAGTTGCATTATCAAGCTCTGGTGTATGAAAAATATGCACGGCCGAAAGGATCTGAAAATCATTTAAAGGTAAACAATTTACTGTATAATTTTTAAATCCATAAAAGTAAATAATTAACTGTAAAAATTATTTGCTTATATATTGACTGAATTTGGTCATTTTATATTAAATTGGCCGTTTGGTATTGGATGTTGGAGAAAATTCTTGTCAGTTCCATCAGAGCTACAGTTGGGTTGACATTTCGTTTATCTGTCAAATCTTGTGACAGAGAGGCTTGATCTTGTAAGTGATCATATTTTTCAAGTATTTTCTACTTGTGAACCTTCCATTTGGTATCTAAGCAAATGTGCGAATTAAGCATAACTGAAAGGCTATCATGTAGTTATGTGCTATCTACACGTGGAATACAGTTTACAATCAAAATAAACTCTTCTATGAATTTGAATAAAATCTGTAAGTGAATGATCCTTGTGTAAGTTATTAATATATTGTGAATTTATTTTAGAGGAATGAAAAATCAAATTCGTGATTATCTTATTAGTAGGTTTTAAATCCTCCATAATTCCTTGTGAAATAAATGATTATATCACTTTAGGATGCCATCTAATTTATATTCATAATACTATTCATAAATAGCTATTCAGACGAGCAAGAAAACTAGGCTTTAGATTAACTTTTCATGCTTCTTTGAGGTTGAATTTATTTTAACTTTCTCAAACTATGATGAGTTTCTAAAAAAATTCCCTTTCTACAGCTGATGGTGGTTTTGGTTGTCTGTGACTTGTCAGACTGGTGCATGGGATGAATCGATAAAAAAAAAAAAAAAAAAAAAAAAAAAATGTGACTGTAAAAGTGAAGTTTTACTGTATGAATGCTATAGAAATTAAAAAATAATGAAAGAAGAAATAATATTTAATCTATTTCTCTTTTGCCCTCTTAACTTATTTTTATGTTCTCCGCTTATTCTTCTACTTTAACTTATGGCAGGAATTTAATAAAATTTCTTTGTGAAATATATAATTTTGAGCAAGAGCTAAAAGCGTGAGAAAAAATTATCAAGTATCGAAAAAAAGGAATGCAGGATTAAAAATTTTAGGATTAGAGCCATTTAATTAAGCCCTAGGATTTCATACTGGCTGAGATCAAGATCAAATCCAGCCAAAATCTCAAATTTGGTCCGTATGCATTCCTCTAGAGAGAGAAGGGGAAAAAAAAAACGAAAGACAGAAAAGAAAACATACAAAAAAAATAAAAAAGAACAAGAAAAGGGCCAATTCATGCCGCGTATCACCCATGTCATGCAACGGAGCAAGTGCTAGCATTGACACGATGATACACATATTAACTTGATTGTCAGAACACATGCATATCTTCCTCTATCTTTTTAAGTCTCATTAAGAATATTATTTCATCTAGCAATATATCACATATCCCGATCTTGCAATTATATGTAGAATTAATATATTTTTTTCACTATTCTATGATCTATCTTGGAATTTGGTAACTAAGTGCTTCATATGCGATTAGGATCCAAGAGATAAACGTTTAGTCACCTCATTGTTTAGTATCTTATTTTTGCTCAACTTTCATCATGTGTCATGTACCAGATAATTCCAGTTATTTAACTATTAGTACTACTGATGATGGGATGTAACCATTATAGTCATCCTCAAGCTTTGGCTAATTATAGAACTGGTTCATAGAATAACTATCAAGTAGGGTAATAAAAATAATCAAATCCTATAAATCCAAAAAATTGATCACAAATACCAAATGGATGATACAAGAATAAATAGGAGATAAGATATAATAGTGTATTGTCATAAAAGAAGACTGATTCAGGAGACGCTAAGTATAGAATTCAATTAGTATCCTAAAACCGTATCATTTTCTAAGATACTAAAATACCAAATGGCATAAATACAAGTAGAGTATTGGTAGTTCCCTACAATTCAATTGAGAGATTTAAACTTTCAAAGTTCACTTCCTATCTAATTTGTTGAAGAATTAATTTGGAAAGTTATTTGGGTGTGTAGACAAAAGCACTTGATTAACAAAAATATATTTCTTTATGAAATGCTAGGATATAATAAAGTAAGGTATCTTATAAATTAACCAAATAATTGCATGATCATAATATATGATACATGAAATAATATAGTTGGACAAACTCAAATTATTGTGGAAGATATGGATGTATTGTCAAAGTAATATGTGCTTATATTTATATAAATTAAGTATATCTATATATACATGTGCATGCACGCTCACAGAGTCCCAGAAATATGCATCTAAAGTTCAATGGTCATGACTATTTCATACATTTACATTAGTACATAATGTGGCACAGTGAACAATTTTGATGTCATTTTCAAATTTTTATACACACTTTCTTGTTTCTCAAAAACTGTCATTTTGGTCGTAGACTTTGTTCGTCAATATGATAAGGCCATAGCGAAGTATCTTGAAGGAGAGAGTGACAAGTGATATACAAAATCTTGGTTCAACTGTTTTCCTAATTATTTTTCTACTTAAAATAATATGATTGTAAGTGTATCTTTTACAATATTCATCTATGCTGAAGTTAGCAGATATAACCATGTTCCTCACTCAAAATTAGAAAATATGAAACAAGAGTATGCTGTAAATATTAAATAGGGTTAATTACAATTAGACTCCTTATAGTATGGGGGTGTATAACTTAACAACTCCTGAAGTTTGAAACTCTCAAAAAACTCCCGAACCGTTACATCTGTTAGTAAACAGTTAGTTAAATTTACCCTTTTAGACCAATGTTCACTCCTTTTCTCTAATTCCCATTTTACCTCACTCCCTCTACTTCAAACAACATTTTTGCTCATTCCTTTTCTCCTTCCTCACTCTTCTTCCCATCCCTCTCTCTCTCTCTCCCTCTTTCTCGCACACTCCCTCTCTTCATCCCATCCCCCTCTCTCTCTCTTTATCCCTGAGAGAGGGGGACGGGAAGAAGAGTGAGGAAGAAGAAAAGGAGGAAGAAAGAATGATGTTTGAAAATAGAGGGGGTGAGGGTAAAATGGTAATTAGAGAAAAGAGTAAACATTGGTCTGAAATAGGGTGAATATAACTAACTGTTCACTAACAGGTGTAACGATTCAAGGGATTTTTTTTTAGAATTTTAAACTTCAAGGGTGTTAAGTTATATACCCCCATGCTACAGGGGGTCTGACTGTAATTAACCCTAGTACATAAAAAGGTTTTACACAAATTTAAAAGAAAGGGACACAACTTATTAGTTGATTATACTAGCATTAACACACAAGGATAGAAATTATTTAGTTCATTGCAAATCAAAATCTCAAGTCTTGACTTTTATTCTCTTATTACATTAGTTTTTTAAGTTTCTGTTATGTTTCTCATGACATTTGATATGAGAAACCGAATAATATTTGAAATTTTTATGTACGTTCAGATTGAACAAATGCAATCGCAGAGAAGTGATAAACAGTAGTTGTTATTTTGCGTTGTTCTTCTGTGGCAACAAGATTCAGAATTTTGGAGGGGGTGAAGTTTTTCTCGTGTTGCTACTTATTTTCGTGCCTCTCTTTGTCGATCAAATGCACAAAGTGCACGCAATACCTAACTGCTGCTACATAGATGCCAAGAAAAACCCAATTGAAACACTTTGGCTGTGCAGGCATTATTGATATTCAGCAAATGTTACATTCATTGATGATTCCAGAATCCGAGAGCAAAGGAGGGTTTCTAGTTAAAACAGTTACCTAGCTATCATATGAATTGCCACTTCAACTCGGTCATGCATGTTTTCTTTGCCATGGACAGGCGGCGGCAGCGTCTTGAGAGACTGGAGCCTCCGTGGGGCGATGTCACCTTAGAATTGAACAGGCTCTTCTGCTGAATCGTGCAACGATTCTGTGCAGTTCACAAATCCTTTCAACCTCCGCATGCTTTTATCTATGGAGGACTGGTTTCTGCCTGGCTACCAGGAGGACAGTCATGAATTGCTCCTGTACTTGCTCAGAAAGACGGTGCCAGACTACTTCAAGAATGTACGACGATTTTACTGTTTTATCTCTTGAGTTGCCTCTGGAAATGCATGCAATCAGAAGGGATGTGATCATGGAACCTGTGGATAACGTGCTTCCTGCTGCCCAAGAAGGATATAGGGTCCAATTCGATGGAACCGTCAGAAGATATTTAATAGATAAATTTTTCGAAGGTAGAAGTCCTTATTCCCTGAAGATGCCTTCTTGGAGAGATGAGGATGAAAGTAATCAATCAGTTGATCTAAAAACTTCTGGCTACTATGCCGATGGCAGTGAATCATATGACTCTTTCAGGTTATGATGAGCCAGGTGAGCCACATTCTTCAGATGCAGCTCCAGGTCAACACCGAGTTAGAAATCATCAAATTTCTTCGGATGACAGTGTGGATATGGACAAAGGAAAAGAAGAGCCGAATGAAGGTGGTCTTGGAGCTGTGAGGATTGACGAGGATTGTGAGGCTGATGACACGAATGGTCTATCGATTTAGAGATGCCTGGACTCGCACACTAAGCCCGAATATTGACAGAAGATGCGAGCAATGTTCACCTGCAAAGTCACATAAGTACCAACAACGGCAGAAGCCAGCATAAGAATATGATATTCAAGATTGTAATAATACTAAAAATTTTTTTATTTAGGAAATGGAGATGAACAAGAAGAGATTCTTCTAGATAGAAAATACTTTTCATTCATAAGATTAGATGCACAAGACATGGACTTCACCCCTATATATAGGCTCTAAAAATATAAATGATGACTCAAAAACCTAGAAGTACTTATAGCTTACTAGGAGTCTTCCACATAATTCTAGATAACACAATAATTTAAAAGTCGTCACAATTTTCTAGGAGTCTTCATAATTTTAGATAACACAATAATCTAAAAAGACCTTTAAAACTTCCCGAGAAATTTAATTGCATGCATTTAACTATTCATCTTCCAATACTATTTAAATCCAATCTCTCTTCTCAATTAAATCACTATACTCATTCTCTAAAATTCTTCTCTTTCCTTCTCACCTCACCAAAGCATCTCATTGGACTATCGTTGGAGCGCAACGCCTTACCTTAGCATCTTTGTTGGACCGCCACCGAAAACACCACACCCTCATTGGAGGCATCACACTCGTCGGAGCTTCATTGGAGGAAGCTCCTTCTCTTGCATTTATGTTAATTTATGTTGGTTAGACTATTTTTTTTAACTCTTGTTATGGATGATTACATGTTAAAATTACAAAGTATAGTTAGATTTTAAAATAATTGATAAATACAATAATTCGTAAATCAGATAAGATCTATAATCAAGGAATAATACTGTGTGATATCATTTTGGGTCAGTGTCTAGACAACTTGTCTTGTACACTGGTTATTTATCTAAGAACGTGCATAGCTGTAACAAGCTTATTTCATCATAATTTACATTCTTCATATCAGATTAATCCCAAAGTGAATGCGTTATATTTGTCTCATTTTTCTATATTTTTGTGATTTTCTTAAAATTTTTAAGATAGTCACTTTAAATAATATTATTTTAATCACCGGTGGGTCCTACACATATTTTGATTAGTCTTTCTTCTTTATCTTGTAAAGATGAAGTTTGACTTTATTTGGGTTAGTTTAATTTAAAATTATAACGTTAAACAACTCTAATAACCTATTATTACTAGTCATTTGTTCTATACCTATTTTGTCTTTATTCACTCATACCTTACTTTTACCATACTTGTTCTTTGGCCAAGTATAACAAGCCATCCTCTTGCCCTATATCTTTCTTTTGTCTATATTTTTTTCTTCCCTTCCTTTCATTTATTTTCTCTCCTTCATTTTTTATTTCTCTCTTCCTTTTATTTTTTTACTCCAACTCAAGAGAAAATGAAAAGAGAAGAAGAATAAGAAAAGAGAAGAAGAAAAAGAAAAGGAAAAAAGTTCTTTAGTCTCAAAATATGCTTATCTTCCTACCAATCAAGGCAAGTAAAACCACATCCACTCTCATGTTTTATTTCTAACTCTAATTGTTTATGGTTAACTTAGAATATTGATTTGTTAAAACTTAAAAAAATAATGTCTCTATACAAAAATCTTTATGATTATTGTAGAAAAATAAAAATATGATTTTACATTTTACTCTATGTTTATGCATCAAATTTATCATTTTATTTATAATCTCTCATTCTTAAACTACAAGTTGTAAAGTTAAACTATATGCTTAATTTTTAAATTATAAAAATGCTACCTTTATGAATGTTCATCATATTTAATATAAACTTGAAGTTTTCTACATAAGTTCTTTGTGTATAATACAATGATTTAAAAATTATTTTCACTGGCCATTAGAAAATATGTATATATATATATATATTTATTTATTTATTTATTTATTTATTTATTTATTCATTATTATGTTTTAAAGAGAGAGTTTTATATAAGTTTTACATTAAGTTTACTAAAATATTTCTTTTATGCAAGCTATTACATTATGTCATGATTCCTTTATGCTAATCTATGTTCACTTTAAAAATATATGCATTAGTAAAGTTTAATAAATTTGCTACTTTCCATACAATAAAATCATGCTAGAATTTAGAAAATTCATATATTATTAATGTATTAGTTATAATACTATTGAGCCTATTTGATTTCTCTCCTTACACATTAGTACTCACCTCTGTAATATGTGTTTATATGCATAATTGTACTACGTGGTTTCCATACATGATTAATTTTCATAACACTCATTATAGCATTCTAGACTCTATCATGTTTGCCCTTGAAATATACGTACTAGTTACTTATACAAAAATATATGAAATTATGCCGGATTTCCCTTATTAGTACATACACATGCCATTGATCCTGACTTGTCTGTTAACTTGATTTTGACACTCCATCATACTTACCTTAACATATACATACTAATTACTTGTACAAGATACATGAAAATATACCGGATTTTCCTTGTTAGTACATACACATGTTTTGATAGTGTCATGGATCCTGACTTGTCTGTTAACTTGATTTTGACATGGCCCGCATCTTGCTTGTTACTAGACATGTATATATATATATATATATATATATATATATATATATATATATATATATATATATATATATATATATATATATATATATATATATATATATATATATATATATATATATTAACTTTGACATGATTGGTTCATCATATTCCAGATTGATTTGCATGTAATATAACTTGAAATCTTGGGTTATGGGAGAACTAAAAGGTGAACAAATATTGTATCGTGAAAGGTTTACGATAGGTTGCGCAACCGAAATAGAGGCCCATCCGCGGGGGCGCCCGGATGGTACTGAACCATCATCTCTTGTTTAGTCCATATTGATGAGACGACCAAATACTCAGTAGTGTATCTGCTTGAGTGCTTAGCGCCACGGCTGGTTCAGCGCCAGCATCTTGGCCGGGTCCCGAGTATGCACGGGTACTTTCACGATACGAGTCTATTTATTTACTATTCAGTTCAAATATAAAATAAAATAAGATATTAATTTAGACTTGATATGCATTAGTCTCCATACTTAATATTGATCACATACGAGTCTATTTCTTCACCATTTAGTTCAAATATAAAATAAAATAAGATATTAACTTAAACTTGATATGCATTAGTCTCTGTACTTGATATTGATCACATACGAGTCTATTTCTTCACCACTTAGTTCAAAATATAAACTAAAATAAGATATTAAGTTAGACTTGATATGCATGTATATCCCTGCTTGATAATGTTACTTGATCATTACCGTTTCCCATACATGTGCATATACTTTTTACATCAATTCATATTTTACTTGTTAGTGCATATTGTACACTCCCAACGATACGAGTCAATTTCTTCACCATTCAATTCAAGATATAAAATAAAATATGATATTAAGTTAGACTTGATATGAATATATATTCCTGCTTGATATTGTTAATCATTACTGTTTCTCATACATGTGCATATGCTTTTTACATCAATTTATATTTTACTTGTTAGTGCATATTGCACACTCTCTACGATACAAGTCTATTTCTTCACAATTTAGTTCAAATATAAAATAAAATAAGATATTAACTTAAACTTGATATGCATTAGTCTCCATACTTGATATTGATCACATACGAGTCAATTTTTTCAACACTTATTTCAAAACATAAACTAAAATAAGATATTAAGTTAGACTTGATATGCATGTATATCCCTACTTGATATTGTTACTTAATCATTACCGTTTTTTATACATGTGCATATGCTTTTTACATCAATTCATATTTTACTTGTTAGTGCATATTGCACACTCCCTACGATACGAATCTATATTTTTACCATTCAGTTCAAAATATAAAATAAAATATGATATTAAGTTAGACTTGATATGCATGTATATTCCTGCTTGATATTGTTAATCATTACTGTTTCTCATACGTGTGCATATACTTTTTACATCAATTTATATTTTACTTGTTGGTGCATATTGCACACTCCCTACGATACGAGTCTATTTCTTCAACATTTAGTTCAAATATAAAATAAAATAAGATATTAACTTAAACTTGATATGTATTAGTCCCCGTACTTGATATTGATCACATACGAGTCTATTTCTTCACCACTTAGTTCAAAACATAAACTAAAATAAGATATTAAATTAGAATTGATATGCATTTATATTTCTACTTGATATTGTTACTTGATCATTACCGTTTTCCATACATGTGTATATGCTTTTTACATCAATTCATATTTTACTTGTTAGTGCATATTGCACACTCCCTATGATACGAGTCTATTTCTTCAACATTCAGTTCAAGATGTAAAATAAAATATGATATTAAGTTAGACTTGATATGCATATATATCCCTACTTAATATTGTTACTTAATTATTACTATTTTCCATACATGTGGATATGCTTTTTACATCAATTTATATTTTACACATGCGCATACTTTCATATCCACTCATATCTTATCTATTTGTTTATATTATACACTCCATACTTCTTATTGTTTTACTTGTCGGGTTTGACCATGAGCTCCCCCCACACACTCAGGTACTGAAAATGTGAGCAAGAATTCGCAATTGTATGATCCATACTTTCTGAAGCAGGCCGAGCACTAGTAGATTTCTAGGCCTCTGCTTTTATATTTTTGGTTCGGTATGTATCACTCTTTTGAGACTTTATTTCCAACTTTTGTATCAGTATTGTACTTGTTGCTTCTTATTTTAGACATGTATATCTTCTTTTCTATATGGCAGTAGACTAACTTCCAAGATCCTGATAGATAAGTAGTATTTAGTTCCATTCATTTATACTTTTACATACTTATAGGTCTCGTGCACGTCGACTTACACGTGTCCGTCGGTAACGCACTCCATTTTCGTATCTTTCCAAGAAATGGGGCGTTACAATAGTACGGAAAACTTCCCAACATCCATACACTTACCTAGTTGATAATTTTATGATGTCTCAAATCAGTAAATTTTAATTTAGCCAATTGTGTTTATTTTATAAAGTATAAATCAAACAAATTCTTTGAACCATATTGTTAATAAACTAATAAAACTGAATATTACACATGATATGATCTATATACAAACTATAAGAACTAGATTTGGACATGATATGCTAATACTTAAATAACATTGGGTTGGAGAAACTAAATGATAGAAATATACTTTGTTTTGTTTGTAAACTTGTTAAGTTGTATAACTAAATATTTCGCACATCATAGGTGCGTGATGATTTGTTGGATCATGCCTGATTATTCCAGTTTGCCTAGCAGCAGCTCCGATTCAGCACCAGTGACTATTTTCTGAGCCATTCAGAAGACAATCAAAACAGTTGTATCATATCAGTTAGTTTTACCAATTATATGATATCATAAGTAAAAATACACCTATTATAATTGTGATTATACTAGAAGACATTAGGATTAACATATATCATCTGATATCATTGTTACATATTAATTTAATATTTTCTTAGACATTTATAATCATGTTGGACAAAACTGTTATTGGCTCATCACAAATATTCTTTCTACGTATCTTGTTTTGGGCGCTATTTGACAATTTAGATATGCATGTCTAGAGCCTGAGATAGACCTTGCTGATCCTAATACGGAAGACTTGGAGTATTTTCTAAAGTGGCCGAAAATCAATAGTTCTCTATGTACTAGTCTATATTACATGTCTTTTCATATTTTCGAACTTATCATTTCTTGGTGGAAGCTATCTTTAAGTTATCCTGTAACTTTCTCTTATTTTCTGTTATGTAATAAATATGATATAATAAATGTTAGTTTATTTATCTATGCATATTTCTCTATGACTGTGATACTGTAATTAAGTTTTAGTATATTCAAACTGAATATGTTTCTGGTACTTATTGTACGTAGTATACCGTATATCTGGAGCGGGGCATAACAGGTATTTTAGTAGTATCAAAGCCAGGTTCAGTAATAAGTTGACCTAACGAGGTTAACTTAGAAATTGATTCTAAGCTTGAGATCATAGCCATATGAATAAATGTAGATATTGACTTCATCACCATATCTTTTAACTCTATCTTCCTTTGATTCTATTTTTCCTTATCTTCTTCAATACAATGACACAATATAAGGAATCTGGATCAAACTCGAACACTAGCTCAATTGACGCTGAAGAGATGTTGAGAGTACTTCAAGGAATGATGGAGGCACAAAAACAACACACTGAAATGATGTGTAGTGGAATGATGATAGCATTGGAAAAAATCAACGTGCCTTGATCACAGCGAGCTAGAAGCATTTCTGATTTTCGTCATCTTCATCATGCACCTTTCTCTTCTAATTTTCTCCATTTTCATCCTGCGACTTTCTCTATAATGGTTGGACCACTTGAAGCTGAACAGTAGTTGGGCGAGATGGAGAATCTTCATAGAGCTGCACATATTCCTAAGAAGGACAAGGTCGACGTTATGAAGATCAAACTGACCGATGTAGCTAGAACCTAGCAACAAGCTGAAGGCAACCAATCATGAGAGAAGATTTCACTAAGAGTTTCTACATGAGGTTCTTTCTAAAGGCAGCTCAAAGGGAAATGGAATAGCAGTTCATCAACTTAAAATAAGAAGGGAAGACTGTAGATGAGTATACAGTTGAATTTGTTCGTTTGAGTCGATTTTCTTTAAACATGGTTGTTGATGAAGAAGATCGAGCTCATCGATTGTAGCAACGTTTAAAGTTGGATATCCAGAAGTATTTAGTGTATTCAAAACTTGAGATCTATGCTGATGTGATTAATGCTGCAAGGTTTAAGCAAGTTATCAACAAGGAGAAGCGAGTTCAGATAGTATTGAAGAGGCCTTTCAATCAAGTACCTAGAGGATCTATGTCCAAGACAAGCCCTACTGAGCAACGTCCTTTAAAAGCCCGATCATCTGAAGGACTGCAGAGCTGCTAATGGATTGTGTTTGGCTTGTGGATCGGCTAAACATATTTTGATGAATTGTCCGAGAAAGAGGATTATTGTTGAAGTGTCTCGACCTGCTATTCCCCCACAATAAAGGAATTCAAGACTCAATCAGACCACCTCTCGCTCCTCAAAAGAAGATATTTCAGCAAGCTTTGAAGAACAAGGAAGAGGACTACGGTCAAGGCCAAACTTTCAATCTCGCTGCAGAATAGGTTGGAAACTCCAGTAATGCGACAGGTACAATTTTGGTACATGGTACACAAGTTTTTACACTATTTGATTTAGGAGCTTTGCACCTTTTCATTCCGTCTGCATTTGTATCCCTTTATGATATTTTGTGTAATACTTTGACATCTAGTTGGAATATTAATACAGATAAAGGAACTATAATATCTAATAGAGTGTGTAGACTATGTGCTGTTGTAGTGTGTAGAAGGGAGTTCTATGCCACGCTGGATTCGATGTCATACTTGGAATGGAATGACATGGTACCAGGGGCGGACCCACTTGGATGTTGCTCCCCTCAAAATTTCCAATACTACCTAATTTTAAACAAAATTTCCACTTTGCCCCTCTTTTGAATTTTTATAACTTTGTCCCCATCAATTTGAGTCTTTTTACATTATAATTTCATAATTAATTTATTCTTATGTAACTTTGTCCCCTCTATCCCTCTGGTTCAAATAGCTGGTCCTCCCCTGCATAGTACTTTTCATGCGTAATTAATTGTTGAAATAAGAGTCATATTTTGGGTTCCCAATCACTCAAAATTTGAATTTCTTGAAGGTAGTAAGATACTGGAGTCAACATATTTTAGAACTTGATCAATAAGTGAAATCTTCGTTATGGTGGACGAAAGAGATAAGTCATTCCAGTGGTGTTAGAATATCTTGAATGTATTCGCATGTAAGTTTACTAGAATACCTCCTGCGAGAGCGGTACAATTTACTATTGATCTTATTCCCAGTACGATGCCCATATCTAAAGCACCATACTGAATGAGACTAGCAAATTGGCTGAAATGAAGCGTCAATTGAAGGAGCCATATTCATCAAACCCAGTACTTTGCCGTGGGCAGCACTTATATTGCTCATGGGAAAGAAAGATGGGAGCAAGAGATTTTGCATCGACTACCGAGGATTGAATCAAGTCACGATCAAAAACAGATATCCTTTGCCCAGAATTGATGATTTATTCGATCAACTCGGGAGATTTAAAGTTTTATCTAAGTTGGATATCAAGTCAAGTTATCATAAAGTAAGAGTCAAGAAGGAAGATATACATAAGACTACTTTCCGAACTCGATATGGCCATTATGAATTTCTAGTAATGCCAAATGTAGTGACAAATGCACCAGCTGTAATTATGAAATTGAAAAACAAAGTATTTGCTCCATATCTTGGCAAGTCGTGGCCATGTTCATCGACAATATTTTGGTATACTCCAAGGACAAGCGAGAGCATACCGAATATTTAAGGATTGTGTTGAAGACCCTTTGATAGAGAAACTCTATAGGAAACTTAGTAAGTGCGAGTTTGGGTAAAGAGTATCTTTTCTCGGACATTTTGTCTCTGGAGACGGAATCTCAATTGACTTTCGGAAGATCAAAGCAGTAAATGACTAGACTACTGTGAAGAACATGTTCGAAGTTAGGAGTTTTTTTGGATTTAGCTAGTCACTATCGATAGTTTGTCCAAGATTTCTCGAAGATCACAGGACCCTTGACCAAGTTGATGAAGAAGGACGAGAAGTTCTATGATCAAGTGAATGCAATGCAGTTTTTGAAGAGTTGAAAAATTGGCTTATTTATGCACCAATTTTGGCGATTCTAGATGGAACAGGTAGAAAGGTTGTATTTAGTGACACATCCGGAAGAGGACTGGGATGTGTGCTAATGCAACATAGCGAGGTGATTGCTTATGTGTCTTGTCCATTGAAGCTTCACGAAAAGAACTTCCAACACATGACTTGGAGCTAGCAGCGAGGACTTTTACATTAAAGATTTGGAGACACTACCTACTTGGAGATCGTGTGGAGCAATGTTGAAAATAACACGTTATGAAACCCGTTATACTGCGCTACGTAATAATTAGAAATAACTCAATGCACCGTAACAGTACGTTTTTTATGTTATTTTATATTATATTACATAATGTTACGTTAAATTACGTTATGTTACGTTATTTACAATTATCTTTTTAGTAATTTCTATATTGCTGCTGATTATTATGTTGATTATTAGCGAATTGTTGTAGTTTTATTACTTGATTAGTTGTTGGCTTGTTTGATTGCCTATGGAATTACTAACTTGTTAATTTGTGATTGTTTCCTTGTTCACTTGTAATTCTTCTCCAATTGCTAAAATATCTTATTTGTTGATTATATTGAATTTTTAACTGAACTGAAATCAACAACTACAAATAAGATAAATTGAACATTACAAAATATAAATTACTATAATGATAATAACTAAAATTACAGTTGCAGACTTAATATAATTTATGAAGGTAATATGAAAATTATTGTAAAATTTAATATAAAATTAGAATGGATTATGATTATAAAATAGTTTTATATTCTTTTTTTTTTTAGATAATTTAAATTTATATTTCAATTTATAAAAATTATTTTATATAGTTTATATTTATTTTTATTAAATAAATAGGAAATTGTATAATTTACGTTATGCGTTACGCTATATATGACATAACTTAACAGAGATAAAACGTTACGTTACCGTTATCACTATTTTAAACATTGGTGTAGAGATCTACATTGGTCCTAATAGCCTTAAGTACGTCTTCACTCAGAAGAAGCTTAATATGCTGCAAAGAAGATAGTTGGAACTGATGGCGGACTGTAACATCAACCTACAATACCATCCTAGTAACGTTAACGTAGTTCCCGAAGTTTTGAGCAGAAACCCAATGGCAATTTTCCTTACCCAAGATAAGGAGTAGCTCAATGAGAGAAGGCTAGACTTGGAAGTCATCTTGCCAAGACAAAAGTGCAATTGATGATTTTGCAACTATAATCATCACTAATTGGGAAAATCAAAGCACAGAATTTGAAGTGCAGATAAATCTAGATGGAGGTCAGACTTGAACATTCACGCTAATAGATCACTTCGATTTAAGAACACTTTGTGTGCCAAAAGGTGATGTTCGAAAAGTTTTTTCAGAAGCTCACAGTTCAACATATTCAATACATCCGGACGGCACAAAAATGTATCCAGACTTGAAGCAACACTTTTGGTGGCACGGAATGAAGTAAGAAATTGCTCGACTCTTTTCCAAGTATTTGGTGTGCCAATAAGTGAAGACGGAATATCAGAGATCGCCGTGACTTTTGCAATCTTCGCCAATACCCAAAAGGAAATGGGAGAAAATTACTATGAATTTTGTTGTGACCTTGCCATGAAGTCCTAAGGGTAATAATGTCATATGAGTTTATTCTAGATCGCCTCACGAAATCTGCTCATTTTATCCCATTTCCTGTCAGACAATCTACAAAAGCATTATCAGAAAAATACATGCACGAGATTGTACTTTCTGTCGTTCCCATCAGTATTTATCTGATAGAGATACTAGATTTAAATCTCACTTTTGAAAAAGCTTGCAAGAAAGTTTGGAATGTAAACTTAAACTCAGCAGTGCTTATCATCCTCAGACTGATGAACAAACAGTGAGGACTATTCAAACCCTAGAGGCTATGCTTAAAGCAAGTATGTTAGATTTTGGCATGTCTTGGAAAGATCACCTTTATCTTGCTAAATTTCCTTACACTTATCAAGCGCGTCGTTCGAAGCATTATACAGGAAGAAATGTCGATCACCGATCTATTAGGACGATATTGGAGAGAGGAAACATTTGTGACAAGAGATTACTACTCAAACAGTGAATAAGATCAATCTAATTCGTAAGCACTTAAAGATTGTTCAAGACAGGCAGAAGAAATTGATAGATACTCATAGAAGATTTTTAAAATTTCATGTTGGAGATTCAGTATTCTTGGAGATATCATTGTCTAGAGGCATTATTCGATTTGGTTCTCGAGGGAAACTTAGCCCAAAATTTATTGGTCCCTTTGACGTCGTGGAGAGAGTTGGAAAGGTCTCATATCGTTTAGCACTTCCCCCATCCTTAGAAGGTAATCACGATGTGTTTCACATATCCCAACTCAAATGCTACATCTGGGACGAGTCATGTACTAGATAATTCAGAGTTGGAGCTCAGGCATGATCTCCCATCAAGAACAACCAATAGCTATCATCGACTGACAAGAAAAAGTTTTGAAGAAAAAAAATCATCCCTCTCGTTCTAGTTTTGTGGAATCATCGATCACTTATAGAAGCAACATAGAAATGGAAAAACAACTGTGAGCAGTATCCACACCTTTTTGACTAAGACTTCCGGTATTATTCTATCCTTATTTAATTTCGATAATGAAATTTTTTTTCTCAAGGGGGTAGAATATAATAATCCAAAATTTTCTATTTAGGATATGGAGATAAATAAGAAGAGATTGTTCTAGATAGAAAATAGTTTTCATTCATAAGACTCGATGCATACATGGACTTTACCCCTATATATAGGTTCTAAAAAGATAAATGATGACTAAAAACCTAGGAGTCCACACAAGTTACTAGAAGTCTTGCACATAATTTTTGATAACACAATAACATAAAAGTCGTCACAATTTTCTAGGAGAAAGCATCCGACTCCAAGATAAAAATACAATTCACCGGGATAAGTCCATCTAGAGTAGCCAACCCCTCTAGTCCTACCATAAAACAACCACCTCCAGAACCAAAAACGTGATGTCCCTCTTATACAATGAAAATTTAGTAGGAATTAGATTCCAAGACATTAGATTCCTATAAACGTTTAAGTTACCATGTTTAAGTTACAATATTCAACATGTTTTAATTTTCTTATCGATATAATGTTATAGTGTTCGGTATGTTAAAAAGGATCCATAGAAATTCTAAATCATATTTCTCCAAAACCACTCACTGTACGAGGATCGATGCAGCAATGGATGCGCTAGCAACGATTACAGTTGGGACGACAATGACATACAACTAGTGGTGATGAATGATCGAGGGTAGTGGCAAAGAAGGTAGTTGTAGTTGCTAATGGTGCCCACGGTCCCTGATTGTGATGTTCTGCATGGAAGGTAGTTTGTATGGAAGGTAGCAATAGGTGACATCAACTACGGTGGTCAATGATTGGTGCTGGTGGTGGCAAAAGCACTTAATGACTCTAGCAATGATTCACATTGACCAACAATAGTGGTTATATGGACTGCTGTGAGGGAGGTCCTCCCTTTCCCTCTTATAATACATGGAATATTCCATTTTATTAAATAGATTTTAATTAAAGATAGCATCACAAGGTATAATGACTAAAAGTATATAATCACAAAGCTACAATTGAAAATAAAAAAAACTAATTTCCTAAAAAATGAGAAACACTTTTGCTCCTAAAGTAATAGAGAAAAAGCTTGCTTATCAAAGTTTGTCAAATAAAACATAAGGTGGAATATTGATCAACTCTAAGATTCTTCTAGTCCATTTTCATACATCAATATTAGAATTTTCAGAATCCATTGTTGTGTGGTCATTGCCATTGGTCATTAAGGCTGTGTTTGGATTGAGGGAAAATGAAGGAAAAGAAAAGAAAAGGAAAGGGAAAGAGAAAAGGAAAGAAAATGATATGGAAATTTGTTTTCTTTTTTATGTTTGGTTAGAAAGAAAATAAAGAAGAAAATCTCAAGGATATTTTAGAAGAAACTAGTTTCTTATATTTAGTTGCTCAATAGAAAATTAAAAGGAAAATATAATTCTAATTAAATTATAGAGAATTTTAATATTAATTTACATATTATTGATATAATTTTTAATTTTTAAATAATTAAGCATATAATAACCAAATGGTTCAAACTTCATAAAAATTAAAAATATTTTGAGACTAAAATTATAAGAAAATTTATGCAAAAATTTCTCTCCCTTTTTCCTTTTTCTCTCAACTTTCCTTTTCTTTCATTTTCTCTTGGATTTGAGGAAGAAAATGAAAATGAAAAAAAACTTAATACATTTTCTCTCACTTTCTTTCCTTTTTATTTTCTCTCTAATTTTTCCTCTAACCAAACATTGGAAAGCAACTTTCTCTTTTTTTTTTCTTTTCTTTTCCTTCATTTTCCCTCAATCCAAACACAGCCTAAAGCCCTAAACCTTTACTTCCAACAGATTAAGAAAAATGAAGGTGTTGGTAGAGTAAACTAAATCAGAATGGGAGACGATTATTTCTATTAGAGCTCCAAGGAGAAGTGACAGACAGATAAACTAGGTTATTCAATTATTTCCATGTCTTTGACAACAGATTGCATACATTCACAATGGAAGACTACTCATTTGTTAGAAACTTAAAATACTAATGTTCAAATTTGTAAAATTTGAAAAATAATAATATGATGATGCCTTGCAGCTAGATGTTCAGTACATCAAAAAAGGTGATGACAAAGTTAGAAGGTAGAAAGGAAAAAAAAAAAAAAAAAAAAAAAAAAGAAACTTCAGATAAAGCTTATGTTTCGTTGTTAATAGATCCAGAGAGAAGGGAGTAAAGGTTTAGAGCTCAACCAAGTTGTGACCTAATTTATCGAGTGGAATCAGACATGAGATGTAACCCTTTGTATAACATGGTCTATCATCAGACAGGTCCAGTCTCAATATCACAAAAAGTCATGGCATAGTTAAGCCACCATCAATATCAATAAGAAACTCTTTTACGTAAAAACCACGTAAAAAAGATATTCCGATCACGTCGTTTATCAGTTTTTTATCAAATACTAGAAGTTTGACACTCATGTAAACATAATGAGTTTTCCATATAAGGCAAGTCCTCCCCACCTCCATGCACAAGGGATAAAGTTTGTTATAGCTATGTAACACGTAAAGTTCCTCATTGTACACTACTGCCTTTAATGTGTGTGTGACCATCCTATCATGATTCACATACCTAATTAACAAACTACTTTCAAATTTGGTTGCATAAAAAAAAGTTGTGAGTCATGAAACCTGCACTAGATTTCAAGGCAAAATATTGTCACAATCCAAGCTGATAGTACTAGTTTCATGATGTCGAAAGAAGCATTATGATTATGACTGCTGCATTCACAAGCCAAGAAGCCAACATTTAGCGGAACAAAATTTTTTTGAACAAAAACAAGAAAAAAGTAAGAACAAAAAAATAAAAGATTTTTTTCTACAATATTTCCATAAATAATGTCAATACATATAAACAAATTCTTGATTAACAGTAAACATTGAGAAAGCAATTGACTTGAGGCATAAAGATCCTCTTTTCCAGAAGTTAAGACAGTAAAATAAAAAACACACCTCAATACAGTGGAGCTGCAGTGTTATTGAGCCTCTTACCATCTACTCGCTTTGAAGCCATACAAGATGCAAACCAACTAGTCCGCAAGTCTCCTAATATTGTTAACTGTGCAGAAGTTTGATATATAGTTAGTCAATCTAAATACCTGCAGAGAGAAAAATTATTGCAAAAAATCTATGAATAATATATATAGGACTACTTGGGCTTTTAGTATTTTACAAACTTTGGAAGGTGTTCTCACCGGGACAAATGAGGTGTTCTTTTAGTATTTTTCTAGATTAATTAAAGCCCTTTCAAATATTTGCATCGCAACTCTCTACAGTCTAGCATTTTGCATGTTAGTACCATATACAATTTTCACCAGTTTTGGCATGCATATTATGAATTTCACGTCCAAGGGTAAGGTACCAAAGATATATTTTCTTTTCACAGTGTAAAGTGCCACACACTCAAAACGTTCACGAACTTGTAGTTAGGTCTAACAGCCTCCCCTTATGCAATAATCACGAGTTGTTATGTAAATATTCTTCATCTATGCGGCCCTTCAATTTATTCGACTCTCGTGTATCGAAGAAAAAGGGATTCGAACTCACACTCTTTTATTAAAGAGAGAGTAGTTAATACTCAACTTGATGTGTCTAGTATATCTCGTAACCTCTTTATAGTTATCATCCCTTGATATTTACCCATGTTATTTTTTGGAGAACATGGCAGTACCATGAAAGGAGAGAGGCACTTTATTCTCATCCAAGTACATCGAACAATCAAGAACGACTGTTGTTTTCTCATATAGTTTTTCCATGTGGTTTTACTCAGTAAGTATATCTTTATGAATTGAGGTCCAACAATCCTCATATATTATGATCTCCGATTGTTGTACAAGTAAGGCTTTTTGGTGTGCCCCGTAAATTTTATTTAAAATATTCCTTAGAAATTGAGGATGAGAATATTCAAGATTATGTCCTCCTATGAAAAGTGATTATACCATATGAGTTAGTTGCTCTTTTGGCACTCACCTTAGTTGTTTATGAGTCATATGGATATAGATATCCATATGACTCATAAAAGAGGGCTTCATGTCTTTTTTATGAAAAAAAAAAGGCACCGGATAATTTATCACTAATGAAAAATATATTTTTATCATTATACTATTTCATGTAACTAGACCTAAATTTTTTGCATATGTGATTACCCCAAAACCCTCAGTATGTAGTCCACACTTTCTTATTTTAATTTTAAACTATCATTCTATATAAGATGTTTACTTATATATCAATATTTCATTTTCCTTTCGACACTTTACATATGGTAATTTATGCAGGGCAAAAAAGCAATATTTTATAAAATTTATGATATCAATATAATAAGGGTTGTATATGTCAGGATGATATGCCTAGATTTTGGCAATGAGTTTGCCAAACTTTAGTCATAATTTGCCTACTCATATCTAAACATTGAGATCTTTTCTTATTTTTTAATAAGAGTTATCTGATATATATATATGACCTTCAAATTTTAATATCTGGAAAAATACCTCCAAAACATGATAATAGCTATTCGATCTCCCACCTCTTGGAAAGTCAGCCAATGTACCACTCTATTGTAAGCCAACAGTTAATAGTAGAAAATATTTATTAAATACTCTAAGCAAACTATTTAAGCCCCAAAATACCCCCAATTCAATCATCTTCCACCTCCATCTCCTCTCTATCTTAATCAACTCCCTTCTATCAACCCTTCTTCCCTACTCCCCTCAAATCCTCTACACAATCTTTGCCTCCTCGCACAATCTTTGGTGGCAAGGAGATTACGTAAGATGAGAGATTTGGTAGAACTAGGGCATTAAGTCTCGAAAATGGAGAGGACATGAGGTTAGTTGTTGGATTGTTGTGATTTGCAATGTATTGGTTCATGGGTATTTGGTCTGGTATCAGGTAATTATTGTTGTTTTGAGGTTTACATATATGCATATATATGTTATTATAATTGAATTTGAAAAAGATTGATTATTGAAAAATATAAATAAAAAAAAATGAATGATTCCTATTAAAACCAAGAAATATAGGTTTACCTGCATCCATACTAGATAGATGGAGTTTTCCGAAAAAACTTACTAGTGGAGGAAGACCTCCTAAGGATAAGTAACATGGAGTTGAAGAGAGAGCCAAAAAAGGATTTTTTTTTTTTTTTTTTTTTTTTTTTTTGTGTGTATAGTCCTGCATAATCTTGAATGTTATTAATTTTAGTATGATACAATGCCGCAAAAGTTCCTAGATTCATAAAAATATAGAATAGCGTATAAGTTATCATATTTGCATATCCATCAGTTGAGCCTCCAACAATTATTTCAATAATTACATATCATATATATGTGAAAATGGGAGGACTTTTGAGGATAAGATCTCATTAAAAAGTAAGGCTTGAGAGGTGCTAAGGTGACTTATTACTCCTTTAGTGAGAAGCTGCTTTTGTTAAGGCAAAAGAGTCGGGCTAACTTGGGATGAGATAATGGAGTTGTTTAGGTGAAAGTTGAGGTTATGAGATGATGGAGTTGGAAAGCTACTTCTATAAAGTAGAGAATTTGTCAAGCTGAAAGAATTGTTTGATTAGATGATGAAGTTAGAATGCTACTTGTTTTTCAGTGGTAGGGCTAAGTTCTCAATCGAGCTTATTCAATCTTTCTCATTCAAGCTCCCTTTTTTTATATGAAATTTGAAATCCTGAGTACTTATTCACTTAGTTCTCTTGCTTATGGTGATAGTGCTGAAGGAGATAGAGGAGGTCGGGTAGTTTCAAAGCTATGCCTGCTGATTGATTCAAGTGGACTACTATGGCGATGACAAAAAGAGAGATTTAAGGTGTGAGAGATAGAATTGGTCCAATTGGATGACGTAGTAATGGGCTACGGTTTTGAAGGGACGAAAATCAATATGGGTGAGGTGGGCCCTGTAGCACTCAAGAAAAATGCCCTCTCCATCACACACTAAAATCGCAATCGTCAACTAAGTTTTATCTACAGATGTATTGGAGGCACAGATGTTGAAGGTAGGGTCGGTAAGGTCAAATGAGTGGAGGTGGCAATGGAGAAGGGAGGAGAAAACGGGCGGACAGTGGTGACAGGCAGTAGCAGAGGGGGAAGAAGGAAGCTTGTGACCAAGGACAATGAAAGAGAAGAGGAGAGAAAGGGAAGGGGTTTGGCAAGGAAGAGGAAAAATGGGATATTTTCTGGCTTTCCATGATTTAAGAGTCGATTAGTTAATGTAATGTTTCAAGAGATAATTTTAAAAAGGGTTAATCATAGTCAGACCCCCTGTAGTATGGGGTCTTGATGTGTTATATTTACTGCAAGCGCACAGTATCGTTGTAGCGCTGTACAGGTCGTCTCACAGGGATCTAACGTGTTTCTGCGTTCTTACTTTCTCTATAGTTCAACGGACTAACCAAAGGTTTTAGGTTGGAGTCGGATTAATCTAAGTAGCCTAGGATATAAAATCCACTAATTTCCAACCATGTTCTTACTTCTATTATTTTCTTCTATCATAAAAATTCGATCTTTTCAGTTTAATTTTTATTTAAAGTACCCTAAGCATGAATTATCAAGTGTTGTGCAAGTATAACTCATCAAAGATGTTACTTCTTATAAAAACAAACTAAATCCTTTAAATAATTCAAATAAAAAGATAAAACCAGCAACTCCAAACCCTAACTAAGTATAGGCTATCAAGAATCTAGTTCAAGCATAACCTATCAAAGTCCTAATCTTCGAGTTCTTGTATTTTGATCTTTTTATTGAAAAATCGTGTCTTTATTAATTTTTATTTAAGAAGAAAATCCTAGAGAGCAGCTACATGGCGGATCTTAACTTCATCTACATTCTAGAGCTAACCTAATTAGCTACTCATATTTTTACTAAGCAAGATCAAATATTTAATCATGAATATGATAAGCTGTAATCTACAAAGCAGTAAAACCTAACTAGAAAGCGATTAAATTTATCTAAGAAGCAATTAAAAATTTCAAGAACGATGGTTTACCTCTGGTGTTGTGGCCGTCAACCTTCAGCAAAACCCTATTTTTTATTCAATTCAAAAACGAGTACAAAAAGTTCTGGATCCCGTCAAAATATAAGGATCGGCCAATAAATAGGTCTCGGAAATCAAACCCTATTCCTAGTAGAATCACAAAACTAAAAAATTACAAATAAGCCCACATAAAAAATATCCGTTTAAACGGCGACTGCCCCTAATTGGCGGCTAAAGACGCCATTTGGCGGCTCAAATTATGAATTTGGCTCTGGTTTTTCTTCCAAGTAAGTCTCATGTCCTGTTGACTTGATTTAACTGACTTTGACTCCCTTCAGTAATTTAATCTTGTAATCTTGCCCATTTTAGCAACTTTTCGGACTCTGATTCCGACTCCAACTCTAATTCCATGCCATCTCCTTGTTTGAATAAAATTCCTGAAAAACACACTAATAATACCCGAGTAGCATTATTTATATACAAAATTAGGTAATATGAAGGTTATAAATATGCAATATATGACACTTATCATACCCCCACACCTATCTTTTGCTAGTTCTCGAGCAAAACCTAAACCTAAAAAGAAAAATAAAAATCCTAGCTCACTTTCTCAGAAATCGCGATTGCACTTAGCATATGCAACAAGCCTTTAAACCCCTAGGTTGCCCTAGTGGACGAGTTGTGTCTCGTGAGGGTTTGCAGTGAATATACCCACAAAATTCATGAAGAAAATAGATTAAGGAATAAAGAAAAGAAAAATAAGGATAACCGAAAATCAAGAAAGATAAAAATTTTGTACAAAAGAAAGAAAAAAAAAATTATCATGTTTTCATCAATTAATCTCACTAATATACAAACTTAAGAACACATCTAGATTATCAATTTTCAAATTGAGCATCATATCAGATACACTTATCATTTTAATCAAAAATTTAAATCCTATCTTTTAATACCCACTAACAGATAATTCATTGGCTCATATACAACTACGTGCACGTGTGATAGTTTATTTCGGTTTTGGACTCCAATTCTAACTCATGATTCATCTCCTCTCCCATAACAATTTTTTTTTTCTTCTCTTTTTTTTTTCTTTTTTTTTCTTTTTTTTTTTAAGAATATTCACCTTTCATGCGAATAATCACACTTACTTAGGTGCAACGTACCCAATTACTCGGTTCATACTCTTTTTTTTTTATACCCGATTACTTGGATCGTACTCTTTCTTTTTTTTTTTTCAAAAAATATTTCACTTTTCATGCGAATATTCACGCTTGCTTAGGCGCGAAATACCCGATTACTTGGATCATACTCTGTTTTTTTTCTTTTTCTTTTTTTTTATTTGTTTAGAGAGAGAAAACTTACTCAATCGTTATCATCTTTGTCCTTAACCTAATAAACTATTGTGAAGTGAAAAATAGATGTATACTTGTCTCAAAACTACTATTAGCGGTATTTATTTTTCGGATTTTGATCTTTTTTCATAAAAGTCAAAGTGTATCATCCAATATGCTCTCCTATCCAATTTCAAATCTAAATTTGTTCCTATATCTGTAATTAGATTGATCGATTGATGAAAATAACAAAAAAAATTTTTAGTTTTTTTAATTTTTTTATTATTATTTTTAGTTAGTTACCCTAAAAACTACCCAAAGTGTAAAATAAAGAAACCCAAAAATCTAAAAAAAAAAATCCTAAAAATAGAAATAAAATCCTAAAAATAGAAATAAAATCTCCTAATCTACTCCCCCACACCTAAACTTGTGTATGCCCTCATACACAAATCAGGTGTGATAAAATAAATATGAAAACTATTATACAAATACTATACAAATAATGAGTCGTAAAAATTACGATCTCAATATCCTCACCCTATTAACGCATGAAAAGTGGTTACGACCTCTCGATCGCTTCCCATTTTCATAGTCTGTGCGTTTTAAACGTGAAGTGGGTGCATTATTATATCTCATCAATCTCTTACAAGTCACGAAATTACCTGTCTACTTCTTATGCCGTCCTCGCTTTTTCTTTGTCCACATGTAAGTATTAACAATTTGGTTAAAGAATTCTTTATTATAAACCTGTCAATCATCGTTAGTAACAAGCATACATGTAGAAATATCATGAGATGAGAAGAGTGTAATATGATCAAGTGAATGTGGTTGTGACTCTTCTAACTCACGAAGTAATGCGAGCTCCTCTGCAAATAAATCCTCAAAAGTTTGCTCATAATTCAATGGCACACATGCATACGTATCATCATATATAGAAACTGTATGTGCCAATTCATCTAATAATATGAGCTCATCTTTAAATAATTGCTCAAATGAGGGATCATCAGTGCAAGAGGTCGAATGAGAGTGCAAACTATGAATCATATTGACCTCAATGAGGGAGCTCGTTGTGTGCTCATCCATATTAAATATGTTCAATGCCACAGTCATATTCCCAAACGATAACTTCATGAGGCCACTCCTACAATCAATTAATGCATTTGATGTTGTAAGGAATGGTCTACCCAAGATAACGGGAATTTGATTCCGTGGATTGGAAATCGGCTCAGTTTCTAAGACAATAAGTCTACAGGAAAGATAAACTGGCCGACCTTAATGAGCACATCTTCAACCATACCAAGTAGTCTCTTGATCGAACGATCAGCTAGCTGTAATGTGATCTTGGTAGGTTGAAGTTTTCCTAACCCCAGTTGCTGATAAACAGTGTAAGGAAGCAAGTTGACACTTGCCCCTAAATCAAGCAACGCCCTATCAAATGTAGTGTTCCCAATAGTGCATGATATTGTAGGGGAATCTGGATTTTTATACTTGATAGGCAAGGAGTTAGAGAGGATATGTGATATATTTGCAGCAAGAAAAACTTTCTCAGGAACGTTTCTTGCTCGTTTCTTAGTACACAAATCCTTGAAGAACTTAGCATAAGCAGGAACCTGTTGTATAATATCAAGGAGTGGAATATTAACCTTCACCTGCTGAAATGTTTCAAGAATCTTTTCTACTTGCGGTGAAGGCTTCCTAAGCCGATTTGGATATGGTGCTTTTGGCTCAGGAACAGGTTCTTCCAAATGAGTACGTGACGGTGATGGAGGTGATGGAGATGATTGTGGAGAAAGGGGTGGAAGAGATAATGTAGCCTGCGAGATAGTAGGAGTGGGATCAGGGGGCATGGCTACATTATTGTCCACTTGCTTGCCATATCTAAGCGTGTGAATGGCATTGCATTGGTGGACATGCGATTGATTGGAGTTTGAGGAACTGGCTTTGGGGTTCGTTATGGGTTGACTTGGAAAGGTACCCTGGCCACGTTCACTCATTTGACTTGGTAATTGTCCAACCTGCTGCTCTACATTCTTAATAGATTGAGAGTTCACGAGCAGGTGCTGATCTGTTCTTTGAATAAAATCAGTTGACACTTTCATAAGATTCTGCATGTATGTGTCAAGGTTGGACTGAGACTTGAGAAGATTTTCAACATTCTTCTCAAGTGATTGAAGTCGCTTTTATTGATCATTGTTAGACCCCTGTTGTGGATATGAGTGGTTTTGTGCAGGTGGTCTATTCTGGTTGTTCCCATAATTTGAAGCGTTTGGGTATTGGTAGACACCCACATTTGGTCTTGGGAACTGACCATTGGCTGGAGGTTGCATATTAGGATTAGGGGCCCCCTGATATTGCCCTTGACCCCATGATAGATTTGGATGGTTCCTCCAGCCAGGATTGTATGTAGGAGCGTAAGAATTATTCATAGGTTGTTGATATAAGGCGTTAGCCTGCTCAAGTGTGCGACCCATTGAATTCATTAATAATGGACACTCCTCCATAATATGATTGGGAGTTCCACAATTAAAACATGTGGGACTTTGGATTTGATTCACTTGACCCACTGATGGAGTACTAGGAGTCTTCAGTGCCTCAATTCTCCTTATAAGTGCTGCAATCTTAGTTTCGGCAGCTATAGAGCTGTCGACGCTATGGATTCCACCCTTATGAACAGAAGTTGATATACTGGGCTTCTCAGTGGGACTCTTCCACTGCATAGTCTTCCATGATAAGTCCTCTAGAAAGTCTCATGCTTCATCCTCGTTTTTCCTCATAAACTCCCCTTGACACATGGATTCCAGAAGAGTTTTGGATGTGTAATCAAGTCCTTCATACATGATTTGACACAACCGCCACTTTTCTATTGCATGGTGGGGGCACTAAGCTAATAAATCTTTGAACCGTTCTAAATATTTCCAGAAGGGTTCTCCCGGCACTTGACTGAATTGATTAATTTGATTTTGAATTTTTACCGTCTTGTGCGTAGGATAATACTTCTTGAGAAACACTGTAACGAATTCATCCCAAGTAGTGATTGAATCAGTAGGCATACTATACAACCACTTCTTGGCATTATCCTTAAGTGCAAAAGGGATGAAGCGGAGCTTAATTACATCCTCCGATAAATTTTGCAGTTTAATCATTACGCATACTTCTTGAAATTCACTGATAAAGAGATATGCATCTTTTGAATCAGAACCAGTGAATTTAGGAATTATACTAATGTACTGCGGTTTCAGTTCATAATGATTACTCGCTACGTGTGGAAGTTTGATGCATGATGGTAATGATGTGCGCAACGGGTAATATTGATCCTGAAGGATCGGGATCGGTTGGTCCATCTTGTCTCCAATGAACAAATCTGATCTCGCAAGTCGACCAAATTGATCACGGATCCAATGTGACATGAACCAGCGACCGAGAGTGCATGCGTGAGCTTCCTAAACTAATGCAAGAAGTGGGTGTGGTGGAGAGATAAAACGGTGGAATAGATATGATCAAATAAAAATGTGATTCCTACTGTTCCTAATTTTTTTTATTTTTTTTATTTATTTACAGAACTAGGAAACAAAAATACAGAATCAGAGAAACTTTGGGCTCAGAGTGTACCTGGATGGCCTCTAAATAGCGGTAATAGCCGCTAAATAGCGGCTTTAATAGTGAAATAGATTTTGTGCTTTTTTCAACTTGGTCCAAAGGCTCTTCCAATCCTTAAAGTTTTCCTGTATCTGTAATTTCTATTTCCTGCACACTCAACACACACTGTTAACACATAAAACTTTAGAAAAAGCAAGAAAAACACCTTCGATCCCCGGCAACGGCGCCAAAAACTTGATGTGTTATATTTACTGCAAGCGCACAGTATCGTTGTAGCGCTGTACAGGTCATCTCATAAGGATCTAAGGTATTTATGCGTTCTTACTTTCTCTATAGTTCAACGGACTAACCAAAAGTTTTAGGTTGGAGTCGGATTAATCTAAGTAGCTAGGATATAGAATCCACTAATTTCCAACCATGTTCTTACTTCTATTATTTTCTTCTATCATAAAAATTCGATCTTTTCAGTTTAATTTTTATTTAAAGTACCCTAAACATGAATTATCAAGTGTTGTGCAAGTATAACTCATCAAAGATGTTACTTCTTATAAAAACAAACTAAATCCTTTAGATAATTCAAATAAAAAGATAAAACCAGCAACTCCAAACCCTAACCAAGCATAGGCTATCAAGAATCTAGTTCAAGCATAACCTATCAAAGTCCTAATCTTCGAGTTCTTGTATTTTGATCTTTTTATTGAAAAATCGTGTCTTTATTAATTTTTATTTAAGAAGAAAATCCTAGAGAGCAGCTACATGGCGGATCTTAGTTTCATCTACATCTTAGAGCTAACCTAATTAGCTACTCATATTTTTACTAAGCAAGATCAAATATTTAATCATGAATATGATAAGCCGTAATCTAGAAAGCAGTAAAACCTAACTAGAAAGCGATTAAATTTATCTAAGAAGCAATTAAAAATTTCAAGAACGATGGTTTACCTCTGGAATTCGGTGTTGTGGCCGTCAACCTTCAGAAAAACCCTATTTTTTATTCAATTCAAAAACGAGTACAAAAAGTTCCGGATCCCGTCAAAATACAAGGATCGGCCAATAAATAGGCCTCGAAAATAAAGCCCTATTCCTAGCAGAATCACAAAACTAAAAAATTAAAAATAAGCATACGTAAAAAATATCTGTTTAAACGATGATTGTAGAGCCGCTAATTGGCGGCTTAAGACGCCATTTGGCGGCTCAAATTATGAATTTGGCTCTGATTTTTCTTTCAAGTAAGTCTCCTGTCCTGTAGACTTGATTTAACTGACTGTATTTGACTTTTACTCCCTTCAGTAATCTAATCTTGTAGTCTTGCCCATTTTAGCAACTTTTCGGACTCTGATTCTGACTCTAACTCTGATTCCATGCCATCTCCTTGTTTGAATAAAATTCCTGAAAAACACACTAACAATACCCGAGTAGCATTATTTATATACAAAATTAGGTAATATGAAGGCTATAAATATGCAATATATGGCACTTATCAGGTCTATAACTTAACACTCTTGAAATTTAAAACTCTCAAAAAATCCTTTGAACCGTTACCCCTAGTAGCGAGCTGTTAGCTATTATTACCCCCCTTTAGACCAAACTATACTTTTTTCTAATTCCTATTTTACTATCACCATTCTCCTTAAGTCAACACTCTTTCTCCTTTACTGAATGAGCACTCTTCACTTCCTCACTCCCTCTCTCCTTCCCATTGCTCTCTCTCTCTCAATCACTCACACCCTCACTCCCTCTCCTCATCCCGTCCCCCCCTCTCTCTATCTCTATCTATCCCTCTTTCGCCCTCACTCCCTCTCTTCATCCCATCTCCCCTGTCTCTATCTTTCTCTCTCTCCCTCTTTCTCCCTCTTTTTAGCTTCATAACATTAAGTAAGAAATAAGATTGTGTTGTATTGTTGCTCATGATTTTTGTACTTGATTTTTCTTACTAATATTGCTCTTTGATTGTACAATAATTTTTCCTTTAGTTTCAAGTTTAATCGAGGATGGCGTCGAGTTTCTTCTCTTCTTCATCATCACAAAAAACTCGATTTGTAGATCGAAAAGTTGTGAAAGCAATGTTGGCTCGACCACTTAAAATGGAGATTCCAAAGTGTTAATGTGGTGTAAAGATAAAGATGAAGACTTCGTGAACAACAAAGAATCTTTACTGGAATTTTGGGTCATGCCCGTTCCGAACGTGTAATGATTGGGTATGGGTAAGAAGGAGCACCCCCGTATATGAAAGAAGCTTTTGAATATATTCATAGGGTGCTATGGAGAAGGTAATTTTGATCAGAGCCAAACGTTAGAGACTTCGAATAAAATGGTTCACGAGAGAAGCTTATTGATTGGTGTATTGGTTGGGTTTTTTTTGTTGTGTTGTCTTGTGCTACTAGCCAAATGAAGCTCTCATTGTGGCAATGTAAATAAAGATTCACTAATATCTATAATCAAATAATATTAGAACAAGTTTTCTCCTTGAGCTCAAGGTTTAAAGAAGTGTGATAATAATGGTTATGTATTTACTACACTGATTTGCTCCCAAATAAGTAAAGAATACTTACTGCTTTGCTCAAATAAAAACCCTAAAATTCTACATGGGTGTGCAGCAGCAAGCACAACAGTAGCAGCAGCTGCTGTGCTTGGTGTGCAGCAGCTGCAGCAAGCGTTGCTGCTGCTTACTTGTTGTGCAGCAGCAAGCAAGCGGCAACACGAAGCAGGCAGCAGATAATAATAGAGGTGTATGAGCTCATGGTGAGACAAACACAATGTGCACTAGAATGTGCGTGTGCATTAGAAACACCAATGTCCATGTGCACATGCACTATATCCAGGCAGTAGATAACATAGTAGATAACATAGGCATGTATAGCAGATAACCAATATGCAATGGAATGTGCATGTGCACATGCACTATATATCCACACCAATGTCCATAACATTAAACTAAACATAATGTCAGAAAAGCAGCAGTAGCAAGCAGCAGCTACTGCTAGCAGGCAGCAATACAATTGATACTTCAACACTATATATACATAGTTTCAATGATAAAACATCAGAAAAAAAAAATTTCTTCAATCAATAGCAAGCAGGCAGCAAGCAAGCTCCAAATTTGTTAATCATTCAACCTGCATGAAAATCATAATGTCAGAAAAATAAAACATTAAAATCAACATGTAAAAAACTTAATTCATTACCTCTTTTATTTTTTTTCATGGCTTGCCTAGTGCTTTGACCTTTCTGCAATGATAATAGAAGATATAATAGAGGTATTTGACAGGGGATAAGAAAAATAAATAAACAAAATAATTGTATCAATACTACTTATCCGAGCTACAAACCGTCCGGCATCGGCAGCCTCTCCAATTGCGATTCCATTTCTAGGAGAAACAACTGTTGTTCCTCCCAAATCTCGGCCAGTTTCTAAAAGAAAAGTAACATTTGTTTTTGACCTTACTTTCGAAGCTCCACCATATGCCGTACCTCTTTGTTGAGGTGCTACCTATTTGTCTTTTTGATCTGGCACTGTTTGTGGTTGACTTTGTTATTGCTCTCTGTTTTCTTTCTCTTTCGTTATCGTCACCTTTTTTTTCCCATTGTTGATTTTTCCTTACCTAAAACTGGAAGCTTCGTGGCGGGCTTTCTTCCACTCTTCCGATTAGGCTCCTCAACTGGTCATTGGATTTCTACGGGATCATCCCATTAAATTCCTAGCATGGCATCACCCTCGCCCCATATGTCAACCACAAGTGTTGAGCTTTGTGGTTGCCCTGCTTGTTCAATTATTACCTTTGCCTTATCCACTCCATCATTGAGGCCATCAACTATCCACATACTTCCGTTAACATCAACTTCAAACTTGACTAATAATGCAAAGAATAATGAATGTGAGACATGTGTAAAATAGCAATTACGTGCAATAGAAGGAAAAGATTAATGTTAAGTCCCTTACCATCACCCGCAAAACTAACTTCACATGTTCTGCTCATCTCCTCCACTACCTTAACCTTGTCATTTTTTCTTGGACACAATAAACCAATTAGCTTGCTAAAAAAAAAATTTCTTGTCTGTCATTATGCGCATCACCATGTTCCTTTTAATCTCAAGCATTGAAATGATAGGTTTATACATGACTGTCAATATGAACTTATTCCATGATTCAAAAGGATTGTTGGTCAGCATGTCCCAAACAGGCCTTGAACTATACCCACTTCGTGTCCAAGAATCAATGGGCTTCGCCACCAACCATTCGTAGGCCTCTTTGTGGGTGTGCTCGATGTATTCCATTGCTCGCTTGAAATCCCATTCATTGTACGCAGATGCTGTCCTCCACATCATGTCTTTCAATAGCTTGCCCACTTTTAACTTCTCCTTAAAATTAGTATACATGTGCCTCACGCAGAATCTATGATCGTGTCAAATACTTCAACCAACCCCTGTACAAAAAACAGTACAAAAGCAAGGGTTAAACACATAATATTATGCTTGCGTAAAGTTAGAAAAAACACAACACGTATCAAACATAGTTATACTAAATTAAACAAATTTGTTTACCTTTTGCTGATCTGATATAAAAGTCCACCAATGTTCTTCGACCTACCCAATAGTTTCCAACAGGTAGTGAATGAACCATGCCCACGATGATTAAATTCAACTTCAACAACTGTGCAAGCAATTGGGAAAAGTCCATTGTTGCCATCACGGCCTAATGCGCTCAACAAGATTCTCCCACTATCATGACTTATATGATAGCCAGCAAGGCCTATTATTGGCCTACATCTAGCCCTGAAGCCATCTATACAAGACTTTAAGGACACAAATAACCTTAAGAGACGTGGACCCTCCACTTGCATGTCTCCTCTACACATACCTCAGTAACCCTTATCCTCTCATTTTTTACATACTTGTATGCGTACCTTTTATTAAGAGAATTATACCTGAGGACCTCCTGAATCTCAACCAGATTGGCAAATTCCGATCCAGCACATAGTTAGGGATGACACATATTTCTCTCAACATCAAATTATGGATAGTGAACACACTTCTTACTATGATGTTCATCATCAGATGAATCAGATGCGCTCCTTAACTGGTGGCTATCAGAGACCTCTGAACATTATATCATTCTCCTGTACCAGAATTATCACCTGCATATGAAACACATAAACAAACTATTTATTGTCAAGTTTAATATGCGTATAAAGTTATAACTAAATTTAATGAATCTATATAGTAAAGAAAAATTACCTGTAGTCTTATTTTCAGCCCCTACATCACCCTCGTATTCTTCATCATCTTTGAAATTTTCTTCACCTAAATTCCTAATCAAACTAACAAAACTGCTGCTCTCTGAGGTGTCACTAGTACTCATACTTGCCCTCCTCTTCCACCCACTCACCATCTGATGTACTATCCTAAATATCATTCTCAACATTTTTGTTCGCTTCATTATTGGGGGCGTCCACTACAAGTGTCTCATCAACTAAATGCTCCACGTGTACGGGGATATCTCTAGAAGGTTGATGCACCCTAATAAGTTCCAAAACACCACTACACTGTCTAGTACTTTCCATCCATCATTTAGACGTAGGTCTAGGACTTTATAATGCAATAAGAACCCACCCCCATATTACAATCTTCTAACAATATCCTTCAAATCAAACCATCCAAAGAAATCTTTATCAATATTCTCAACAATATCCACTACATCCCGTTGATATTCTATTGTGCCACTATTTACAAATTTGACTCCATGGTAAACATGAAAATCAAAAACAGTACTTGTCATATCTCAACTGCATATAACATAACAATCACATATCAAGATAAATAGACAATTAAAACACAAAGCAAAAACTATAAACTAATTAATCAAGATTAAGACTAAGCTTCTATACTAATATAAAATTTTGCTAGTGTGATTTTTCTATACAAAAATTTGCGCTTTGCTGCTTTATTCAAACAAAACCCTAAGATTCTACATGGGTATAAAAACAATAGGTACATAAGAGTCAATCCTAAAATTTGCACTTTGGTTGTTGGGATCTTGTCCAGACAAATCCAAAAAATCCTAAAATTCCCACACATGCCCCCCACTTTACAAATCCAAAAAATTCCCCTCAACGGTTCACCCAACACAGTTTATGGTTCCTCCCTCCACCATGCCCAACACATTCAGTCCCAAAAAAATCCACAAAATTCACGCCGACAGTAACATGTTATCACCACACAAATTTGTGTGCAAAATAATCTATAAAGATAACAACTTTGCATCTATATAAATGCTTACCAGAACTTCAAACTCACCCCGTCCGTGTTATTGCTTCGTCTCTGCCCGAATCATGCCGAGAACAAGTCGCCCGAGAACAAGTCTGCACCCTAGATTCGCCCGAGATCAAGTCACCCGCTTCGCTCTGTGCCCGAGAACAACTCGCCCGCTCCAATTTTTCGCCTACGAGAGAGAGAAATCACCCGCAATCGCCCGCTCTGTGCCCTAGTTTCGCCCAAGAATGCTTTGCTCTGTGCCCTAGTTTTGCCCGAGAACGCTCGGCTCTGTGCCCTAGAGTTGCCCTCTTCAATTCCTCTTTCTGTGATTTCACTTGGATTAGGATCATATTAGTCTTTTCACGACACATGCAAATTACGTGACCCACTCACTGACGTTCGGTTCACGCCGTTAGAATGCTCAAGAAATTTTTTGAGAGTTTCAATATTTAGACGTGTTAAGTTACAGATCCCCCATATTACAAGAGATATGACCATAATTAACCATTTTATAAATATTATAGATTTGAAAAGTATACAACAGTATAACCCTTTTTATAAATAGCCACTCGTCTCTTTTTTATCATTACCCTTAAATATTCTCCAAACATTTCTTTTTTGCATAATGATTACTTAAATTTACATCCCAACACCAATCTACCATGATTTTGGGGAATTTCTAGATGGGCACAGGTTTTTTGCTAGTGAGCCCACTTTTCCTAGTACACACACTCTTCCTTTTAAAAAACCTTGTTTTTTTCCTAGTGAGCACACCTATATACCCACATTACTCTCACCATCTCCATCTCTTTCTCTCCCACCGTTCCCAAACCCATCCCTTTAACAAAATTAACTCCTCTCTCTCCCAATCCATCTCTCCCACTTCTCTTCTTTCATTAAACCCAAATTTCCTTTCCACTCTCTCTCCCAAGAACCCCAAATCTCTTTTCCACCTCTCTCCCAAGGCTTCACCGGACCACCCATTGCTTCATGTCCCTCCGGCCGCTTCCCCCGCTCCGGCCGCCCGCATCCCGACCGACCCCGCCGCTGACGACCGACACTCCACCACAAAGGCGGATTTAAAAGAGGAGAGGAGTTAGCGATTTTCTTGATTTGAAGGTAAAATGAAACCCTAATATTTTGTGTTATTTTTTGCATTTTGATTTAGGGAAAAATTTAGAAATGAGTGTTGATGAGGGTAGATTTAGTTGAGGGGCAAAGAGATTGGGGAAAAAATAATTTCTTTATAATTTGTTATGGTGAAATTAAAGTCTTCATTGGTTAAAATAGTTTAGATTTTATTGTTGTTATTGATTAATGTTAGTTGGAATTTGTAATAGTTAAGTGCAAAATTTATATTGTGAATATTAGTTTTATTTTTTGTGCTTGGATTATATGGTTATTTTTTTATTTTCGAATTGGGAAAAAATTGAAATGTAGATCTTGTGTGTTTATATTATGATAGTTAATGGATTTAGATAAGCAAATATAATTACAGATGGATCCGGCGCAACCATCTCGGATTCGACCAACAATGTCGAATAGGAGGAAGAAAATAGGGATCCGTCGACTGTCGATCTAACATTCCTGAAATCCGTGCCGAACCGGATTCGCAGGTTGATGCTGCCACAGAGACTCTTCTGTTACGCATTCATCGAGATGTATCGCAAGAAAGTAGGGGTATCGATGAGTCAGGCTCAGAATAAGAGGAAGTGCGGCCAATAAATGGAGGACCGATTGATTTGTCTCTTTTGAAGAGTTTTAGAATACACGTTGCTTTCTTTATATCTAAGAATGAGGTCAGACATAATAACTTTGATTTCAATTTTATCCTAGTAGTTGGTTCGTCTACCCATGCCTCACATTGAGAGTGTGCGCAAGATGTCCCGCAGGCAAATACTAATAATGAAAAGGTAATAATTGGTTTTTTATTCTTTATGAATTAATCAAGTATAATCGAACTTATAAATATTTTTGCCATAATATATGCAGAGAATTCATGAAGCTATAGAAATTATTGATCATTTCTTAGAGCAATGCAAGACCGCAAGTAAGAGGCGTCCGAGTTTGCTCTATAATGCCCTCGTCAAAATAAAATCAGTTCTAACCGGGTGCACACAAACTGATGTTGATATAGTATTACAACCCGTTGCGCAATCTCTCACCGAAGGTCCCAGCTTTCCAAGACGCCGTCAACTCACAAAGAAGCAACCCGCTCGGATGTCTCGAAGAATCTAGAATTTGTTGTTTTGTTAAAATGAGTCTCAAACTCAAAATAAAGTTGTTAGCATTAAATATAGATTCCTTTTAATTTGTTGTTTCCTTTAAATGAAGTTGTAGTCAAGGAACATATTATATATATATATATATATATATATATATATATATATATATATATATATATATATATATATATATATATATATATCAAGTTGTAGTTTTGGATATCGCTCTTTAATTAAATCTTTAAAACTATGAATGATTTGTTGATACATAGAATTTTTGTTACTGTTGTTCTGTGTTTAAAACTATAAATGATTTGTTGATATTGTGTGCTTTGATACCAAATTGGGGGTATGCAACATGGACAAGTATTGATATTGATAACTTTTTAATTATCTACTGAGTTGTACACACCGTATTTGAAGTTATGAAACATGGACAACTATCGTTTGTCAAATTTTTTGTCAACCCAAAATGTGTTTTACATATCATTATGTGTATAATATTTTGATAACTTGTCGTATCATTATGTACACACCATATTAGGGTATATCTGGCACGAATATCCATTATCCGAGTTTACAGATCCAGATCATTTTTAGGTGATTCGGGACTGTAAACCCAGATCAAAAAGTCAGGAGTTTGGGCACACTGTCCGGGCTAACCAGCCGGGACCATTGCAACTGCTCCGGGCTAGCAGTCCCGGACAGAGAGCAATGGTCCGGACTGGTTAGCCCAGACAGGGGGCCAAAAATTCTGACCCCCTGATCCGGGCTAACCAGCCCGGACCACTACTCTCAGTCCGGGGCTGCTAGCCCGGATGGGGAGTCTTCATCCGGGCTGGCTAGCCCGGATTCCTCTTGGAAAGGTCTTCAGAAGGTAAGTCTAAAATCTGATGCCATTGCACAAGTGTATTGAATATTAGAGCATGTAGTTAATAAAAATGGCATTCAGATTACAATAAAACACTGCAGGAATTTGCTTCCTCACCAAGTCTCCTTTACTATGTAAACTAGACCTATACTTCCCATAGCTAGAGAACGAACAATTCATATAACTAGGCAACATTGTGTTCATAAGACATCGTATTTTCAAGGCTACAACTTGGGACTTTGTTTTCGTGAAATTACCATTCTGTTTGAATAGAATGCTCACTTATCAGGCATCCAGGTATGATTTATGAATATTCATCCAGCCTTGAATATTCATTACTTATTGAACTGCTGATCAAGCTGCTTTGTTCGAAATTTGTACAGTTCACATTGTTGTATTGACAGCAATTTGTTGAGTCTTTTGGACCTGGTGTTTCACTCACGTAATAGTTTTATGGTCACTTAAATATAGAAGTCATTTATTGTACGTATGATTTGAATGCTATGTCGAGTAGATCTTTATTTCAGTTCCAGATAAATCGAATGATTTTTGGCAACTACATCGTTGCTACTTTGCTATTGTTATTGTAATTTTTTTTTTGTTAGCTTTCCTTTCTTTCTCTCCGTGAGTTGAAATCAAAATGTTTGTATCTCTCCTGATCCGGGCTGGAGACTCCCCATCCGGACTAGCAGCTAGCAGTCATGGACAGGAAGTAGTGGTCCGGACTGGTTAGCTCGGATCAGAGGGTCATAATTTTTTGACTCACAAAAGAATTATGTTTTCTATTTTTTAGGATTTCACAATGAGAGAATCGATTTAAGCTAAATATTGGCTTTAATTTCCATATTTTTTTTCCTAAAAGGAGTTAAAAATAAAGAGAAATTGAGTGAAAATTTTGAGAAATGAAATTTTTTTTTTCCCCTCTTTTTCTCTCCCCTGTTGCTCTATCTGGTTTCACACAGGAAAAAAGAGAAGAAAGGGATGGGAGGATGGAGGAGACGTGGAAGGATAGTTTTAACCAAAATACAAAATGGCAAAGTGATAAAAACAGAAAAATATGACCTTTAAGTTTAAAGTGGACTCCCTAGGAAATATGATGTGCCCATCTAGAAACTCCCTGATTTTGACTCGGAGAGCCAAATTATCAAATCCAAACTATCGAATTTATCCCAAGAAAATGCAACGTTGACGGTTTAGAAAGCATAACGATCACCCTCACGAGGCAGGAATTCGCCAGATACTGTACTTGACTGGTACATTGGACTATTGGATTACCATAGATTTCTTGACATTATATATGCAAGTATCCATGCATAATGGCAGGGGATAAAAATGTTCATCATTTGACTAATATTCTTTCAAGCAATCAATCATTGCCCTTAATAACATATCACTAGTTATATAAATAAACACCACTGCTATATGATCATCAAAGATTGTTATTATTACTATAGAAAGATAATTTACTTAATATTATTCAATTCCCGTGACTTGAAACAAAATGCCACGTATAACAAATTTCAAAACTGTAGAGGCAAAACGAAGAACAATGACTCAATGAAAACAAAATGGCTTCACCTTCATCATCCTGGTTCCTTACTAGGATCGATCTTCCTACTGCTTCAGCTTTATTCTCTACGAACAAACTCATTGCCTAACTTCAAACCTCAGTAACTCAAAAGTCGGAAGAAATTGATATCTTAAGCCTCAGATATGACTATCTGCAGAAACTGAATCTGAATCAATCCTGAAACTTTTCATCAAGCAACTGAAACCCCGATTGCATCATGCTCTGTATATACAATAAAAAACAACAAAAACGTCAGTAAATAATTTTTTATCACTCCAAAACCAGAACATGGAAAAAGAAAATTCGAGGTTATAATTAAATCAGGTCAGGGAGATCAAAGGAAATGAATCTCAATTGCATAGCAATCTGCAGCAATAACCCGGGGTAAAGAGGAGGAAGGTAAGATGCGCTGACACCACATTGCAACATATCAGTAGCTAACAAGGAAAGATACTAGGTATCAAAAGAAAATGAGAAAGGAAGAAAGAAGGTAAATAAATCTTTTATGTCAGGCTTCTCGACGAGGCATATGAAGGTCTGTGATCTATGTCCTTGGGCTCCTGCATCGTGAGTAGTATTCTGTTAATCCCCATATTTTGCTGTTTCTTCACCTCCTGATCCGGTTCTTTTCTTAAGCCTTCTTGATTGGCATGGTCATAACGCAGCATCCACAAGGCAAGCCTCTTGTCCCCCAAGTCTTCTTTCTTCTGAGGTGATGGAGGTGAAAGCCAGTGGCTCTTACTGATTATGTTGCTGTTCTTCTGTCATGATTACGTCTATGAAGTTGTCATTGTTAGATGCAGAATGTATGGAGGCATCTTTGACAATGGCAGGGTACAACTGCCCCCAGCATTTTTTACTGCTTGTCTTAATTTTGTTAACAGAGGGTATATTACGAACAATAAATGTCTCACCAGAAAAGACCTGAAGGAGAGTCCGACTTATAGAATGCAGGACCACCTGAACAGTTAAGAGACTCAAATGAGTTGGTCAAAGAGGAGTTGCAAATAATTAGGGGTTTCGCTACTAAATACAAATATGATCAGTGATAGGAAAACAAATGATTAAAATCAGTTTTTTCTCTTTCTTTTTTGTTACTGTTACGGTTGGGTCCGATACAGGGCTTTAAGATTGAAATAGTTGTTTTGCTAATCTATGCTAGCTTGATGTTGATGCAGTGCAGGTGGTGAGGATACAGTCCTCTCAACTGTCACTGAAGCAGAATCAAAGAAGGATCCAATACATAAACGTAACTTGCGCAATTTAGTTAACAAAGTAACATATAATAATAATATGACACACGACAAAAGCAAATTAGGGTTTAATGTTAGAAAATGGAAATTTTGGAGAAGAACAAAAGGGTCCGGGTCTCAGCACCCAAGCGAATCCACGCCCTCTCAACGAATCCACGAATACAAATTTCAAAGAAAATAAAAAAATCAACATAATAGGATTTCTCCAAAAGTTCAATATCATATCATGCTTAAGAAAAAGGTTTACAAGCAGTGTTAATAGAAAACTAACTACATGTACAACACGTGCAAATAAATCAAAATCTAATAATAAAAAAATATATCCTAATAAAATACAATCAATTCCTGCTCAAATCACTGACCTTTAATTATATCCACCAATTCTTCCCACTTTAAACCATTCATCTTCAGTGAATACGTTGATAATAACATACAAGCATGTCTGGGTTGAACTGATATATATATCTTTGAATGAAACATCTTAATTAGGGCATGGTGGTGCATGTGGAACGAACACACTCCTCTACTATGAGCCAAAGTGCTGGAGGTGGAACCCACTTCTGCAAAGGATCGATTAAAATAGAAAGTAAATCTGTAAAGACACCCATATCATGAAGTGTCAGGCCCACACTTGAGTCAAACCATCATTAATAAATCATCGTTGGTAGCCTTCTACAGTTGTGGAAAGTATCTCCCTATGTAACACATCATCATCCTCCTTTCTCTAATGCCTGCATGGTGGTTTTAGTGGTGACAGTAGAAAAATTGGAAAATACTGTGTATCTATTGTTACAAAAAAAGATGCACCTGGAATCATAATCATTATCTCATCCAAGATTGAAAATTTATGTATTCTTTCTTGTCATCTGCAACAGATTTGTAAATATTTTCACTAAATACAATTTGTTGACAGAATTTTCACGAAACTCTTGTAGGAGATGAACAACTAATACTACGGGTTTGTTACGCTTGTCATTTAGGGAAGTAGAGTGTACATCTATAGGTGGGCCTATCACATGAAAGTAGTTCACATGGACTCAAACTCTCATAAACATGAATCTCCTAAGAATTTTGATGCTTTGGTAAAACTTCAATTAGTTTCATTGAAAGAACTCCAAAAATATCAACGATGGCCTTTTCAACTCTTATGGGCAGCAAGAAAGTTATTCTAACAATAAAAATGAATCATCATAAACTTCTACATTCATTTTAGGCATCCTTGACTCATCATGTATTTCTGCATTACACCATCTAAAACGGGAACACCTACATCCATATGGCTTATTCATTACTTCTCTTATTATGATTGTTCCAAAATACCTACTTCCGGTGTTTCCTTCGATCCGAGTTTCCGCAACTCATCAAGAATAAGTTGAAGCTTCGCCGCTATTCTGATTTGATTGAGATTACTATTATCATTCCAAATGTGCAAACACTAACCTTGAGGAAGATTTTTCAGTCACATGAGCTCAAGAACAGTCCAAGGAAAGAGACACCTTAAAAACAGCTTGCATCAGCTTGAAACAGGCTCTGAATCACAAAAATATTGTCTTCTCTTATCGAGTCAGGTTCACTATTGAATTGCTGACCCGGAATTGGATATTGATCAAGTATGGATCTTAAATATGATTGAAGTAGATCCAACTTGTCTCGTTGTTGAACAGGACCGGAAGGATCAGGGTTTCTAGCAGATCAAATACGACTGGCTTCAATACCAAAGGATCGGGGACCCCATGACTGTCTTATGTCCTCGATGAGGTTAAGAATGGATTTGTAGCTGACAGATCAAAGGCGTAAAATAGGGAGCGAGAACCAATAAAGTGAGGCAGCGAATGAAGATTATCCAACAAGAATTTTTAGATCGACGAGTTTCTTCAGAGAGTCGGTAGCACTGGAGTGATTGGCAAGTCCTACTCGAAGACGTTGGAATGAGCTAATGAATTACGAATCTGAATAAGTCCCAATGGGTCCTCCAATTTTGGTTGAGATGGACAGGTTTCTAGAGGTGTTGGCAGGAGCTCGACGACTAGAGGGGAAGGCTCAGGAAGCTCCAAGATTTACTCGCAGATGAAGACTTCAAACGTCAACGAAATGATAAAAAGGGAGATGGAACCACCAACTATTGATTTGAAAGGAGGCATCATGGCGGAGATGGCTTCAATTTGATGACGATCACGGTGATGGCTAAGCTGTTGCTAATGCGCTATTATGTTGTTATTGACTTTGTTACGGATGTTGTTGTTGCTTGATTTTGTTGCAGCAACTGATGCAATATTGATGATAAGCTGTCGATATGATGTTGGAGAGTTGTTGCAGCCAATTGATGATTCTTGATTTTTTTTTTTTTTTTTTTTTTTTTTTTTGCTTCCTTTTTTATTTTTCACTGATTTTTCTTTTTTATCTTTTCTAATTTTTTGTGTTATTCTCTCTTCTCAAAGTTTTTTTCTCTCAAAAAATTAAAAATTAGAATAATACAAAGATGGACGAAGAAGATGGCAAGAATATGGTGGAATCTAGGGTTAAGATTTTGAATGAGATAAAAGCTGGAAGTTTTACCTTTGATACCAATTTGACACAAGACAAAAACAAATTAATGTTTGATAGTGAAATTGGAGATTTTGCGAAAGAACAAATGAGTTTAGGCCTCGACACCAAGCGAATCTACGCCTACTATCAATGAATCCATGAGGAAAGATTTCACAAGAAATAACCAATCAACGTGCTAAGGTTTCTACAAAAGTTCAATATCATACCCTACCTAAAAAAGTTAAAAACCTTTATAGATAACTAGCTAAGTTCACGACATGTATGAGTAAACCAAAATTTAATAATAATAAAATAAATTTCTAATAAAAAATTTAATGAAATCCTAACCTTTAATTGTCTCCATCACACTAGTGGTTCAATTTTTTACAACACTGAATAGAATCTAAGCCAGTTATTAAATAAAGATTATGGGCTTTTATTGTGAATATATTTTCTATGGAGGGAAATGAGGCACTTTGCAAGGATTGTTGCTCAAGCACATGTTAGCGGCCAGCCAATATAGTAGTATAATATTTTGACAAGTTGACCATATCAATAGCCTTACCACACAAGATACATAAGGTGGAGAAATTTTAATGATGTTAAATTACATGATGGGAGAGTTTTTAGTTTTCTTTCTTATGCAATAGTAGATGATAAAGAAAAAGGTAAAATATCATATTCAATAATTCAAAAACTGAATAGAGCCTATAGCACCAGGAAGCAGGGCACAGAACATGCAGCTTATAAAGTATATTGACACAAGATAAGCCAAAAATAAATTAATCACCACTTACAACATTTTTTCTAAATCGAGACAGATTTATCTTATGTTTACAGTGGACAAACACAAGAAATTAGAGATCTCAAGGTGTTTCTACTTGGTCCAAGTCCCATAATGCCACTATTACAAGTTGTAGCAGAATGAGGATATTCCCATTGCCTATATTTCGTTATTGTTTATAACGAGAAACCTGGGTTTCCGACAGGTAAAAAGACCACGCCACAGCAAATGTGCAACACTGAAGATAATACATTCCCTGGAATGCTTCATAATAATTCTTAAAAAACCTTTGATCTCAACTCAATGGTCATATGAATGGTCTCATCCCAAATTGAAATAAACTATGGGCTCTTTTCTTCAACGAGCTACTAGAATCTATAATAAACCACTGTCATCCATGCACATTCAAATAGATGCTACATGCACAAAATTGCAGAAGTATGCACCCCTAGATCCCATAAACACTCCTAATAATAGATATTTGTCCCAGGTATGCATGTCAGACCAGGCTGGGTATTCTACGGAAAAAGGCAGAATTTGGGTCAAAGGATGTGCTTCTGACAACTTTAGACTCCTAAACTAGTACCCAGTACTAACAGATCACAATTGTATAGTGTAACGCATATGTAGATTGACCTTAACAGCTAGCTGGAGATTACTGCAGCCTATATATACACCAAAGACGTATCGTGCAGATGATGTGTCAACCGAACAGCAGGCTCACAAACAGTAAATCAAACCACACAATCACCAGGGAAAAATCATAATTTGAAATTATTAGAAAAAAGATATCTTCTTACAACTGTAGGCCTAGACATAATCTAGATCCAGTTCTGGGTCAATATGATCCATTGTCAGGCCCAAACCATACTAATATGTTTCCAATAATCAAAAAGTTAGATAAACATAAGGGCTATTTTTCTTTATGGAGAAGAAAAAAACCTCCTTCCACTTCTGTAATCTCAAATCTAACATGGCAACATTCAATAGTTGGATAGTTTGAAAAGAGCAAGATTTAGCTTCTTCCTATGGATTCCACATTTTGACGAAATAAACTGATAAAAAATTCAGACAAGAATGATCAGATTCTATCTTGGCTTCATAATTTGACTATAATTTGAATTCATTTGCTTCTAATTCATAAATTTTTTGCCCGCATTTGTCATGGAAAGAGAACAATTCATCCGTGCATCGGAAATGAGTGTATTGGCAACTGTCGTTTCCCGCATGGATGACAAAGATAGAAATGTGGTTGCAAACTTAGTACATCCGAAACTAACGATCTCTCCATCTATAACCTTCCTCATTATGTCAAGATATTTGGTGTGGCCGTAGATGTAAATGACACTGACTTTCCCATAATGATGCCACTTTCGATTACTTATCTTCCCAATATCAGCTAACAACAAATTGATTGTGTGCACTGCACAACATGTCCAAAAGATGTTAGGATATGTCAAAACTAATTATTTGTTGTTGCCATTTTGTTTGATGAATTTTTGGTGACAACTTGCATAATTGTCAATAATTCCCTATTCTGCATACTTATAAATGTAGTTTCCATCATGTTTGTCGGAAGAAGCATCTTGGGTAACAATAAAACCGTCCCGACCAAACAATTTGCACAATATTTATAGAACTTCTACCCTTCTGAGCCGACCAAGCATTGGTCAGAAGAGTTAATACGCTGATACTACAACTCTCTTGAATGAATCTAGAGTCATTTTGTCTCAAGCCATTTTTCTTTGAAGAAAGGTCTCAGTTAACTCATTATCTTGGTGCTAACATTGATGATCTAAACTTTCCAATAACAAGTAGCATTTGCCAGAAAGAGGGAAATGAAGAACATCAAATGCAATTCAGACTTCATAAAAAAGCTTTGCAATGTACTTAATGGCATCATCATGACAGATGCCCTATATTTCATGTTTTCACCATGTCATCCTGGGTCTAGGTATCAAATTGATTGATCAGTCCTTTTCACCATGCTTGACTTGCAGATCTTCAAGATGGTGACTTTGAATTTCACCTCTTCATCTTCACCAACATGTTCTTCACTTAATAACTTTGGAGCTCAGTTTCTCTGTGTTCCTCTGCCATCTTTGACTTATTTAATAAAACTAACACCTTATGCCCCATGTCATTGAGAACTAAAGTATCCCTTGACATTCCCACAAACATGCGCTAAATTCCTTAAATCGAGTTAACTCTCCTTTGTATTCCTTCTTGAAATAATTGCGAACCACCTTGTTTGCCTTATTAGCCACCTTCTTTCCCTATTTCGAAACTAGATCCTTACTTCCTCTTTTCTCTTGCATGTTAGAAGCAACAGAGAAAGGCATCCCTATTGATTTAACTTAACAGAGGTTCCGTATGAGCAACAGTTTTTTATCAATTCAGTCCAAAGTCGTAACATATTCAGTCCAAATTTCTGATCATACTAAAACACCAATCTCAAAAATCAACAAAACGAAATGTTGCTGACAGATAAAGCATTTGAATCATAGGACTAATGAAGACAGACTATGATTTACTCCTATTAGATTCATGCCAAAGTTATGAAAGATCATTGCAGACTGATATATGTATGCTGCAGTAGATAAATGTACAGTGTACTAAACTCTAATCAAACAAGCAAGTGGACTCACTGGACTGTGGGAAAGGAAATAATGATTACACAATATATATATATATATATATATATATATATATATATATATATATATATATATATATATTAGTTCAACAGTCAACACCAAAAAAAGTATCTTCTCATAATTCAACTAAAAATAGGAGGGAAAAAAGTCAAATTTGAATTAAATCTCAACCAATCTAGGCATCTCAACCAGTCTAAGTAGTAAACATTACACAAATAAGTTCACCTGGATATGCAGGCATTCATGGAAGTACTAACTGCTAATATAGTAACTAGTCAGACGAGATAGAAAAGAAATGCAGGATTTATATCATAAAAGAGAAAAATATTTTAAAAACAAGAAGAAAATGGAGATTAAAAAATGAATTTACATTAGATGTTGTGTTGAGAAATGGTTTAGAATCTTTAGGCTCAGCCAACCCAATTAATAAAAACCTAACCAAAATTTGGAAAAAATCAAATAATCCGAGAGAAAATAACAGAATATAAAATGGAACAAGTAGTGAAAGCTAATGTGAAATTATTACCAATCTTTTGTATACATATTGTTAAAGCGAAGAGTTACAGTCCAGATCCGTCACTACTTAAAGTAGATGGAATTGGGTCGTCGATCATGGGATTTGGATCATTGATATTTTGCAAGCATCATCACTCATCATTGATGAGTCGAGAACCAATGAGATTTGAGTCGTTAGTTGCTAGATTATGATCATCAATTAGTGGACCCAGGGCATCAATTAGTGGACCCAGGGCATCGAGATCTTATGAATGACCGTCATTCGTCGACCACTGACAATGCCTCAACAATCCTATCATTGGCTCGACGTTGTCAATCACCCAAGAGAGAGAGCGCGGGCAATTGGGGCTCGATTAGGGCTGAATCCAGCCCCTACTTTCCTCTATGCTCGAATTTATAAGTTTGGATTCGCGTTCAAGTCAATTGGGTTAACATGTTCAAGTTTGGGTAAAACGATAACATTTTATTTACGTCAGTTTACTGAGAAATATATCGGTCATGTGGCGATATATCTTCTTATCCAGGCACAAGGTGGACATGTCTTCTCTCCACTTTTTGCGTTTGCATATATGCCTTTTGTAGCCCAGTTGGACTTGTGTCCTCTCCATATTTAAGACGAACGTCCTTTCCACTCATTGGGTTGATTGATACCCTTGGTGTCACAAGATGAACACGCATCCTCTCCGCTTGTCAGATCGACACAGATGCCTCCATGGCACGATTGGACTTGCAGACTCTTCATGTTTAGAGTTGGTTTTTGGTTGTGTGCTTCGTCAAGGATAGAGAAAATGCTTGAGAACCATTTTCATTGATTAGCGAGCCACATTCTTGATTCATATAATCTAACAAGCAAGCTTAAGTGAATGACCAATCTACGACTCATTGGTAGTATGCCCTCAACTTGGATGTTTAGCGTGCGAAAACTTCTTACAATCAAGAATAGATAATCAACAGGCATCTTGACCTACCAATTCTGTTGCTTCGTAAGGTCCTTTCCAGTTAGCAGACAGCTTGTCATAAGGGCCTTCTTCAAAATGGTCAGCAAATAGAAGCCTCACCTCTATGCCATGTCAGAGAAAATTCAAGCTCTTGTGTGGTAATCACACAAACTTCTCAATTGATGCATAATCAGCTTCAGCTGGGCCATCACATCTAAGGAATGAACAAAGCTCGATCTTGTCAAACTCCTTAGTCGCTGGTCACTGTCTAAGGCAATTTCAGTTCACCTCAACCTGACATGTTGCTCGTCCTCAGAAAGGATGTTGTTCTTCAAGTAGTTGTAAATAAGGTTTATCCAACATAGTCCTTCACCTAATTTTATGACTTTGAGCTCTTTAATGCTTGGATGGTCCAACATAACAATGTAGATAAGCCTTCCTAATTTGGGTAAAGTGGAAGAGAAGCTTAAGAAGCATGCTTGCTCTTGAGTTTTCACCCTTTTGGACATGTTATACCTCTATTTTCTTAAATTGTCATGGGAGCTTAGAGACAATTGCTAGGTATCTCTTCGTGCTTCTTTGGCCTCGTACTCTCATATTTGGCAAACCGCTTGCTTTAAGTCACTCTTCCTTCTCTACCTATGTTGACTTTGTGAATTATAAGCTTCTATGGTAGCCTTGTACTTGACCTTGTTGTTGGAGGATTCGAAGTTAAAATGAAGATGATGTCACTAGAGCTCTTTATATCAACCAGGAGTCTTTGCACTGGTCCTCTAGGATTTCTATTTTTATAATGCATCATATAAGATGATGTCACTAAAGCACCTAATATCGATAAGGAGTCTTTGTACAATGCAGTTGGCAACATTTTCGTGATAATTAAGGCATCATCGTGGGGACTCGACCCCCAGACCTTTATCCATGAAAGTAATCACCTCTTTAGCCTTCTGCTTCCTACATGAGTAGAGATTTCATTGATAGTTCTAACATACTATTACTTTCGAGTTGATGAGGACTCTCCCTTCAATGTAAGACCTCTATAAATGACATATATGATTGTAGCTGATTTCTCACATCTCGGAAATAACTCAGCATTTTGGTTGATGGGCGTGGACATATCTGATAATTGGTTTTTCAGTTGATCTTGCACGACACACTTCTTGAGATGACCCCCTTAATAAGAATTTCGATGTTCCTTTGCAATTGTTGACACTCGATGTTTTCCATGACAGTAATGGTACTCAATAATACTTCCTTCTGTTCATCCTTTTCTCAATGTGTCCTTAGGGAGGAGGTACTTCTTGAAGAAGCCCTTTTGTACCTGTTCAGCAGGAACAGTCAATGAAGTGATTTTCTTGCCTTGACAAGAAGCCACTCTTCCCTCATCAAGCAATTTGAATTCTCCCATTGATGTTGAGTGAGGAGGAACACTGCTTCAACATTAATGATGGTTGCCGGAGAAAACACCTCAAAAGGGGCAAGAAATTGTTAAACCATTCTCGGGCTGACTCCTGCAAAGTTTGGAACTTCACATTAGGTGAAGGATCATTTGCTCATTGGAGCTACATTTTGGTTATAAAAATTGGCATGTATTTATGTGGGTTTCTTGCGCAATCATAGAGTCCAAACTTGGGGACCTTATGTGGAGGGAGTTGTTCAAGTGATACTCCAATAAAAGGGAGTCTCTTTTTTATCTTTGGCATCTTCTTTGCACTCGGAGTAGTAAGATCCCCTTCTCTTCTTTCTCGACTCCTCATTGTGGAGAGGTTGGTTCCTCCTACATTGATTATGGTAACCACTCTCTTCTGCTTCATCTGAGGAGTCATATATACCTTCATGTTGGCTAAGTAAAGTAGGATGACAAGTATTCTGCCTTTCCTCCCTATCCCTCAATGCCTATTGTCTATGTGCCTAATGTCTGCTATCTTCTTATGATGGGGAGAGGGCTCGTGATGAATCTCAAGTTGTGAACCACTTACATGGCTTTCTCTTGATTTTTGAGGATCTCCATAGTCATGAAAATTCCCTCCTTTCATAAGGAGGTTGGTCACAAGTAGGAACCTCCTTTCATGATGAGATTGGTCATGAGTTGAAACCAATCACCAACCAAGTTGAGCCATCAAACATTGAGTGAACTGTTGGAATTACTCGGACGCCCCTCTAGACAATTGATTAGCCATTTTAGGACCCATTAGCCTAGTGGATCAGTTAACTCTCTCCTTCCATATAAGAGGTAATAACTCGACTTAATTGCACTACAGTGCTGATCATCTTAAGAGATTACCATCTACAATCCTATAAAGAAACTAATATTTCTGCAAAGAAACTCGAGATCCAAAGTCAGTTGGATAGAAGAAGAGGCAGACTGATAATACTCTCGTAACTAACTCTCAAACGTGCATGCTCCGAGCAGAGCCTACACCAAGAAATGTGAATGTCAGGAGGGTAGGGTCTGGACTCGACCAAAGTCCCTTTTATGCTAAATTTGGTAACTGTAAGAGGTATAGATAGATAAAGTAGCAAATACAATAGCTAGAGAGCCCGAGACTGTGTTTAGAATGACTATACCTTGGGTCTAGTCGTAGAATGACTATACCTTGGGTCTACAATAGCTAGAAATGCGAAGTCAAGAGGGTAGGGTCTGGACTCAACCAAAGGCCCTTTTATGTTAAATTTGGTCATTGTAAGAGGTATAGATAGCTAAAGTAGCAAATACAGTAGCTAGAGAGCCTGAGACTGTGTTTAGAATGACTATACCTTGGATCTATTCATAGGTTGATGGAGAGGTCATTTGGTTATTTATTATGAGCTTCATGCCCAAGCGTGGGTCCCAGCTGGATTTTGCATGGATCGTCTTATTTAGACCTCTTACTAAGCTTTGTATTTAGGTATCTTTTGGGATCACCCTTGTGAATCAATTATTTTTCATGGCGTATATTAGCTTTGTCGGTTTAAGGTCCATTTGAGTTAGGCATGGGCCATGCAAAGCCTAGTTACCATGCAAAGCCTAGTTACTTTTGCAGTATTAGCATACATATTGATCACCCAAAACATTGTGTAGAAGGATGTCACCTGGCTTCACATAGACCCTCCAAACCTTCCAGATATCCAATTGGCCATGATTTCCAGCTCCTTCTCATTAGCACCTGTTAATTAGTTAGCCAAATTAGCTCATTTGTTTAGCCTCTTTAACTGCATTTTATCAGCATATTCATTATTAAAAATCCTTATGTTCCTTTCCTGCTATAGACTCCAGACTGCAGTCTCCAGACTGTAGTACCCACCGTACTTTTAGCAAGTAATGCTATGGGTTTACAAAGTTTCCTTTATGGTGTGTGAGTATTTCTTCTAGTATGCCAACTAAATCTCCTTTGGGAAATTTTAGTTTCAGCTTGAATGATTTCCAGATAAGAAAACAAGTAAGCTCTACTGTTAAGGTTCTTCTTTACACAAGACATAAACAGGATACATCCACTCCAAATTGTAGCAGTCTACCCTTAGCTTTCAGCTCATCTCTTGCCCTATACAAATAGCAACTCACTTTTGGTAGATTCTTGGAATACCACACCATATTCATCCATTCTACAGTTGGATGGAGCCAGGACCACCCTCCAGGCTGAAGAAAAAGAGTAGAAATCTGACTTGCCTGCTATCCACTATTCCACTGTAATTTATCCTTACCGCCTTCAAATTTCCTAAGTTGGAGAGTCTACTTTTCTAATAGTATGTTGGGAGCGGGGCGTGACAGTTAATCTAAAAATTAGATATAACACCTTTCCCTTCACACACTCACCGATGGCTCACAATTACTTTATTCCCTTTCTACTATTCACCTTTTTAATGTTTGACCAACACACACCTTAAGGACACGTAAAGGATGGAAATAGTGTTAAATCTTCTTTTGAAAATTTAACATAAAGTTTTTAGTATAACTATATGTGTGTGTGTGTGTGCATTTATGTATGTATTTCCTGCGCTGGCCGCTCAAGACTCCATCATCTCACCTTTGTTTTTCACATTTTTTTCTGCAATAGTGATCTCCATTCCTAGAACTCACTCATACCAGAATCTTGGCTTTTAGTTTGATTTTGTCATCCATCAAAAATGATACAAAAGTCCATTCAAAAGAAACAGTTAAATTTGAGTCATCAAGCTTGGTAGATGACCAAATAAAAACTAAAACCTAAGATTTTGGGGATGAATGCACCCTAAGGAATAGATAGTATGATCCTATAAGCAAATTTTAAAAAGAACAGAAATATGGAGTTTTAAGCAGTTGGCATAGAGACCCATCCTCTTATGCTCTCTCACATACATAAATATGAGAAATAATGGAAATTATTTGACAGCTCATCTGTCAGTATATTACTTGCACTGTGGTCCATTTGCTGTCAGTATATTACTTGCATTGTGGTCCATTTGCACTATCACCAATATTTTTTTAAATATTTTTTTTTTGAATTATGATTTAAATCCCTAGGTTTGATTCACAACCAATTTCTGGGATTTTAGTTTTGATTTGGCCTTCTATCATCAAGTGGACTCAAATATTATTTTCGGTGAATATATCTTATATTCACTTCATGGAATGGCAAATAAACTACAAAACCCATGTATCACAAAAAAGCTAAGAAGCTAGAGATCACGATCCCCAAAAAAAATTTAAAAAATAATAGGATCACTATTTTTTCGCCACTAGCTCATGTAACTTATGTTAACTAATAGCTCTTTACAGTAATCCCATACACGTGTGTACATACACACATATACATATGTGTAACATATAAGTACATTTTAAAGGAAAACATAAATACTTATTGTATATATAAAATATAATATACTACTAATTGACCCTTAAAAAATACATAGATATTTTTCCTCGTCTCGCTTTAACAAAATTTCTAAATAAATCAAACATTGTTATCTTGCATTTGTTCAATAAAAATGTTTCCTTTTCTTTACTATAAAGAGTTTGGTATATAAATGTTTTTGCTAATGAAGCACTTTTGTGTACCCAACCACATAATTAATCAAGTTAACTCTCAATAACATCAATATTAGTTGAATCTAGAACCTACCTCAATAAAATGGTAGGGTAATATTAATGGGCTACCGCAACTTTCGCAATCTGAAAAAGAAATGTCCAATAAAATCATGCATGGTTTGAGGATACACCAGTTACTTTGTTGGGACAATCATTCTGGCTACTCCTGCAACTTTCTTTTTTTTTTTATGGCAGCATGCCTACATAACTTCTCTCACAATGGTCTTTCATCCATTTTGTACTTATGATCAATTTTTACGAATTTTAACACCTTTTTCGTCTCATTACCCATTTCTTTATTAAGATATCTGTTTTGTGCTTAATTTTCTCTTCGTAATCAAACCTTGTGGACGACTACAATTGTAGTAACCCATCATATAAAATATAAATAGTAGTAAAATTGAAATTATGTAGTAAAAAATACTCAATAATTTAATGTAGTTTGGGTGTTTGCATTTGGTCATGGTTTTGTTCTTGAACTTAACTTTGTAGACTTTCATTGACATATAGACAATGAATACATTGAGCTGCAAAGTACATCAAGTAAAGTGAGGATAATATATCAAGTTCCTTTTATAATGTCCAATAATAATATAATTTTTTTCCAAAATAGAAAGTCCTAGTGTACCATTTTGAGTTTTTGACTTGATTTGGTCATTCCGCTGACCAAAATTTGTCTCAATTTACAATGAAAAATGACAGGGAGAACCCTATGTACAAGATCCAAGATAACAAGACAAAAATGCAATTCTGACCAATAACCATAACAAAGACCACATATAGTTATGATTAAATTTGGAGATGCAAAGTGATAGTTAATGATGAAGTCATGTAAAGATGATGAGTTACTTAATTAGATGGTAAGGGCTTATTTTAATAATTGTTTGATGGATCTTATTTGTATGAGACAGTGAAAAAAGTTCTTGAATGTCGCTTATTGCTTCATATGGTAATAAAAATCCATTATGGAAGTAAAAAGAGAAACAATGAGTAGGAACATACATTTTATATGGTTAGTAATCGCCCATATGGGTCACATCTCGAAAAATCTGATTACTTTGAGGTCAAGCGGTAATATAATACAAGTAACATGCAAATAGACAAATTGGGCTGGATATGGTAAGTCACTTACCATGTATAGATATAATTATTTAAGAAAATCAGAATCCAAACCAATTGCCAACCTAGTTTGGGAAATGTGAGGCCAACATGGACATGGTACAAAAAGATTCATACCCACTCTAGAAAGCATGGACTACTATGGTGAAGCCAGTGTCAGAGTCGAACACCATGTTAGACACGACACTTCTTGCCATGACATTTTGCTTATGCGTATTTGTCAAAATTTTGTCATGTCTCGGCCTGTCATATCATACCGTACCCATGTCAGTGTGTCTATGCAACTTACCATATTTGGACTCATGTCAGACATGTAAATACTAAATAGACTGGGTAAGTTATGGTAAGTCACTTACCATACCTAGGCATAATTACCTAAGAGAATTAGAATCCAAACCAATTGCATGTCTGATATGGAAAATGTGTCCCCATATGTATACAATAAACCAAGATTCATATCCAATCTACAAAGTACAGACACTTTCGTTCAAATACTATGTCAGACACAGTACTTCTTGTCATAACATTCGCATTTGTCAAAATAATATCACATGTCAATTTATCATATTATGTCGTGCCCATGTGTGAGTGTGTAATATAGCAATACATTATTAAGTTTAAATGACCTTGGCTCCATGTAAATGGTAATATTCACTTAACAAACCCAGTTCAAACATCTGCGAATCAAAACTTCGTATTTTTTTAACCTTCGTATTTTTTTAACCCTGAATCTGACATTCCAATCTTGGATATTTTATACTTGGTTAATAAGAAAAAGTATGTTATAATTTTTTTCTATCAATTCATAAATTCGATGAACTAAATTAATAAGAAATTTCGATAAGAATGATACGTCCAATATTATTCTATCTTAGCTTGTGAATTTGATTTCCATTTACCAATCCTTTATCTTTTAATCCATAAAACTTTTGACCAGATTTTTGTACTTAGGTTTGATCAAATGGATGATCAAACATCTTATATTAATTCATATAAGATTTTCACAACAAAAAGATAAAGAAAGCAAAAGAATATAAATGAGGCATGTGGTCTGGTTAGGTTTGATAATGTTAACATGAGTATGTCACTGTTGCTATCGTATTTGAATGAAAAAGCTAAGAGGGGAGAAAAACTTTTTCTCCTTCTATTTAAAATGACATACTAATATGTTGCACATTAAATAGAAAAAATAGTTACATGCAAAAAGAAAATACAAGGACCAAATATAGCGCATTGGAAAATGAGATAGGATACGAAAATGTACTTACAAATATGTAAAGATATCGCCTTTGATCTTCTTGTTACTTTGGTAAGACTTTGTAATGGACGAGCTATGCATATTGATCTTAGCATAGAGATCTCTCAAAGTCACTTGCAAGGTTGAAGACAAATCCATTGTTAGTCAAAAACTGGTAATCGTTTTTTATTAGCAAAAAATAGGTTAAAATATAGTACAAAAAAAGGTTGGGAAAAGTGAAAGGATGATAGATAAAAGTTGAACCATGTGATCTTGCAAGCTTTGAATTTTTTGTTAAACTATTGTTTCAAATTGGCTTTAAATAGACAATCGAATAAGACTTATCATTGGAGATATCAATTAAATGTTATTTATTTTTTAATATTGGACAATTCTTGCTCATTTTCAACACAAGATTAAATACTTACTGTATATATCAATAATTTTTTTACAGAAAATATAAATACTCACCAAATATAAATATGATATACATATTACTTTGATTCTCGTAATTCATACATATATAACTTCCTCTATCCTTTTGAGTCTAACAATGTTGCTTCATACATCATATATTGGGAATTTTGCAATTATTTGCTAAATTTATGCCTTTTCTTTATTATATCTTAGACTTCGATATTGCTAATTCAGTGTTTATGTACACCACAAATTGGTTTCTCGGACTTCAATGGGAATTGAATCTACATAATTGATTTTGCAACCACTTAATCAAACAGCGGAGCGCTACTGGTAGACTACAAGGTTTTGAAATTTTTAATCTTGTAATGTTAAATAAATTGAGCACATCATTTTAGAACAAATTAATCACTTTGTGGAAAATCATATACCTTGGTTCCCCTATATAATGGTACTTTCTTTTCCACGAGAGTGTGGTAGCATAACTTCTATCACTATGGTTTAAGCGTTCTTCCATTTTCTACTTGTTATCAATTTTTTACTTCTTGATCATTGTTTTTGTCCCTGTTACCCTATTCGCCCATTAGGTAATTGTTCCATTTACATGTTTCCCCATTAGTCAAACCTAGAGGATGACTACGACTGCATTATTCCAACACAAAAAGAAATATATAAATGGCATTACAATTATGTAGTACACATGAATAGAGGAAAGAATAACAAAAGTTACCAAATTAAGCTCAGTTACTTAAATAGGCATGTGCACTATTGGTTTGTAATTTTCATTGCCATATAAATGACGAATATAATTGAGTTGCAAAATGCTGCTAGTGATGATAATTCATTTAGTTTTTCAATATCTAGATCTAGTCAATCAAGATTGTGCATATTGACAGAGGTGTTCTACAAGTACTTTTTGAATACTTATATACAGTGTCTTAAATATCGAATACCAGTGATATACCGGGAGGCAAAATTATATACCGGATACCGGGCGGTATAATCACGATAAGAACTAAATATCAAATGTTATGTCAGTGTCATGCTGGTTAAAAAATATATATGTTAATATATGTTAAACAACTTAAAACAAGTTTAGCATTTTAAAAGGATACTTACCTTGGTCAATTTGTATTGGGTTTATACATAACTAATTGTTTTCAAAATGCATCAAGAGATTAAGAATATAAATCAACCGAAAGTTTAAGCTCAACCTTAAAAAATAAAGATTTGCTCGAGCAAAGGATGGGGAGTTGAACTGTCTACAAGAGAGAGATTATCATTGAGGTTTACAGGTTCAGGTCGAGGCACTCGTAACTCGATGATTGGAGTGGAAAGAGAGATGTGAGGCTCACTGTTACAGCTTGTTTGATTCGCTCGATCGAGCAAGAGAGAGTGCATAGGAAGAGGAAGAGGCAAAGCATTAAATCATCGATCGACTCACATGTTGCCAAGGTTGTTCTTGGAGCTCATGGGGTTAATGCTCTTGGTAGTTGATGCTTGGAATGGAGAGACAGATGTTGGCTCTACTACACCCTAGTCGATGCAATCGCTTGATCGATCGGGTGAGAGAGCGAAGAGGATGAGAAAGAAGTAAGGCGTCGAATAATTGATTAGGCTAGAATAAAGAATGGGGATTTTATGATATTCTGTATATGGATTCGGGTATTAAAGAATTCGGATTAATGGATCTACATATGAAAAAATATCAAAAAATTGGTAATATGTTAATCTCATCAATATTTTTCATCTCATTTACTGGACGATATATCGTGACGTGCCAATATATCGCCCAATACTGACCCAAAATGAGAATTAGAAAAAAAGTTGCCTTACCATTTCATTTTAGTTCAAAAACCTATAAAACATTCCAAAACCGATATATAATGGTTGGTACATCGGTATACCAGCCAAGATTTAAAATATTGCTTATATAGGACATCATTTCCTTTGGTTTAAGGTCATTTTCCCCACAATACTTAATAAACTTGGATCCACTATACAAGAGACAGAAAAACTAGGATTTGAGCTCTTTTACTTCTATATTCTGCACATATTCATTAATTTTGTTTAATTCGAATGTTTACCAGAATATTAACACCATGTCTAACAAAATGAGAATAAAGATATCTCATAGTTGGTTTCATTTTGTTTGTGATGTAAGAAATAACATGTTCAAAATACTGAATTTATGTGTCGCATCCAGTTAAAAGCATCCATATTAAGTGTGGATCGAGTTAAGGTTCAATACCATATTGGAATAAGATAAATGAGTGCTTAATAAGCCATTGGGATCATCCAAGACATACTCGTTCATGTTCTTATCTTTTAGTAAATTTTCGTTTGCTTTTCTTTCATCATGTGCCTCACATAGTTGCTCTTGTACTACAATTTATATTTTTATGATGGTATACCATAATTAGGGCATACTAGCACGGTCACTAAAAATGAATCATTAAAGGATCCTCGGGTAGAGGCTCTGCTGGCTCACTTTTCTGTATTGTGTCTACCAGAATAACAATCCCAACCAATATTCTATTAAAATTTTATAGTTTACCATCTTTAAATTACTTCTTTATATTTGTATAAGAGAGAAAAGGAAACAACAACCCACAACAACTAAGCCTTCTACGTCAAGTATTTGGTATAGGCTACATAAACCAAAAGAGAATTAACCCGAATCAATCACATGCATGATACTTCTCCACTCATTCCTATCGAGCAATATGTCTTCATTTTAGGCCTTCAACATCCATATTTTTCCATATCACATCCATCCATATTTTCTTCGTTTGTCTCTTTGCTTTTTTAACTTATCTTACATTGATAAGCTCCACTTGTTGGCTGGTACATTTATAGGCCTATGTTACACATGACCAAACCATTATAGTCAGTTTTCTTGCATCTTCTCTTCTATGCAGGCTATGCCTGACTTAGTAAAAATATCATCATTTCTCACTCTAACTCCGCCAATCTTGTGCTTACAGTTTTCATCTATTCATTACCTATCCAAAACTAGGATAAAGGAGTATCGTGGTAGGCATGTAACGGCCATCGTAAAACCTCATCATATATTATGACATGAGCCAAAATCTTATGACGAGAAAAGGAAGTGAAAGGAAAAAAATGTTATGAAAATGAATGATACAAGAAACACCAAATTTGTTGATGTTTGAAGGATTGCACTATTTTTTTCATGTCATGTACCCATCTTTGGTGAAGCGGAGGAATATGAAAATTTTAGGTTGAGTAAGTAAGTCACCAAAATTTGGTGCTTTGCTTACTATGCTAGAAATGCTTTTATCTTAAACTTGTTGACTAATGGGAAAATGGTAGAGATAATAATTATCAAAGGGCGTAATAAGTAAAATCAGATAACTTGAACCTAGGAATAAGAAAAAAGATCACAAAAAAGGACAAAAATTGGAATCAATCAGGGAAGTTAAATTGGTATGTCATAAAAGAAGATTGTGATTCAGGGGAAGCCAGATGTAGAATTTTCCCAACAAAGCGACTAATATTTTCTCAAATGGTACATCATTTTATAGGACATACAACACCAAATTGCAAACGTAGGTGTAGCATGGTATTAGATCCCCGTAATTCAATTGAGGGAGGTTCCGAATTCAATTCCTATTAAAGTCTTTGGGAAATTCATTATGACAATAATTTCGGTGTGCACACAGAAGTGTTTGATTTAAAAAACATCCTTTTCAAAATTGTAGAATATAATAAAGAAATAATCATACACATGCATACATACACACCCCTAATAATTGAACAAGTATGACATGACACGAAAAATCATTATTAGAGAGACTCAAGTCAAATGTTACAAGAAGATATTGACGTATTATCGGAATCAAATTGATGTGTTTCATACATATAACTACAAAAATAGACTAAAAATGTTAATACTTGCCATCTGAACCTGGATTGAGATTTTTTATTTTTGTTTTTTAAATTTACGGTTTCCTACCCCGAATTCCACTTATTTTTGGGAAGAATTCAGAGCTTTCCCAGGGATGAGACTCTCTCTCTCTCTCTCTCTCTCTCTCATTTGTGTGAATCAAATAGCCTTGCACCTTAGCCTCGCACCCTACATACTCTTTTGCCAAGTCCCAACCTAATTTAAATCCTTGAAAAAGGTTTTGTGTACAAGATCACTATGCTCATGTCATAACCTTGGCCTTTCTTACTCTGTCACATGCCCCTTAATCTCATTCCTTCAACATTGACCCCTTACATCGACTTTGCATTACAATGACTAGGGCCTCTTGACCCATGTTAAGCCCATGGCCATTGCCCGACCTACCTTTGGCTAACAAACATCTGAGCATTTGATAACAGATAGGTGCAAGATTAGGTATTAATAAAGATGAACCATGGCAGCAGTCAAATGTGAGGGTGATGTACTCAAACAACGGCCATCAGCCAGTCATTGACAGGTAATCTTTACATGCCAGTTGGCAGGACACTGTTGAATGTGGGGATCACAAGCATTCCACAATAGGCCTCATATAACTATGTCAGCAATGCCTGTGAGCTCGATGTAGTTAATTGCTAGAGACTTAGTTAATCTATGTTTAATTTGGAAGTGATGAATATTTACATTATTAATTGCGAGTTATAGGTAAAAAGGAACTGCCAACTTACTCAGAGGATTCTCTCAATTAAACAAACCATCAGACACCAACACTAATGCCCAATAAAACTACTAGTTCATTGTCAAAGAGATATCACCAAAACTCCTTTTCAAAATAAGTGGGATCCAGGATTGATAAGAACCCGTTTTGCATGTCAACTCGGTTCCGGGTTTCCCCAAGCCAAATCTATATATTTTATCAAAGGGATTTAGGAATGGTAACCTTAGGTGCCAAAAAAGGAAAAAAGAAATAAAATAAAAACATCGTTCACAATCAACCAAGTTTGAAAAGTAGGTGCTGACATGGTTCCAACTTGGTCTATTTTGTAAATAAAATTACAAAAATAGAGCTCTTGAAAAAATTTACCTATAAATATAGGAAAGTTTACAAAAAGGTGACTCCATCAATACTTTCATAAGGAGGGCGCCCTAAATCTCAAAATAGAATGTATACATAGATGATCTAAACCATTATTTGTGATCTCCATGCTTTAAATAGATGGTGTATAAAAAATAACGTGATCTAGACACTTTTTTATTGTTGATTAAGAGATCTCATTTACTCTACGGCCAACGGCCAAAAAACCATTCAGCTTGGAATTATCCAATTTACGGCCAGACTATAATGAAAATGCATGATTTTTTTATCACCTTTATTATAGGATATAAAGATCACTACTAACGGTTCATATCGTCCCGATGGACCCTCAATGTTGATATTTCGTGCCTTCTTTAGAGGCAATTCCCTATGAAAACACTTCAAGTACACATTTTCCATATATTATAGTAAATGAGCCGCAAGTTCAAAATTTTACATAAGCTAGCGGCAATACAATAGTGAACCCATTATTTTTTTTAAATATTTTCTGAAATTATGGTCTCCACTTCCTTAATTCTTATGTAAATATCATGGATTTTGAACTTCATTTATCCTTCCATCAAGTGACATCAAAAACCATTAAATTTTATATCGAGTAGATGGAAAGTCAAATCAAAATTAAAACCCAAGGAATTGGGCATATGCATATCCTTGAGGGTTGCATCATTCAGAAAAAATATGTTAAGAAAATAAAGGGATCACTATTTTTTTACCGCTAACTCAAGTAGCTTATGAGAAGCGGCGACACCTTACTATTATTATCATTCACATATATATATATATATATATATATATATATATATATATATATATATATATCAAATAAGACCTCTTGATTACTAATGAAGTGTGAAATCACATGATCTTCATACAACACCTATTTAGAGTAAAGAGACTAAAAAAAATATTATCCAATGATCAACTTTCCCTTACTGTCTATCTAAAGCCAATTTTAAACAATAGTATTATATTAATCTAAGGTTTTAATTATCAGAATATCGGTAGGATTTTGTGGTGCCCAATATGTGATATACCGCATAACGTTGTTTGATATTACTAACATGCTACACCCGATACTACCAATTCTAACAATATAAATCATCACCCTTTACGAATTAAATTCAAAAAGACTTAAAATTTAGATATTTTAAATCTTGGTATAGATAAAAAAAATCAAACATATGAAAAAAGAGTATAATAATAAGATAATCACATGAACATCAAATCTCACCCGACTTCATCTCCCATCTATTTCGTCCTTTTTTTATTTTTTTAAATTTTTGTGGAGATAATCCTAAAAGAATGAATCCGAGGTCGATGATCATCCATTTGATCAATCCTAGTACAAAAATTAATTTTTGTCAAATTAAAAGAACAACAATTAGTAAACTAAAATCACACTTTGAAGCCAAAATAGAACCAAATTGGATATATTATTCTTGTCTAATTTTCTTATCAATTAATCTCATCAAAATTTGGATAGGAAAAATCGCTAGAAAGAACCTACTACGTGCCCTTTACCTTTCCAGTATAAAATATCCAAGGCAAAAAAAAGGACCATTCTTCTCCCAAAAAAGAATAGCCCATCTCTGGCTTGTTTAAATTATTAATGATTGTAAACCTATTTATCAATGTGGTCCGATAATAGGTCACATCAACTGAAAACTAAATTGGATCCGACCCAATTATATCGGTTTTGGTAAGAGGCAATTATCCTTTACATGGATCTGAATCCGGATTCGTCAATAAACCTCTAAATGAATTAGGTTGGATCTTGTTGCACTGTATATGTGGATTACTTGACTATTTTTCTTTTGCTGTGAGAAACTTTAAAAGTGATGAGGTGGCTTGACATGGTGGGAGATTCTACAGAAATTCTCTAACTTCACTAAAAATCTTTAAAAAAAAAAAGTGAAGACTCCATTTTATTTACTATTATATGATAGGGACATACATACAAGCAAATGCCATGTGTGACGCACAGTTATGTAAATAAAAAGCTATTAAATTTTTGTCTAATATTACAAACCTATTTATTATCATAGGTTTTGCAAGAGTTGATCCTACGATTTATTCTTAAATGTAGGTCAAACTATCCATATTCAAGCAATTAAAACAATGAAAGTGGTACAAAAAATACACTAGGAAAACATTTGTTCATGCTTCATCAAGCAATTGAATTTGAGTGAACTTCATCTTCAACAAACCCAATAAAAGGAGACGGTAACATAAATATGGTAGTGTTGCTGCAATAGGGATGCAAGTTTAGCACACCCTAGAGAGATTATATTTACCACGTTGCACATCTGCTATCCACTATCGTAAAGGTGTTGAATCCTCTTCTTGAACTCTTTAATTATCTTCCTCCTTTTATATAGATACTATTATCATGCAATCATTTGGTAAAATATAAATGATTCTTATCTATACTATATCCATGAATTTGGCACAGGAATTTCTTTGCTAATCAAGCACTTATATAAACCAACCAAATAATTATCCAAGTTAATTCATTCAAAAACTATCCAATAATCATCGAAGTGGTTCCTCAACAACTCCGATGGGAATTAAACTTGAAACCACCTTTAATCCATTGTTGTGGCCAACACACTACACTCACTTTTGCAATTTGGTACAGTGACATCATATAAAATGACCAGGTTGAGTCACATTTGACAACTTGTTAGGGAAATTCTTTGTCCCCTACATGACGTGTACTTTGTTTATCGGTGGTAGTATATAGCGTAACACCATTTTGTGCTTGTGAACAATTTGTCTGACTTCTAAATCTTTGATTTGATCTCTATTTTCCTATTTGCTTCTTTACTCTTTATATTTGATGTAGGTGGATTTGGGAAAGAGAAAATTAAAAAAAAAAAAAAAGATTTTACAGAAATAACAAAAGGATAAGATTCGGTTCTCGACACCAAGGTAAATCCCACACCCAATATCACTTGAGAAAAGATTTGATAGTGTATCTCATGTCAAAAATTTCATATAGAAATACTTTTTTAATAATCAATTTTCATTATTCCTCAATAATTTCATACAACTCTACTTATAAGGCAAATGGGAAAACCAAGAGTAATGGAAAATCAAAAGTTACCAAATAAATCCTCATAAAGGATTCTCATCAATTTTCCCCAACTTGGGAAGATAGTTCCAGCAGTTTTTGAAAATTTTCAACCTCCGATAACTTGATCTTTCCAAATAAAATAATCTTGATAGCTAAAACAAGACCCAAACAAGTGACATGGATGTCTATTACTGTTGAACGGGTTACATTGTTTTTTCATCATAGCAATGTTTATTTCATGTAGACATGCCCATCATGACAAAAACACTTGAAAATGGTCGTATCCATCAAGTAAGCTCAAGAAAAATAGAAACTTCACAATTGACGAAGATGGTAGTATCTTCGCAGTTGGTTCTGTTGAATATCACCATAAATCTTAACAAGGGGTATAGCAATTTCTATGGACCGTGAAGTAATGGTAGCAACTCAACAAGAACTCCTAACACAGATCCATCAAGAACTACTATGTTCAGCTCAAACTGAAAAATCTAATCATTAAGCTCGACAAGGATTTCAGGCTCTAAACCTATGTCAACTCTACTTTGGACTCCATCTCATGTTCTAATGTGACTCCGCTCCAATTTGTACATGCTCTTTAGACTCTATCTTGAGCATGACTCTTGTTCAATCTTGGGCTCAAATGATGGATATAGACAAGATTTTAGATTATAAAAATAATATGAAACTAAAAGGTGTGGAAAATATTAAGTGCGAAGAAGATTTTGTGAATAATTTATAGTTGTTTTTTACCTAAAAGAAAGTTCTCCCAACAATCATATGGACATAGAGGTATTTCTTCTAAGATGTTAGAGGAAAATAATAGATAAAACTTCAAAATTATTCTCTCAATCTTCATAACCATATCGATAATTAGAACTCTGAAAATTCGGGATAGAATCATAAATATCACGCTCTACTTTGGCCATTCATGTGGATGCATCGATCACAAAATATGAATCCCACCGAGAATTAACTCAAAAAATTCAGGAAATACCCAAGAACTGAATCTAGCTTCAATTGAGCTTGAAACGGGATTGAAACTGCTCAAAACGCCCTAAGGGTTTATTTTATGCAAGCTAGTTGGGTCCATTGACTATTGATCCAGCTAAAAAAGGACTCGGCTCAAGTCAAATTATTCAGAATTTAACCCAACATCAAATCTAGTTTGTATATGAAGTTAATTATCCGAGTCAAAGTTAAACTCGGAATCAAACTGAATCAAGTGTTGGACTCTAAGTCAGAGTGGAAGTGGGTCTCAAATCTGGGCTCGAATCTGACCAACTCTTCTTTCCATCATCAAGTTTGGATCTGAAGAGCCAGATATGAAACGACTTATTTTTTAAGGCTAGATAACTACTGAATCAACAAAACCAAAGTAACAAGTGGCAATGAATCAACTGCTACTCAACAAAGTCGCCAATAAAGCGATCAGAGAATGATCAAGGTAAGCTTTAGAAGGCGGTGAATTGGTCCAAGGGCATCGGCAAGTTTGAAGGTCAGAGCAGCCAATGATGATATGCAGCAAACTCAAGTTGTCGACAGTTATCAATGACCACTTGGGGGAAGATGAAGACGACAGATTATGTTGAAAGGGCTGATGTTTGAGAAAGATGATCAGATCATTGAAATTGGCTTAATTGAGTCAATGATGAGAGGGCTCCAATTATTGTTACTCAGGACACTTGGTCAGCAATCAGAGAAAGCTAGGGGTAATTAGGTTACTATGGCTGTCACTGATTGGTGATGACCGGAGGCTACTTTGATATGTGGTTTTTGTGATTTTTGTTGATGTTGCTTTGATGTTGACAATGATGTTGCAATGAATGATGTTGATGATGATGTTGATGTTGATGTGAGTTGATGGTGATGCAAAAAAAAAAAAAAAATCTTTTTCCTTTTTCTTTTCTTTTCTAGTATATTTTCTCATTTCTTCACTGAAATTTTTTCTCCTCATTTTTCACTGATTTTTTTCCTCAAAGCTAAAAAATTCAAAACAAAAAAAAAAGGTGAAGAAGAAGATGAAGATGGATCTTTCGGCTTTTGATACCAAATATAATGCAGTACAGGTGGGAAATTAGAATTTATGGTGGATTTGAGGAAGGAAAAAATGGGCTTCGCACCAATGTGAGTCACTCACCCACTCTCGCACAAATCGCACGAGGAGATTTAATAGCATATCTCATGCCAAGAAATTTCACATAGAAATATTTTTTTAATAATCAATTTCATTTTTCCTAAATTGTTTTATATAACCTTATTTACAATGCATATGGAAAAACCAAGGGACATGGAAAAAAAAAACCGAGCCATTGAAAAACCAAGAGTCAGCAGATAAATCTCCTCATAAAGGATCCCTATCATAATTCTACTTTGTATTATTTCCCTTTTTATCCAAACATTGAGGATGGCTATAACTACAATATCCCATCACAAAGAAATATAAATAGCAGTAAAAGTGCAATTATGTAGCACAAACGATGTGAGGAAAGCAAAAAAAAAGGCATTAAATATCAATTGTATACAAACTTCTTGTCGCAAAGTCATTTATAAGATTATCTCAAACATTCTAGAAAACAAGTTGAAGCATCTTCGCCCAAAGTTGACCTCAGAAAAATAAAAAATATCCATCAACGGTGGGAGGATAACTAATAGTAAACTTTGGCAAGTTAAATGGTGAGGAGCTGCAAATCTGTTTCTATTTTCCACTAAAGGAGCATGCATTAGCATTGATCGCAAGAAAGCTTTTGATAGCATAGATAAAGAATAAATTGTCCATTCATTGCAGCAGATGGGATTTATCTCAAACCTGGATCTATAGGAATTGGAAGTGTATTGCACAACATACCTATTATGCCTTAGTCACTTGTGCATCTAATGGCTACTTTGGTATTGCTAGTAGAGGAAATCAGCAAGGCAATCCTTTGTTTTCACACATTCGTACTTCTGCAGAGGTGTTGTCTATCTTACGTTTAATTGAAATGCCAAAACAAGGGGTAAATTTTTTTTTATTGGATATATAATTACTCTTTCACATATAATTGAAGTGCTGGAAGGAAAGCAGCTGGCCAAACAGGTTTCCTCAATGGAATTAAGCATAATAATGAGATTCCAAAATTATGAGTTATAAGATCCATATATGCATGCATTGTCACAAACTCTTTTCGCATAGAAAAGATTTTCTTCCACCACCCAAACCACGTTTTCCTTCTCTTAAAGCTTAACTTTGGGCCATAATGTCAGGTCGGTCTAGGGGCTAAAGCAAACTTTCTTGGCAAATTGATCTGTGGATGATCATAATGTCTTTCTACTTCTCCCTTGTTGAATGCCATAGCCTACAAAAAAGCTCAGGCCTCAGATCCAAATGCAGCCTGGAAGGTACACCTTTCCAACATCACAAGTGTCTTCCACTATCGATTAGAATATAAAATATAACCCTCAACCCTCACCAATTTTGGAGTTTTTGTATATTGCAGACTAGTAACATCCACGATCCCCTATAATGCTTCATATTCCTCTTAATCAAGCCAGAAACAACTAAGTCCATCATACTAATAGTATTTTTTACTGAATCAGACTACCTTACCAGGCTGTCAGATTCAATATCATTTCAGACTCCCTCCAATCATTCGTCATCAGTTCAATGCATTACTTGTGTTCTTTGTAAGTACCCACAGAAAATTAGGAACTCTAGTCTAATTGCACCATTGACTCTAACTCAACCTTTTTAAAGCAATCTATTCAACTAAGGAAGTGGGAAACCAAATTATCCATGTTTTTTTTTTCAATTCGAATCAAATTACTTCCAAGGAATCCCTCATACACTTCTGAATGTTTTACTTTAAAAAAGCTCTGGTGGTGTAAATTTCTTTGAATGCAAATAGTCGTTGCATCAACATGATATTCCTATATGTACAGAAGGCTGTGACTAATCCTACAAACACAACAATGGTTTATCACACCAGAGAATTTGTGAAATCGTGTCCACCCAAGCAAGCCTTCATAAGAACCCAATGAGGGTGAAGCAGAACAAGCACAAGGTTTAGGTAAACTTCAGTGGAAGATCAAGTTCATAAGTTAGATCTATGTGTTACTCAAGATGAAGAACCACATTTGGAGAGCCAAATGAGGAACTATCAGTTAGAGAATGGATAGGGTATCACATATTTTTTGAGTACCTACTGAGCATATGGACATGGAAACAGAACATGAACATGAGCAGTGTTCTAAATATCGGATACCGGTCCCATACCGGTCAGCCAAATTACATACCGGTTACCGGATACCGGACGGGATATCGCGATATGACCCTAAATACCGGAGTGTCGTATCGGTGTCATACCGGTTAAAGAATAATCATATAATTGGCTATATAGAACATATTAAAACACATAAAACAAGTTTATAGTAATTACATTGACTTATTTGCATTCAACTTACGAATTTACAGATACCGTTTAGAACGTTCGCATATGCACAAAACAACATATAATCATAAAATTAAGAAAAATAAGTTTTCAAGATAAAATAAAAGTGTTTCTACAATACATAAGTGATATAATTTATAAAATCACAACATTGTCGTTTAAATGAGTTTTTTTGAAACACGCTAGAAACTTTAAATATCAGTCTCTCTTGGACATTAGAAGTACCAGAAGAGGACATTCTTCAAGTAATTTCTGACTTCAAATTTTATTAAAAAAAAGACATAAAAAATTAATTAAATAAATAGCAAATATAATAAACTTAATCTATTTCATAAAAATCCTAATCAAATCTATTTGAAGTTGAGTGCCCAATATAAATAATTATTGGCTACTTTTTCCCCCAATCCTAATCTAATCATATAGTAAGGAAAACTAAATTAGATCTTACAAAAAATTATTTCATTAAATTACATAATCCAAACTCATTGTATTATAATTCAAAATTTCAAACCCTAACATATCCAACAAATACAACAAATTACAATGTCATATAATTATAAATTTACAATTGCTCAATATCCTGCAATTAAAATATTCTATATGCACAATTAAAATATTCTAATTAAAATATACTATATTGCTACATATTTTCAGTATATTCAAATTCATTTCTAATTAGTAATTACTCATCCCTCAACAAATTATCAAACAAATTAACTTCTAAATTCTAATTAGACTGTCACTGCTCAAATAAATTATCAAACAAATTAACTTCTAAATTCTAATTTTACTGTTTCGACCACTCCCCTTTCAGTCAGTGAATCAAATTCACTGATTCACTCCGAATCAGTGAATCGATTCACTGATTCGGAGTGAATCAGTGAATTTGATTCACTGACTGAACAGTGAAACTCCACCCAATCAATGTGTGCAAAAACCAAATTATCTCAAATTTTAAGCACCCAAACCCTCAAACACATATGACAATCAAAACAAAATATTTATAAAGAAAATAAATTTGGGGCTAACTGGACTTACCACTTTACCAGTGAGGCACTGACTACCAAGCTCCTCATCGGCGCCGTTGGAAGCTAAGCAATAGGAGTAGAGGAAAGTCGGGAGGCCGGCGAAGTTGTTTTAGGGGCTGCCGAACTTTCTTTAGCGAAAATCAATCGAAAGAAAGAACTCTCAGTGTCTCGCTAAGCAGTTTTTTATGTCTTTTTTGGGTGGATTTTGAGTTGCGACCATTCGATCGGTCGAGGAGAAATCGGGGAAGAACGGGAGATTAGGGTTCGCGAGCGATAGATTTGGGGGAGAATGCGAAGAAGCGAATTTTTTTTTTCCTCGGGTCGAAAAGGTAAACGGGTTTCAACCACAACCCAAATCCGTTAACAAAAAAAATCGATATTGGCTCATATCGGTCGGTATTTATCATATCGGATATCGGCCGATATATCGCCACGTGGCCGATATATCGGTTTATACCGGTCGAAAACGATAAGCGATATAAAATTGGCTATAACATCTCGTTTGTGGGGAAAATTCGATATATCGGCCGATATACCGGTATACTGACTAATATTTAAAACAATGAACACGAGGACACAAAAATTATAAAAAAACGGGATACAAGAACATTGATCATACCTATGTGATGTATGCATGCGATACGCATCAAAAAAAAGTAATGATTAGGGCATATTTTATTTGAAGTAGAATGAATAACTAAGTAGAACCTTACTGACTTGAAACAAATAGCTTAATAATTTAAATGATCAATTAACTATATTAAAGAATGCAAATTGAGACTTCAACCCAATAACTCACATGATAGAAGTCTATAATGCCCCTCCAATGTTTGTGAGGTGTTTAAGTTATATCAACCAACATCGAAATAATGTGTTATGTAACATGTTATTTTGCACTATGACATCTAATGCAAACCCAACACTATGTAATAATCAAAATGACCCATGGCACCGTAACGATGCAATTTTTACATTATTTTATATCATGCTATGTCAATGCATGTTATGTTACATAATTTATTGTTATTTCTTTAAGTAATTTCCAAATTGATGTTTATTTTTTGCTTTGATTTTTTAGCTAATTGATGTAATTTCTTTACTTTGTTGCTTATTTTTAATTGTTTGAGCACTTGTAGAATTAGTAGCTTGCTAATTTGTAATTACTTACTTATTTACTTACTATAATTTCTCTACAACAGTGGAATTTCTTACTTGTTATAGATTATATTAAACTCTCAGCTGAACTGAAATGAACACTTACGAATAAAATAGTTTGAACGTTATAAAATATAAATTACAGGGATGATTGAAATTACAATTACAATTTACACTATTACAATTAGTCAATTACTGTGAAATTTGTGCAAAACTTAAAATAATTTCTTTGTCTTATAATATATTTTTATACTTTTTAAAAAATTTTAACTTATTTTCCAATTTATAAAAAGTATTATATTAAGCTTCATACTTGTATTTATTAAATAAATAGGAAATTGTGTAAGCTACATTATGCTATATGCGACATATCTAACAGAGACAGAATATTACTTACCGTTGTGGCTATTTTAAACATTGATATCAACATATTATCTCTGTCCCTCAAAGAAAAGCAAGATAAAAAACATAGTGTCTCTCATATGGATCCTTTTATAAATATATGCTTCTATAAAACAATAAATGCTTGTATGGTGCGTAGCATCAAATACATGTCTGACAAGACATGGAGCTTAGCTAGACATGTCCATGCTTCATATGTGAGGTTGAGAAGGTCAATCTATTAAGCTAGTTCGCGCTTCTTCTAAATTTGTAAAGGTCGAAGCTGAAACAGGAGTGCAAAATCATCCTGGACGATGAAGGGTGGAAGATGAAACACGAATGCGAACTCTGGTCATGGACGATGTGTACATTCAATTTCAGATGCAATAATGCAATGGTCTCACTCTTAAGATCCTAAGTTGTAGCTTCAAGTGGATAGATTCAGCCTTACCCTGAGATGAAAAATAGCAAGAGATAAATATGCTATTCTGGTACTGGTCAGGTTTTATAAATTCAATCCTGATTTACACAAGGGCACATACTAGTAGGGAACTTGATAGTTCCACCCCTAGGCCATCATTTGTTAAATAAATAACTGGATGTTTTTTTAAATTTCACAAGCTATGATGGTTTGCTCTCAGTACGAGAGCCTAAATGAAGCCACAAATGCCAAGCTTATCCCAAGTCCCAACTATAAAAATAATCTAAAACTATGCTATTCTGATATGGGCCAGGTTTTCTAAATTCACTTTTGAGTGGAGGTAGGGAGCTTGACAGTTCTACAAGTAGATCATTATCTACTGACTGTAAGGGAAAATAGTATTATGTTTGTAATATTTCATGAGACTGAAGCTGGGAAAGAATTTAGATGTGATACAGGATCAGCGAAGTGACTCAGACAAGTATGCCTAGAACTTACATAATGCCGAAGCTGCAAGATTTTCAAGCACCCTGAAGATATGTCACACAAAGCCAAGAAGATTGACACTGTCAAAGGAATGTTATAAGCAAGAAAAAGTTAACCTACAGGCCAGAATCTCTAGTCGCATATATACATAACAAAACCAATAGGATAATAGGCTGAATCATTAGGACATGACATTGTCCCAAATTATCAAGTCATGAATCTCCAGTGTGTTCCTAACTTCATAAAACAAAGATAGATTGATTCTTATTCCAATGCCTCAAGTTTTATTTCGAAACGAGGATAAAATAATTCTGCAAGAAGCTTGACTTGAAACACAATTATACAATCTGAAACTTATATTTTGCACAGCCACATCCACCTCAAACATGCACCAACACGACACTACACAGCAAATTCTCTAAATCACCCAACGTGACATGATTTCTTTCTTGAAATGTCCATGCTACAAAGTTCAAAACAGTAGTTTATTTTTTTTGAATAATAAGAAAATTCCAGGCCTCCAAGGGGGAGATATAATTCAAATATGCTATTTATTCAGAAAAACAACTCACCACACAGTAATCCAATCTTTCAACGGTTGCGAATCTAGTTTCTAGACACATTAGGCCTCACTTTTGTGAAGAAAAAGGATACTAAACAAAATTAAACATATATGAGATTCTTATAGTCAGCATGTCTAGCACACGATAAAACACTTAAACATTTGATATTATGAGTACTAATACAAATAAGTACTATGGGTACTGATACAAATAAGCAACTTAGGCACAGGAAAACCACTGTTAAGTACCATAATTAAGATAAAGCTAGAAGAAGCAAAGGAACATCTCCTTAACTTTTTCTTTATACAGTATACCTGTTGCTTTAAAGGGCCAAACTTTCAGAAGCTCAATCTCAACCCACTTCTGCAAAATCAATCAAAAAAGTGGGGAAAATGTGAAGAAAATAGCAAATCAATTCATCTAATAACATTTGAATTATACAGCCGAATAGCACAGGAATCAAACTCACTACTTAGTAACCACATAGCGTTCCGGCGGCAGAGTCTTGGGCAGCAATGATCCAGGGAACAAAGACTATACAAAATTCCCAAATCTTAATGATCAGAAAAAATCCAATGAAAAGGGTTTAAAGAAGCAAACTTTTTACCTCAATCTCGCACTGAACGGCCTTGGGGCGGCGTTTGGGGTGCCGAGGGGCCTTAGCCCCGGTCACGGTGAAGAAGTCCTCGTCGATCTCCTCCTTCGTGAGGCGGAAGCCGAACTCGGGCATCTTCTCCTTCTTCCTCTTCCTCTTCCGCTTCTCAGCCTCCCTTTTAGCGAGATAAGCCGGAGATTTCGTTCCCTCGCCGTCGACGTTGTCGTCAGAATTAGGGCGGTGGCGTCGCGTTTGGCGAGTGGCGCCCCACCTGAACGCCGACAGCTCGAGCATGAACATCGGCGAGAGGTTGGGCGGCAGGGGCGCGGGCGCCTCCGCATCGGCCGAGACCATGGCTCTCGAAAAAAAAATTAGGGATGTTTCTCTTCGGGAGATGAGTATTTGGGGAGAGAGAGAGAGAGAGAGAGAGACGGGGGAGGAATCGAGGAAGAATGAATTATTGATTATATGGGGGAGTTTCCAAAGGAGCACACCGTTTATCCTATTGAGCCCACTTTATCACAGTGCAAAAACAAATTAGAAAAATTGGTGTGCTACTTTGGAAACTCGTATTATATAATATAGTTATTCGGAGCACACCAATTTTCCCAGTGCATCTCGTAAATACTTTTTTTTCACTCGCACTTCCAATTGAGAAGTGGGCTCACTAGAAAAATGGTGTGCACCTATAGACACTCCCTTCGGTGTGAGAGGTTAGCGGATTCGGTGTCCGAATTATCCAATAAAAAAAATCCGAACTGAACCAGTCGTCTGTGTCTTTTTTGTATTCATGCATCTTGATGGAGATAAAGATTTGCTATTTGCTTGTGATCCTGATAGGAGTTCACACTTCTTTACAATTATATCTACTTTTAGATAGTTTTGAAAGAGGTTAAGGCTGAAATAATCTAATATTTTAAGCATTTGAATAACATTTTCTTAAAATATTAACAACTTACTTATTTAATATGAGAAAATTCTAAGGGATTTTTATATATCTATCCCTTACATCTTTAAAAATTAGAATTTAGTCCCCCAAATCTTTATATTTATAATTTAGTCCCCAAATCCTTTAAATTATGACAATTTAGTTCTCAATCATATTTTTGATCCGAAATTACCGTTATACCACTGAATTATTTCACTTTTGTCATCTCTTTTCTCTTCCTCCTCTATTCCTCTTCTTATTAGGTTTTCCAGCCACAAACGCTTTAAGAATATTTTCTCCACCTTCTTACTCAATTGGTTTTTGACAAATTTCATATCAACAACAAATGCCTTTCCCAACTTGATAATGTTAGAAGTTATCGCTTCTATTTCTACAACTGCTCCTAGAAATGAAATGTGCAACCAATAGACATGCACTAAACCAAAATGGCATGTGCGAGACCATAAATTATATCCTCAATATTTATAATAAATAAATGGATTTATTACACAATACTAGCAAGAAAATAACTGCAATTTCATTATTTGAAAGCAAATATAAGCATGATACAAGCAAAGTATATTGTCTAGTCAGTAAAATATAAATCCAAACTGAAATACCTGAGTTTTCAAAAGTACAACAAGAAAATTCAAGATGAATAATCCACCATTCTACCACTAGTACTCTTCTTGCTCCAAAGGTAGGATCATTTGTTAGCAGCAGTTAGCTCTTCTCGAAGTCGACAGCTAGGGTGTAAGAACCCAAGAGATTAAGTCTAACAAATAGAGTACAATGGAAAAAATTTGAAGGTAGTATATGAAAATGTATGAAATAAAATGATTAGAGAAGCCAAGGTTTAAGTGAAGTCATGTATAAATGTAATCACCATGTTGGGTGTCCAAGACATGATATGTTGATCAACTGTAATATGGATACAAACGTGACAAATATACGTAAAATTTTTAATAAGCACAGTCAGTAAAGTAAATACAAGAATCCTTACTGCCACACACACTATGTATATCCAAGAAAGAACAAGTGATAAGCCTCGTTAAGTATCCCATATTATGTAATATATAAAAAATTCTAGAGGTGACTCCTATGGATTCAAGAAGTCAACTTTCCTTGGTCATTTTAGAACTTAGCTCTAAGTGGCCTCTTTAATTCTTACTCGGACTGCAATATCATTGTAGCAAATATGATATTTGTTTTATTAACAAGTTAATGGAACTAAAACTGCTACAGAAAATCATGTAATTTAGTAGTTTCATACTTACCTGAGTCTACGACCTCATCCTCGATGCTAAACTAGACATATTGCTGTGCACTAAGTTTGTCTGATGGATTCTAGAAATGACCTCATGGATTCAGGAGGTGGCATGACACTTTTGTCTCAAATAGTACTTAGTTACATGAGTAACATGATCATCACAGGGTTAAAGAGGTGGCATTTTATTCCATTGGGAAAATATATCACAGTAATAGTAATGGTAATCAGTAAAAGTAACAAGAATAGTAATAGTTGGTGTCTCAGTAACAAACCCAGAACTCTCGTGAATTGGGTTCCTAATTCAGCTGCACAACCTTAAAATCCTATCTCCTAAGATAAAATTCCTATTTTTACTGTCTAATTCCCCATTAACCCCATATTCAATTTATTGTTCAAACATGTCTATGATCCATGTCTAGTGTTTCAAGTTATTAGTACGTATTAAGTAAGCACATGTTATGAATCGTATAACTATAAAATTATGCATCATGTATAGGTGTCAGAAAGCTCTTTTTTTTTGCATATCATGTATGATCATGTACTCAAGTATAATAACTAGTATGGCATCATATATCACGTAGCGGTGTTCATGTAACATGTATAGTCTTAGAAATAGGTGTATATAGCATATTATTTTGCAACTTAACAAAGTATGAGTATGCATATATTGACTTACAACGTAATATCTATAACAATTTTAATTTATTCCGTATCACCGTGTACTGTATAATATATATTATAAAGTAAGTATACCATGTAGTAAATATGCACATCATAATTATCAAATATCAACCTAGGAACCACTGAGATCAATAGTGTATGAACTTTGATGCTTGGGGGGCAAACCATGCTAGATTTGCAAAACCAAGATAAGGTGATCAATGGGGATTGCTCAGCCTCACGTGCCTTACATCCTTTGCGTTAGAACTAATTTTCTGAGAAACCTTCATATTCCATACATGACATCTTTCTAATTAGAGCTAAACTTCTAAGTGACCACGTGTTCCGTACATTACATGAGTATCAGTCGGTTCGGCTCGGTTTTGAAGGAAAAAATTTCTACTGAAAACTGAACCGAACTAGTAGAACCGAAACCAACTGAACTTCCTAGAAAACCGAAACCGAAACCGAGTTTTGGGTTCGGTTCGGTTCGGTCGGTTTTCGGTTATTTGGGTTTGAAACTAAATATGTGATAAATAATATTGTTTTTTATAGGAAAGATAATAATTTTTCTTTCTATTTTTTTCTTTTTCTATCTATTAAAATAACAATAACATATTTTTCATTAAAGATTTAAAAGAAAAACATATTAAAAATAAATTAAAAAAAAAAGAATAAACTACAATTATAAAAAATCGTATTAGGTTTCCGAATCCGAGTCTGACACTGACTTGAGAGGGGTTATTTTCGTTGGAAAATTTTGATTTGCCCCCTTCCTTTGGAAAATTTTAATTTCTATTTTTTCGTCTTTTTTTGGGGATTTTTTATTTCCTATATCTGGAATATAATGGAGATGAGGAGGGGGCGTGTCAACGTGGAACTTGGACCCTCACTATCCAAATTTTCCAAATTTTTTTTTATATTTTAGCAAGCAAGAAAATATGATTCACAATTAAATGCATAGTTGAGATTTGAATTTAGATTGTCCTCATACGTTCACACAAAAATTCAAAGTTGCAGTGACAATTGAGAAAAATTGTTTTGCGCTCTAATAGCATAAAATATTATGAGAATAGAAATTGCATAATGTGAAGTTTATAGGAAGCCATGGTCATTAATCTGTCAAGAAAATAAGAATGAACAACAACTATGTGATGATGTGGCATGCCAAAATGGCAGATAAAATTGGGCCAGATTTTTTTGGTCCAATTCAGTTGGCCCGCCAATCTTAACTTGAATTGCGTGCCAATCATCAATTTTGCAAAATCAGGCAGAAAAACAATTTGTAAATATAGCGATGCTCGTTTTAACTAATTTTGGCACATCCATACCCCTTGACCGCACAAGCTGCATCCTTCTACGGTCGGCCCATGCTCTAGTAACCGGTCTTATAATTTTATAGGTTTTTAATTTCGATTCAGTACTTGAGCTTTTTATTTTTTTTCCTTTGACATTCGCATCTCCAGTCCAATCCGGTTGTTATCAATTTTAATTTTACTCTTTCTCAATCTGCTCCAAAATTTCTATTTTTTCTTCATATTTTTCTCCAAAATGTTTTCGAAACTCAATCTTTCTCTGTTCTGGAATTCAATATCTCTAGTCCTTCTCAGTTATCAAATATTATATTCATAATTTTTTTCACCTCACCTTCTCTCTTATACTCTCCGGCTTATTGATAAGTATTTTTGCAGCTAAATAAACTAGAAGAATTAAATTAGATCTTTGGTGAAAACAAGATTAATAATAGTCAAATTAGATCTCTTAGGCCCCAACTTCAAATTCAAAACGAAGTACAACTCATGTCGTTTTAATTGATGTTGCTCTGTGAGGGAACCAATGTTGCATTGATGGGGACAATGTGCGCAATCATAAGTATAGAGGAGCAACGAGAGTTCTAAGTTCTATTAAAAGTCCCTTTTCTATCCCAAGATGCAATCGCAATTAAAATCTTTTATCTGCTATAATTTAACTTTTAGGGGTATTTACAGATTTGTTCCTTAAATCTTTATAAATTATATTTAGTCCCTCAAATCTTTATATTTAGGATTTAATCCCTAAAATCCTCTAAGTTACTACAATTTAGCCCCCTCCCTAACTTCCGTTAGCCCAGTTTATTTTTTAACCTGATTTTTCCATTTTACCCCTCCTTAATTTCTTCTTCTCTCTTCCTCCTCTCTTCTCCTTCTCTCTTCCTCCTCTCTTCTCCTTTTTTTCATTCTTCCTCCTCTCTTCTCCTTCTCTCTTTTCCTTTTCTTCATTGGATTTATTGGCGTTCCCTCTTCTTCTTCTCATCTATCTCTCTATTCTTTCCCCCTGTTTTCTTCATATGGGTATTTAAGTCATTTTATTATTTTAAAAAAGTAAAAATTAAATTCTGCCGTTTATTTGGATGGAAAACTAACGGAGGGACAAAATTTTAGTAATTTAGAGGATTTGAGGGACAAAATCCTAAATATGAAGCTTTGGGGGACTAAATCATAATTTATAAAGATTTAAGGCATAGATCTGTAAATACTCCAAAAAATATATATGTAAAATAGAAAGTAATAATTCAATCAGATCTTTTACAGTATGCAGTCGCTTTTTTTTATTCGGGGGATTTGGTTGCTCTAAATTTTCACGGAGCTCAGTTTGGTTCAGTGCGAACCTGACCGTCATCTCCGCCTCCTCCTCTGCCCGCTCTTTGTTCTTCTTCTTCTTCTTCTTCTTCTTCTTCTTCTTCTTGCTCTTTTTGGAGGACTTCTTTATCGATGATTTCGACTGCAGATGCACTTTGATCACCCTCCGCTTCTTCGAAGGCGATATTGGCGATGAAGGTGTTGGTTCTTCGGCAGCTGCACGTGGCTGAACTTGTTCTTCATGTTGTTGTTTCTGTTGATGTTGAAGTGGTTGATCATCTAGCGCAGTGGGCAACTCCATTAAGAAGGACGTACACCAACTCGGATGCCCCAATGAATACTATTGACACAAAAACTCAGAATTTAATGAATAATGGAGAGAGCGGGGTATTAGGGAACTAAGTTTTTATAGGTAGGGTTTATGAAGAGTTACAGTCCGACTATAAATCGTATTAGGTTTCCGAATCCGAGTCTGACACTGACTTTAGACGGGTTATTTTCGTTGGAAAATTTTGATTTGCCCCCTTCCTTTGGAAAATTTTAATTTCTATTTTTTTGTCTTTTTTTGGGGATTTTTTATTTCCTATATCTGGAACATAATGGAGATGAGGAGGGGGCGTGTCAGCGTGGAACTTGGACCCTCACTATCCAAATTTTCCAAAATTGTTTTTTATATTTTAGCAAGCAAGAAAATATGATTCACAATTAAATGCATAGTTGAGATTTGAATTTAGATTGCCCTCATACGATCACACAAAAATTCAAAGTTGCAGTGACAATTGAGAAAAATTGTTTTGCGCTCTAATAGCATAAAATATTATGAGAATAGAAATTGCATAATGTGAAGTTTATAGGAAGCCATGGTCATTAATCTGTCAAGAAAATAAGAATAAATAACAACTATGTGATGATGTGGCATGCCAAAATGGCAGATAAAATTGGGCCAGACTTTTTTGGTCCAATTCAGTTGGCCCGCCAATCTTAACTTGAATTGCGTGCCAATCATCAATTTTGCAAAATCAGGCAGAAAAACAATTTGTAAATATAGCGATGCTCGTTTTAACCAATTTTGGCACATCCATACCCCTTGACCGCACAAACTGCATCCTTCTATGGTCGGCCCATGCTCTAGTAACCGGTCTTATAATTTTACAGGTTTTTAATTTCGATTCAGTAGTTGAGTTTTTTATTTTTTTTCTTTTGACATTCGCATCTCCAGTCCAATACGGTTGTTATCAATTTTAATTTTTCTCTTTCTCAATCTGCTCCAAAATTTCTATTTTTTCTTCATCTTTTTCTACAAAATGTTTTCGAAACTCAATCTTTCTCTGTTCTGTAATTCAATATCTCTAACCCTTCTCAGTTATCAAATATTATATTCATAATTTTTTTCACCTCACCTTCTCTCTTATACTCTCTGGCTTATTGATAAGTATTTTTGCAGCTAAATAAACTAGAAGAATCAAATCAGATCTCTGGTGAAAACAAGATTAATAATAGTCAAATTAGATCTCTTAGGCCCCAACTTCAAATTCAAAATGAAGTACAACTCATGTCGTTTTAATTGATGTTGCTCTGTGAGGGAACCAATGTTGCATTGATGGGGACAATGTGCGCAATCAGAGGTATAGAGGAGCAACGAGAGTTCTAAGTTCTTTTCAAAGTCCCTTTTCTATCCCAAGATGCAATCGCAATTAAAATCTTTTACCTGCTCTCATTTAACTTTTAGGGGTATTTACAAATTTGTTTCTTAAATCTTTATAAATTATATTTAGTCCCTCAAATCTTTATATTTAGGATTTAGTTCATAAAATTCTCTAAGTTACTACTATTTAGCCCCTCCCTAACTTCCGTTAGCCTAGTTTATTTTTTAACCTGATTTTTCTATTTTATCTCTCCTTAATTTCTTCTTCCCTCTTCCTCCTCTCTTTTCCTTCTCTCTTCCTCATCTCTTCTCCTTTTTTTCCTTTCTTCTTCCTCTCTTCTCTTTCTCTCTTCCTCCTCTCTTTTCCTTTTCTTCATTGGATTCATTGGCTTTCCCTCTTCTTCTTCTCTTCTATCTCTCTATTCTTTCCCCCTTTTTTCTTCATATGGGTATTTAAGTCATTTTATTATTTTAAAAAAGTAAAAATTAAATTCTGCCGTTTATTTGGATGGAAAAATTAACGGAGGGACTAAATTGTAGTAATTTAGAGGATTTTGGGGACAAAATCCTAAATATGAAGATTTGGGGGACTAAATCATAATTTATAAAGATTTAAGGCACAGATCTGTACATACTCGAAAAAATATATATGTATAATAGAAAGTAATAATTCAAGCAGATCTCTTACAGTATGCAGTCGCTTTTTTTTTATTCGGGGGGATTTGGTTGCTCTAAATTTTCACGGAGCTTAGTTTGGTTCAGCGCGAACCTGACCGTCATCTCCGCCTCCTCCTCTGCCCGCTCTTTTCTCTTCTTCTTCTTCTTCTTCTTCTTGCTCTTCTTGGAGGACTTCTTTATCGATGATTTCGACTACAGTGGCACTTTGATCACCCTCTGCTTCTTCGAAGGCAATATTTGCGATGAAGGGGTTGGTTCTTCCGCAGCTGCACGTGGCTGAACTTGTTCTTCATGTTGTTGTTCTTGTTGATATTGAAGTGGTTGATCATCTAGCGCAGTGGGCAACTCCATTAAGAAGGACGTACGCCAACTCGGATGCCCTAATGAATATTATTGACACAAAAACTCAGAATTTAATGAATAATGGTGAGATCGGAGTATTAGGAAACTAAGTTTTTATAGGTAGGGTTTATGAAGAGTTGCAGTCCGACTATAAATCGTATTAGGTTTCCAAATCCGAGCCTGACACTAACTTGAGAGGGGTTATTTTCGTTGGAAAATTTTGATTTGCCCCCTTCCTTTGGAAAATTTTAATTTCTTGTTTTTTGTCTTTTTTTTTGGGTTTTTTTTATTTCCTATATCTGGAACATAATGGAGATGAGGAGGGGGCGTGTCAGCGTGGAACTTGGACCCTCACTATCCAAATTTTCCAATTTTTTTTTTATATTTTAGCAAGCAAGAAAATATGATTCACAATTAAATGCATAGTTGAGATTTGAATTTAGATTGCTCTCATACGATCACACAAAAATTCAAGATTGCAGTGACAATTGAGAAAAATTATTTTGCGTTCTAATAGCATAAAATATTATGAGAATAGAAATTGCATAATGTGAAGTTTATAGGAAGCCATGGTCATTAATCTGTCAAGAAAATAAGAATGAACAACAACTATGTGATGAGGTGGCATGCCAAAATGGCTGATAACATTGGGCCAGACTTTTTTGGTCCAATTTAGTTGGCCCGCCAATCTTAACTTGAATTGCGTGCCAATCATTAATTTTGCAAAATCAGGCAGAAAAACAATTTGTAAATGTAGCGATACTCGTTTTAACCAATTTTGGCACATCCATACCCCTTGACCGCACAAACTACATCCTTCTATGGCCGGCCCATGCTCTAGTAACCGGTCTTATAATTTTATAGGTTTTTAATTTCGATTCAGTAGTTGAGCTTTTTATTTTTTTTTCTTTTGACATTCGCATCTCCAGTCCAATCCGGTTGTTATCAATTTTAATTTTTCTCTTTCTCAATCTGCTCCAAAATTTCTATTTTTTCTTCATCTTTTTCTCCAAAATGTTTTCGAAACTCAATCTTTCTATGTTCCGGAATTCAATATCTCTAGTCCTTCTCAGTTATCAAATATTATATTCATAATTTTTTTCCCCTCACCTTCTCTCTTATAGTCTCCGGCTTATTGATAAGTATTTTTGCAGCTAAATAAACTAGAAGAATCAAATCAGATCTCTGGTGAAAACAAGATTAATAATAGTCAAATTAGATCTCTTAGGCCCCAACTTCAAATTCAAAATGAAGTACAACTCATGTCGTTTTAATTGATGTTGCTCTGTGAGGGAACCAATGTTGCATTGATGGGGACAATGTGCGCAATCAGAGGTATAGAGGTGCAACGAGAGTTCTAAGTTCTTTTAAAAGTCCCTTTTCTATCCCAAGATGCAATCGCAATTAAAATCTTTTACCTGCTCTCATTTAACTTTTAGGGGTATTTACAGATTTGTTCCTTAAATCTTTATAAATTATATTTAGTCCCTCAAATCTTTATATTTAGGATTTAGTTCATAAAATCCTCTAAAGTACTACAATTTAGCCCCCTCCCTAACTTCCGTTAGCCTAGTTTATTTTTTAACCTGATTTTTCCATTTTACCCCTCCTTAATTCCTTCTTCTCTCTTACTCCTCTCTTCTCGTTCTTTCTTCCTCCTCTCTTCTTTTTCTCTCTTCCTCCTCTCTTTTCCTTTTCTTCATTAGATTCATTGGCTTTCCCTTTTCTTCTTCTCTTCTATCTCTCTATTATTTCCCCCTTTTTTCTTCATAGGAGTATTTAAGTCATTTTATTATTTAAAAAAAGCAAAAATTAAATTCTACCATTTATTTGGACGGAAAAACTAACGGAGGGTCTAAATTGTAGTAATTTAGAGGATTTGGGGGGACTAAATACTAAATATGAAGATTTGGGGGACTAAATCATAATTTATAAAGATTTAAAGGATAAATCTGTAAATACCCCTAACTTTTAATTATTATGTTTTTCTCTGACACGAAGCTATATATATATACTAAAATATATATGGCAGTGTTAAATGAAAGAGAATCTTTAACGTTATAAGCGCTCAAATTTTCTTACTGATGATGAATGTATGTTGAGTTTTATATTGTATACAGTGTATATAGATATTATGTAATTTCACACAGAAACAATATATATGGTACCTTGAGTAGAAACTTAATTGTCAGTGATATCGGTTGGCTTCCTATATAACATATTAACTAACTAATGCTGAGTTTTCAATTACTTTCCATGCATGGGTCAATATTAATGGATATATAGTCTCTGATTGGACAAGCAGCGCATGCCTTTGTCATGATTTGTAGATTTCTAGCCCATGAGGAGCTCTGGGCCGGGCCGCGATGCTCTCATGGAGCTCCGGGGAGCTTCAAAGAACGCGAGCTCCGTTGGCGCCCTAGAACAGGGCGGTGGTGCTCTCATGTGTGGATGGTTACGCTATCTATCACGAGTGCAAGAGAGAGGAAAGGGCGACGGCTGAAGCTAAACTGATGCCCCGATGTTTGTTGTCTTTTGCCGAGGAAGCCATGGCCATGGCCCCCAGCCATGCTCCGGCAGGGTCAGAGGGATGCAAGTCTTTGTTCAGGAGGCGACTCAAGCCTTACATGCGTCCTAATGGTCAAGTTTGGGGTCATGAGCTCCATAACGAGCACCATTAACACATTAAATATATATGATTAATGATCAAAAAATGGTTGCAAGTTTCATCCGTAATGTCGTTGATGATGGCCCAATAGCTGTAACAAAATGATCATGGGTACCAAAACTCAAGAGATAATTAATGCTGAGGTCCCAAGATTTCAAGACGAATTCAGAGTATCTGATCGACGACGGTCTTACATTTGATACTCTTTAGAATTCGGACTGATCCAGAAAGAAGCTGTTAGGACCGGGCCAAAGACAGTTAGGGCAGTCAGGCCCATAACTCATGCCCACTACTGTTAAAGAGTAATTTATAGTTTCTAGAAAGTATAGGGGAAATTCTAATTACACATGCGACAAATTACTTTTGATTTCTAAATTATTTTTTATGCTAACCTCCCATTTTAAAACATTACCAATTTACTATCTGCACCAATTTTTTTTCCAAATTTAATCCTCTCTCCCCTCTCTCTCCTATTTTCGTTTATCGTAACTAAGACTTAAAATTTCCAAACTTTCCTCCGAGTCCTGCTCCTCTATTCACCGGCCTTCGTCGCCACTCGCAATCTGTCACCACTCACCGCCTCTAGCACTACCATTTGGCTCCAGCCCCAACCCTTTATTCTGACTAGTGACTGACCGTCGTGCCCAAAAAAAAAAAAAATAGTAATAATTAATTGCAAACAAAAACACATCAAAAACTAAGAATAATTTGAATCCATACTTGAGATTTATCCTCCGACACTAATTGTATGTTGGATTTTTAGATTTATTTCAATAATCTCAAACTCTAAACCTTAATTTCGTTTTTCACAATAAATTCAAACAATTTAAAATTCCTAACTTTTTGAGATTGTTCTCCGTAAAAATTCTTGTTTTCTTCCATTGATTATTTTAATTATAACGAAAGAGGAACAATAGAAAAATAAACGAGAGAATTTATATTTTATCGCTCTTTTTTACAATAAAAGTGGGTTCTAAAGTAGCGATGGGATCTAACTAGTAGAACATGTTGACGATTCGACGTGAAAATCTTTCTTTAAAGAAAATGATGGTGGCCGGCTGATGAGTATCATATATTATATTTTTCCTCCCATACTTTATCTATTTTTGTATATAAATAAATATTACTCGGGTATTTTTAGTGTCTTTTTCAGATAATCCGATTCATAAAAGGAGATGGTATGAAATCAGAGTTGGAGTAGGAAATCAAAACCTGAAAAGTTTCTAAAGTGGGCGAGATTACGAGATTACGATACTTCAGAGAGTCAAAGTGCAATACAATCATCAAAATAAATTAAAAAGGAGAAAATACTAGCGTTGAAGAAAATTCATAAGTTAATTCTTTATTTTAGCCGCTATTTAGCGGTAATGCAGCTAAATGGCGGTCCAATGTGGGCACCACAACCCGAGTTTTCTCCCGTGGTTTCGTTGTAATTTTATAGTTTTTTAGTTCTGCTAGAATTATGGTTTGATTTTCGAACTTTATATATTGGCCGTATCCTTATCATTGTATTCTAGGGGGAATCCTGTAAGTTTTGTACGCATTTTTCATTAATAAAATTAGGGTTTTGCTGAAGGGGGTGGCGGCCACAATACCGTGCTCCAGAGGTAAGCCATTGTTTTCTAATATTTATTTGCTTTCTAGATAGAGTTAATTGCTTTCTAGTTTAGATTTAGTTGCTTTCTATATTAGATTTAATTGTTTTCATGAATAGAAATTTAATTTTGCTTACTAGAATCATGTGTAGCTAATTTAGTTTAGCTCTAGGATGTAGATGAAACTAGAATCCACCATGTAATTGCTCTCTAGTATTTTCTTCTTAAATAAAATAATAAAGACATGATTTTTCTATAAAAAGATTAAAATACAAGAACTCGAATATTAAGACTTTGATAGGTTATACTTGAATTAGCTTTCTTGATAGCCTATGCATAGTTAGGGTTTGGGCTTGTTGATTTTATCTTTTTCATTGAATTATCTAAAGATTTAGTTTGTTTTTATGAAAAGTAATATCTTTGATGAGTTATACTTACACACCACTTGATAGCTCATACTTAGGGTACTTTAAATAAAAATTAAACTAAAAGATCACCTTTTTATGAAAGAAGAAGATGATAGAAGTAAGAACATGGTTGGAAATTAGTGGATTCTAGATCCTAGACTGATTAGAATAACTCTCATTTTCAACCTAAAATTTTTAGTTAGTCCGATAGAACTATAAAAAAAGTAAGAATCGTAAAAACATCTTAGATCCCTATGAGATGACCTGTACAGTACTACACCGACACTGTGCACTTACAGTAATTTATCACATCAAGTTTTTGGCACCGTTCCCGAGAATCGACGGTGTTTTTTTTGTTTTTTTTTGACGTTTTACGGGATTAATAGTGTGTGTTGAGTGTGTAGGAACAAGAAAATGCAGATAAAGGAAAAGAAACAGAACTAAATAAGTATTTGGAGTGCACTAAAAAAAGTAAAGAACCAGATTCCCTGTTTTGACCGCCATTTAGCGATTTTTACCGCCATTTGGCGGCATTTCAGGTACAAATCTCCACAAAATTTTCCAGTTATCTGTATTTTGTTTCCTAGTTCTGTAAAAAAATGCAAAAAAATTATAAATTATAGAAATCATATTTTTATTTGATCATATCTATTCCACCGTTTTTATCTCCACCACACCCCACTTCTTACATTAGTTTAGGAAATTCGCGCATACACTCACGGTAGCTTGTTCATGCCACATTGGACCTATAATCAATTTGGTCTATTTGTGAGATCAGATTTGTTCATAGGAGACAAGATGGACCAGCCAATACCGATCCTTCAGGATCAATATTACCTGTTACGTACATCACTTCCATCATGCATAAAACTTCCACACGCGGTGGGTAATCACTATGAGTTAAAGCCGCAGTATATCAGTATGCTTCCTAAATTCACTTGTTCTGATTCAGAGGATGCATATCTCTTTATCAGTGAATTTCAGGAAATATGCGTTATGATAAAACTGCAGCACTTATTGGAGGACGCAATTAAGCTCCGCTTCATCCCATTTGCACTTAAGGATAATACCAAGAAGTGGTTGTACAATATACCTACTGATTCAATCACTACTTGGGATGAATTCGTTACGGTGTTTTTTAAGAAGTATTATCCCACGCATAAGACGACAAGGATACGGAATCAAATAAATCAATTCCGTCAAGTACCGGGAGAGCCCTTCTGGAAATACTTGGAACGGTTCAAGAATCTTTTAGTTCAGTGCCCCCACAATGCGATAGAAAAGTGACGGTTGTGTCAAATCATGTACGAAGGACTCAATTACACATCCAAAACTCTTATTGAGTCCATGTGTCAGGGGGAGTTCATAAGAAAGAATGAGAATGATCATGAGACTTTTTTGAGGACCTATCGTGGAAGACTATACAGTGGGAGAGTCCCACTGAGAAGCTCAGTGCATCAACTTCTGCGCATAAGGGTGGTATCCATAGCGTCGACAACTCTATAGCTGCCGAAACTAAGATTGCATCTCTTATGAGGAGAATTGAGATATTGGAGACTCCTAGTGCTCCACCGGTGGGTCAGATAAATCAAATTCAAGTTCCCACATGTTTTAATTGCAGAATTCCAAATTATGTTATGGAGGAGTGTCCATTATTAATGAATCTCATGGGTCCCACACTTGAACATGCTAACGCCCTGTATCAACAACCCATGAACAATCCTTATACTCCTACATACAATCTTGGCTAGAGGAACCATCCAAATCTATCATGGGGTCAAGGAAAATATCAGAGAGCCCCTAACCCTAACATGCAATCTCTAGCCAATGGTCAGTTCCCAAGACCAAATGTGGGTGCTTATCAACACCCAAATGCATCAAATTATGAGAACAATCAGAATAGACCACCTGCACAAAACTACTCACATCCACATCAGGGGTCTAATAATGAAAAAGAAAAGCGACTTCAGTCACTTGAGAAGCACGTTGAAAATCTTCTCAAGTCTCATTCCAACCTTGACACACACATGCAAAATCTTATGAAAGTGTCAACTAACTTTATTCAAAGTACAGGTCAGCAACTGCTCGTGAACTCTTAATCTATAAAGAATATAGAGTAGCAGGTTTGACAATCAGCGAGTCAGATGAGTGAACGTGGCCAGAGTACCTTTCCAAGTCAACCCATAACGAATCCTAATGCCAGTTTTTCAAACTCCAATCAGTCGCATATCCACCAATGCAATGCCATTCACACGTTCAGATCTGGCAAGTAAGTGGACAATAATATAGCCATGCCCCCTAATCCTACTCCTACTATCTTGCAGGCTGTATCATCTCATCCACTCCTTTCTCCACGACCATCTCCATCACCTCCATTATCGTCACATGATCATTTGAAAGAATCTATTTCTAAGCCGAAAGCACCATATCCCAATCGGCTTAGGAAATCTTCACCGCAAGTAGAAAAGATTCTTGAAATATTTCAGTTGGTGAAGGTTAATATTCCACTCCTTAATATTATATAAAAGATTCCTACTTATGCTAAGTTCCTCAAGGATTTATATACTAAGAAACGAGCAAGAAATATTCATGAGAAAGTTTTTCTCACTGCAAATATATCGCAAATCCTCTCTAACTCCTTGCCTATCAAGTATAAAGATCCAGATTCCCCTACAATCTCATGCACTATTGGGAATACTACATTTGATAGAGCGTTGCTTGATTTAGAGGTAAGTGTCAACTTACTTCCTTACACTGTTTATCAACAACTGGGGTTAGAAAAACTTCAACCTACCAAGGTCACATTACAGCTAGCTGATCGTTCGATCAAGAGACCACTTGGTATGGTTGAAGATGTGCTCATTAAGGTCGGTGATTTTATCTTTCCTGTAGACTTCATTGTCTTAGAAACTGAGCGATCTCCAATCCACGAAATCAAATTTCCGTTATCTTGGGTAGACCATTCCTTGCAACATCAAATGTATTAATTGATTGCAGGAATGGCCTCATGAAGTTATTATTTAGGAATATGACTGTGACATTGAATATATTCAATATGGATGAGCATGCAACGAGCTCCCTCATTGAGGTCAACATGGTTCATAATTTGCACTCTCATTCGACCTCTTGCACTGATGATGAACCCTCATTTGAGTAATTATTCAAAGATGAGCTCATATTATTAGATCAATTAGCATATATTGATTCTATGTATGATGATATCTGTGCAAGTGTGCCATTGATTTATGAGCAAACTTTTGAGGAATTGTTTGCAGAGAAGCTCGCATTACTTCGTGAGTTAGAAGAGTCACCACCACATTCACGTGATCCTGTAGCACTCTTCTCACCTCACAATATTTCTACATGTATACTTGTTACTAACGATGATTGGCAGGTTTATAATAAAGAATTCTTTAACCCAATTATTAATGCTTACATGTGGACAAAGAAAAAGCGAGGACGACATAAGCTACAGACAGGTAATTTCGTGACTTGTACGAGGTTGATGAGATATAATAATGCACTTACTTCACATTTAAAACGCACACACTATGAAAGTGGGAAGCGATCGAGAGGTCGTAACCGCTTTCCATGTGTTAATAGGGTGATGATATTGAGATCATAACTTTTACGACTCTCATTATTTATATAGTATTTGTATAATAGTTTTCATATTTATTTTACCACACTTGGTTTGTGTATGAGGGTATACGCAAGTTTAGGTGTGGGGGAGTGGATTAGGAGATTTTTATTTTTTGGGATTTTATTTTTATTTTTAGGATTTTATTTTTATAGGATTTTGGGTTTCTTTATTTTATACTTTGGGTAGTTTTTAGGGTAACTAACTGAAAAAAATAAAAAAAACTGAAAAAACTGAAAAAAAAATTAAATTTAACAACATATTTATGTATTTTTATCAATAGATCAACCTAACTACAGATAAAGGAACAAATTTAGATTTGAAATTGGATAGGAGAGTAGATTAAATGATACACTTTGAATTTTTTGAAAAAGATTAAAATCCAAAAAATAAATATCGCTAACAGTAGTTTTGAGGTAAGTATACATATATTTTACACTTCACAATAGTTTATTAGGTTAATGACAAAAATGATAACGATTGAGTAAGTCTTCTCCCTCTAAAAAAAAGAAAAAAAAAAGTGAGAATAAAATAATGGGGTGAGCCTGGTATTAAGGCAATTGCCTCGAAAGTGATAAAATAATAGGGTGCCTCTGGTATCAAGGCAATAGTCTCAAGAGTGAAAAAAGAGTATGATCCAAATAATCGGTACTTTGCGCCTAAGTAAGCGTGAATATTCGCTGAAAGGTGAAATATTCTAAAAAAAAAAAAAAAGAGTATGAACCGAGTAATCGGTTACGTTACACCTAAGCAAGTATGAATATTCGCATGAAAAGTGAAATATTCTTAAAAAAAAAAGAAAAAAAGAATAGAAAAAAAAGAAAAAAAATTGTTATGAGAGAGGAGATGAATCATGAGTTAGAGTTGGAGTCCAAGACTGAAATAAACTATCACACGTGCACGTAGTTGTATAGAAGCCAATGAATTATCTGTTAGTGGGTATTGAAAGATAGGGTTTAAATTTTTGATTAAAAGGATCAGTGTATCTGATATGACGCTCGATTTGAAAATTGATAATCTAAATGCGTTCTTGAGTTTGTATATTAGTGAGATTAATTGATAAAAATATTATAAAAAAAGAATTTTTTTCTTTTGTACAAAATTTTTATTTTTCTTGATTTTCGGTTATCCTTATTTTTCTTTTCTTTATTCCTTAATCTATTTTCTTCATGAATTTTGTTGGTATATTCATTGCAAACCCTCACGAGACACAACTCGTCCACTAGGGTAACCTAGGGGTTTAAAGGCTTATTGCATATGTTAAGTGCAATCGCGATTCCTGCGAAAGTGAGTTAGGATTTTTCTTTTTCTTCTTAGGTTTAGGTTTTGCTCGAGTACTAGCAAAAGATAGGTGTAGGGGGTGTAATGAGTATCATATATTGTATTTTTCTCCCATACTTTATCTATTTTTGTATATAAATAAATACTACTCGGGTATTTTTAGTGTGTTTTTCAGATAATCCGATTCATATAAGGAGATGATATGAAATTATAGTTGGAGTAGGAAATCAAAGTCTGAAATTTTTTTAAAGTGGGCGAGACTACGAGACTACGATGCTTCAGAGAGTCAAAGTGCAATACAATCATCAAAATAAACTCAGAAGGAGAAAATACTCGCGGTGAAGAAAATTCATAAATTAATTCTTTATTTTAACAGATATTTAGTGGTAAATGCAGCTAAATGGCGGCCAAATGTGGGCTCCACAACCCGAGTTTTCTCCCGTGGCTTCGTTATAATTTTTTAGTGTTTTAGTTCTGCTAGAATTAGGGTTTGATTTCTGACGCCTATATATTGGTCGTATCCTTATATTCTAGGGGAATCCTGTAAGTTTTGTACTCGTTTTTCATTAATAAAATTAGGGTTTTGCTGAAGGGGTGGCGGCCACAATACCGTACTCCAGAGGTAAGCCATTGTTTTCTAATCTTTATTTGCTTTCTAGATAGAGTTAATTGCTTTCTATTTAAGATTTATTTGTTTTCTAAATTAGATTTAATTGTTTTCATGAATAGAAATTTAATTTTTCTTACTAGAATCATGTGTAGCTAATTTAGTTTAGCTCTAGGATGTAGATGAAACTAAAATCCACCATGTAATTGCTTTTTAGTATTTTCTTCTTAAATAAAATAATAAAGACATGATTTTTCTATAAAAAGATTAAAATACAAGAACTCGAAAATTAAGAGTTTGATAGATTATACTCGAATTAGGTTTCTTGATAGCCTATGCTTAGTTAGGGTTTGGGGTTGTTGATTTTATCTTTTTCATTGAATTATCTAAATATTTAGTTTGTTTTTATGAAAAGTAGTATTTTTGATGAGTTATACTTACACACCACTTGATAGCTCATGCTTAGGGCACTTTAAGTAAAGATCAAACTAAAACATCATCTTTTTATGAAAGAAAATGATAATAGAACTAAGAACATGGTTGTAAACTAGTGGATTTTAGGTCCTAGACTAATTAGAATAACTCTCATTTTCAATCTCGAATCTTTGGTTAGTCCGATAGAACTATAGAAAAAGTAAGAATCGTAAAAACATCTTAGATCCCTGTGGGACGATCTGTACAGCGCTACACCGACACTGTGTGCTTGCAGTAATTTATCACACCGGCCCTAGCTTCTCTCTCTGATGGTCCGATGGTTTCAAAACTCTTGCGCGTAACTTAAATTGCCAAAAGATTTCAAAAGTTTCAAGACACTCTCGCGTAACTTGAATTGCCAAAAGACCTAAAAAGGATTCTCAAGTCTCCTCAAAGAGGGTATTTATAGATTTTAGTTGGATATGAGAGTTTCCATAGGGATAGAAATAGAAAAATTTTGTATTCATAAAGATTCTAATCAAATATTTGATTTTGACTCAAATATCTTGAATTTGAATTCTGATTGGATTCAATTCGGGTATTGGATAATCCCAAATTTTAATTACAATCAATTTAGGATTCTGAAAATCTGCTCATGCGCAGTTAAATAATTTGGTTGTGGAGCTAAGGTTTTAATGCGATTTCGCATTTTACTTATCCATGCGGGGCTAAGACTTTGCTGTGCGAAACTAATTGATAGCTTCACGTTCTGCAAACTATTTGCCTCTTTTCTTTATTTGAAATTTTTACCTCCAACAGAGCCACCTCTAAAGTTTTCAAAATTGTCCATAATTGGCAAATTTTGAAATACTTTGGATCTCCAATTTGATGACTTGACGACGGCAGTTCAAGTGCTCTCTTGCGTAACTTAAAATGTACATGCCAAGATGATCGGGTCAGGATCATGGGTTTCGGCAGAGGCATCTAATTGCACATGCCTGTAGTTTGGTGGAGGCACTCAATTGCACATCCCAAGATGAACGGATTATGATCATCGCTTCTTCGACAGCGGCGCCTAATTGCACATGCCTGGTGATTTGGCGGGAATGGTTCAAGTCTTACTGTCAGAGATAAGAGATTAACATGACAGATAACATAGGTGGTAATAATCTAAATCTTACTGTCAGATGTAATAGTTTAACATGACAGAATTTATCATATCGAAATAATATGGATGGTAATAATCTAAATCTTACTGTCAGAGAAAAGAGTTTAAAATGACAACTTTACAGGATTTTTAGCAAACCCCTAGATATAAACGGATTTGGTGTACCTTTACCAATCGCCGTTTGCGTTGGGCTAACCATACTATTCTTCTCAGTATGGTGAGTTATCGAGGATATTTTTATCTCCTCTTCCCTTATTTTTTTAGCATTGGGTAGTTTATCTCATACTTTTACCCCCAGTATGATAGATTTGGCGAGAAATTTGATCTCATCTTCCCGCCACTTTGATAAAATTGGGAAGTTAATTTCATACATTTACCCTATTATGATAGGATTGGCGAGGAACTTGATCTCATCTTTTCGCCGCTTTAACAGCATTGGATGATTCATGCTTTTTATTTCAGCATGATGGGTTATCGAGAAACTTGTCCTCTTCCCTTTGTTTTAATAACATTGGATAATTCATGCTTTATCCCCTAACATGATAGGTTGTCGAGAAATTTGTTCTCTTTCCTTTACTTTAACAACATTGTGTAGCAAAATTATATATTCATACTTTTTTTATTATGTTTTTTGTTTTTTTATTTATTTTAAAATTTATGGCAATCATTTTACTATCAAATTTCCAGTCATCACACAAAATTTTCCAATGGTTAATAAAAGCAGCAAAAATAACATAATACTTATCACCGTCAATATTTTTGGTACCCCCGACCAAATTCGGCTGCTAGCCAATGAGGATGACTCAGTTGTAGCTGTGGCTCAGAGCATACCCAAGGGGCTAGTTTGCAAGTGTGGGCTGCCCATACTTAGTGTCGATCAAGTATTTTCCTTAGTTTTTGTTGAATTAGCTGAGCAAGTCGATTGTTCGTCTTTCAGTAAGTCTGAGTGTACCCCCATGGTTTTTCCTTTTTTGGTAGAAACCGAAAAGAGCCCATTTTGCTTCATTTTATGAGGATCATGGTTGATTAATATTGGTTTCTCAGCTGGTACAGGCTTCGTTCTGACAGGGAACTCATTGATTCCTACCACCAAGGTTGTCATATTTACTTTCTTTTGTTCCTCTTTAAGTGTGAGAACTCCGGTTTCTATCAACGTCTGGATTCGATTCTTAAAAGGATAGCAACTCTTAATCGAACGCCCGATATTCTGATGGTACAGGCAATAGTTATGATCGTTGGTATTTCCTACATCTTCTAACTTCTGGTTCTCTAGAAACTTTAACATTCATTTTTTATTGAGAAAGTGAAACAGAGTGCCAACTTACTCTGTCTTGATCGATTACGTCCCGTCAGGTCGGGACTTCTTTGGACCCGTGCCTATTGGATTTTGGGGTCTCGGATTTGGATTTGCATCTGACACTATCACAGCCTTCTTTTTGTATTTAGCATTCTGTAGATATAGCCTGTTATTTGTAAAGTTTCTCGTACCACAAGATTTCTCAATCTGGCAGATTATATCTTCCGCCTGCTCTCTTTATTTCAGCAAGTCCTTCTAGATTTTTGACTTTACAGCTCCAATTTTTATCAGCACGCCGGTCTTGAAATTATATTTGCAAATTTTCATTAGTATTTCCTATGTCATATCGTGTCGGCATTGTACGGATTTTTCTCGGAAGCACTCTCTGAAGCTTTTGACCATTTTTTCTTCCTCTTGTTTTGTTACAAGGAGGGAATAAACTGATATCTCAGTGTCAACCTCAAAGAAATGTGCTAGAAACTATTTCTCTGCATCATACCAGGTATTAATAGTTTTCGGGGGCAACTGCATGAACCATGTAAAAGCAGGCCCTTGCAGGGTGCTCGCAAATATCTTGGTCATTATGGGGTCATTTCCTATCGGATTGCCGGCTTGTGACAAGAACTAGTACATGTGTTGGTTTGGAGACCTTTTTCCATCATATGATTCTAACTTAAGGGATTTGTACTTTTCAGGAAAATAGGCGAAATCCCACTCAAGTGGGTGTGGTCTTGAAATTCCTGATTCCTTTAGCTCCTTTTTCTACATTAACTCATCAAGTTGCTTCTGTAGTTTTTCCAACTTCTCTTCATGAGGATTATGGAAGGAAAATCTATCGTCTTTTTCATGCATTTAATAAGCTTTTTCTTTTTTTATCTTCTTTATTTATCTTGGGTGGTGGTTCCTCAATTGTCTTAGGTGGTGGTTCCGAGAAAGTTTTAGCCTTATCGTCGACTATCTTCTGGGTATTTTTGACTACTTTTTAGAAGAATTAGTTTGAGGTCATCAATGGCCTTTTGCTGATCTCGAATCATTTATTCTTGGGCTTCAAATCTCTGATTGACGTCATCGGACCTATCCACCGCATGCGACGCCAATTTTCATGGTCGGAAAGAAGTATATGACTGCGGGGAGGCTATAGCTGTGTTATAGCTATCATCATTGTAGGAACGTTTTGCAAGTTTGTTGTAATTTTGAGAGCGATAACACCTAACTTGAGCTGGGTAAGATGGTAAGGTTATTCGTTATTTACATCCGATTCATTTTCTTTTTTATGACCTTCTTATCTTTACCGACCATATTTAAGGTTACTGTCATCAATTCTTTTTCCTTGACTCTATATCTTAGATTATTCTTTCTCCTTTTAGGAACATTTTGATGAGACTCAGTTATTTTATCAAATACAAAAACTCTTTTCTTACCATAACAGCAATTTTTTAATACAGGTGATATTAGTTGCTCGTAATGGCATGTCGAGTGCGACTGAGTTTGAGTCGCTTTCTTTTTATTTGTCAAATAATCTCTGAGATTAAGGATTTTAGAAAATGGAGAATTTTCAGTTATGCCTTGGGCGTGGGGCCAACTCGGTACTGCTGTTCGACAGATTGCTTATCCGTCTTAATTCTTTATACTAGTTTTTTTTACACAGAACTGGGTGTTAGCTTCATGTTTCAAAGGTTCCACGCGAGATTGAACCATAGTTCATGTACGCTAGCCTCGCGTTTTACGTTGACTTGGCGTTTTTGAAGAAATTTAAATTTTGTTGAATGTTTAGCCTCGCGTGGGGGAGTATTCTTGCGTGCTAGCATAACCTCATGATATACGTAAGGATTCTTGGCTTCGCGTTTAATGTTTAGCTCGAGTTTTTTGACAGCCTCGCGTGGAGAATTTTCATCACACGCTGGCTTATTTTTAATTACTTCACAATTTATACGAACTTTGGCACTCTTGCCAGTTTCATACTTAAGCTTAGTAGTTTCGCGTGGAGAAATTTCTTCACACGCTGGCTTATCTTTAGAATTAACTTCGCGTTTTATGCTAGTTTTGGCATTTTTGCCAATTTCATAACCAAGTTCAGTAGTCTCGTGTGGAGAAATTTTATTACACGCTTGCTTGTATCTGAATTTAGCCGCGCATTTTATACGAGTATTGTCAATTTTTCTGGTTTCATGTCTAGGATTTGTAGCCTCACGAGGAAAGATTTCTTCATACGCTGGCTTGAAGTCAGCTTCGCGTTTTATGTGATTTTCACTGGTCTCGCAGTTAACGCAAGCCAGTTCATGAGGTAAAGTCATAACATCGCTTTCTGTTTCTGCCTCAGCTTCGCGCTTAACACGGACTTTGAGGGCTCTTTGTCTTACTCGACGATTCCGATTTCGGAGTTGAGATATGGTAAAATCAGTCTCTTGATGTTTTTCGACAGTAGAAATAGCATCCCCCTTTAGGGTTTTCTACTTGAACGACGACTTTATAGCCGTAGACTCAAAAGATCCCTGATTAACAGAGAATTTCTTATTACTCGATTTATTGATTTTAGAGATCAGCGACGATAGCGTCGCATTTCAGTTAAATTACCCAATCCAGATGAGAGATATTCTTCATATATTTACTGGTCGATTTCAACGATGAGCACATTCACGACTGATCCAATTTTATTCACATCAAATTGTGCCATGATATCTTGTTCAGTAAAAAAAATGTCTCCCACTGTGGTCACCAGTTTGTTCTCCGGTAAAATCTTGCTTTCTTCCATTGATTACTTTGATTACAACGAAAGAAAAATAATAGAAAAACAAACGAGAAGGTTTATATTTTATCGCTCTCTTTTACAATAAAAGTGGGTTCTAGAGTGGCGATTGGATCTAACTAGTAGAACGTGTTGACGATCCGACGTAAAGAACTTTCTTTGAAGAAGATGATGGTGGCCGGCCCTAGCTTTTCTCTCTACTGGTCTGATGGTTTCAAGACTCTCACACGTAACTTAAATTGCCAAAAGACCTAAAAAAGATTTTCAAGTCTCCTCAAATAGGGTATTTATAGATTTTAGTTGGATATGATAGTTTCTATAGGGATAGAAATAGAAGGTTTTTGTATCCATCAAGGATTCTAATCAAATATTTGATTTTGACTCAAATCTCTTGAATTTGAATTCTGATTGGACTCAATTCGGGTATTAGATAATCTCAAATCTCAATTACAATCAATTTAGAATTATGAGAATTTGCTTATTCGAAATTAAATAATTTGGACGCGGAGCTAAGACTTTAGCTTCACGTTTTACTTATTCACGTAAGGCTAAGACTTCGCTGTGCGAAGTTAATTGATAGCTTCGCATTCCACAAGATATTTGTCTCTTTTCTTTATTTGAAATTTTTTTACCTCCAACAGAGGTACGCCAATGTCAAAATTTTAGAGAGTCAGAAAATCAATTAATTTGTGGGAGATATATATTTTAAGATTTAAATAGCAAAAAAAAGGAAAATATTCTTTTTAGGTTTTAGACAGAGAATAGAGGAAGACGATGATAATATTTCAAATTTTTAAGAAATTTTAGAGATTTTAGGATTTAAAAAGGTAATTTAGTTAAGAAAAAGATTAACAAATTTGTAATTATTTGCAAGTTTCAAATCTCTGCATCAAGAGTAAATTGCTATGCATAAATAGAATTTCCCAAAATGTAGTTGTAGTTAAATTTAAAATATGAAAATTATAAAGTCAAAATCAATAGGCTAATTAATAGTAAAATGTAAAAGGTATGAAGTCAATCAATAGACTAATTAATAAGAGGGTGGCTAAGGTAGAGCGAAAAAAAATTATTTAACTTGTGATTCATAAATTTAGAGTGGGAGAAATATTATGAATTGTAACCTCTGTAAATAGAGGTTTTGAAACATAAGTTGTGGAAGCAAAAGAGCCAAGGCAAAGTAGGAATCCTCCCTTCCTCTTCTGAAATAAAATTGGTATCAATTCCAATTCAAATAATAAAATTATTTTAATTGCTCTCCTAATTCTATTCTTGCTGCTTTCATCTATTCTTTGATCATTCAATATTTAGTTATTAGTCCACTTCTTCTCCAACAATTACAAGGAAGATGGTTTTGGATTGAGCAACAGACCGATTCTCTGTGTTAATAAGTCGGTAATCAAGAGAAAATCTTGTTATTATAATGATGGTAAAGTACGTTACTTTCTCAGAAGTGTTGCACATGGTGTCACTGGTGATGTTTGTAACATGACCAAAGTGGTACTAATGATGGTAAGTGTTTGGTCATAGTGATTGGACAAGGTAATCTTGAACTCGCCAGGGGATACAGGTATGCACGACAAATTGGAAGTGCTAGAAACGATTATGACAACCGAAAAATTAGCCAATAGACCCGTTCATTTTCATCTCTAAATTTACAAATTTAGAAAGATTATGGAAATATTTATATCCAAACCTGTTGATGACAAAATGTTGACAAGAGCCAGTTACAAGCTAATAGTACAGCTTCAACTTTCCGCTTCTCAATATATATCACCCATGTTTTCTTCTCTATATATTATCTTTCCTAAAAGGAATTAGAGATTGAATTATTGAGCACAACAAGTTTAATACAGTAATCAAACATGAACATGCCTATAGGCCATGAAACTTAATAAAAATCTAGGCCCATATGGCTGATCTCTCCAACTTTTTGTTTTTTTTGTTTTTGTGTGAAAAGCTAAAGCTTATTTGAGGTGATGAGCCTAAAACTCACTAGGCAGCAAGGTGGCAGCATTTGTAATGTAGGTTGTCCTGTGTCTCTGGATGAGGAAGAATCTTGCAACAAGTGCGCAAGAGTATCATGCGTGCAGTGCGCTACAAAAAAATTACTGCTATAGGTGGACTTAGCTGGCTTCTGTTTTTAAATGAAGAGGTTAATTAATTCCAAAATAATTCATAGAAAAATTGCAGATTGATCGTGAATCAAGAGGTCAAGAGGAAGGTAAAAATACCACATGGTGATGGGATTCTTACACTTTCTCCCTGATAATTTTAATTAAGGCTAGAGAAGTTCAAAACGACTCCGACCCTGATGTTACAAATAACCAACCTAGCCTATATACGATCTCTTATCAAAGTCTTTTGTTTTGACCTTGGTGATCGATGAGACTACAAACATATATTTTATTCTAAATTATTGTCACGTGATATCTATCTGGTCCCAGTGGGCTCCAAAGTTTCAAAGATTAGCTTAAACCAAAACGGCTAGCTTGTGCTAGCTAATACATTCACATCACCACCAAAACCATTTGCCAACCCCCCTTGCTAAAGCCAAACCCTAATAATTAAGCATCTATTTGTCTTTCTTTTCTATTTGGATGCCACATGTCTAGTCATCACCCTACCCAGCTATCGATGGCCTACAAAAAGAAAAATTAATCGTCTATCTCCTCAGTAAACGTACGTGCATGTAGGTTAAGAGTTTCCATCTGTTCAACATGTGGCATCTTGCTCTATGTCAAGCAATGTAGTTGTCGTGAACTGCTTTCTTAAGTTCAAGTGAATAGATTTTTTTTTTTTTAAATTTAACTTTCACATGTCTTTAAGTGAAATCCACTCAATCTCTAGAGCTTGTATATTTTATGAAGTGGGTAATGTCATCAGGAATACATGGGGATATTATTTAAAGGCTCCTGCGCATATGGACTTGGATTGTTAACAGGCTATCAACATAATCCTTAAAGTTGACTAGGAGCTCAATTATTAACAAAAACTTACTACTTTCTATATTCTAAGGGTGGCAACAGGGTATTGGGCGCGGCCCGGGCACCCAGGGAGTTTCCAAATGAGCCCACTGTATTTTCTAGTGAGCCCACTTAATAACGGTCTCCCGAATCAACAATACACTATTAAATAGGCTCACATGAAAAAAAAAAAATGGTGTGCTCCTTTAGAAACTCCCGGCATCCAAGGCGAGTCCAAGTCCGGCCCACTAGCAAGACCGAGAATTTTGAAAATATGAGACTTTAAAAAATTAAGGGAAAAAAAAAACTAGTTTCTAACTTATAAAAAATAAATAAAAATATAAAAAAAATCAAAATTTTTGCAAAATTACTGTAAGTTATGAAATGTAAACAGAAAATTTTTGTTAACGTTCAATAAAGTAGATAAAAGTCTATAAATACAATTGTAGTACAAATTACCAAAAAAAATAAATAAATTCAAAGAACCTTTATTATATTATACTCCATTTTGCAAGTAACCCATTTTATTTATTTTCAAAAATATCTTTGCTTTTATTTCCGTTATCTTTGTTATGAGTATTTTACAGAAATATTAATATGTGATTAGCATGTAAGTATATTAAAATTTAAACAAATTGTAGTGCTCTAGCAATATCTTTACTAATTTGTATAAGTGCGAGATTCATAGGAATGGTAATGGACGCATCCATGAGTCAACTTTTGACTTTCTTTATACAAAATTTTAAATTAAAAATAAAATTTTTATTTTTCTAATTCAAAATTTTAATATAGAGAGAATAAAAAATTAACCTGCAAGAATATTATTTATTTTTTTACTCCTCTTCTCCTGCTATCTATTTTTTGTCCTCTTTCTCTCTCCTTCTAACTTCTCTCTATTTTTATCTCCTCTAATATTAATCCTCTATCACTTTTACATTCCCAATTAAATTCTTCAATCTTCTCTTCCAACAATTAGAAACTTGTCTCTCCTCAATTACTACCAGATTTGTTCCTCTCATTTCCACCATCAATCTCTCCTTACCCTCTCTCATCAATTACCATCTGATCTCTCCTCCACTACTCTATTACTCTCTATTTATCCCCAATCAATAATGGCTACTTTGATCTCATCTCTTTCTCTCTTCTTCTTGTTTACCAAGAAGAAATCAAAGGAACTAGTAAAAATGGGCATTATCTCTTTGATCTAATTCTCTGGTAACAGAGATTGAAGTTATAGAAAACTACACTTGCGGCTTTTTGGTGAAGGAAAAAATGTCTCACTTAGAGGCTTACTTATCAGTTTGTATAAAAATTTTGGTTGAGATTGTTGTATTAGTTTGTTTCATTGTATGCAAATTGAATTAAGTCTTACATTTTGGTAATACATTTGTAGTTAATAAAAATTTGTATGCATTCAAATTCTAGCTGCTTAAGTTGTTGGGGGGACGTTACATGAGGCATAACCTTTTACAAATGAAAATGATATCTTTTTTTTTTTCCTAATAAATTACTGGTTGATTCTTTACTGTTCTATTCACAATATTGAAAGTGTGAATCTAGAATCACAACTGTATAACAAAGCATCATCCGAAACACCTACAAAAATTGCTAGTATGGGCACAAATATGGAGAATAACAAGTCTCACTGCCAGTAAGAACTAAGTGATCATACTTGCATGGTATGATGGAAACACAAATAAGGACTTAACTGAATATGCACAAGAACAAGTAATTAAACATATGTACCATTAAGCCCAACTTTTGGCTAAACATATTATACATACATAAATTCTTGCCTGCAGCATGAAACACCATATTAGCCAAGGCTTGTCGACCTAATATATCGTTTGGCAATATATATAATACTACAGTACCAAAATTCAGCACAGTTATATATTTAACGTCATTGTTTTGTCACTTCATTAAGCCAGACTCACAAACTAAAAACAGATTTCTAATAGAACGTGCATTGGGAAAACCATTTTTTTTTTAAAGTCATTACAATGGTTTCTTCTGCATTCCATTAAAGAGTAGTCATGGAACATTGCCAAAATAAAGTCTCATTTTCCTTGAAGTTGCCCAAAATATCCCAAAGACTTGTATATCAATCCATATTTCACCACATCTGCAAAATATTGTAGTTAGGAACACAAATAATATTTAGTTATTGATTATATCTTAGAGAATTTTGTTTTAATTAAACTGATCAAAAACTTCCATAAGCCTGATGTCTGAATGCTAGTCTGATCAAGATGAAAGTCCTCCTTGTGTTACACCAATAGTTGCATTTCCACTCATTCCTCTTTCTGGATGAAAATTTCATAAATGTTAATAGTTGAACAGAAAATTGAGTATAATCAAAATACAGATTGAATGTAACCAAATAGAACGAAGAGTACTTGAGCTGTATTTGACTTACCTGCTCTGGACAAAAGCTCCCCCTATGTTTTGGTTCGCCAACTTTTTTCCTTCTCTTAATTTGTGCAGCAGGATTAAACTGGAATAACATGTTTCTCTTAACTTTTTTTAATGTTTTCATCCCATGGGAGTGAAAATTAGGATCGTATTTGTAATTGAACATATACAATAAACTAAGTTACTTTGCTTTATATCAAGCATAAAAGTTGTTTATACATGAATATGAATAAGTCTAACAACAATCTTGATATAACACAATAAATCACCTTCAAACTAGTAAATAATAAAACATTAGAATATCATACTTATAACCATGAGAAAAGAATATGCATGAAGTACATGTTCTCGGCTTTATGGTCCTATGTGATTAATCATTTATGCAAACCTTTATTATACTCCTAAGATGAGTAAATCTTTGAGTGTAAAGAGGTTGCAAGTTTAATTTTTCTATCCAAATATTTCTTATTTTTGTAAATTTTGGGGATTGAGGATAATCATTCAATTGTGACTTTTCTATCCATATATATTTTCACAATTTTCGGGAATTGAGGATATAAAATATCAAAACAATTAGGGCGAGTATGTCCTAATCTACCATAATTGTGACATGTTAGCACAAAATAAGAATTAACTCAAACTTTGAATTAAATGATTTTACCTTCTTGAGGTTTTCTTCAATGATGGTTGAATACTTACCTTATACTTCGCCTTTGTAATGCTAGGAGATACATTTATTTTAAGTAAAGCTTTAATCTTACCCTTGAGGATTGCAATGCTTGAAGAAGTTTTTAGCTTATCAGCATATGTGACTTTCACAAATGATGATTATGGAGTTGATTTTGATGTACTGACAGCTGACATTGATGTTGGTACATTTTTGCAAAACCAAATCCTTGGTGCCTTTCGCCCTGCTTAATTACTTTTTCCATGAAATGCTTCGTCTCTTTAGGCATTGATGAGGTTCGTTGTGTATTTATATGGTTAGTCTCTCTAAAAGCATAACTGAGTCCATAATTCTTCTTCCTAATGATTTGAACTCCCAAAAATTTATCTGACTTTAATTTATTTACAAACAATTTTCTAAGAGATGTGTTAGATTTATATAAATTAGATTTCAAAGTATTTATGTTACTTTCTAATTTGATATTAGAAGCTTGATATTTTTTCTGACTCTCAAGTGTAGAATTCATATCAAGCAACAATTTTTGCTTCTCAATTTCCAATTCTTCAATTTTTTAGGGCCGTGCTCAATTATGAAGAAAACTCTGCATTCTTTTTCTTTAACAACTTGTTTCAAAAACAACTTAATATTTTCCCTATTGAATTTCAAAGTGTCCTCATAAAAAATTATCTTACACATCTTGCATGCAATCACTTCACTAAAATCGTAAGTATTCTCTTCAGTACCTGAAATATTTTCACAAGTAAAATTGTAAGGAGATGCAAAAGCAATATACTTGTGTCCATCTAAAAGGAAGCTCCATTGATCGATTTGCTTCTCTAGCAATATCCTTTAGAATCCATAAAAGATCAAATTCTAAAGAAATTGACCTCCTTTGATACGAATTGAAAAAGCAACATGCACTAGCTGCTGTGGAAGTATGTGTTATTCAATGGATAACTACAAATTGCTTAAACAAATTATAGAATAAATCTCAAATCATCGCACATATTAGACTTAGAGAATTTTAACATGGAAAAACCCAAATAGGAAAATACTACAAAAGAACTGCACTATAATCTCAAGATAATTATAGCGATTTGACTATACAGACAGAGTTCTACATATAAACTATTTCAAACCTAATAATAACTCACTCTCAAAATGCAAATGTAAAAGAATTAAAAATGAGTAAAAATTACTACAACTACAGATTAAGTGATTATTGATTGGTTGGAGATATTGATGGGCATTATTCTTCAGAAACTACAAACCAATGCTCCTTCTTCTTCAATAAAAGTTATACTTTTTGTTCTTCTTGAGATACTCTCCTTTCTTTCTTTTCTATGCCTCTTTTCTTCTCTTTTCTCCCCACCTACTTCGTTGGAGATGACGATTATCCTCCAAATAAATTTTCAAACTCTCTTTTAATCATATACGCTGAAATTAAACCCCAAGGATCCAAAAGAAATTACATTCCAACTTAAATCCCATAAGAAAATTGTCCAAAAGCATCTTCCTTGATGTATGCTCCGTTGCACTATCCAAAACCCTTCAACAGCCGTATAACATCGGGTCTTAGTGTGGGCTGTTGACAACCCTTTCAACAGCCTTTTTAATAGTGATTCAATTAAATAACTATAACTTTTGTTTTTGAAATCTCATTTGAGTAATCTAGGCGTATTTGGAAAGAGAATTCAAATATCTACAACTTTCGTTATACAAATTTTTTAGTTCTGCCCTCATTGCTTTTAAAAATATGGCATTAAATTATTATTGCTGTACAACCTTCATATGCATCTTTCTAATTTTGAGCGATCATAATTGTTGCGTCTGAACTCTATTTTAACTAATATTAGTTTCGATAGGAAGGATGCTTAAAACTCTATACATTTATAGTGACAACTTCTTAGAATTCTCATTGTAGTTTTGTCAAATCAGTATATCTGTCATACCCATCGTATTAGTTTTTATCAACCTGAGTTTGGTTTATACACAAATACTTGGACTATATCTCCATGAGTTTTGGCATGAGTTGCCACATATATAGATCATAAATCCTAGTAGTCTTCTCAAAAGAGAAGTTTTTCGCAAGTTCTCATGTTATGAAAATCTTGGTGACAGTTGCCACATCTAAGAAAAGGATAGTTTTATGCCTAATTGAGTCTTCCTTTTCTCTAATGAGCAGCTCTCTTTCTTGCTTTCTTTGGCCTTCCTATTAGAATTTTGAGAGGGGGAGGTATTACTTTTGGAAAGCCAAACTCAGTCCATAACTATGTGGAATAGAGAATATCTTAGGTTGGCAAGGAACAACAGTTTCGTCCTTCTTGAGCTTCCAATTACATATTCTTTGATTTTATGATCCCTTATCCAATTGCACTAATAGCATGCTTAGATGGTTCCCTGTGACAAAGACTGACTCATCTTATGTCAGGATAGATAACCATCCCCCATCCCTGCCACCATTATAAAATTCTTTGTAATTTATTCTCTACAATTTTAATGAGTCAGTTCCCTCTCAAATTTAAAAATCTTCTCCCCTCAAGTCCGAAAAGTCAAGACTAAAACTTTTTTTTGGTCATCTAATATTGGTTTTTTCCCATTCATCTATGGAAACTCTTTTCTTAAATTGGTTAGAAGAAGTTGGGCCTTCATCCTTTATACACCGGATAGTCAGTTATTTCCATAGCTTACAAATGTTTTTATTTTGTCATTTTAAAAAATTTTAAGAACATATCAGTCAACATCAAAATGAGACAATTTATCAAATCAAATCTTGATCATGTATTATCTTACAGAATTATAATTTTTTTGCTGAATTTACATTGATATAATATATAATATTTTTGGTCAGGGACTCTGTCCCCGCACCCTTAGGAGGGATGCTTTGCCACTGTATCCAGACGAGCTATCCAGACAGCTCCACTCGTAAATTCGACCCTGTTGGTTTGGGTGGCTAGGTCCACCTTTGCCCTGTGAGTTCCCACTTCATACAGTCACAACTCCTCTTCCCTAAATCAACTACATAGTCACTCTCTTTACACATCACTTGGAACTGAACTTTATGCTAAAAAAATTTCACACTTTCTCATATTTTCAATCAACACGACCACCTTTTCTTTGATATTTAGACATAATGGTTTAGGCCAGTTCTCAATCTTTTTCCTCTCTTTTGAAACTTTCTCATGAGTTGTTTTTTTATCATCACACAAATGGTGAGCAATAGCTATCTCTACATGCAAATATAATGATCCTGTCATTTGGAAATATATCCTTACATTTTTTTTTCTAATTTAATTTTCCCTTTAATTTTAATTTTGCCTCATGCCATGATCATTTGACTTGGGTCAAGGCATGCCAATGGCAAGCCCATAAATTAGGGGAGAGTGATGGGAGAGAGAATACTTCTAACCCCATATTTTATTAAATGCAGTCCATATGCACCTCTCCCCTCCCCAATTGCATTAAATACAACCCATGTGCACATCTCTCCTCTCCGCACCCTCTACTGAGTACATTGTTGGTAGTGAAAATTTCTAGATAAATGGAGTTTTCCATAACAGAACGCGGAGCTAACTCTGTAGCTCTGCGTTTGGCTATTTTTAGCCCCGCGTCGAATAAAACGCGGAGCTAATAGATAGCTCCGCATTTTGACGCGATTAGCTCCGCGTGAGCAGATAACCAGAATCATAAATTGATTGAGATTTGGACTTATCAAAATACCTAAATTGAGTCCAATCAGAATTCTAAATCAAGAGATTTAAATCAAAACTAAGATATTTGATTGGAATCTTGGTGAATACAAATTCTATTTAAATAGAAACTCTCATATTGACCTAAAACTATAAATACCCTCTTGAGGAAGCCTTGGAGGATCTTTTTCGAGCATTAAAGAGTTCAAGTTACACGTGAGAGTCTTGAACGAATCAAAATCAGCAGAGAAAGATCAAGTCGGCCGTTATCTTCATCAAGCAAGAAGATCATCGACGTCAGATCGTCCAAAGGAGCTACTTGATAGATCCTATCGCTACGAGATCCCACGAAATTTTGTAAAAGGGAGCGATAGATTATAAATTCTCTCGTTTGTTCTTTTCTTGTTCACTTTTTTTGTAATCTAAGTTGTATTTAATGGAAGGAAAGCAAAATTTTGCTGCGAACATACATATAGCCTCAACCCTTCTTTTCATTTCACCTTTTCCTATCTTTGTTTCGGCCTCAATCTTTCTCCATTCAAGCTTTAAGAATTTAGCTTGAAGAGAGAGAGTTCTTCAAAGGCAAAATCTTCCATCAAATCTTTTCTTTGAGCCTCTTCTTCAAGACATTGCGTCTTTGAATTGTTACATGTCTCATTAGAGTTTTGCTTTTTACCAACAAAGGTTGATTCTATAACTCAATTGGACTGCAAGAACTCACATTTTGAGTAGAAAAAGATAAGAAATCATGTACTACTATACTCTTTAGCAAGTAATTCACTGTTTAGCATGCTAGTGCTCACTAAAACTTTCATATCATTTGAAATACAAATCCAATTAAGTTGAGTCATCTTTCATTTCAAAGATAATTGAAAATGCTATGACTCTTCTTTTTTTACTTTTCTCAAATTCCTATGATGAGCTAGCCAAAAATTTCCTTGAAGTCACATGTCGGGAAAAATGCTAATAGTTGTCATCACGATATCTTTTTCGTATTTTGACCACAACTTTTGATTTAGAATTCCAAATGAGCTTATTTTTATCTTGTTTAAAAGATAATTTGATTTTCTACAATACTCGTATTTTACACTTTTTTAGTTTTGCCTCTAACCTTTTCAAAATTGGATTCAAAAAGTTAATTAAAAAAAAAAAACTTGACATTAAAATTCTGAAGTCAACTATAATAGTTAATTATATTAATAAGCAAATTTGACTCATTTGAATCCAATTTAAAAATTTGTCATTAAAACCCTAGTAAACTACAATTATGAGATTTGATGAATTTCAAATATATGTTTAAAATCTTTCTAAACTTATCCAATTTATAAGCCAATTGATTATTTCAAACTTTTCTTCAAACCCTCTTAAATTTCATTAACTCTCCTTCTAGTCAAACCTTCTAACTCCTATATAAATCCTCTATTAATCCTAATTCTTTTACTCTTCAAACCAAACTCTTTTTTCTCATTTTTACTGTCCGCCAGAATGCTGCCGATCGCTATAGCACTGTCGACGATTGTCGACTATCAGAGAATCTGTATTGCGAGCCATCTTTCCTACCCGAACACGCATCACACCTGAGCCGCCTCACCAGCAACCACCCTTGCCAGAGCCTCTTGCGGAGCAACTCCTTTCTTTCTTCCTTGGAATTCGTTAAGAGGTATGATCCACCTCTCTTCTTTAATAAACATATATCTTATTTGATATAGTTAGATAACCTCCAATAATAACCTAATTAAAAATAATATCCCTTCATCTAATTGACCCAATAAGAAGATTATATAATTATTTGTTTGTCTATTTTAAACCCACTAACCTTTTATGACTAAAAAAAGAAATATTTTATACTTTTAGAATTCAAGAGAATTTTCTTAAAATCACAATAAACTAGATTTAGCTATTTTAATATTTTTGTAATGACTTGTAGATATTGAATTTTATCGGAAACATGAGAGTAAATTTATTTGACGAACATATTGTCAAGCTAAAGTAAAGTCCTTCTCGAACTTACTTTACCATACACTATTCCTATTTGATAGGAATAATTTATATTTTAGTTTTGTTTAATAGAATTGTTTATGTACGTTCATGTGTTGTTTTCTTTAACAAGAACTGTTTAAATTAAGAATAATTTTATTTCCAAAAATATCAAACTCTTATTTTACATTTCTCATTTGTATATATTCTTATAATTAGTTGTTATTTAATTATATGAAATATAATAATCTCAAAACTTTATTCAAATTAAACGAAGATCATAAAATTTACTAATGAATAAATAAATAATAAATCAGAATGCTAATTGATGGTGATAATAATTGTAATATTAAATGGCAACTGCCTCTAGAAAATTGTTCTAAAGAAAAATGGCTATTTAATTAAGAAATGTGCTTGCACGAAGAACCTCCCACTTTCTAACTCTTACATGACCATGTTATTACGATATGCAGTCAGAAGATCCTTGAAATTAGTGATGTGAATTCAGATACCATATTAAAATTAAAAACATTTTCTAAATATTACTTTACTATAATAAACTTGAACTAAACCTAAATTTGAATTGTCGGATATTGACTCTACTAGACTTAACACGATTTTGATAACTATGAACAATATTAGGTAGGGAGAGATACTAATTGATGTGAATATGTATTTCGGATGTACCATTAAGTTGTACAACTATTTTTTGCGCACACCATGAGTGATGGTGATTAGCTGGATCGCATCACAATACTATTATTGCTATTGTGCAGGTCTGGATCAGCTCTAGATAATTATGTAACCATTTTTCCATGTATTTACAGGAGACAATTGAAATACGGATATAAAACATTAGTTTGATTCTCCAATAATGTATGACATTTTAAATTTAAACACTTGACATATAACTGGAAGATGATTGTAATCAGAATAAATATTATGAAGAACTTAATTAACAAATTAATTCTTGTTCTATATTTTTACATTCATATGCATTATTCATATCTATTTCAGTTAATCTTTCTCTTTATTGTTACAAATTAGTATTATTTTCATTTATTTGGTCGCGATCTGTCGACCTATGTGTGCATATCTATATTTTGAGATAGATCTGAAAGAACAGATTGAAAATCTGAAGTATTATAAGGAGTAACTGAATCTAGTATATTGCCGTTTTTTTCTTTCAGTCTTGAACTTACGATTTTAGGTTGCTTCCGCTCTTAAAATATTCTATTTTCAGTTATTTCTTTATTTTTGCTTCATTGTAATTCAGTTCTATCAAATGAATAAAAGTTCTATTTTCTAATAAAATATTATTGTAATATGCGGCAATGGTTTATATTATATTGAGGCTTAGCATTTTTAGTTTTATAAACTAATTATTAATCATTCTTTAACCGTCTTGTACACATAAGTTAATACAATCTCACAGATCCTACATGAAATATTTTGACATACAAAAAATATCTTAAATAATTATCAAAATATTTGATTGTTGTATTATTTTTTTTAATAATCAAATGAATAGAAATAAATTACTATTAGCTCCAAATGTCTTAACGATTATAGGCTGATTTAGATTTAAAAAAGTGTGAAGAAAATAATAGTTTTAAAAATTAATTTTTTTTTACAAAATTCATTTGGAATCAATATAACGTGCATTGACACAAACATAATGATTGTTGTGAATTTCTTTCTAACAATCAGAAGTAAGTATAATTCTATACAGAATAGGAGAGAAAACACAACTAAAGTTTTGTTCATACTTTTTATTAATTTGTAAAATATAAAATGTCTGTAAAATTGTGATTCTATGAATCACTAATGAGAAGTGTCAGTTAAGAGCTAATACAAAATTCCACATTGAAAATAAAATTTGCATGAAATCTAATAGCTGAAATGTTATTATAGCATGTAGCCTACTGATAGGGTGTGTGCATTCATTTTAATAGCAAAATTAAAAACTAAATTATAAAATTTAAAAAATTAAAAAATTAAATATTCAGCCTTCCAAATTGAAACTAATGATAATAAAGAGAGAGAGAGAGAGAGAGAGAGAGAGAGAGAGAGAGAGAGAGAGCTAGATAGCATGTAAGAACATTAAGAGATTTGTAGGGAGTTTGTGAAGAGTTAGAATTGTGTAAAGAAAATGATCTAGAGAACATGGTATTTATAATTCTCTAAAGAGACAAAATATGAAAAGAAAAATTGCTATTTGCCCCTCCCCAATAGCTAATTTAGTTGTTAGCAGCGACATTTGCTAAAATGGTCATTGCCAACGGCCAATAAACCATTGGGAGCATAGTAGTAGGGGTGAGTATCGGTCGGTTCAGTTTGGTTTTGGGTGAAAAAATTTCTACTGAAAACCGAACCGAAACTGAACTGACCGAACTTCTAAGAAAATCGAAACCGAAACCTAAGTTTGGATTCGTTCGGTTCGGTTCGGTTTTTGGTTATTTGGGTTTAAAATTAAATACGTGATAAATGCGTGTATTTTATAGAAAAAATAATAATTTTCCTTTTAATTTTTTTATTTTTCTAGCTATTAAAATAATAATCACAGGTTTTTCATCAAAGATTTAAAAGAACAACATATTGAAAATAAATCAAAAAATAAAAAAGCTACAATTGCAAAAGTTCGGTTTTTTCGTCGGTTTCGATTGGAGGTAAAGCCACCGAAACCCAATCCGAAATTCGTAATTAATTACGGTTTTTAAACCGAACCGAAAACCGAATAAACTGAACCGATCGGTTCGGTTCGATTTTACAGTTCGGTTCGGTTTTTTCGGATTTCTGCTCAGCCCTAACTAGTAGGCCAAGTGGGCTCTATATGAGCACTTTCCAGATACCACTACGGGCACAACCCACACCTAGCTATGGTCGGTCTGGTAGACCTAGGCCCAAGAACAACTCAGACGTGCAACGGGCTAGATTCGTGTCAAATGGACAGGTCTCCACGACCCACTTGCTACCCCTACATATTTTAATCTCAGTGGGGTGTTCCAAAGCAGTTATGGCACAAGTATGATGGTTATTGTATAGTTTTCAAGTGGAAATGGGTGATATCATCATGTGTGAATAATTATTGGTACTGTCTAATCCATTTTTTCCTTGGGGATCATAGCTTGGTGGGCCTTGGCAGTGATACGGGAGATCTTTAAGTTGCTATCTTAAAAAATATGGAACTTAATTAAAGCTTGATCAAGGCTTAGGTGAAGTGTTTTGAATTGAGTGGTGGTGACAAATACAACATGAAAAGCTATTAACCTACTGGACACTCAATTAATGAGGCTGTCTGCTGTTTCTCACAAGCTAAAGTCGAAGATTGGTCAATGGCCCTACAAGTGACCTTAAACTAAAGAGGTACACAGCAGAAGACATGGGAGAGACTATAATGAAAAACAAAATAATAACATAAACAAAAAGAAAAGTGCTCCGTAAGCTCCAATGGAGTTCATACTGTAAACAAATCTTTAAATTCATATGGAACAAGATGGACTGTCCTTTAAAATGAGGGGTCCTTCTATTTGATAAAATTCAGTCTAGAACACTGGAGTTAACATATGTTATTGTCAAATTGCATCAAGTAAGATGCCGAAGCTCACTTTTTGTTGAAGGGTCAGACTAACCACAACTATGACAAATTAGATATTAAGCAAACAACTTTATGATCACTACATAAATTTCATCATCAAAAACCATAAACCTGAACTTGTATAGTAGCTTTTTAACTTTATCAAACTTTGTCACACAAAACAAGCATTCATTGGAGTCGCAACCAGAATGATCATTGCCCATTGTCCTTAGAGTGCTAGAAACTTAGAATACATAGTCTAATTAATCAATAAAATCGTTTCCTACTGTACCATAAACTCCATATAGCCTCTTATGAGGCAACTTACATCGTTTATATCGTTAAAAGATATGTCAGTAGTTGGGTCCTTCAACACTTGTTTTACATTTTAGAAGACATTAATCCTACACCATTGGAGGGAGAGGACAAAGAAAAAAAGAACGTACCTACTAGTTAATATGAAGCCAATGTCGATGATACTAAAAAGTTGAAAATTTATTAAAAACAAACGCAATCACTATAGAACTTGAGTAGCTCCAAGATTGACAAGCCTATAGGAATCAAAATTTAGGTAGAGTGGTAGATGAGTAACATGACACATATCTAAAAGGGTCACTTCAACCACTCCCTACAAGGGAACAAACATTAGAGAGCACAAATGGGCCCTTAAGCAAAGAAACGCTAATTATGGTTATCATAATCATTTTGAAGGGATCAGGCCCTTCAATTCCCTTAAAGGGTTGGTTGGTGATGTATAGTGCATTAACCATCATTTGAAGTCTTAACAATACCTAGCATTTCCAACTGCATCAATAACGTACAAGATTCGAGTCCAATCTAGAGTTAAAGATGATCAAAAGTTGTGACACACCGCATTGAAATATTCCTAGCTGTGGGTCCTTTCTTGATGAAGTATTCAAAATTAGAATGACATATTTTGTTAATATTTGTAAATATTTATCACGCATTGTTAAAATGGATTTTGGTCTATATTTCTTTTCTTTCCTTACTTTTCATTTTTTGTCATTTTCTTCCATTTCGTTTATTTTCCTTTTTTATTGTGAGAAGAATAATTTTTCTAAACTACAGGGGACTTACAAAATAAATATATCAATTGGCTGTCTCACGCAGTACCTACAAGCTTATATTGGATATGGCCTATTTATTTTATCTATAGTGTGTGAATATAATTTAAATTGAATAGGATATTTTCTATTTTACTTTTCTGTCAGCAGAAATCCACAGTACCCTAGTTCTCGTTTATGTAGAATGAGAACCAATGTTCATAAGGAAGTAAATACAGTTTTATTGTAGGATTCACGATCAAAATCATTTTCATTACTAATACCATGATTCCACATTGATAACTACTTTTACACAAAATCGTAGATTATTATTTTGCTATATTGTGTAAGCATAACGACGTTCCAATGCTTCTCACATGGCAATCCACGTTATTTTATAGGAGAAACGATGATAAATAGCATTAAAATTACATATTATCTATTAAATCTTTGTCAGCAGTAATCTTCCTTTTTTTCCCTTTCTTTTATAATTAGCCTTAGGATAGCATTGCTATGGGAGATAATGTGGGCTTTTTGGAGGAGGAGGAAGGAGAATTTGAGGAGTTGGAGATGTGAAGGGAGTTACAGGAGATTGAGACTTGGATGTCACTATTGTTGAAGTTACTTAGATTTGATGAGATTTTGCCCAATAGTTGAAGAAATTTCTAAGAAAAGTACAAAATAAACTGTAACGCTAGAGTCTAATGTTCAAAATTCAAATTTTGTTTTGTTCATGCATCACTGTTGAAAGGTAAGAGAGCATGCATGCAGCCATAAGGGGAAGAAGATTAGTTGGTCACCTTGCAGTAGACCAACACTTGCGTGTGGCTTCTGCTCAGGCTTGCTAATGACTCGTTCAAGAAAAGTGTTGGAATGTAGTGAAATCTTTGTGCATGGAAAAAGTGGTAGAACCTACCACTTGACTATTTCTCTTACCTTATAGCAACACCTAACGTGGTTTTCAAGACCTAGAACTAATCTTCTTAAATTTTTTACTTTTCTTTTTAATTTACTTTTCATTAGAATATTTGAACTAGAAGATATTATTTTTGATATATGTATATATGTATATGTGACGCTCCGCTATCCGGAATGTGGATAGCTAGAACATTCATCGTTGAATAATAACTCGACAAATCTAAACAAATATTATAGTCACATTACAACGGAATATAAATATTTATAACAATAAGCAATAATATATCTAGTCAAAATAATAATACGATTTTATCTTAAATAAAATTCAATACAGCATAGCTACGATAATTATCTCTAAAACAATGGAAATATTTCATACAAAACTAAATAATGTGCCATATACACTTATTGCATATCTTAATAAGTAGTTCACTAATAAGAAATTAGCAAACTAAAAAGGCCTCAATCTTGTAGTTCTGCATACTCCTAAAAGTACATCAAATCATGCTCTATTTCTAATGGATCTATCTCCTATTAAAGATTTGTGCTAGGTCATGCATGACCATAATAATCAGTAAAGTAAAGTGATCTAGTAATATATAATATAACATGCGAAACAATAATATCCCAATATCATGAAAAGACAAGGGCAATTAAAATAGTAGAAAATCTCATATCTTAATGCATCATATGACTTATTATTAGTTGTTCAGTTAACTTCTTTTAATTACGATATTTGAAAATCTAGAATAATATGAACTTGGCTGGTCGAAACGCATCTCTGTCGACTCCCGGTAAAACGGAACAGTAAATTTAGTTGGAGCCTATCTCGATCCTACATATGGAAAATAATAGCAATTTTTTATTGAAGCCTATCGTTATCCTCCCGAATGAAAAACAATTGAAGTTTTGATTGAAAACTATCCCGATCCTCCAACATGGGAAATAGTGATAGTTTTGATTGGAGCCTATCCCAATTCTTCCAAAAAAATAAATAAATAAATAAATAAATAGTGGCAGCATTAGTTTAGCCATCAAATCATTTACATCCCCAATTTCCCCCAAAACCCAGTGAATGTTAATTTCAGTATTGGTTATTTAGTTAATTTTGTATATAGATTGGTAACTATTATTAATCTTCAGTATTTAGTAACAATAATAGTATCATTAAAGAATAATATAACAATATAGTGTTAATGATCTATCAACAATCATATATTGTAATATTTCGATATTCAATAAGTGTCTTACCATATCTCATTTTAGTTTTTACTACATTTCAAATCATGTAACAATAGTTCATTCATTGATTTTAATGGTATGCTTATCTCATGTCATTTATATCCATTTTAATTCACTTTTTACATAGTTGAAAGTCTTTTCTACTGCACCAAAACTCTAAAGTTATAGTGAGGGTTGAGCAAAATTATTTTATATTTTAACATGCCCCCACAGGTTGAAGGCTCATTTTGGACAGAAACATGGGTTTTATGCAGCGGTATAATTTTTTTTGAAAAATCCACAATTAAAATGCGCGTCCGGCAGGAATTGAGCCTGTGTTGCTATGATATCATATTGAAAGTCCATAAGAAAAATTAGAGGATCCTGGTATTAGAGCAAGATTGAGATGTGATGGCGCTTGCATTGTTCGCTGGCGCCTGCGTTGCCTCTGTTCCGAGCACAACTCTTACTCTGCCCCCTACATGCAAACTCCACCACCTCGCCATTACCGGCTGCAACTCCTACTCTGTGGCGGGTCCTGTTCTGTCGTCACCGCCATGTTTAAAGGTGCGGCATTTGTCATCTCTGTCTTCTCTTCTGGTGACTCTGTTTGTTACTTCGTCATCGCCTCTTGTGATAGAGATCCTGTCTGCTGCTCTGTCGCCAAAATCTAGTATGGTCTCTTGCTCCATCGTCATCGCCATGTTCAAAAGTGTAGCCTTTGTCATATTTCTCTCCTCTTCTGGTGACTCTGTCTATTGCTTCGTTGTTGCCTCCAATGCCAGAGGTCCTATTTGCTGCTCTATCGCCAAAATCTAGTGTGTCATTTTCTGCTCATGCTCCATCGTCATCGTCATGTTTAAAGGTGTAATTTTTGTCATCTCTGTCTACTCTTTTGGTGATTCTGTCTGTTGTTTTGTTGCCGCCTCCTGTGCTAGAGATCCTGTTTGCTGCTCTATTGCCGAAATCTAGTATGTCATCTTCGACTCCTACTCCGTCGCCACTGTCATATTTAATGATGCAGCCTTTGCCATCTCTGTCTCCTCCTTCGGTTACTTCGTCTATTGCTCCATCCCCATCTCCTGTGCCAGAAATCATGTTTGCTGCTCATACATCTGGTCGTTATCATGATCTCGTTTTCAAACTCAAATTGACGTCTTCCATCTTGAGTTTGTGGGGGGGGGGATATTAGAATATCTCACTAATTTAGGATATCTTCCTAAATTAGTAGATTTCTAATTTATCAGCATATCTCAGGATATCTTCCTAAATTAGTATATTTGTCAAATATCTCTAATTAAACTGATTATACTGATTTAGGATTATATGCAATTAGAATCAAATTATATATTATCTTGTTTTTAACTTTTATGTTTGTTTCCTTCATCTATAAAAGAATGGTTATTTTATCATTTTATATATAGCTCATTAAAATACAAAATAATTTTTCTCAACCCTCACTATAACTTCGGAGTTTGGTGTAGTGGAAGGGTCTTTCAATATGGTATCAGAGCAATCCATTTTCAATTCCTGCCGGACGCGCACTTAATTGCGATTTAAAAAAAGATTATATCGTTGCGTAAAGCTCAAGTTTCTACCCAAAATAGGCCTTCAACCTGTGGAGACATGTTAAAATACAAAATAATTTTCCTCAACCCTCACCATAATTTCAGAATTTTGGTGCAGTGAAAGAGACTTTCAACACACATTAAAACAATTAATAGAGATCACATTATTTTTCATTGTTTAGGGTCAATGTCAATAGGGTATGACTGCAATCGATAGCGATCCACAAAGATTGTTGTTCCAGTCAGAATGGATATTCGTTATTGCAGCTGTAACTGAAGCAGCCGTCGACAATGCTTGTTTAGGTGGCCCCAGAGCAGGGTTTTAGGAGGGCTATCGACAACACTCTAGTTGGGAGGGTGGTTTCCAGGCTTTTACGTAGATTATTTTCGATATCCAAGAACAATTAAAACCACATACTTTATAGCAATCTAAATATGATATCAATCCTTAAAGCATGTAAAAATTTCCCTTTTTAAACAGTAAACCATAGGATTTCTCCTTTTTCATAAATTTTCAAATAAAATCCAATTTTTATCTAAACCCCATGAATTAGAAGATAGTGAATATAAAAATAAATCCTTTAATATGAATACAGTAATTTAAACAATCGCCAATACAACAAAAGTCTCGTTTTGATCTATAAATTATGCAAGATCTAAACTTTTAACTATATTTTAGCAAGAAATATACCCTCTAAAACCTTAACATAAAAATCAATTCTTAAGGTCAATAACAATAATAAAATACATATTATTAGCACGTTTATGAGTAAGTTAGATGCATATTCATAAAAATCTTAACTTGATTCATAAATCATGCAATGTATCAATTTTCTAATACATGATACAATAAATAAGTTTCTCTAAACTTCTTACATTTACTCTAACCATAAAATTAGAGAAAATAGGACTATGCACATATAATATCATGTTATTTGAATGAGTTGGACCCAACTTGGTCTTGATATAAGATAGATCTAGTTTTTTGAATCGAAGGAATGTTGAAATATCCAAATATGCTCCAAATCCTTTGGCTGAACTCCCTTCTCTTTTTTTCTCTATTTCTCAATTTTTTAGGCGTTTCTCTCTCTAGTTGCTATGTCTAGGAAGGGAAGGGCTGCAATAAGGGGGTGGTATTTTTATACGGTATTAAGACTCTTATTTAATTCAATTATCTTTTAGTTGGAAGGTCTAATAGGAGATCTAATTGGATTTACTATCCTAATTAAAGATAGAATTCTTAAAGGTATGGAAACCAAATATAGATCAATATCTTAATAGGTATAGAAACCAGATTTAAACTAGATCTTACTAATTATATAAGAATCATATTTAATTAGTCATATTTATTTTATTAACACAATCAATTAGCTAGCTTAGCTGGTCTGGGTATGGGTTGGGTTTTATAAGCTCAAATGGTGAAGTATGAGAATCCACATAATAGTTAATTTTGTTTCTTTTATTTTACTCTTTTTCTTTGAAAGCATTTATTTTTAGGACAAAATATTATTTTTAATAAATTAGAAAATTGAAAAATAACACATGATAAAAGTGGGTGTTATAGTATGTAAGTGATGCTTATGCACAAATAGATTATTCTTTTTCTCTTGTACTCCCTGCTGAGCTTAAATATCTGCAGCTTTGATATCAAGTGTTTTTATACTTAAAACTCGATAGTAGGGTTGTATCATCATCGAGAATTCTTTGTTATACATAATGAAGTAAGACATAGTATGTGGCATTCACTTGTTCCTTTCTTTTGTATTAGTTCCTTTTCAAACTATGATTTGTTAAAAATAAGCTAAAATTGAGTGCATAATTGTAAATTTTTCTTTATAATATGCAAGAGTTTTGAAACTCAAGTTTGATATGCTAGATAGTTATCTATTCTTTCAAAAGTAAAAAAGTAGAGTCTGAACTTAAATAACATGAGATAAATTGTGAACCAATAAGGTTAGATGTCATGTACATGTAGAGAATTTTGGGATAAGTAGTTACAAGTGATTTAAACAAAAACTCATTACCATTTTACCCTTTTTATGCAGTCACATAAGGATTACGCTTGAAAAGTGTAGTTACTTAGTTTATGTTATACAAGCGTAATCCAATTTTGTTGATTAACATAAGAAATTAACAAAAAAATATTTTTATTAATCAATGCTCTATTATGATATTTTTCTAGCAATTATAGTATTTTTGTAGGGTTTTATATGTAAGAAAATCGAAGAATTAAAATGTATCTCAAGTATCAACTCAGAAATGTGATTTTACGGGTCTGGCTATCGATGGGTACCTGTTGGTTGTCGAGAGTCATTGACTGTAATTCAAACCCGAGAGTGAATGTCGATGGGGCTGTCAAAGGCGTACAGTTTGATTTGTTAAAGCTTTTTGAGAAATAGAGTTTCCTTATAAATATAATTCTTGCTAGGATTTCGTAAAAGGTTATAAATACCCAATGTAATCGAGAGATATGTATCACCATCATCAATGAATGATTGAAGAGAGGCATCAATAGAGTAAATCAATAGAGTAATTTAGATATTCAAGATTTTAGTTTTTGTACTCTATCATAGAAATCAATAAAAGAATTTCTTTTTCTTTATTCATAGTTATGATAAGTGTGAGTGGTTAAATTTTTGCGTTGGTTCAGATGGGCTAACAAACCCTAGATAGTTTACTGGTATATGTTCTTTATGCTTACTTTTTACTTGAATTATGTAAAGTTGATATTTTTGATTCTCTATTATTTTTTTTAAAGGATTAAGATATGACTTTGACTCTTCGATACTGTTTAATGATATATTTGTTGCTTAGTTTTTGATATACCATAGACTTTTTAGGTACGCTGCATGCTTAGGTTTGAATGTTTATTTTTTATTCATATTACATGCTTAGTTAAACTCAAAATACATATAAGTTTAATTGGAAGAACTTATTCAAAGTATTAAGTTTGAAATGTTATTAGATTTTATACTTCAATGGTTTATTTTCCGGTTGTAGGAAGAACATATGATCTATGCAACTGAGATATAAAAAGTATAAACACATTCAGTAAATTATTTTATATGGAGTCAATCTGTATGACCAACAATTTTATTTCAAGTATATTTATATTATTTTTAGCTTTAGCTTTAGTTTTAATTAATAAAAATTCAATCTTTATTTTCAGTTCCATAATTTATTCTTCTTCAGTGTTAACACAATAATCAAAAATCGAGAGAACGATCTTGAGTTACTACCGTTGTATTACTTGTCAATCTCTTGTATTTAGAAATGTACGATTTAGATCATAGTCAAGTTTTTGGTGTCAGTTATTAATTTTTGTGATTCTAAATTTGCATGACCAGGTGGAGGAAAAAAAATGGTAGACTTATTCGATTGTACTCAAATCCACACACACTTCCAATCCACAAAACACCTCATGGTATGAGAATTAATAATAATAAAAACATGAATAACAATAATAATAATGGATTTAGAGATAATAATACAAATGATAATAATAACCATCATGGAAGTAATGAGAGGTCATTACGAGATTATCTACAACCTAATAGGACAACCCAACCTTTATGCATAGCATTTCTTTTGAATATGGAACACTTCAAAATTAAATCTGGAGTAGTTTAATTTTATCTAAATTCCATGGGAAGGATTCAGAGAGCCCATATTTGCACCTTCGAGAATTCGAAAAAGTTTGCTCTACTATTAATCATCAAAATATTACTGCAGACCAACTTAGACTTAAGCTCTTTCTATTCTCCCTTAAGGATAAAGCAAAGACATGACTACATTCATTATGTTCCAATTTAATAGGAAGATGGGATGAGATGTAAAAAGAATTCTTAAAGAAATTCTTCTCTTCACATCGAATAAATTATATGCGAAAGTAAATTCTCAACTTTTGCCAAAACAAAGATGAACTATTATTCGAGTGTTATGATAGATTTAAAGATTTGTGGTCTCATGCCCACATCGAGATTTTGAGATATGGTAGACTGTAAGTACCGTCTATCAAGGGCTAAATAATACAACTATGTAATTTATAGAAATAATGTGCAATGGTGAATTTTTGAGCAAAGATACTGAGCAAGTATGAGATTATCTTGATTTACTTGCTAAAAATTAACAAGTCTGAAAAACTAAGGATATTTTGGATAGACACCAATTAATAGAAAAACCTCAGAATAGAGGTGGACTTATCAAATTAGGAGAAACTGAAGATATAGCTGCACGATTAATTTCTATCATGAAAAAATTTGATGATTCGCTTACAAAGAAAACTGAAACAGATAAGGCAATAGAAGAAGTTCTGAAAGTTTGTGATATTTGCGAATTAAAAGGATATGTGACTCGCGAATATCTAACACTTAATCGCTTTTAAGAAAGTATTAAACGAACAAGGTAATGCCTTTAACACTGTTCTTCAACCAGCAAACAACCCATATTCAAAACATATAATTCCGGTTGGAGGAACTATCTAAATCTTCAATGAAAGCAGGATACTCAACAACAATTTAATTATCAAAATAAGCTACCCATTAATCCATCACAACAATATGTCCAACTTTCTATTTAACCTTCGCTGTACCAACCATCATAAAAGAGAAATTTTGATGATAATTTCTTAAAAATAAAGTAGAGAATGTATTAGATGATCCAAATGCAACAGCAGTTTATACAGTCGAAACAAATGATCGACAATCAGAATGCAATAGCCTTTAGTGATATCCAATCACAGATAAGCCACTTTAATTCTACATTGCAAACAAAGGAAAATGGTAAACTACCATCTCAGATGGAGGCTAGTACTTCAGGTAAAACTGAAGGTATAAACGTTATTACTTCTTCTATTAATAATGATATACTTGAGATAACTGCTATAATAAGCTTGCGAAGTGGTAAAGTACTTGATGAACCCGTTTTAAAAGAAAATACTGAAGAAAAACAAGACAATGATTCAGTATAACAATCTAAAAATGATAATTCTAAAGAACCTACTTCCATAAATTTTAAGTCACCTGTATCGTTTCCTCAAAGATTAAAAACTAAAAATATTAATGCATCATATACTGATATTTTAGAAATTTTCAAATAGATATAGACCACCCTCAATATTGGGGTCAACAGTTTAACATGTCATTAGAGGGTATATGGGTTTAAGAAACTAGCTGGTTAGGATATTACAACTATCTTAATATATCAATAATCTTGTTTTAGTATATCTAAAATGGATAATATGAAACTCTCTTTAGAATATATTAATTTGAATAACTTTATTTGCAAGATACAGGATCCCAAACTACATGATTCTTGAATCAAAGGAATTTATTGATATATAAATCATAATTAACAGTTTTGATCATCCATATGGTTGACCAAATATTTCATTTAACATGCATGCATAGGTAACTTAGGTACATGCATAATGCACTATGCCTCATATATACACACATGTAGGCACGTGCATGTGCACACACGCGCACACACACGTCTGTATGCATGTACACACATATGTTTACACACACACACATATGTGTGTGTATGTATGTGTGTGTGTGTATATATATATATATATATATAGAGAGAGAGAGAGAGAGAGAGAGACTTTAATTCATTCAGATACTATTTATTTATGATTTAAGAGGTTTAAAAAATAAGTAATTTCAGCCATAGAAAAAAAAAGCTATCTGATTTTTTAACCCAAAAGAATTGTTGATATGTAGTTCACAATTTACGATTCTAACCGTCCATATAATTAGCCATTTGTATAATTTAATAGGTGTGCATAGATAGCTTACCTATGCACATGTATAAGTACCTTCATTTCATATATATATGCTTTTGAATTACTAATGTTATTGAACATGATCCTATGCTTGACAACACAAAATGAAAAAGTAAGGTGTCTTTTGAAATCTTAGCTTCAAAAGATGCGAAACCACCAACCCTAGCTACCCTAATATCCTGCCTAAACATATGATCCCTTTATAATCATGCACACTAAACTGAAATAAAGGCAATTTGGTGAGTATTTAATTAGTGGCTAGGCTAAACCACAGTACCATATATAGAGCCTCTCCTTAGCATGTCCCTAAATTAAGTAATCAACCTTAGAAAGAATCCTAATCAGTGCACTTAATAAAGCTGCAATGCTAAGAAACGTTGTATCTTGGATCTAAACTCATGAAGCCCCTTTAGACTCAGCTGCTAGATCCGTCACCTTTGCCCAGTGCCCCTTCTTATTTTATCCTATACAGTAAATATTGTACGAACGCAATGGGGCTTTTCTATATGGTCTCCTCCAAAATCATTTTTATCTGCATATTAATTTTTTGGAATTTATAATCTTCAAATTATCACTTCAGATGTGCTCAACAATATCAAAAATATATTTAAATTTAGGTGAATATTGAAAATGGCAATTTATATAGCATTCTTTTAGTAAGAGAATATTGATATCACCTTTCAGAATATGGCTCTTGCAGCAATATTTTAGTGGAAGTTATAGTTAAAATTTTCTGTTTTCTGCATTTATAAATTAAGTTACACTTTAAATTTGAGATGTTAATTTGGAAACATTATGATTTCAAATTTTTAAACAATATAGAGGATTTCGAGTCACATTTTACTTATTCAAGATCTCCATACTAAATCTAAGTCAGTGAGACTGGTTGGTTAGTAAGTGAGAAATAAGTGAATGAGTGGTTCAGTTTCAAAATCAAGCTACACCTTCATTAGAAAAAACAAATTAAAATTTAAATTAAATTGTTGTCTATAGTAAAACAGGTAAACAACTATATATTATATACTGTCTCATCTTCACTAAGTAGTCTCGTGGGCATGGGGCACAATTGTCCTTGGGTATGTACCAAAGAAGAGAGACAAGGCCAAGAGAGAGCATCTCAGCTCCAATTTTTTCTTCTAAAGTGAGACCTACCTTGATCACTAAACAAACAAACTAAAAAGATTAAAGCTCATCTCTGCATGCATGCACCCTGCACCTGTGCATCGATTTCTCAGGACTACCTCTTGTTGTGTCAGTGTTAATCATCTCACAAACCAAAGTACTAAGCTGAACTGGAAAAGCTTTCACAACACAGCTCCACATGGCTTCACTACTAGTCGACAGACAAAGAGGCTGAAATGGATCTCAAGCAAATGGCACCCACTCACCTCACAAATGGTTCGTTATCCCAATGCTATGACAACCCTCCCCATTATATTATATTATATATTATATTACATAGAGCGACATGCGTAAAGTAGTAACCAACAAACTAATAAACTAGGGGAAATATTGTTGGCCCATGCCCAAAGATTGATGGTCATTTTCTTGATAGCCCATCAAATTTCTCAAGTAGGAGAACTTTCGAGTACTCATAATTAATGGAAAATGAACAATAAATGTACATACTTATTTTTTATTTTTTTTCATAAGATTTATCATCTTTGAAATTTGCTCCCACTAAAAAAAAAAAAAAAAATTCTAAGTGAAACCAAAGGGTTACAAAATTCTGAGATTCAAGTCTCACAATAATAGTTGCGGTGATTTACACAGCAAAGTGAGAAGGAATTGGATAATTATCTTTAACTGGATAATACAGTTACGGATCAATCATAAACAATATAACGATATGGAGTTGAATTAAGAAAATCATAAACAATGTGCTCAATTTTTTTTAATATTAAATATTCATCCTCCATTGAACACATGAGGCGTTTTTCTCTTATATTGAATTTATACATATTAAAAATTTATGGTTTTACTAATTTTTCTCAAATTTCATACTACAAATGTTAGTAATCCATATTAATAAGAATTATGCTGGACTAATATTGATAGTAGTTGGATTTGATTGATCATGAATTTGATCTAAATACCACCAACCCAGCTTACTAACTAGTACTGAATAAATATACAAATATGTGCTCAAGCAAGTATTAGTGCGCTGGCCAAAGAGCTTTTGTTCGGCACCTGGGACACAACCATTTCTCCCCCAACACTAAACGCCCCAATAAACAAACCACCCACAAATCTAGCAATTATTTTAAAAAAAAAAAAACTTCTCCCCTACTCCAAAAAAAAAAAAACACAAGCCGAGACAAGCGCAATAACATGATGAATCAAAACCCTAGCTAGCTAGTGATATAATATCTTATAATTTTAATCATCCATCTCATCCAATAACAAAAACATTTCCCCCTCCTTTTTCTTTTAATTATAAAACTCCGCACCCTGTGTATATATATACCCACACCAGAACACACATGCAAACAACTCGCCTCTCCTCTACTCTCTCTCTGTCTCTCATTTATTTTCTATTAATGTCAGGCGAACCCAGCCCCAAGCTGAAGCTCTTCGGCTTCCATGTCTCCGAGGACGAAGCAGCCTCCGCCGACTCCTCCTCCTCCACGACAACCGGCTCCAACGGCGGAGGAGGAGACGGGCGGAAGTACGAGTGCCAGTACTGCTGCCGGGAGTTTGCCAACTCGCAGGCGTTGGGCGGCCACCAGAACGCCCACAAAAAGGAGCGCCAGCAGCTCAAGCGGGCCCAGATGCAGCAGGTCGCCGCCGCCTCAGGGTTCCGCTCGCCAACCGGCAGCATGCTTTACTCGCGCAACAACCCTATGGTCGCCGCATTCGCCCCCCACTCCTCCGCCGCCGCACCCTCCGTGGTCCCCGCCGCCTCTCCGCCCGGGCCCACCAACTGGGTCTACTTCTCGCGCGGCGCTGCGGCTCCTGCGTTCCACGTGGCCGCCGCGCAGGGGTGGGCGCCGCCGCCGTTTGGGTTTGGGGCGGAGGAGGTGCCGCTGGTGAGGCAGAAGAGGCGGGATGCGCATGGGGCGGGTTCGCGTTCTGATCCGGGCGAGGACGGGTTCGGGTTGGACCTGAAGCTCAGCCTGGCACCCGCTGGGTCATGATTTCGTGCTGTCTTCTTTAATTTGTGGGGTGTTTAGCTAGAACTTAGATCATGTATGCTTATTATTTTGAAAAGAATCGAGTTCTCCTATATTTTTCTTTAATTTTTGCATCCTGTGTTTGGTGATGATCATGATCATGGTTTTCAAAAAAAAAAATTTCCCTTCGTTTACTAAAATAATTTGAATGGTAGAAGGGCTTTTATTATATTATATTATATTACAGCTTTGAATTTATTCTAACCCAAACTATAAAATTTATTATGACTTGTGGGAAAAGAATTTAGCTAAAGATATTTTTATGGGCTGCGTATGCAATATTAAACTCGAACATAATCTTCGATAAGATCCAAGTGGGCCTTTGCTTGTTCATGTTGCATGACTTTAACAAAGCCTCCCTAATGGAGCTCAAACCTTGTTTGCATACACACTTGTCATGCAATGTGGTGGCTAACAACTCTATTCGGTGCAAGAACTCAGTTAGCCATTATACTGTCTCAATTATGTTTTAATAATCTTGGAATATGAATGAAGGATTGGCTCATGTTGTTACCCCCCACAATTTTTATAATGAGAATAATCGTTGGCAGCTATACATACCTATCTACAAAACCAAAGTATTAGATTAAGACTAGTGATAATTTGATTAATTAAGTTATATGATTGATTAGTCAACATCTGTTCCATGACTTTAATGTAGACAGATAGATCATCCTAAGATTCGTGTCGTTAAAAAAAAAAGATTCGTGTCATTTAAATTACTGATTTTGGTTTCCAAGTTGGCTTGTTTGCAAGGATTAAAAATGAAAGTAGTGAAAATAAAGCTATTTTCGCTACTTTAACTATCTTCTTATATGGCAATTTATTTCTAAATTTTTCCTCCTCATACTTTTAAACTGGAAGAGCTCTTGAAAATACATGAATAGGCAAAAAATATTTTTTATTTTATACCAGACATCATATCATTCAAATATTAGACTTTTATCTTAAAAAAAAATAAAATAATATAATAAATATTTTATTTAATCAATAAAATAATATTCCGTTCGCTTTCTAATACACTTTTTTTTTTTCTCTCTCCAAAAGTTAGCTAGGAAACACACAAAGAACTCACTTAGTATCACTATAGCTTCCTTCTTCACAACTTCTAGAGCCAATCACACCTTAATTTAAGCCAAACACACCTTAATTTAACTCGAGTTACTCAGTGTTGATGGATTTTTATATTATATGGAGGAAAGTGGGCATCTTTTCTACTATCGAGACATGTTGTCTTATCATCATGTACGCTAACAATTTGTGTAAATAATTTAATTATAGTGGTGTTTAGTGAAAAGATGGTGATGCTCTTTGTACGGTATACAAGATCTTGATGGAATGTCTCCAGAACAGCAACTGCTTCAGGACGGGAGTTTCTAAAAGAGCACAATGTATTTTGGTTAACAATCCAAAAATTTAAAATCCAAAACCAATAATAAACAAATTATTATCCTTAAAATAATAATAATAATAATAAATAAACATGATATTTTTCTAACAAATCTGATTTGTTTTACTACCTAACTAGATAATGACATATTTGGTTAGTTTAGATTTGATTCTATGAAATATTATCTTAAACTAAAAATCTAAACAAAATAATAATAATAATAATAATAAAGACAGAGGAGGAACACTTTAGGGGTTGAACGCAGAAAGAGAGAGAGAGAGAGAAAGTTGAAGAAAAAGAGGAACTCGCAGTAAATTTTTGAAGCGGCATTCTTGAGGCAAGTACAAATCCTACGTTATGTTTGCTCTTTAATTTATATAAAAAAAAAATTTTGGACTTGTTGAAGACACAAGAAGGTAGAACAAATAAATTTTCTGGCAAGTTGCCTTATAGATTAGGAGCGAAGCCGAGTCTAGGGACGACGGCATTTAATTCTTGAGTAATGACAACGGCTATAGGTTGGACTCCACGCGTAGGTGCGCCTGCGATGACTAGAGTCAGAGGTGAGCAACAAGGGGATTAGGTTGACAAGTGCAGAGGGTATCACAGGGTTGGAGGCGGAGCGGATGTACGAGTGCAAAGAAGCGAAACAAAATAATGCTTGTACAAGTTAAAAAGGGCATAACATGTAAGTGACAGACTTAACTAATTTGAAACTTGATTCAGATTAGGTGAATTAATTGGCTTAATCATTGTGATGGCAGAAGCATACCTTGACCAGCAAGCTTGTGTTAATTTCTTTGATGTGCCTGTTGAGCAATATCATTAGCTTTAGTTGAATTTTTATTTGTACCTTGCGGAAATCTATGGTTCCTTTTACGTCATCTTCCTTAGCAACTTGGAAGATAACAATCTATTTTGAACGTGATACATTCCAATCTCAAATATCCTTAAATTCTAAGGAAACAGTAAATATAGTCTGATGGATGACGTGTGGATTTGGATTTAGAGCATGGATAACGACTGAGATAATGAGTATATAGGTATTAAATTTTATATGGTCCTTTTTATGCTAGTTGGAATAAACAATATGATTAGGATACTAATAAAATAATGGGGTTATGGGGGAACTTGATGAAAGAGCTGTACACATGTTTTAGAAGTGTTACATTCTTGAGGTTGTACAACCGAATATAGGAACCCAACCATGGGGGTTCTGGGTGATTACTGGATCACCATCAGTATATAGGGCCACGCGCCTGGAGCTTAGGCTCATCAGAGTTCATGTTCATTAGTACCTAGCGGTATGTCCTGGGGCAGTACCAGGAATCATGGCCGTGGTCCCGGGTATGCACGGGATACTTGTAAAACATGTGTCACACTACTTCTGACAGTTCCAAACAAATAAATAAATAATAACATAGTATACATGTTCATTTGTTAAATTGGCCTTTGTTACAAGATTATCCATGACATGTATAAACAGATGTACTTCCTAACTATTATCATGTTCGAAATATCTATAGTTAGATTCATGTTCTATTCCGTTCTAAAAACTTATACTTCATCAATCTTATCATGACTTTTAGTATTTTTAATTAGTTCCATGCTTTGCTAACACATGTAAATATATTTATATACATAGCGTGCCTGTATATTATTATGATCCTCTTGTAGTACTTGCTAGGTCGTTCTAACGACCCTGGTTTGGCACGCCCAGATAATTTGCAGGATACTGAAGGAGAGAATCCACCACAGCTGGAGCAGCATTTCATAGAATTAGTAGACAGTTAGTTGTGATTTCATTATATGGCATTATTTAGGAGATCCTTTATTTCAATTCTTTCAATCTTTTCCCTCTACCTTGATTTGTTGTTTCCAAGGCTCAAATTTGAAGTTGTAATAAACGCTACCCTTCTTTGGATCTCTATTGATTTATTTAATATTTTGTTGGAATAAAAGAGTTTGTTTATTGTCTTACCACTTTTTTCTCTCTCAGTTCATATGTATGTGGTTTAGTGGCGGTAACATTCAGTTTTATTAAAAGTATTTTAGACTTGGCGTATTTATTTATAATACGTCACCGAACGCTACCCGCATCTTGGGTGCGGGGCGTTACAGACTTTTAGCCCGGACCTTTGTTAAGTAGGTTTATTAGGAAAAATGGTGTGCTTTTTTTGGAAATTCCCATTCAGAACTCTGAACCATATGCTCTTCGGAAAAAATGGGCGGAGCTTCAATGCCCGGCCCGCCCAGGCTTTTGGCTAAGCCCCATGCAATTTTCTCATTAAAAGCATGAACGTCAATAAGCCTTGTCTTTTGTGATATCATTACTTTCTAATTTGTAAGAGGTTTTGTGCTTAACTGCTGGTAGAAACTTAATTTAAATAATATCGCATATTTATGTGTGAGAGTTTAATTAGCAAAAAGAATATACAATTTATGAGTTCATTTGGAAAGAGCAAGCACACATTAATAGTTATTATACTTATTTGCACTCGAACTCTCTTCCTATATCATTTTATATTTTTCAGTGTGTCAAATCCTCTCCTTCTACGTTCCGCCAGCAAATTCTGATCTCCCATCTCAAAATATTATTAAAAATAAAATTTCCACCCACATATCTAGAAACTAGCACTGAAAAAAATATAAGGACATTTTTCTTTCATCTATTCATGTGTTCTTTACATAAAATCATAAAATATTAGAGTGATCAATAAGATATGTCCAAATCATGACTACTCTAACATCAACTTACTAAAAAAATTTAAAAAGAAAAAGAAAATCAAAGTCATTATCATCAGGGCCAAACTTAATCTCCCAAAATCCTTCCATATCTTCTCCAAACTTTTTAATTTTGCTTCTTTTCTCACCACAATGCACCTTGACTTAGTGGTATGTTCTCCAAGGTCACCTTCTTCATCATACAATATTCCAAATGAGGAAATTCCATCCCTTGCCTTAAAAGATTGATCTCCAACAAAAGCCAACCAATGTCTCCATCACAAAGATGTTCCAACCCAAACTAAACAAATCATCAAAGTTGAAGATACCAAATCTTGGTATTAAATCCTTGTAATGGCTCTGACCATGGATTAAGGAGGATATTTAGGCTTAAAAAAATATGTTAGTTGTGCCATAAGCATTACCTTATGAGTTTAGGGCTCCTACACGTAATGCCGAAAGTGTGGGGGCGTGTAAGCACTAAGAAAGCATCGTGCACTCACAAAAATAAGCTTAGTTTAAGGTTTCAAAAGATTAATATGGCATTGAGGTCGAAAAGGATAATTGGATGCTAGTTAAAGTTGGATACTTGGATGGATGACTAAGGATGCTAGTTAAAGTTGGATACTTCGATGGATGACTAAGCCTAGAAAAAGGAAATGCTTAGAGTGACTTAGAGATAGGATTAATTATAGATTACGTTCTAGAAATTTATATCCATAGTCTTTTATGGATGAGTTTCAATGAGTTAAGAAAACTTTTCTTTGTAATCTTGATCAAGTGTCTCTATACTTTGTTTACAAGTTTAACATCTTATGGTTGAATTTAGGCTCTATCAAAACCTTGTAGATTGAAACCTTGATGATAATTTTCATACTGATATTACCATGGTGAGTAAATGACAATTTTTTGACGATAAAACGGCAGGATGTTTCCCTCCGCGTTCCATTAAAGAGAAAATAACAGAACAAAGGTAGTTAAGGTCCACTAGGGAAGTGACCTAATAATAAGTTTACAAGACAAAGAAAGCAAATAAACAAAATAAAATAAAAGTACAGTGATCTAGCGAGACAACCATTTCGTGATAAGTCTATCCGTCCTTGCAACTCTGGTATAGGTCCCTACGTCTCATCTGACGGTATGACCTCCATATCTTCTCCCGAGGAGCCACTGGATATGTGAAGTCTCTCCTCATCTGAATGTGCACCTGTCCAAATAATGATATCATGAACAATGAGTCGTATACAAAATTCAATGGTATGGGATTTGTCATTAAATAATCTATCATTTCGTTCTCTCCACATGTTTCAGCAAAATGCCGTAATAACACTTCTAAGTCTGTGATTACCAGGTTCCCCCTATCTAGATTCCTCCAAATAGATCCATCTAGGACAGTTCCGATATTCAATCCTAATGGAACTAGAGTATAAATGGAACTAGAGTACAACCTATATATTAATTACCTATCTGATCAAGAAATATCTGTTATCTATAGAATTTCTTGGGTTGTGATTCCAATAAGTGAGAAGATTAGCATACAGATTGATTGTTTTTATTTTGACCTATAAAGTGAATAATTTCTCAGCATGTTTATTGCAAGAGGTGTTCTAACGGAGTTTACAATCATGAAAAGAAAGTTTAGATTTCTATCAATATTATGTAATCCACCAATTTGGTGGCACGAGAAGTTTCTTTCTTTTTTGCTTTATACATTGAGATACCAACAATATTTATACAATATCAAACTTTTTGGGACTATTGAGAGGCGTGTCCTCTATAGATATCAACTATAACAATGTGTCAAGTACTCAAGAATGTCGGATCCTTAACCCTCTTCTCACCTGTAAAGTTGAATCGACAATAAGTAAATACATGATTATATCACCTTAATTAATGTTAACAATTCGAAATTGGAGTTTACTAATCCACCTTGTTAGAGCATTAAGAAATAATCCTTTCGTTTACAAAGAAAATATGGCAAACCTCCTCTTTCGATCATAAAATAGAGTATAATAAACAACAACAACAACAACTAAGCTTTACCCAAGTATTGGGGTAGGCTACATGAACCAAAAAAAAGAATCACGCCGGATCGATCACTTTAATATTTCTTCTCCATTCATTTCTATCAAGTAATATATCTTTATTTAAACCTTTAGACTCCATATCTTTGTGTATCACTTCCATCCATGTTTTTTTTTTGGTCCTCCCTTCTTTCGTTTAACTTGTTCTACATTGATAAACTCCCCTCTTCGAACTGGTGCACTTGTAGGCCTACGTTGCACATGACCAAACCATCGTAAACGATTTTCTCGCATCTTCTCATCGATGGGAGCTACACCTATATTAGCACGAATATCTTCATTTCTCACTTTATCTCTCCTAGTGTTACCGCACATCTAATGGAGCATGTGCATCTCTGCTATATTTATCTTCTGTGAATGACGTTTCTTTATAGCCCAACATTCCGTACCATATAATAAAATTGGCCTAATAGCAGTCCTATAAAATTTTCCTTTCAATCTTAACGGAATGTTACGGTCGCATAAAACTCCCGTTGCCCTCCTCCATTTCAATTAGCCAGTTTGTATCCTATGGTTAATATCATTATCGATCTCTCCATCATTCTGAATAATAAAACCCAAATATCTAAACTGACTGCTCATTTGTATCTTTATAGCATTATAGTCCATGGTCCATCGTTTACTAAATTTACACTCCATATACTTTGTTTTAGACCTACTCAATCTAAAACCTCTATATTCTAATGTATACCTCCATAATTCTAACTTGACATTTATCTCTTCTCTTATCTCATCAACTAAGACAATATCATCAGCAAATAGCATACACTAAGATATCTCATCCTGAATGGCTTTAGTAAACTCATCCATCACTATAGCAAATAAGAATGGGCTCAATATAGATTCTTGATGTAATCCAATTGTGATAGAAAAATCACTAGTTAAACCACCACATGTTCTGACATTGGCCACTACTCCATCATACATGTTCTTAATTTTGTCGATATACTTGATGTGAACTCTTTTTTTTATCAGTGTCCACCAAAATATCTCTCGTGGAACTTTATCATAGGTTTTCTCTAAGTCAATAAATACCATATGCAAATTTCTATTTCTCTCTCGGAATCACTCTATAAGTTGACGAAGTAGATGAATAGCTTCTGTCGTCGATCATCCTAGCATAAATCCAAACTGGTTCGCCGATATTTTAACTGTTTGTCGCAATCTATATTCAATTACCCTTTCTCAAAGCTTCATAGTGTGATACATGAGTTTTATTTCCCGATAGTTAGAACAACTCTAAATGTCGCCTTATTCTTATACAGAAATACTATGGTACTTTTCCTCCATTCATTTGGTATTTTCTTAATTTGCCAAATCTTGTTAAAAAGATCTGTTTGCCACCTCACACCAATCCCTCCTAAATATCTCTATATCTCTATAGGAATCTTATCTGGACCAACAGTTTTTCTTGATTTCATCCTCTTCAAAACCTCTTTTACTTCAGACTCTTTAATTCTGCGCATAAAACTATGATTCATATTCTCACATTGAATAGTAAGATCTCCCAAATCTTGAGTTAAATTACCATTATATAATCTATCAAAATAATTTTTTCATCTTTCTTTAATCTCTTCGTCTCGAACTAGAACCAGAATGTGTTAACTATTCATTAAAATAGAGTATAATAATTTAACCAAAGTAAAACTACCATTATATTTCCATACCATTAAATAGAGTATAATAATTAACATAATTGTTACCTAATGTGTTAACTATTTTGTCCTTCTCTATTAAACATGAATTAACTTTTTATACTTTTCCTTGATTTCTTTTTTTTAAGCCTTCACCAAACAGGATCATAGATATAGTTAGACGGTATGGAGAGCATGTTTCACACTGATATTAGCTGATAACTTGAGCAAGATTTTAAGTGGAGACATAAATTATGGAAGCTCCACTTCATAAAATATTTGGATTACATCAAAATAGCGGCATGAAATAGCACCAGTAAGGGTCAAGTTAAATTTTGGAGTTAGAGAAAACTTAATTTGTTCCCACCCTTCAATCCTCAGAGTAAGACCTATATACTTTAATCATCTCAAATAGGAGAAAAATACCTATTGGATAATGTCCCACTATAATGAGATACAAAATACTCAGTATACTTGAAGAAAATGATTAAAATTCATAATATTATCATTAAATTAGCATTAACGGAGAAATAAAAAGAAGTTAAAAATTCTGAATATAGTTTATGAATTTCCTAGGCATGCCAAAATGGTCCAACTCAAGTTTCGAAATGAGTTGTGTGCAAATCACAAGGCTACATATATATTATTGTTTTTTTTTTTTTTTTTGACCATAAGGCTACATATTATTGTTATCAATGTCCCTTGTAATGGAGCATATATTTGTTGAAGTTTATTTATAGTACAAATATATAATGATTGTAAAACACAGATTATATTACCCACCTACTGATGAAAGACATTTGAGCATCAGAATTTGTTAAATTTGTAAATTACTTGAATAGGATTATACTTGCACTAATAAGATATCAAAATGCATATCCAAATCATTCACCATCATCGCCTAACTAAAATGATGGTTTATGAGGAATCATTCTATCTAGACAGGCTTCTCCATGAGTAGTGATCAAGTCACCTCATTTGTGCTATTATCATAAAACCGTTCAAATTTCCAAACACATTTATGCTTTCTTTTATAAAGTTATACAAACCCAAACTTTAACTATCTCAATTTTATCCAGAACAAAGGTACGCACTGCGTCATGGAGATCGAACTTCCCCTCAATAAAGAAAGAAAAAGAAGAAAAAGATCATCATGGGGTTCGAACTAAAATCTTCCACATGTTACGGGGTTAGCATTAAAATTGTAGAAATGGATTCAAGACCGTCAAGGGACAGGAGTGTCTGGGCCGAACAAGATCAATAATTGGATAGACCGGGCTCGACTAAGCCTCATCTTCTAGCCCATTTTGACATAGGAATATGTAGGTTTGTTTACAACATATGGAAATGGAAAAGTACGTGGAAAGACGAAAAGATAGGGAAATGGAAGTTTAGATTGTGTTGATGCCAAAATAATAAAATCTACTTTTAGTTTCTCTGAGAGAGTGGTATCACTATCCATTAAAGGTTAAGGAAAGAGCATCGTGATCCATTGATAGTTATCTAGTCCTTCTTATAATTCTTTATTGTCTTAACAAAAGCATTGGCTACACCAAGGCATATAGGAATATTGTTTGTATATACTAATTTGAAATTTGGATAATTGATAATCATATGAAAATGTAAAGTTAATGTCAGACATGTTCAATGAGGTTTTAACAGAGAAATAAGTAGTTTTGACTTAGCAACAGATTCAGCATTTGAGTTTGTAGTAAAAAATTTGGTGTCCTTTTGTTTTAATAAGCTACGTTATTTCCTGGTGAAATGAGTGGGGGTGTTAATATCTTAGGGAGTGTCTTAGAATTATTGATCTCTTTTTAATCTCACTAATTGGTCTAGCATTATATTCAGTGTAATTGATGGTGGATTCAAATTCCATTAATTAAGCAGAGCCAAGAACAAAGACATATACGATGAGTTTCACGATACAATAACCTCGCAACCATCGTATGCGGATTACTAGTTGGGCTCAAGACATACGATAATGGTACGTACATGTCATAATTGTGGGAATTAGATCAAGTATAAATGTACGTGCATTAGGAATATCTCTATTTTTTGGTAAAGATTTGGAGCAAATCCATTATAATGATTAGAATAGTGAAGAATTCTAAGATATCCTTAAGCATAAATTAGGATATTCTTGTGATAGGAATAAAATTACAATTAAGCGACTTATGATTGATCTGTTAATAAATAAATAATATAAATGACTATGTTCATACTCAAACAATTACTAGAAAAAAGATGATTCTTCATACTCAAACAATTAATAGAAAAAAGAGGATTCTTTATACTCAAACAATTACTAGAAAAAAGAGGATTCTTCAAGTTTTAAAATGGTTGTTTGTTCTCATATATTAATGCATTGTGCATGTCTCTCTTATGTAAACTCATCTATAGTTTGACATGCTAAAAGTCCAGTTATAGAAAACTCGGAATCCCTATACAAATTCATGGTACTGGAATCTCATTACATTAGAAAATCCATTATGTAACTAATGTTTGTGGATGATTTTTTTTAATGTGCAAATTATAATTACTGTACTGCAAGCGTTCGGTTTTTAATGTAATACTATGTATGTAGGTCAATCCATAAAAAAGAAGACTCTATTTAGTTTCAATTCTATCTTGAGGAGTCGCTAAATAAAGAGAGTTTAGTTGTTAGTTACTTTAAAATATTAATTAAGAAATTGATACTTATGATATAATCTACTAGGTTGATTTACAAATTGATTTCCTATTTTTTTACTTTTATTATAATTAATTATTAATCAGAGCCCAAAAAAAATAAGCTATAAAAAAGTTGTAATAACCTATCAACATAGAAATGAATTTAAAAAACTAATTTCATGCATTGAATCTTCTAGGTCTAACTATTCAATAATCATAAATCATCTCCAATTAAACATTGGTTATTATTTAAGTAAATATTTAAGAGATAAAAATTGATTAATTAATGAATTATTATAATGAGATTTAGAAAACTTTATTCAAATACCAAGCATGAGAGAGCAAATAATAGTTGTAATTATATACTAGCTTAGTTTCATCACTCTAGTCCAAGAAAATTGTAATCCATGAACAATAAAAAATAATGACAAATTTAATACAAGCATGAAATATTGTCATATAAAAATGCACAAATAATAATAAAAAAAAATCTTATATTGAAATAAAAATATACCTTAAAGCAACAATTTTCATTTTTATATCTGAGTTAGAGCTTAAAGAATATCGACAGACAAGAAAATAATATAGTTTTAAAGAGAAATGATTTATAAATGGGTACCTTCACAAAGTGAAAATTCCACCACTCTTTATATGTAAAAGAGATTGTTATATTTTTTACAAAGTAGTTAGGAAAGATCAAAAGAATGATTTTATCCACTTTTATGTTGGACAATTTTCCCTTTTTACTTTATATTACAAAAACTAAAGGACTTAATTTTATGGACGTGTATAGAAAAAAGTAAGCATTTTACGAGTATGATCAATAATAGACCAGCTCTGGACCAACCTCTAGTAGGCCTCGACTTCGGCCTCATATTGAATGATGCGCCCAACATTTCAATCCTTTATCTCTTTACTAATCGTCTTTAGGCTCAAACTCGCCACCTCATTTGTCACTGGAGTGTGACGGGTGTCTTTTGGATGACATTTTTTAGGGAAATAATGCGCACCATATTTTTCCTAGTGAGCCCCATTTTCTTAGTGAGCACCAAGTAATTTAAAAACCTAGTACTTTTTTCTTAGTGAGCACCACAAAATTTTCCAAATTAATCCCACCCTCTCTCTTAACCATTTCTTCCCCAAAACCCATTTCTCCTATTGAGCACCAACCCTAATTAAAGTCGCTGGCCGATCCCTCCTCCCTCAATGACAATTTCCCCTTCACCGCGCTCAATCGCCACAAGTGCAGCTCGCTCTCGTCCCGATCCATGGTCGACTTTTGGTGGTAAAATTTCCAAAAATTGATTAAAAGGAAATAACCACGCAGAACGCGGAGCTAATTCCGTAGCTCCGCGTTTTGACTATTTAGCCTCGCATTTGAGTAAAACGCGGAGCTAATTCATAGCTCCATATTCTGATGATTCTAGCTCTGCGTTAACTCCACGTGAGCAGATTTTTGCTAGAATTCTAAATTGATTGTGATTGAGATTTGGGCTTATCCATGTCGGCGAAAAATTCTGGAGTCATCTGTCAAAATAAAGCAGATCTGCAAATTTAGGGTTAGAGATCCGCAACTCAGCAGATCCGTGAACCTAAATTTCGAGATTCGCAACCCAGCTACGACAGAACAAGTTCGCGAATCTAAAATTGAGATTCGCAATACCACCCATAGTTTTCAGAGAGGGGTTTAATACAAAATCACCAGACCCGAACAAGGGAGTTGTCACCTAGGATCATGAAGCCAACTGCCAAATGAATGTAGTGGCATTATTTCGATCGTGGGAGTAACTACCTAACGAATATGACGGCACTTCTCTAGTAGTGGGGGCTAATGGTCGAACGAATAAAACGGAGACGTTGCCTTAAAATCCCTATAAAAAGTGAAAAGACAGAAAGAGAAGAGATGGATCATCTTCTTCTTGAATTACCCTTTGTGATCAGAAGTCCAGAGCCTTCTTTTCCTGCCAACTGAAAGAGTTTGTGTGGAGTGTCAACGGAGAGCAAGATCATCCTCCACAGCTACTTCAGAATCAGGCTTTAAACAAAGAGGGAATCCATTTTCCTCATCTTCTGTAAACGGAAAACCGTTGGAATTGTAATTCTTTATTGAAATACCTCAATAGAGAGTCATTTATTATTTTTATGGCGAACAGAAAATTGGCGATTCCGCTGGGGACTGCCATCACCTCCGGTGATTTGGTAGTAGCTCAATCTGACAACATTCTGGTTGGCAGCCTGGTCAATTCGCTCACCATCCAGGTTGACCAGAAAAAGTATGAAGAATTCCTTTCTTCCGACTCTAAGAGCCCTACGTCCTTACGGGGGTGCCGTAAGATCTCCAAAGGATCGATCTCCAAGGAGACTTCAAGGACAACAACTCAATCGGGGGAATCAGTAGACCAAACTGGTCTGAAATCCTCTTTTTCATCAATATTGGGCTCTAAGCCAGTTTCGGCTAAGACTCCCAATCAAGGTCCCCATTTCAACAAGGAAAAATGACCACTACCTACTTCGCGGGACTATGATGCGGGGAAGGAGGTTCCTCTCACTCGTACAATGAGAAGGAACCTAAGAAGAAGTAAACCTCGTGCCCTTCGTAGGACCACGCAGCAAAAGAAAACTGCCAACTCATCATCGCAGAGGCCTACTGTACAAGTATGGAGGCCAAAATGTGAGGTTACAAAAGATCAAGACGCAGAAGGATTTACTCTCGTTTCCGACAGAAAACAGAGTAAATCCACCAAAGTTATCTATGACTATAAACGCGGAGCCTACATCCGTGTCCCTCGTGTTCCGGGGGGAAAGCATGATCGCGCAATTGAAGGAGCCCACGAACCTCAAGTTTGCGGAAGACGTGCGATTACTAGGGAGCCTATCTCAAAGGCTAAGACTATCTCACTCATTGTCCCAGCAAGGGCGAGACCTGCTCCAAGAACCTTCGACGAAAGAGAGATGCCGGTCCCAATGCTATCTTTCACAGATAACGTCGTTACCAAGAGTTCTAATGAAGGAGATCTTCAGGAACTTCTGAGCAGAAAGAGGGAAGAATTCCACGCATCTCACTGTCATTGCGAATGACTGATCAATGCAGTACTATCTCATAGTCATTGTTCAGCCCATACTAGACCGTCGGTGTTCCATCGACTGTCAGCACCATCAACATCCTCATCCCAACCAGCGAAGAGGAGACGACGAAACAGGCTTGAGTTTTCTGAGCTCAAATATTCCGAAGTGTCATCCAATATGATAAGTGTCGGGGAAAAGAAGAAGAAAAAGAAGACGAAGAAAGTCTTTGAAGAAGGTGCTTCCGACTCAGAGCTCTCTTCGGGCCTGAAGGACGTACTCAATGAAGAGCGAGGAGTTTTCCAAAACACTCAACTCAAAAATGGGTTGGCAATCCCGATGAATTATAGACAAATGGCGGGAGTCTCCTCCGATGAGGAAGACACGGTCAAGTCTATTATGGCCGAATCGCAAACGTCTGATTCATTCCTAGAAAACTCTACCTCCGCATACATGGCGAACTTAAAAACATGCTGCATGTTCTGCTGGAACTGAAAAAGACTAGGTTGAAGAATGCATCTTCGCAGATGCCACCCCATAACCCAAAAACTGACAAGGGAAAGAAAGTGGAAGAAGAAAGTCATATTCTTTATAATAATGAAGAGGAAACAGAACATCATGAGGATGATGACAATTACTCCATGCATCAGGAAGGGAACGCGAATGCTGTCTGGATGGAGAGTTTCCAAAATCAACTGAATGCACTCATGCATAAGAGTGATTTGCAAGAACTGGGTGTTGTAAGGCCATATCCCGTGGAATGGGAAAGCATGCCGTTCCCGGAAAACTATAAGCCATTGAAGCTCAAATCTTTTGATGGTAAAGGATCGCCGAATCAGCAGCTTTACTATTTTAAGTCGCAAATCGGGCATTTAGCTGGAAACGACCCATCATTACGCGGGTATTTATTAGTATCTTGACAGGACTAGCATTTAAATGGTTCCGGAGGTTAGAACCGGGAACCATAAATTCATGGAACGACATGGACAAAGCCTTCCTGACTAGGTTCTATGAAGATGATATGGAGGTGTCAATGATGGCGCTTCTAGCCACTAAGCAGAAGAAAGGGGAATTAGTCCGGGACTTCATTAAAAGGTTCCGGAATGATTCTCTCAGATGCCCGCACGGGATGCAAGAAAAGACCTTGGTAGAAATCTATCGACATAATCTCTCGACTAAGGTTCTAGCCATGATGGGAGCAGTGAAGTCCTCAAGTTGAAAGGATCTTACCCTACAAGCTGAGAAGGCTGAGGAAATCGCGCAAAGACTTGAAGAAGAAGGAGGCGAGGAGAAACAGAGGCGAAATAACGACAACAACCATAAGTCCCGATCCAGGGGATATAAGGAGAAGGAGACAATGGTGGCTGATACTCCGCAGCCCGCAAAGTCTACTCCGAAGCTCCCTCCTCAGGCACGTACGCCTCAAAAACAGTACTCTTTTAAGGACGAGCATACAAAAACCATCTTCAACCTCCTCATGAGTAAAAAGATACTGAAGCTGCCAGAATCTAAACGACTGGAAGAAGCGGGGAGAGTTAATGATCCTAATTATTGTGTCTACCATAAGATTATTAACCACCCTACCCAAAATTGTTACATTATTAAGGATAAGACTCAAGCCTTAGTGGACGCCAACGTCATCAAGCTCCAAGAGCACCAAAAAAAGGTGACTGCGAACATGGTGACTGTCAAGTTCGGTAAAGCACCCGACTGGATAGAGTCAACAGTTCAGGATGGGGTGCAACCCATTCCTAGAGGCATGATGCAGATCGTGAATTTTGATCCGCATCAACAGCAGGATAAAGGATTGTCCCTCTTCGAAACTGATAGAGGGCAGATAATGTGGGTGCATCCAGATCTCCTTAATGATGAACAGTGGACTTCCAATTCATCTGGAAGAAAACGAAAAGGGAAGATCCTTACTTCTAATGTCGTCTCCATAATTCCTGAAGACGACGAAGCTGTTCCTACTCTAATAGATTCGGGAGAAGAAATCGGAGACTCTCTAGTGGTTGACGCGGATCTTCCTCCCTTGGGGACCCGCTCGGAAAAAATTACTTGAAGAACTATGACCAGGCCGCAGATTCTCGGTCGTCTCTAGAGAAGATCAAACAAAAAGAGCTTAAGTTTGATAAAGTTTTGAAGAAAAAAGAAAAAGAGCCTGCGGAAAATTTACAGAAGTCGTTTCAATTCGACATCTTAACGCAATTAGCCAACATTCCCGCAAGGATAACCTTGTATGAGCTCCTGAAGCTTTCTAAATCAACTAGAGAAGTTTTAAGAGAAGCTCTGGAAGATTCGTAGGTATTCTTGGTACAGATACCAGAAATGATTGAGAAGGAAGAATCTTTTTGCATGACATGTCACTAGGTCTCTGGTAAAAACGTCCCTTGCATCACTCTCTCCGGAAGACATGCAAGTTAGAAGCAATAAGTATCACCGCCCTTTGTATTACAAAGGATACATAGGGTCTGCGGAGATCGATGGCATTCAAGTTGATTCAGGCTCGACCTTAAGTATCATGCCACGGAGGATGCTACGGTACCTTGGAGTCCCGATGAACAGGTTATCAGCAACCAACACTACTATCTTCGGATTCAATGCTAATGGTAGTAGACCGTTGGGTAAGATAAAGTTTAAGTGCCAAATCGGCGACCTGAAGATGGAAATCACGTGCTATGTGATAGATGCCGACACATCTTATAATTTGCTACTGGGGAGGCCCTGGATCCATAATAACCTCGTTGTGCCGTCCACATTGCATCAATGCATGAAATATGCAGACAAAGACGGGAATGTAAGAACGCTAGTCGCAGAAAAGCAACCCTTTAAAAGAGTTGAAAACTACTTTACTGACGCGTTGCTATATCAAGATGCGTTCGATGTCTCGGATAAGCCTGCTCCAGAAGACTCTGATAGCGGTGAAGAGGCCGACACAGAATCAGGATCCGAAGATTCAAAATCCGATAATATAATTTGGGACGGTGAACCCATTGTGATAAGCCTTGAAGGCCTTGATGTAAATAATACTGTTCACTCTGATGGTGAATGGGTGATAAATGAAAGTTTAAAGTTTGCTTATTCTTCTGGTATTGATTCTGAACCTTCAATTACTAGCACTGATGCGTTCAGCGATTGTTTAGATAAAATATGTTCTTTGACTTCTTTCCAAGCACATATCCGATCGTCCTTTCACGCACTAAGTGATGACGACGAAGATGCCAACAAGGTCGTTTTCAAGGTTCCTTCCAAGGACGGAACTTAGAAATCCATAATATTCAGAAAGGCAAGTCACAAAAGCAAAGAGAAGTGCTTAGATTCTGAAGAAGAATAGGGAAATTCCGAGTTCTTCCATTATGATGAAAATTCTCATAGACTAATAAAGAAAATGAGATATAATCTGGCCAAAAGCAGTGGGTTGAACTTCGAAAAAGAGAGAAGAACAATCTTCCGACCCTTTGTCCCAGAGAAAAAAATGCCAGATTATTATCAGAAAACCGGCAGGGGGTTGGGATATGTCACCACTCCCGAAGGTTCCTCAGGTGAGAGAACCGAAGAAAGGCAATTCGATCATTCATCAGAGTCGTCCTGCTGGGATTCAGATGCCAGTATTGGCGTGATTTTCCACGAAGTGTCCACGAACATGGCCTTCGTGATCCAAGAAGATGAAAACCTAGAGGAAACTTCGCCGATAAAAGATGACTCCTAGGCCAAACATCTTAACGCGAAGTGGGAGATTCAGTTTGAACAGCGCGAGCCTCCAACTGAAGACAAGGTAATCCAAATAAATATGGGGATGAAAAGAATCCTAAACCTATATTTATAAGTGAGAACCTATCCTCGGAAGAGAGAGAGGAATTGATATCCCTCATTCGCAAGTACATCGACATCTTCGCCTGGAGTTATGAGGAGATGTCAGGATTAGACCCAAGTGTCGCAGTTCATAAACTGAATGTTCGGCCAAATGCTAAGCCAGTAAAGCAATAACAATGAAGATTCCGCCCAAAGATCATGGAGGCTATTGAAGTTGATATCAAAGAGTTGATTGAGTCAGGCTTTATTCGCGAGGAATAGCACCCTGATTGGGTCGCGAATATAGTTCCTGTAACCAAGAAGAATGGAAAAATTTGAATTTGCATTGATTTAGGGATTTGAATAAGGCTTGCCCTAAAGACGAATTCCCGTTACCCATCACAGATGTTATGATGGATAATACTTGCGGGTACGAACGATGACATTCAGGGATGGTTTCTCAGGGTATAATCAAATAAAGATGTACCCTGATGATGAGAAGTATACGTCTTTCAGAACACCACTTGGGGTATACTGCTATACAGTTATGCCCTTTGGCCTGATGAATGCAGGTGCCAGTATCAACATGCCATGAACGTAATATTCAAAGAGCATCTCCGGAAGACAATGGAGTGTTACGTAGATGACCTAGCAATTAAAAGTAAGAATAAAGGTGATCACTTGAAAGATTTGAAGATGGTGTTTGACCTCATGAGGAAATACTAGCTCAAGATGAACCCGACTAAATCTTTTCTAGGGGTCTCCGTGGAAACTTCCTCGGCTTTATTGTAACTTTCAGAGGGATTTATCTCGACCCGGACAAGATTAAGGCTATCCAAGCTATGCCACATCCCCGTAACCTCAAAGAGTTAAGGAGACTGCAAGGTAGGCTGGCGTACATCCGTAGGTTTATATCAAATTTGTCTGGTAAATGTCAGCCCTTTACCAGGTTAATGAGGAAAGGAGTGCCATTTGTTTGGGATGACGCATGCCAAAGGGCTTTTGAAGAGGTCAAACAATACCTCATGAAACCGCCAGTGCTCGTGGCTCCAGTCTCGGAAATACCTTTCCTGCTATACGTAAGGGCTATGGACCACTCCTTGGGAGCCTTGTTAGCACAGAAGAATGAGATGGGTCATGAACAAGCTATTTATTATCTCAGCAGAATGATGATCGGGGCGGAACACCGGTATAACCCAGTGGAGAAGGAATGTTTAGCTTTAGTGTTTGCAGTGCAGAAAATGCGATACTATTTAGTTGGACAAACCATCCACGTTATATTGAGAGTTAACCCACTGTGAATACTAATGACTAAACCCGAATCATTGAATTCGAGGTTATCCAATTGGGCTATTTTGCTATCACAATATAATATGCATTTTGTCCTGCAAAAATCTATTAAAGGACAGGCTGTAGCCGACTTCCTAGCCGAACATCCAGTCCCGGCATCCTTGAAGTTATACGAACAATTCCCTGGAGAGTTGGGTGAATGGAGCCAGATTCCAAAAGCAGACAACTCGCAAGAGCCTCCAGAGGCAAATACAGTCGCAAAGGTGTATGACAACTTTTCTTCGATGGCGCCTGCCGAATGGGATCCGAAGGAGAATGACAGCGAGGGTAGGAGTTGTTTTCGTCTCTCCTCACAACCACATCATTCCTCGAGCCTACTCATTAACAAATTCGTGCTCCAACAATGTCACGGAGTATAACGCCCTCCTAATCGGTTTAAAGATAGCTAAACAACTGGGGGTCAAATATTTGGAGGCATATGGAGATTCTCAACTTATTGTACATCAAGTGAAAGGGGAATATGAGTCAAACATGAAGACCTTTTGCCATATTACCATGCAGTAATTAAGATAACCAATGGTTTCGATGGTTTCTATGTCAGCCACGTAAAGTGCCACCGAAACAACTATGCAGATTCACTAGCTTCCTTAGCTGCTACATTAGCCTTGCCCAAGCAAGCTAGAAAGTAAATTACGGTAGGGAGCAGGGAATTATTCTGTCCAAAAGACGAACTCAAACAGGAAATGAGGGAATCATAGGAAGATGAAGCTGATATTTTCGAGTCAAGTCTAGAACCGAGGGATTAGCACTTCCCCTATATAGATTTTGTCCTTTACGGTATATTACCTGAAGATCCAAAAGAAACCAGGGCAATCCAAAGAAGGGCTACCCGGTTCTACTATAATGCAGAGCTCCAGACATTATACAGGAAATCTTATTATGGAATCTTACTTCGCTGTCTCTCTAACCGCGAAGCTCGAAAAGTACTTGAAGAAGCTCATGCTGGCATCTGCGGAGCACACCAGTCAGAGCCGAAACTCTAGGATAGAATCCGAAGGATGGGATATTATTGGCCTAAGATGATGACAGAAGTGGTCAATGTTCAAGAATGCGGTTTCAGTATGCGTGCGGTCCAGGACCGCATAACGCATAATCGGATTACGTGCCGATTATGCGGATTACGCGGAATTATGCGGAATATTAATATTTTAATATATATTAATATAATAATTATAAAAAATGGATATATTAATGCTATAAAACTCTAAAAAATTATAAAAATGGATATCATTGAAGTGATCAGTAATTCTGCAACAATTCTGCAGTAACTCAGTGACCAGCAAATTAACCCTAACCCTAATTTTTCAGCAAAATGCAACGCAATTCTGCAGCAATTTTGCAGAATTCTACAACAATTCTGCAATTTTGCAGCAAGTTTGCACCAAAATTTCGCACCAATATTTGCATCAAAATTATCGCACCAAAGCCCTAGCCCTAAATTTTCCAAATATTTCCTTTCACTAAAGAACTCAAAATCCAAATTCAACTCAGTGTACTCAAAATAATCATAAAAAATATTCAACAACAGGAATAATACCCAAAAAAATAAACTTCAAAACACTAACAAGATCCAAAATCCTAACTGGAAAAAAAATTTACCTGCTCAGCGCCGCCGGAGAGCTCGCCTTGAGGACTACAGCTGCCGGAGGAGATGTTGCCGGTGAGATCGGAGAGGGGAAAGGGCGAACGGATTAGGATTTTTTTTTTTTTGCTGGTTTGGAGACTCGATAGTTCGGGAGATCGGAGAGTTAGGGTTTTTTGGTTTTTTTTGCTGGTTTGGAGTGACGATCGGCCGGAGGAGACGTCGCCGGTGAGATCGGAGAGGGGAAAGGGCGAACGGATTTTCGCTGAAGGAGGGACTCGACAGCTCGGGAGATCGAAGAGTAAGGGTTTTTTGGTTTTTTTTGCTAGTTTGGAGTCACGATCGCCAGAGTAGATGTCGTCGGTGATCGGAGAGGGGAAAGGGAGAACGGAGAGCTTGGGAGATCGGGAGACTAGAGTTAGGATTTTTTCGTTTTTGTCGGTGGTTTGGAGTCACGATCGCCGGAGGAGATCTCGCCGGTGATCGGAGAAGGGATAGGGTGAACGGAGGATAGGGTTTCGGGCGAACGAAGGAGAGGGGTTAGGGTTTTTTTTCGCTTTGGGGACTCGAGAATTTCTAATCGGGATCGGGATGTGGTACGGGTTCGACTGAAGAGGGGATTTTTATGTGTGGGTAGCGGGTACGGATCGGGTTTCGAGCGAATTTAGAAATTCGAAACCCAATAAACCAAAAACCGCATAATCGATTATGCGGATTATGCGGAACGCATAATACGCATAATCGATTATGCGGATGCATAATCGATTGTCCGCATAATGGACCGCTTTCTGGCTTTTCTGTGCGTTCTGAGGCCGAAAACGATTATGCGGACGCATATGCGCTCGCATAGGACGTTTTTTAGAACACTGGAAGCGGTTAACTACGCCAAGAAGTGTAGGGCCTGCCAAATACATGCAGATTTTATACATCAAGCTCCAGAATATCTCCACCCAACAGCTACATCGTGGCCGTTTGAGTAATGGGGTATGGACATTGTTGGGCCAATTTCTCCGCCATCAACGAGAGGACACCGGTTCATTCTAGCTATAACGGATTACTTTTCAAAATGGACTAAAGCCATTTCCCTAATCGAAGTAAAATCATCAGATGTTATCAAATTCATCAAACACCATGTGCTTTATAGCTTCGGAGTGCCCAAGAGAATCATTCTTGACAACGGGCCTCAGTTTGTGAGCCAAGTATTTTCCAGATTCTGCAACAAATACAGGATTGAAGACGTAGCTTCATCACCATATTACCCTGCAGCCAATGGTCTAGCAGAAGCTTTCAATAAGACCATTGTAAAACTCCTCATAAAGTTTGTATTATCCAATCAAAGGGACTGGGATGAGAAGCTCGGAGAATGTCTGCCGGCATATCGCACCACGGTCTGAACCCCCACTAATGCCACGCCCTTTTCTTTGGTATACGGATCAGAAGCGGTCTTACCTTTGGAAATTCAAATTCCATCGTTGCGAGTCGCGTTAACGACTAGGATGACGCAAGAAGAAAGATATCAGTAAAGGCTCCAAGAATTAGAGGCCTTGGATGATAAGCGGTTGGAAGTTCAACAGAGTATTGAACTATACCAGGCGTGAATCTCCAGAACTTTTAACAAAAAGGCCAAACGAAGAACTTTTAAAAAGGGTGATCTGGTCCTTTCAGTAAGAAGATCGATTATAAGTAGCCTCAAGCCTAAAGGAAAGTTCCAGCCAAAGTGGAAGGGACTTTTTATCACTGATACGGTTTACTCCAATGGCGCATATCGGTTGGCAAAACCACATGGTGATAAGATCATGATGCCAATCAACGACAAAATTCGGAAGAAATATTATTCTTGGTAAAACTGCGGAGCACCAGTTGTAATATGATCTGGGCAGTTCAATGCCAATGATGGATTTATTTCAAACCTTTGAAGACAAATACAAAGTCCTGATTTAGAAGTACAAAATCAAGTTCGCTACAAGAAAGAGAAAGAGCTTCTTGAATCCTAAGGAGGAGAGTCTTTATAATTCAATGGTTTAGGAGGGCTTTTATCCTCTCCTTAGCATCGCCAATTTCTTCCTGGATGACCTCATAAGTTTGGATAGCAGCTTGGCAATGCAATTCCTCGTCACTGGCGACGACATTCTGCGCTGCAGCAGCCTCTAACATATCCAATTCAGCTTGTATCGCCTGAAGATCTCTGATTGTATTGTCCTGCAGTTGGGATAAGTTAGTGAGATTCTTCATTGACTCGTCACGTTCCTTGGTGATCTTAGCCAAGAAAGCTTGAGCTCTGGCGATGGACCCTTGGGTTCTGGCGATAGCCTGGTCATGGTCCTTGACAATTGAAGCAGCAGCCTCCACCTGCAGGGCTAAGGATTGACTATCTGACTGGCTCTTTTCCAAGAAAGCTTTGTAAGCATTGAATTTCTCCTGAGTCTCCCTCTGGAACCTAAGTTGTTCCTCTTTCAGCTTCTGAAAAATGGCTTCAACTGCCTCAGATTTATCAGCACTCCTAGACTTCGATAAAGAGTCAGCATGCTTTTGAAGTTAAGTTATCATAAGCCTAAAAGGAGCAGCTTTCTCTGCTTCGCCAATACTGACTATGCCAGTCAAGTAAATATTGAGGACGTTGACGAGCGAAGCAAAAGAAGTCCCTTCAGTATCTTGTCAATGCAACGATCGAGGAAGTGGAGGAAAGTTTCCACCGTATCCTTCAATAAATCAACTTCAAAAGCGTCAACCTCTGCATGAGAGGGATCAACGCTGGCTGAGATAGAGACAGTCTGAACTGTACTCTGCTGCACAGAAATGACAGCACCAACGTCAAGAGGAGCAAGACTTCTGGTGGCCTCAGTAGAGCTACCGGCTGCAACATCCCGAACCAAGGCGTCGGCTGGAGCAGTTATGGCCGAGATCGTCGACATATTAATCCCAGGAGGCATTACCCATGCAGTATTAACAACAGAAGTAATGACTTCAGTCACCTTATCAACATCAGCTTCCGCGATGATAGCATCCAGCAGAGTTACCTTTGCGGCCATGCATTCTGAAGCTGGAGTCAAAGTAGGAGCTGGTAAAAAGGAAGAAGTTGATGGTTGAATGTTACGGTATCATTCAATAATAGCAGAATTTAAAGAAAAAGATGGATAAAATATAAAAAGGTGAACCTGAAGGTTGAACACTGGATTCTCCAGGTTTGTACACCTCAGGTCCGAAAACCTCGTGCCTGTACACCTTGGCCCAAACGTCTTCGCTCAAATAGACATACTTACCATGGTCCGATGGAGGGGTGGAAGATCGAAGATTTCCACTGCTGACATCATCATCATCTCCGCAGTCATCTTGATCTCCTGAAGGAGGTGCTACCTTCGGGAAACCTGATGCGCGGATCTCCCCAATTATTTGTACTTCATCATCTGTGCTAGCTTGATGAATGAGGGCTGCAGGATCCTCTTGTGCAGTAGAAGGAGCAGCTATTTCAACAGCAGCCTGGTGAGTGAGAGTCGCAGAATCCTCTGGAATAGTAGTAGTAGGATCGCTGTGAAAAACGGGTCCTTGACTCCGACTTCTCTTAAGGGAACGGAGAGTTAAAGATGAGTCGTCTTCATCTTCCTCAGGTTCCTCTGCGAGGGTCTCAGAAACCAAACTAGGTGCCACAGTACCGGCTCCAGATGAGGTGTCCTGCGGATCGATGTCCTGCGGATTGGTAGGCAAATCACTGAGACGCCTTAGTCTCTTCCGCTTATGCAAAAGCTTCTTGGGAGGAGACTGCGGTTGAGGAGAAGTCTTCTTCAACGTTGGAAGAGGAGAAACATCAAGGGAGGCAGACTGAGTCGATAAGGCCAATGCACTATTATCCTCCTCCCCCTGTTGAGTTGCCGGTTCCAATTCATCAAAGGCACCTTCTGCCCTGAAATCTTCCATCCCTACCACTTTCGTGCTGCCAGCCTTCTTCTTCTGAGCATACACGGCTCTGATCTCTCTTAAATAAGTAAGGTTTACATTGAAGCTCTGGGGAGTAGAATTAGCATCCGCGAACCATTTGCAGAAGCCGAAACTCATATACGAGTTCGGGGTCTTGAGTGGGAGATCAAATTTAGCCTGGGTACCGCCTGCGACAAAGTGGAACCAAGCTCGAGCTCCTTCAAGAGCGTTCCCAACAAAACTTATCTTCCTGTTGGGATTACTAACATAAAGTTGATCATACCCGAACTACCGAGCGAAATAGTTCAGGTAGTAAGGCTCTATGTAGCAATAGTCCCCTAAACGGAGAACCAAATGTCCTGGACGGATGTTTATCAACCACCAGAAGCACCCCGGAGATAGAACTGTGAATTTATCAGCACCAGCAATGTTCGCGAATTCCTCCCCATACCCAGCATTTGGAAAGTACAGAAAATATTTAAATAATTCAAAATTCGCGTGGTAACAGAGGGTCTTGCGGATCGCGGCCATGTAGCCCCCTTTCCATTGCGATCTCTCATAGTGCTGCACTTTGGGAGCACTTAAGTCTATCTGCGAATCAGCAGAACTCATTAAAGTGGGGCAATGTAGAACTAGCAAGACATCAAATAGGTATAAGAGAGTTCTACATGTGGATTAGAAGTCTTGATGATTGGTTCTCCCTTCTTCCTCTGCTCCTTCTTCACGTTACATAATTTGTCAGCCAATCTCCTCAGTCCGCTTTGGATACTGCACAACATTGCGGGTAGCAGACTGAGTTGTCTACCGAATGCAAGTAAGACGTGTAGGTATACGGCCCTAACGGGTATGCTTTCCTGTGAAGGAATAACACATTTCTTCAACCATACCATCAAGTAGCCCGCCAAGAAGGCCGTGTCAGATAAAGGTTGGAGGGTCTGGTAGTGAAAACTTTCAAAGGACGTTCCAGTCTTGAAAATATTCTCATCAGATTCGACGATGTAAGCATCTGTCCCGAAACTTGCGATTCTTTTCTCAACCTCCTTTTCAGAAATTGGAGGAAGGCGAGTGAAATTAGGATTATTCTTTGAAAAGTTGGGCAAAACGTATTGCAACTACTTCTTCGGCTTCAAATTGCGAGTACCGGACATGTGGGCGCAAATGTGGTAATGGCAGAGCAACTCCCAATAAGTGTCATAGACCAAAGAGTCCTAGGTCTTCAACAGATGGAGTTCTTCCCCAGTAGGGACATACTCTTCATATGGGATGTCTCCCATGGGTAGTCCCGAAATTTCATACATCTCGTGAAGGGCGAAACCCAATTCGTCGCGAGGGAAAAATATTGTAAAAGTATTAGGATTATACAGTTCCAGTAAAGCAAGAAAAAAAAACTTGCTAGCTGTTTGCTATGAAAGTTGCATGCTCTTTATATCGAAGTCTTTTCAATAAAAGGGTTACAATCGAATGGTTTCCCGTTTACAGAAGATGAGGAAGATTGCTCTCCCTCTTTGTTTAATACTGGGTTTCTATGTAGTTATGGAGGACGATCCTGCTCTCCGTTGACACTCCGTACAATTTCTCTCAGTTGGCTAAAGGGAAAAGAAAGGTTTTTTTTTTTGGCTCTTGATCACAAAGATAGTTTTTCAGAAGAAGCTCCTCTTGCCGTGCTCTCTTCTGTCTCTGTCCGTGTGTCTTTCGCTCCCCGCCTTTTATAGGAGGCTTGGAGTAACGTCCCGCCATATTTTGCTCGACCGTTAGCTCCCACTACTCGAGAAGTGCCGCCATATTCATTAGGTGGTTATTCCCACGATCGAAGTAACGCCGCTGCATTCGTTTGGCAGTTATTCCCACGATCCGAGGTGGCAATTCTTCTGTTCGGATCGGGTGACTTTGTATTAAACCCCCACCCGAAAGCTATGGGTAGTGTCGCGAATCTCAGCTTTAGATTCGCGAACCTGTTCCGTCGTCTAGATTGCGGACCTCAGTTTCTTAGATTCGCGGACCTCAGTTTCTTAGATTCGCGGATCCGATGAGTTGCGGGCTTCTGTTTCTGAATTCGTAGATCTGCTTTGCTTTTCCAGAATTTTTCGCTGACAAAACCCCCTCCAAAGTTTCCAAAACTCTCATGATTCTTTGAGTTTCGGAATATTTTGGATATAATATTCTGTATTAGAACTTCCATTGCGTTTGTTTGAAGTCTGTGACTCTATATTAGCGCCACTACTGCTTCTTGCTTTTGAAGGGACACATCTCTGTATTAGGGGCGCGACTCTTCATCTTTGAGTAGAAAACGACTCTGTATTAGGGTCGCGAACTCTTATTTTGGAAGGAACATGTCTCTGTATTTGGGGCGCGAGCCTTCATCTTTGAGTAGAAAATAACTCTGTATTAGGGTTGCAAATTGTCTTCGGAAGGGGTGCGACTCTGCATTAAGGTCGCGAGCCTTCGCTTTTTGAGAAGAAAGCGGCTCTGTATTAGGGTCGCGAATTTCGCTTTTTGAGGAGAAACCGACTCTGTATTAGGGTCGTGAGCTTTTGCTGGAAGGCTGGCAGGCGGTTGTTTTCCTATGGCGTCAGATTCGAGGCGTTTTTCTGAGCCACATTAAATGAAAAGGTATCCACGCGATTCAAGCCGGATATCATGTCTGTTCAGAGATCTTGGTCGTCAAATCACCGGCTATATAACCTCCACTTTACGAGAGGTTGCCCTTATCTCGAGAAATTTAAAATCTGAGTTCTTCGTTTGGACTCCTTAGACTTCTCGTTGTTCGCCATGAAAATTGTACGCTCTTTATATCGAAGTATTTTCAATAAAAAGGATTACAATCGAAGTATTTTCAATAAAAAGGGTTACAAGCGGACCTCGGTTTCTTAGGTTCGCGGACCTCAGTTTCTTAAATTCGCGGATCAGATGAGTTGCGGGTTTCTGTCTCTGAATTCTTGGATCTGCATTAAGGTCGTGAGCTTTCGATTTTTGAGAAGAAAGTGGCTCTGTATTAGGGTTGCGAACTTTTACAGGAAGGCTGGCAGGCAGTTGCGTTTCCATGGTGTCAGATTTGAGGCGTTTTCGGAGCCGCATTAAATGAAAAGGTAACCACGCGATTCCAACCGGATATCACGTCTGTTCAGAGATCTTGGCCGTCAAAACATCGGCTATATAACCTCCACTTTACGAGAGAGGTTGCCCTTATCTCATGAAATTTGAAATCTGAGTTCTTTGTTTGGACTCCTCAGACTTCTCGTCTTCAAGCTCCAATAGCTTTTGATTCTCTGTGCGAAGGATTTTCTCCCTCTGTAAAAGATGCCGAAGAAAGCTTCTTGCTCTGATTTTGCTGCCAGTGGTCGTCAAGATTCTCGAGCAACTTCTAGTTCGATAGTGGTTCGGCAGGAACCCTTGATCGGAGGTAAGTAAAAAAAAATTCGGAAGGCAGTCCCTTTTCTTATTTTTTTCTTCTTATCTCCGAATCTGAATGTATTTTGCAGTTGATTACGCCTTGAATTCTTGGCTAAAGGATCATTATTTCGGATATTCTGACGGCTATGATGGGAAGAAAGAGTTTAGATTTGGTTATGTCTTTCCCCATTGTACAGCCTCAGATAACCAAGAGAGAGCAGACAAGATTCTCCACCCTTCTCGCTCAACATTGCGAGAGTTGATGACCAATGTATCTTTCGAAGGAGATAATCGGTCTCCATTGCTCAAACCTGTCTTTTTGTTTGGGGACCATATTTCAATGCCCGATAGTGGTTTGGAAGATGGTGATTACAAGTGGTTTCGTCAAGTTGAAGGTCGCCACTTGTTTCTCCCCAATATGGAGAGATCTTATCCATTCTTATTCTTTCAGTCCCTTTCTGTGCCCAGGCGAATGGACTGTCACATAAACAGGCCACAAGACGGTATCCTGTTGGGGGGCTTCAATGCTCAGGGTGCTTTTCCTCGTGGTACTGGGAAGAGCTTTCGCAGATTGCTGCCGGGATTGCTTAAACACGATCTCCCCAGAGGCGAGGTTCCTATAATCGCGCAGACTTTCCTGCACCGTTTTACCAATGCACAAGGAGAGTTTCCTGTTCAGGATTTTTGTCCCCCTGGATGGGTTCACTGTTCTTTAAAAGGAGAGTGGGCGGTCTTGACTGACTTCATTCTGCGATCATTTAGAGATCAGCTTCATCATGCGAGGCTGTATCGAGCCATCAGAGCTGTTCAGCACGGCATTCTCGCTAGCAGATTCCATTTCTTTGCTTTATTGGAATTGTACAATCCTGATACTTGTACAATCTTTTGCCCTCGAGGCGAGTTGGGTTTCGCCCTCCATGAGATGCATGAGGTCTTGGGCTTGCCTATGGGAGACGTCCCGTATGAAGAGTACGTCCCTACTGGAGAAGAATTTCATCTGCTGAAGACCCAGGACCCTTTGGCTTATGATACTTACTGAAAATTGCTCTGTCATTATCATATATGCACCCACACATCGGGCACCCGTAGTTTGAAGCCAAAGAACTAGCTGCAATATCTCCTGCCTAATTTTTCTAGGAGTAATCCGAACTTCATTCGCCTTCCTCCAGTTTCTGAAAAGGAGGTTGAGAGAAGAATTGTAAGCTTCGGGACAGATGCTTATGTTGCTGAAGCTGACGAGGACGTTTTCAAAGCTGGGACGTCCTTTGAGAGTTTCCATTATCAGGCCTTCCAGGCTTTGTCCGATCCTGCCTTCTTGACGGGTTATTTGCTGGTTTGGCTGAAAAAGTGTGTTATTCCTTCGTAGGAAAACATACCTATTGGGCCTGTATACCCAGCCGTTCTACTGGCTTTGGGCAGGCTACTCAGTTTGTTGCCGGCCATGGTATGCAGTATCCAGAGCGGATTGAGAAGAATATTCGATAAATTCTACAATATGAAGAAGGAGCAGAGGAAGAAAAGAGATCATGTCATCAAGACTCCTAATCCGCATGTAGAACTTCCTTATACTTATGTGATGGCTTGGCTGGTTCTACATTGCCCTTCTTTGATGAGTCCTGCAGACTCGAAGATTGACTTAAGTGCTCCCAAAGTGCAGCACTATGAGAGGTCGCAGTGGAAGGGAGGCTATATGGCCGCGATCCGCAAAACCCCTCGTCATTTCTCAACTTTTGAGTTGTTCAGATATTTCCCATACTTCCTGAATGTTGAATACGGGGAAGAATTCGCGGACACTGCTGGCGCTGATAAATTTACCACTCTATCCTCGGGATGTTTCTGGTGGTTGATAAACATCCGTCCGGGGCATCTGGTCCTTCGTTTGGGAAACCTCTGCTATATAGAACCTTACTACCCAAGTCGTTTTGCCCGACAGTTTGGGTATGATCAGCTTTATGTTGGCAATCCCAATAGAGAGTTAAGCTTTATTGGGAATGTTCTTGAGGGAGCTCGAGCTTGGTTTCACTTCATCGCAGGTGGAACTCACGCCAAATTTGATCTTCCGCTCAAGACCCAAACTCGAGTATGAGCTTCTGCTTCTGTAAATGGTTTGCGGATGCTAACTCTGCTCCTCAAAATTTCAACATATATCATACCAGTCTGCGGGAGATCAGATCCTGGTATGTCCAGAAAAAGAGGGCCGGCAGCACAAAGGTGGCAGGGATGGAGGACTTCAGGGGGGACAACACATCCAACGAATCAGAACAAAGGGAAGAGGACACTGATGCACCAGTTCAGGCTGCCTCCCTTGATGCTTCTTCTGATTCGACGTCGAGGAAGACTTCTCCTCCACTGCAGTCTTCTCCTGAGAAGTCTTTACATAAGCGAAAGAGGCTAAGGCATCTTAGCGACTTGCCTGCCATTCCGCAGGGAACTGATTCGCAGAGCACCCCGTCTGGGACTGGCACTGCAACGTCCCTTCTGGCTTCTGAGTCCCTCGTTAAGGAACCTGAGGAGGATAAAGATGACTCATCTTTAACCCTCCGTTCCTTTAAGAGGCGTCGGAGTCAAGGACCTGTTCTTTGCAATGACCCTGTTCCCACTACTCAAAGGGATTCTATTCCTCCTATTGGCCAGGCCGATGTTGAAGTTAGTGCTCCTTCGGCTTTACAGGAGGACTCTGTAGTTCTTGTTGCTCAAGACACTGCCGTTGATGAAATGCGAATCATTGGGGAGACTCACGCATCGGATCCCCCAAAAGTAGCACCCCTTTCTAAAGACCAAGACGAATGGGGCGATGATGATGACGCCAGTAGTGACAGTTTTCGCTCTTCTATTCCTCCTTCAGATCATGGAAAATATGTCTTTTTGAGCGAGGAGGTTCGGACCGAAGTCTACGGGCCTGAAGTGTTTGGTCCTGAAGTGTACGGACTTGGGAAATCCAGCGTCCAACCTTCAGGTTTTCATCTTCTTTCTTCAGGAATTATGTTATTTTATTAAACGATATTGTAATACTTAATTGTCAATTTTCTTCTTTTCTTTTTGCTAGCTCCAGTTTTGACTCCGGACTTAGAGTGCATGGACGCGAAGGTGACTTCACCAGACAATACCATCGCGGGAGCTGACACTGGTAGAGTGACCCAAGTTACTACTGCCGTAGTTCATACTTCAGAAGCAGTGATTCCCGAGGCTGCTATGCCTACGACCCTGGTCATGACCGCTCCAACTGACATTATAGTTCAGGAGGCTATGATTAGTAGCTCCACGGAGATCTCCAGAGGTGTCATTCCTCCTGTTGTGGATAAACCCGTTTCTGCCTCATCCAGTATTACTCCTTTTCATTCAGAGATTGACATGCTTGAGAGTGATTTGCTGAAGGATACAGTGGAGACTTTCCTTCACTTTCTGGACCGCTATATCGATAAGATACTAAATGGGGTTCCTTTTGCTTCAATCGCCAATGTTCTCAATATTTACTTAACTGGTATCGTTAGCATTGGTGGGGAGGATAAAGCTGCTCCTTTTAGGCTTATGAAGCTCAGCTTCAAAGGCATGCTGAATCTCTGTCGAAAGCCAGAAGTGCTGATAAATCTGAGACAGTAGAAATCATTTTCCAAAAGCTGAAAGAGGAACAGCTTAAGTCTCAGAAGGAGATTCAAGAGAAGGCAACTATTTGCAAGGTCTCTTTAGAGCAATGTCAATCAAATCGCGAATCTCTGGTTTTTCAAGTGGAGGCCGCTGTTTCAATTATCAAGAGCCATGACCAAGCTATTACTAAGGCTCAAGAGACCATCGCCAAAGCCCAAGCTTTCTTGGCCAAAATAACCAAGGAGCACGATGAATCAATGAGGAACCTCGTCGACTTATCGTGCCAGCAGGACAATACAACCAGAGATCTCCAGGCGGTACAAGCTGAATTGGCTACGCTGGAGGCTGCTGTAGCACAGAATGTTATCGCCAGTGACGAGAAATTACGTCGTCAGGCCGCTGTTCAAGCTTATGAAACCCTTCAACAAGACATTGACGATGCGGAGGAGAAAATAAAGGCCCTTTGAACCATTGAATTGTAAAACTATTGTGTACACTGTTTTAGGTTCCCCCTTTTTTTTTGTAATAGTTCCCTTTATTGTTTATGGAGAACCTCATTTTGGCCTTCCGAGGTATGATTCTGCAGTTATTCTTTAGAGATTTGTAACGAACTTACCATCTTTTGTCTGAAGTTTGTGAACCCTCGTAAAACTCTAGTATCTGTATATCTGTTACGCGACTTTCTTAAGTCGTGAATTTTAGGGGTTTGCGGATTTACACAATCCATATCTGATCCGCGACCTGGGTTCTAGAATTCTGGTCCGCGATGCTTCATCTGGAAATTCACGGATAGACCGTAGATTTTTCAGAATTTGTAGAGACATTTACGAGCCATGGGATGCAACCGTTTGGGCGTAGAATTCCAAGCGTTGCATGCTTCTATTAATGACGAGATCTCCGGGTTGTGACATCTAAGCGTCCCATGCAACAACAATAAATTCTATTGAGATCTGAACTGAAAATCTTGATCGAAGATCTCGGTCTTATCTCTTCTAAACTGGAGATCACAGTTAGCAACTCGCCTATATAAGGCACATGCTCTCTTCAATGAAGGATCATTTAGCCATGAGAAAATTTCTTCTTGACTTTCTTCTCTTTCTCTCTTTTGTAGTAGATCCACCAACACGGCCATGTTTTCCTCTTCTTCAACCGAAGTGATGGATAAGAGTTGGCATGTCACAAGACCTCCAGACTGCATCAATCCAGCAGGGTGTTTCACTGACGAAGTCCTTCTGACCGTAGTCATTTTCCTTAATTAAGGTATACCTCTTTTTCTGATTCATATCCTCCTCTTCGTTCTTTTTCTTTCTTTTTAACAAGAATTTGTTTTGGCTGCAGGAGATAACCGTAGTCATTCTCCTTAATAATGGCCCAGACCCAATGAGCTCGTAATTGCTTCCAATGCCTCAAGGGGCTTGGAAGGTCTCATGTATTTTTCATGAGAGAAAAGATTTCGGATCTGGGGTATTGTTTTTCTTCTTTCCTAGTATCCCACAAGGTTGGGGTACTAATGACCAGGACCTTGAATTTGCGCAACCCGTCAGCTATATAGCTGGGGTTTGCATTCGGTATGCCCAGTTTTGAACTAATCAATTCAATGGCATCATCCCTGGGAGAACAAAGTAGGAGGTCCTTGACTGTGGTCGGAAAGAAGAAACAAGATTATGCTTTTTAAGTCATCCTAAAAAAAAGGAGGCTACAAGAGCAAATTGGAAGTGGAGGCCAGGGAGCAAACTTTTGATCTGAACCATGCCGAAAGAGGCGGTTACAGAAGCAAGTATGTCATTCCAGAACAAGGGTCTGCAGAAGCAAACTTTTTGATCTGAATCATGCCGAAAGAGACGGTTACAGAAGCAAGTTTCCTCTTTTTTTTTTTATTTATATTTACTCTTATTGGCTGTATAGCACTTAGAGATTCTTTGTAATTTTGTTCTGATGATGAATAAAGAAGTTCTTTTCTTTCTACGTAACTGATAGTATCTGAAAGATGATTCTGATGTTTATTATCAGAGATAACTGTTAACTTGATAATTTCGAAATGGATCAAAATTTTCTAAGTACCCAAAACTACTATGAATGAAAGAACTTTCTTGTTGACAAACTTGATTCGCCAAATGTGTTTTTGACTTGGCAAATTTGATGGACAGAAAAATCTGGTTCGCCAGAGGTAATATTTAACTTGGCAAATTTGGAATGAAGAAAAATCTGGTTCGCCAGAGGTAATTTTTAACTTGGCAATTTTGATAAAAGGAAAATCTGATTCGCCAGCTTTAACTTGGCAAATTTTGGTAAAAGGAAATCTGATTCGCCAGAGATAATTTTTAACTTGGCAAATTTAATAAAAGGAAAATCTGATTCGCCAGAGGTAATTTTTAACTTGGCAAATTTGATAAAAGAAAAATCTGATTCGCCAGAGGTAATTTTTAACTTGGCAAATTTGGATAAAAGGAAATCTGATTCGCCAGAGGTAATTTTTAACTTGGCAAATTTTGATAAAAGGAAATCTAATTTGCCAGAGGTAATTTTTAACTTGGCAAATTTGATATGAAGGAAATCTGATTCGCCAGAGGTAATTTTTAACTTGGCAAATTTGATATGAAAGAAATCTGATTCGCCAGAGGTAATTTTTAACTTGGTAAATTTGATTAAAGGAAAATCTAATTTGCCAGAGGTAATTTTTAAATTGGCAAATTTTGATAAAAGGAAATCTGATTCGCGAACTAAAAGCTTTTTAGTCCGTAACCAAGAACTTTCATTGACGAAGTTCTGATTACAGAGAAACCATTTGCTCATGACTAGCCTAGAACTGCCCAGGCCATATTATAACTGGTGTTCTACAATTTTGCTAAGGATAATACTTTTTCAAGAACTTGCCGTTGATTGGCATTAGGACCTTGTCACCATTAGGCTTTGTCAACCGATACGCCCCGTTGGAGTAGACCGTATTAATGACAAAGGGTCCCTCCCACTTTGGCTGGAACTTTCCCCTAGGCTTCTGGCTTGTTATGATTGGTCTTCTAATTGATAGGACCAGATCACCTGTCTTAAAAGTCCTTCGTTTAGCCTTTTTGTTAAAGGTTCTGGAGATCCGCGCCTGGTATAGCTCGATACTCTGTTGAGCTTCTAAGCGTTTATCATCCAAGGCTTCTAACTCTTAGAGTCTTTGCTGATGCATTTCTTCTTCGTCATCCTTGTTGTTAACGCAACTCGTAATGAAGGGATTTGGATCTCCAAAGGTAAGACCGCTTCTGATCCATATACCAAGGAGAACGGAGTGGCATTGGTGGGAGTTCGGACTGTGGTTCGGTATGCCCACAGACACTCTCCGAGCTTTTCGTCCCAATCCCGTTGATTGGATGACACAAACTTCTTAAGAAGTTTTATAATGGTCTTATTAAAGGCTTCTGCTAGACCATTGGCTGCAGGGTAGTATGGCTATAAAGCCACATCTTCGATCCTGTATTTGTTGCAAAATCTAGAGTACACTTAGCTCACGAACTGAGGTCTGTTGTCGTGAATTATTCTTCTAGGTACCCCGAAGCGATAAAGCACATGGTGCTTGATGAACTTGATAACATCTGACGATTTTACTTCGTCAGGGAGATGGCTTCAGTCCACTTTGAAAAGTAATCAGTTATGACCAAAATGAACCGGTGTCCTCTCGTTGATGGCGGAGAAATCGGCCCTATGATATCCATACCCCATTGCTCAAACGGCCATGATGTAGCCGTCGGGTGGAGATATTCTGGAGCTTGATGTATAAAGTCTGCATGTATTTGGCAGGCCCTACACTTTTAGGTGTAATTGACTGCTTCTATCATCATCTTAGGCCAATAATAACCCATCCTTCGGATTCTATTCCAGAGTTTTGGTCCTGGCTGATGTGCTCCACAGATGCCAGCGTGAGCTTCTTCGAGTACTTTTGAGCTTCGCGGTTGGAAAGACAGCGAAGTAAAACTCCGTCGTAGGATTTTCTGTACAATGTCTGGAGTTCGGCGTTGTAGTAAAACCGGATGGCCCTTCTCTGAATGGCTTTGGCTTCTTTTGAACTTTCGGGTAATATCCCGTAAAGGACATAGTCTATATAAGGAAAACGCCAATCCCTTGGCTCTAGGCTAGACGCGCGAGCGTCAGCTTCGTTTTCTTGTGGCCTTTTCGCTTCTTCTTTGAGCTCATCCTTTGAACAGAACAATTCCTTACTGCTTACCATAATTTGCCTTTTAGCATGCTTGGGTAAGGCTAATGTAGCAGCCAAGGAAGCTAGCGAATCCGCATAACTATTGAGGTGGCGCTTTATGTGGCTGATATAGAAACCAGTGAAACCGTTAGCGACTTTGATCACCGCATGATAATACGGCAGTAGGTCTTCATGTTTGACTTCGTACTCCCATTTTATTTGATTTACAACGAGTTGAGAGTCCCCATATGCCTCCAAATATTTAACCCCCAGTTGTTTGGCTATTCTTGAGCCGATTAGGAGGGCGTTGTATTCCGCGACGTTGTTGGAGCACGAGCTTGTCAATGAGTAAGCTTGAGGAATGATGTGGTTGCGAGGAGAGACGAGAAAAACTCCCACCCCCGCTGTCGTCTCTCCTTTGGATCCCACTCGGGAGGCACCATCAAAGAAAAGTTGCCATACACCTTTCGAAACCGTATTCGATTCGGAAGACCTTCTCAGACTATCCTTTTCTGGAATTAAATCATGTTCCTCCAACTCTCCTGGGATTTGTTCACATAAGCTCGAGGATGCCGGAACTGGATGTTCGGCCAAAAAGTCGGCCACGGCCTGTCCTTTGATAGACTTCTGTGGGACAAAGTGCATATCATATTGTGATAGCAAAATAGCCCAATTGGATAGTCTTGAATTTAACGATCCGGGTTTAGTCATTAATATTCTCAGAGGGTTAACTCTCGATACAACGTGGATAGTTTGTCCAACTAAGTAGTGTCGCATTTTCTGTATTGCGAACACCAACGCTAGACATTCTTTTTCTACGGGATTATACCGGTGTTCCGCCCCGATCATCATTCTGCTGAGGTAGTAAATGGCTTGCTCGTGGCCTGACTCATTCTTCTGTGCTAGCAAAGCGCCCAATGAATGGTCCATAGCCCTTACATATAACTGGAAGGGCCTTCCCAAAACTGGGGACACGAGCACTGGTGGCTTTGTGAGATATTGTTTGATCTCTTCAAAAGCCTTTTGGCATGCATCATCCCAGATAAACGACACTCCTTTCCTCATCAATCTGGTGAAAGGTTGACATTTACTAGACAAATTTGAGATAAATCTGCGAATGTACGCCAACCTGCCTTGTAATCCTCTTAACTCTTTGAGGTTACGGGGAGGTGGCATATCTTGGATAGCTTTGACTTTATCTGGATCAAGATGTATTCCTTTCGAAGTTACGACAAAGCTGAGGAATTTCCCACTAGAGACCCCCAGGAAAGACTTAGCTGGATTCATCTTGAGCTGGTGCTTCCTCATGAGGTCAAACATTGTCTTCAAATATTTCAAGTGATCTTCTTTATTTTTGCTTTTAATTGCTAGGTCATCTACGTAGCACTCCACTGTTTTCCGGAGGTGCTCGTGGAAAATTGCATGTATGACGCGTTGATACGTAGCACCTGCATTCTTTAGGCCAAAGGGCATGACTGTATAGCAGTATACTCCGAGTGGTGTCCTGAAGGACGTATGCTTCTCATCATCGGGATACATCTTTATTTGATTATATCCCGAGAATCCATCCATGAACGTCATGCGCTCATATCCACAAGTATTATCTATCATGATATCAGTAATGGGTAATGGGAATTCGTCTTTGGGGCAAGCCTCATTCAACTCCCTAAAGTCTATACAGACTCGGATTTTTCCATTTTTCTTGGTTACGGAAACTATATTTGCGACCCAATCAGGGTGCTGTTCCTCGCGAATAAAGCTTGACGCGATCAACTTTTTGATTTCAGTTTCTATAGCTTCCATGATCTCTGGGCGGAATCTTCGTTGTTGCTGCTTTACTGGCTTAGCTTCTGGTCGGATCTTCAATTTGTGAACCGCTACGCTTAGATCCAACCCTGGCATCTCCTCATAACTCCAAGCGAAAATATCGATGTATTCGCGGACGAGGGATATCAATTCTTTCCTTTCTTCCGAGGATAGATTCTCACTTATAAATATGGGTTTAGAATTCTTTTCATCTCCCATATCGATTTGGATCACTTTATCTTCAGTTGGGGGCTCCCGCTGTTCGAACTGAATCTCCCACTTCATATTAAGATGCTTGTCCCAAGGGTCGTCTCTTACTAGTGAGGTTTCCTTCAAATCTTCGTTTTCGTGGATCGCGGAAGCCATGTTCGCGGATACCTCGTCGAAAATCACACCTGTGCTGACATCTGAATCCCAGCATGATGATTCTGACGAATGATCGTACTGTCTTTCCTCAGCCTTGTCGCTTGAGGAGGCCTCGGAAGTGGTGACGCAGTCCAACCCCCTGCCGGTTTTCTGGTAATAGTCTGGCGTCTTCCCTTCGGGGACAAAAGATTGAAGAATTGTCTTCCTTCCTTTTTCGAAATTCAACCCCCTGCCTTCGGCCAGATTGTATCCCATTTTCTTTATTATTCCACGGGCATTTTCATCATAATGGAAGAACTCGGGTTTTCTCTGTTCTTCCTCAGAATCTGAACATTTCTCTTTGTTCCCGTGACTTGTTTTTCTAAATATTATGGCCTTTTGGGTTCCGTTTTTTGGGAGGGACCTCAAAAACAGCTTGGTCAGCACTTTCAACGTCATCACTTGATTCATATAAGGATGATCGGATAGGCGCTTGGAAGGAAGTCAGAGAATATATCTCATTTACACAGTCGCTAAATGCATCTGTACTAGTGCTTGAGGGCTCAGAATCAATACCAGAAGAATAAGCAAATTCCAGATTTTTATTTATCACCCATTCACCATCAGAGTCATTTTGAACGGGCCGATCTGCGACACCAAATGCATCTTGATACAGCAACGCGTCAGTAAAGTAGTTTTCAACTCCTTTGAAGGGTTGTTTTTCCGCAATGAGCGTCTTCACGTTCGTGTCTTCGTCGACATACTTCATGCATTGGTGTAACGTGGAGGGCACGATTAGATTGCTATGGATCCAGGGTCTCCCCAATAGCAGATTGTATGATGTGTCCTCATCTATCACGTAACACGTGACTTCCGTTTTCAGGTCGCCGATTTGACACTTGAGCTTTATTTTACCCAGGGGTCTACTACCGTTAGCATTGAACCCGAAGATAGTAATGTTGGTTGCGGCTAATCTGTTCATCGGTACTCCAAGATATCACAGCATCCTTCGTGGTATGATGCTCAAAGCCGAGCCTGGATCAACTTGAATACGATCAATCCCTGTAGATCCTATATATCCCTTGTAATACAAAGGGCGATGATGCTTATTGCTTCTGACTTGCATATCTTCCAGAGAGAAGGTGACTCAAGGGATGTTTTTACCAGAGATCTGGTGACATGTCGCGCAAAGAAACTCTCTTTCTTCGATCATCTCTGGTATTTGCGCCAAGAACACGTCCGAATCTTGCAGAACTTCTCTTAAAGCTTTCCTAGTAGATTTAGAGAGTTTCAGGAGCTCGTACAAGGTTATCCTTGCAGGGATATTGGCCAACTGTGCTAGGATGTCGAACTAGAATGACTTTCGCGAGTCTTCCGCAAGTTCTTTTCCCCTCTTCCTTAGAGCTTTGTCAAACTTCAGCTCCTTTTGCTTGACTTTCTCTGGAGATGGTTGAGAACCCATTGTTTGGCCGTAATTCTTTAAATAATATTTTTCCGAACGGGTCTCTGCGGAGGGAGGGTCTGCATCGGCGATCAAGGAATTTCCGATTTCTTTTTCCGAATTGGTCAGAGCAGGAATGATCTCATCGTCTTCAGGAATTACGGAAACGACATTAGAGGTGAAGACCCTCTCTCTTCGCCCAAATGAACTGGAACTCCATTGTTCATCATTTAGGAGATTAGGATGTACCCATAGTATCTCCCCCTATCAGTTTCAAAGGGGAATAGTCCTTTCTTTTGCTGTTGGTGTGGATCAAAATTTACGACTTGCATCGTGCCTTTATGGATGGGTTGCACTCCATCTTGAACTGTTGACTCTATCCAGTGGGGCGCTTTACCGAACTTGACAGTCATCATGTTCGCAGTCACCTTCTTCTGGTGCTCTTGAAGCTTGATGACATTAGCGTCCACTAAGACTTGAATTTTGTCTTTAAGGATGTAGCAGTTTTGGGTGGGGTGGTTAATGATCCTATGGTAGACACAGTAGTTAGGATCATTAACTTTCCCAGCTTCCTCTGGACGTTTAGAATCTGGCAACTTCAGCATCTTCTTACTCATGAGGAGGTTGAAGATAGTCTTCGTGTGCTCATCCTTAAAGGAGTATTGATTTTGTAGCACTCGCGCCTGAGGATGAAGTTTCGGGGGAGTCTTCGTGGGTTGTGGCACATCAGTGACCATTGTTTCCTTTCCCTTATACCCTCAGGGTCGGGACTTATAGCTATTATCACCACTTCGCTTCGGTTTCTCCTCGCCCCCTTCTTCTTCAAGCCTTTGCGCAATTTCTTCAGCTTCTTCAGCTTGTAGGGCGAGATCCTTCCAAGTTGAGGACTTTACCGCCCCCATCCTGGCTAGAACCTTGGTCGATAAATTATGTCGACAGATTTCTACCTGGGTCTTTTCTGGCATCCCATGCGGACATCTGAGAGAATCATTTCGGAACCTTTTGATGAAGTCCCGGGCTGACTCTCCTTTCTTTTGTTTAGCGGCTAGAAGCGCCCGCATTGACACCTCCATATCATCTTTGTAGAATCTAGTGAGAAAGGCTTTCTCCATGTCGCTCCAGGAATTGATGGTTCCCGGTTCTAATCTCCGGAACCATTGAAAAGCTAGTCCGGTTAAGGTACTAAAAAATATTCTTGTAATAATAGGGTCATTTCCGGATAAATGCCCTATATGCGACTTAAAATAGTAGAGGTGTTGGTTTGGCGATCCTCTACCATCAAAAGATTTGAGCTTCAACGGTTTGTAGCTTTCTGGGAACGGCACCATTTCCCACTCCATGGGATATGGCCTTACTACACCCCGTTCTTGTAGGTCGCCCTTATGCATGAGGGCATTTAGTTGGTTCTGAAAGCTCTCCATCCAGACAGTATTTGCGTTTACCTCCTGGTGCATGGAGCGGTTGTCATCATCTTTATGATGTTCTTCTTCTTCTCGATTGTTATGAGGACCATGACCTTCTTCTTCTGTCTTTTTTCCTGTATTCTTCAGTTTAGCTTTTTCTAACTCCATCAGAACGTGTAGCATATCTTTAAGCTCGCTGATGGCATTTTGCTGTTGCTGGATATGCCTATCTTGCTCCTCCATTCTCCGCATGAACTCTTCTGGGATATTGTTCTGCGTCATATATGCAGAGGCGGAGTCTTCTAAGAATGAATCAGACGTCTGTGATTCAGCCATAACAGACTTGGCTATATCTTCTTCATCAGATGAGATCCCCGCCATCTGTCTATAATTCATAGGGATCGCCACCCCACTTTTGAGTCGAGTGTGCCGAAAAACTCCTCGCTCTTCGTTGGATGGGTCTTTCGAACTCGAAGAGAGCTCTGGGTCAGAAGCTTCTTCTTCGGAGACTTTCATCGCCTTCTTTTTCTTCTTCTTTTCTCCAACGCTTATCATGTTGGAGGTCATCGCGGGATATTCCGGCTCAGAAAACTCGAGCCCGCGTCGTTTCCTTTTTGCCAATTGGGATGACGATGTTGACGAAGACGACAATTGACAAAACACCGAGGATCAGGCATGAGTTGAACAATGACAGTGAGACAGTACTGTATTGATCAGTCGTTCACAGTGGCATTGGGATACATGGAATTCTTCTCTTCTTCTGTTTAGAAGTTTCCTAAGATCTTTTGCACTGGAGTCCCTTGTGATGGGCTCATTTGTGAGAGATAACTTCAGGGACGGTGGAGTTTCAGCCTCGCGGATAGGCATGCACTTTCTGCGAATTTGAGATTCACGAGCTTCTTCAGATTTTCCCCTTGGGACACGAATGTATGCTCCTCGTTGACTATGGACAACTTTGACGGGTTCACGCCGCTTCCTGTAGGAAACGTGAGTGAATCCCTCTGCATCTTGAACAACCTCGCCTTTAGGCTTCCATATTTGGATGGTAGGTTTCTGACGAGATGAGTTGGCGGTTCCCTTTTGTTGCACGTTCCTGTGAAGGGCACAAGCTTTGCTTCTTCTCAGGTTTCTTTTCGTTGTACGAGTGGGAGGAACCTCCTTCTCTGCATGACAGCTTTGCGGAACGGGTGGTGGTCGCTTCCCCTTATTGAAGCGGGGACTTTGGTCCACTTTGCTTGAGAGATCAAGAGTCTTTGTCGGAACTGGCAGAGAGCCCGTTGTTAAGGAAGGGGATTTCGGACTATCTTGGTCCGTTGATTCGCTTAACTGGGCTATTGCCATCTCCTTGGGAATTGACCCCTTGGAGATTTTATGGTATCCCCTTAGGGAAGTAGGGCTCTTGGAGCCTGAAGAAAGAAATTCTTCATACCTTTCCTGGTTGACGTAAATGGTGAGCGAGTCGACCATACTACCAACTGGAATGTTATCGAATTGAGCTACCACCAAGTCACCGGAGGTGATGATAGTCCCCAGCGGAGTCGCCAATCTTCTGTTTGCCATGAAAGTTACACGCTCTTTATATCAAAGTCTTTTAAATAAAAGGGTTACAATCGAACGGTTTCCCGTTTACAGAAGATGAGGGAGATTGCTCTCCCTCTTTGTTTAATACTGGGTTTCTAGATAGCTATGGAGGACGATCCTGCTCTCCGTTGACACTCCATACAATTTCTCTCAGTTGGCTAAAGGGAAAAGAAAGGTTTTTTTTTTGGCTCTTGATCGCAAAGATAGTTTTTCAGAAGAAGCTCCTCTTGCCGTGCTCTCCTCTCTCTCTGTCCGTGTGTCTTTCGCTCCCTGCCTTTTATAGGAGGCTTGGAGTAACGTCCCGCCATGTTTTGCTCAACCATTAGCTCCCACTACTCGAGAAGTGCCGCCATATTCGTTAGGTGGTTATTCCCACGATCGAAGTAACGCCGTTGCATTCGTTTGGCAGTTATTCCCACAATCCGAGGTGGCAATTCTTCTGTTCGGGCGGGATGACTTTGTATTAAACCCCCACCCGAAAGCCATGGGTAGTGTCGCGAATCTCAGCTTTAGATTCGCGAATCTGTTCCGTCGTCTAGATCGCGGACCTCAGTTTCTTAGATTCGCGGACCTCAGTTTTTTTGATTCGCGGACCTTAGTTTCTTAAATTCGCGGAGCTCAGTTTCTTAAATTCGCGGATCTCAGTTTCTTAGATTCGTGGATCCAATGAGTTGCGGGCTTCTGTCTCTGAATTCGTAGATCTGCTTTGTTTTTCCAGAATTTTTCGCCGACACTAGCAGGAATACCGTGCTGAACAGCCCTGATAGCGCGATACAACTTCGCATGATGAAGCTGATCTCTGAAAGCATTCAAAAAGAAGTCAGTCAGAATTGCCTACTCTCCTTTTGAAGAGCAGTGAACCCATCCAGGGGGATGAAAATCTTGAACAGGAAACTCCCTTTGTGCATTGACGAATCGATGCAAGAAAGTCTGTGCGACTATGGGTGTTTCACCTATAAGGAAGTCTTGTTTAAAAGACCCCGGGAACAATCCATAAAAGTGTTTCCCAGTGGTACGGGGGAAAGCACACTGTGAGTTAAATCCTCCCAATAAGACGCCGTCCTGCGGCCTGTTTAACTGCCAGCCCGTTCGTCTAGGTACAGAAAGGGATTGGAGGAGTAGGAATGGGTAGAACCTCTCCATGTTAGGGATAAACAAGTAGCGACCTTCAACTTAATGAAGCCACTTGTAATCTCCATCTTCCAAACCACTATCAGGCACCGAAATGTGGTCCCCGAACAAAAAGGCAGGTTTACTCAGTAAGGATCGATTATCTGCTTCAAAAGGAGCATTGGTCATCAGCTCTCGCAATATTGAGCGAGTAGGGTGGAGAATTTTGTTTTCCCTCTCTTAGCTATCTGATGTTGTACAATACAAAAAAACTTGACCAAATCTGAACTCCTTCTTCCCGTCATAGCCACCCAAGTATCCAAAATAATGATCCTTAGGCCAAGGATTCAAAGCGTAATCAACTGCAAAAGAAACATTTAGATTCAAGACAAAAATTAAGAAATGGTTTGTCTTTCGAAAGTGTGTTGAGAAAATTACCTCTAATCAAGGGTTCTTGCCAAACCACTACTGAGTTGGAGGTTGCTTGAAGATCTTGATGACCACTAGCAGAAGCATCAGAGGAGGAAGCGTTTTTCGGCATCTTGTGCAGATTAAGGAAATCCTTCACGAGAAGAATCAGAAGCTAAGGGAGGCCGAAGATGAGGAGTCTTAAAAACCCTAAAGACAAAACTTGGAGTTCAAATTTCTTGAGATAGGAATGACCTCTCTCATGAAATCGAGGTTATATAGCAGATGATTTGACGGCCGAGATCTTCGGATGGACGTGATCTCTGGCCCAAATCTCGTGAGTACCTTTTCATTTAATGCGGCTCAGAGAACGTCTCAATTCCTACTCCATATAAAGCGACCGCCTTTCGGATCTTCCACAACCAAAATGAAAGTTCGCGACCCTAATACAGAGTCGTGTGCCTTCCAAAATAAAAGTTTGCGACCCTAATACAGAGTCGTCTTTTTCTCCAAAATGAAAGTTCGCGTCCCTAATACAGAGTCGTGTTCCTTCCAAAATGAAAGTTTGCGACCCTAATACAGAGTCGTCTTCTTCTCCAAAATAAAACTTTGCGACTCTAATACAGAGTTGTCTTCTTCTCCAAAATAAAGTTTGCGACCCTAATACAGAGTCGTCTTCTTCTCCAAAATAAAAGTTTGCGACCCTAATACAGAGTCGTCTTCTTCTCAAAAATAAAAGTTTGCGACCCTAATACAGAGTCATTTTCTTCTCCAAAATAAAAGTTTGCGACCCTAATACAGAGTTATTTTCTTCTCCAAAATGAAAGTTTACGACCCTAATGCAGAGTCGTCTTCTTCTTCAAAATAAAAGTTTGCGACCCTAATACAGAGTCGTCTTCTTCTCCAAAATGAAAGTTCGCACTCCTAATACAGAGTTGTGTTTCCTTTCAAGAGTTGAAAATTGTGCCCCTAACACAGAGTCGCATTTTCCTTCAAAAGCAGCAACTTCACGGCCCTAATACAGAGTCGTGTTCCTTTCAAAATGGGAGTTCAAGATATTGACACAAAACCATGCTGCCCTCAATTGAAGAAAGTTCTAATACATAATTGTACTATCAGAAATATGAAAAATAGAGATTCTAATACAGAATGTTATATCCAAAGTATTCCAAAACACCTCAGAGAATCGTGAGAATTTTGAAAACTTTGGAGGGGGTTTTTTAGGCAAAAAATTCTGGAGTCATCTGTCAAAATAAAACAGATCCGTGAATTTAGGGTTGGAGATCCGCAACTCAGCAGATCTGCGAACCTAAAGTTCGTGATTCGCGACCCAGCTACGACAGAACATGTTCACGAATCTAAAATTGAGATTCGCGATACCACCCATAGTTTCGAGGGAGGGGTTTAATACAAAATCACCAAACCCGAATAAGAGAGTTGCCACCTCGGATCGTGAAGCCAACTGTCAAACGAATGTAGCGGCATTATTTCGATCGTGGGAGTAACTACCTGACGAATATGACGGTACTTCTCGAGCAGTGGAGGCTAACGGTCGAACGAATGAGACAGAGACGTTGCCCTAAAACCCTATAAAAAGCGGGAAGACATAAAGAGAAGAGATGAATAGTCTTCTTCTTGAATTACCTCTTTGTGATCAGAAGTCCAGAGACTTTTTTCCAGCCAATTGAAAGAGTTTGTGCGGAGTGTCAATAGAGAGCAAGATCATTCTCCACAGCTACTGCAAAATCCGGCTTTAAACAAAGAGGAAATTCATTTTCCTCATCTTTTGTAAACGGAAAACCGTTGGAATTGTAATTCATAATTGAAATACCTCAATAGAGAGTCATTTACAATTTTTATGGAAAATAATCCAATACCCGAATTGAGTCCAATCAGAATTCATATTCAAGAGATTTAAATCAAAACTAAGATATTTGATTAGAGTCCTTGATGAATACAATTATCTTCCAATTCTATTCGATTGGAAACTCTTATATTGACTCAAGACTATAAATATCCTCTTGAGGAAGCCTTAGAGGATCTTTTCGGAGCTTTGTGAAGTTCAAGTTACGCGTGAGAGTTTTGAACCCATCAAGACCAGCAAAGAAGATCTAGGGTCGGCCATCTTCTCCATCGAGAAAGAAGACTTTCACGTCAAGATCATTAAAAGGAGCTATTTGATAGATCTCATCGCCACATAGAGTCCACAATTCATTGTAAAAGAGAGTGATAAATTATAAACCCTCTCGTTTGTTTTTTTTTTGTTCTTCTTTTATTATAATCAAGTTGTATTCAATGGAAGGAAGCAAGAAGTTTGCGACAAACAAATTGGCGACCACAGTGGGAGGCGTCTCTTTTACCGAAAAAGATATCGTGGCGCAATCTGACGTGGAAAAGATCGGATCCGACGTTAACATGCTCGTCGTAGAGATTGACCAGTAGAAATACGAGGAGTATCTCTCCTCTGAATTAGGTAATTTGACTGAAATACGGTGCTATCACCGCGTGTGCTCCAATATCCGTAAATCGGATAATCGGAAATCCACTGTTAGACGGAGACCCTCAGAGACCGCGGCCATGGAGCCGTCATTTGGGCAGAAAACCCTAACAGAGGATGACCTCTCTACTGCGGAAGAAGGCCTGAAAACTGGTTTGACTAGAACCCAACTCCGCAATCAAAATCAGAGAGTAAGGACGAAAGCCCTCAAAGCCCGCGTTAAATGCGAGGCTAATGAAGTAACAGAACGCGAGGCTAAGGTACCTAACAAACTGGCTTGTGTCAATCACAAAACCAGTCAATATCGCGTTAAACGTGAGTTTATGACAAGGCCAGCGTGTGATGGAGACTCTCCACGCGAGGCTAAAACTGAGCTTAGCGTAAATCGCGAGGCCAGTAAAACTTGCGTTAATCGCAAGATTCTTTACCATCGTGTAAATCGCGAAGATAATTTTCAGACTTGCGTTAATCGCAAAAATCACGTTAAACGCGAAGATATAACTTGCGTAAATCGCAAGAATAAGCCAGCGTGCAAAAATTCTCCTCCAGCGAGGCTAAGATTCCAGAAGTTAAATATCTGCAGAAATGCCAAGCTAGCGTAAAATGCGAGGCTAGACTAAAACGCGAAGCTATTTCCCAGCCTCACATTTCAAAACGCGAAGCTAGTGTCCAACTCCGCGTAAAACAACCCGAATATAAAATTAGGGCTGATAATCACATTATTGGACAAAAACCTGACATCAATGACTCTAAGAAACTTCAGTGGGCCCCTGGACCCTCTCAACAACCAAGTGGGCCCCACGATTCTCTATTTAAGGTCGCTGACCTCAGAGAGTACTTAACAAAGAAGAGGAGCATAAATCAAGTCCAACCGGACTCTATTTGTTACTGTGAGCAGCTTATGACAGTAGTATCTGCTGTACTGAACAGTTATTGCTGCAATAGAAAAAGGGTGTCGGTATTCGATCGATTAACCGAGTCAGACAAAAATCCTGCAAAGAGGACAAAATGTGCTCTCCGCGAAATTAAAGAAAATGAATGGAAAGCAGTAACCTCCAACATGGTTGGAAAGGGTAAGAAAGTCATAGATAAAGAGGATGATTCAGAATCAAATGATGAAGAACCTTATTATCTTACCCGACTTAAATCAGGTGCTGTCGCCCCTCGAAATTATAAGAAACTTGTAAAAAGTTTCTATGATGACGATAGCGACAACTCGGCTATAGTCTTACCTCACTCTTCTGGGTCTTCCCGACCAAAAAAGTCTGCATCACATATGGTGGATAAATGATCAGAGATTGGCGGCCCAAGAACAAATGATCCGAGATCAACAGAAAACGATCGAGAATCTCAAAATGATGCTCTTAAAAGTAGTTGAGAACACCCAAAAAATAGTCAAAGATAAAGCTAAAGCTTCTTCCTTAGAAAAACCACCAAAGAAAGACGAGGAAATACCGTTCAAGACAAATGAAGATACCGAAGAAGAAAAAGCTTATTCGGCACATGAGGATGATGATAAGTATTCTTTCCATGATTCTCATGAAGAAAAAATCAAAAAATTGCAGAGCCAACTTGATACTCTAATTCACAAGAAGGAATTGAAAGAATCGGGGGTTTCCAAACCATACCCGATTGAGTGGGATTTCGCACCATATCCCGAAAAATATAAACCGCTCAAATTAGAGCCGTATGACGGTAAAGGATCCACAGTCAACATATATATTACTTCTTGTCTCAAGTAGGATATTTAATGGGTAATGATCCAGTAATGACCAAGGTATTTGTAAGTACCTTGTGAGAGCCTGTTTTTACATGGTTTATGCAGTTACCCCAGGTACTATCAATACCTGGTATGACGTTGAAAAGTACTTTCTTGCACGTTTCTTTGAGGATGACACCGAAATATCGGTTCATTCCCTCCTTGCAACAAAGCTAGGGGAACAAGAAATAGTGAAAGATTTTATAGAAAGGTTCCGGGAGAAGTTCGTACATTACAAACATGGAATGGTCCAGAAAACTCTAGTAGAGACTTGCAGGCATAACCTTAAAACTAATGTGCTCTTAAATATGGGAGCCGTAGAATTTAAGACTTGGAAAGATTTGCTCAAACAAGAAGAGGAAGCAGAGGACTTGATTTGCCGGGTTGAAGAATCTCGTAGAACGAGAAATCTTGGAAATAACAGACCGCACCTACAAAACATGAATAAGAGTAAGGAAAAGGCAGTAATGGCATCTGACGCCGCTTTAAAGCAAACAAATCCTCCAAATTCAAAGCCTCAAAACCAAAAAGGCACAGGACAAAATAGGTCCCGACAAGAAATGACCTATACTTTCAAAGTAGAACTGACGCCCACACTATTTCACCTCCTCCTCAGGAAGAGAATGTTAAAGCTACCGAAAAATCGAAAGCCAGAATATGCAGGGAAAACTAATGACCCTAATTACTGCTTATACCACCGGAACGTCAGACACCCGACCAAGAATTGTTACCCTCTTAAGAACATAATTAAGGCATTAATAGAGGCCGGAGTTCTGACGCTAAAAGAGGAGTAGAAAAAAGTTACCGCTAATATAGCGACCCTGATTGTAGGAACCCATGAGTTCCCTACAGGAGTAACTCCGGTACCATCAGGAAAACTTGTCATGAAGAATTATAACCCGCATGAGATGGCACAGAAAGGACTTACCTCGTGACGACACAAAAAGGGGAAGTCATGTGGGTTCATCCTGATCTCCTACAGGATGAACAAGGGATCGCATCAAATAGCCAAAGAAGGAAGCGGACTAGTAATACTATTTTCGCAAATATTAAATAAGAGTATACAATTGCGAATGCACTAACGGACTCTGAAGAGGAGGTCGAAATTATGGCCACTCACTAAGATGAGGTAGGTCCCTCTAGCACTCGATCTGGCAAAGCTTATCTCAAAGACTATACAAGAGTAGACTATAAAAATATATATTGGGAACTTACAAAGCCTGTAACGCAAAAAGGGCTTCGTTTCCAGAAAAGTCCAAGAAAAGATGAAGAAATCAAAGATGCCCCATTCAAATTTGATATTATAGCTAAAATGGCTAATATCCCAACTTGAGTTACGCTCTACGAGTTGCTACGATTATCAAAGTCAACTCGGGAAGTATTAAGAGAGGTCTTGGCAGATTCTAAATCTTTCTTAGCACATATTGTCGAGCTAGCCGATGAGGAACGGGATTCCTGCCCTCGGTATCATCAAGTGAGGAGGCAGGTCCCGCAAATAACCTTTTCCCCATAAGACATGTAGGTCAGGAATATAAAGCACAATAGACCTTTATATTTCACCGGATATGTTGGATCTACGAAAGTAGACCGCATTCAAATCGATCCGGGATCTGCGCTAAGTGTCATTCCAAGAAAATTAATGCAGTTATTGGGAATTTTACCCCATCGCCTTACACCGACAAACACTACGATATATGGATTCAATGCTAATGATAGCTGTCCCCTCGGGAAGATCCGACTCTGATGTCAGATCGGAGATTTAAGGATAGAAGTTATGTGCTACGTCATTGACGCAGACACATCCTATAATATTCTGTTGGGGCAACCATAGATTCATGCCTATATGATGGTCCCATCGACTCTCCATCAAAGCATGAAATACTGTGATGAGTAAGAAGAAGTCCGGACATTAATTGCAGATAGGCAACCATTTAAAGGGTTGGAAAATTACTTCACTGATACCATGCTATATAAGTCAGCCAATGAGGTCCCCTTTTAGATCCTCAAAGAGTCTGAAGAACCCGGCGACAGCGGCAATGAGGCGAATACTGAATATGAATCCCCAGGAGAGGATGATGGGGATGATTATGAGATAAACCCTCATATAAGTTTTAATATGGACTTTGATAGTATTAATGTAACTAATGTAGCTGATGATGAGTGGGTTATTAATGAAAACGTAAAGTTAGTTTACGAGTCTGCTGTAGCACCGAGTCTGAACCCTCTTGTACTTCTACTGAAGCAGATGGCCTGTCCGAACTTGAAGTTCTGGCGGCATATCACTTGCCAATCAGGTCATCCCTCCTCTCTAGGTCCGAAATAACAAAAGGACGAGATCACTTCTTTAAAGTACCTCCACGACAAGTATCTCAGAAGCCAATTGTCTTCGGTAAAGTGATTGCATCACCTAACCAAAGGCAAAGTAGTGGAAGTGATGAACGAACATCACCCCAATTTCACCTATATGAGCAAAAATCCCGACAGATAATGGAAAAGATAGGTTATAATTTTACCCAGAAATCGAGATTGAACTTTGGAAAAGGGCGACGAAATCTTGTACCCTCATTCAGACCAAGAGGGAAGAGCCCAGTCTACTATCATAAAACTCGAAGGGGGTTGGGGTATGTATGCACTCCTCCCTCACCGCCATATGGATTTGAAGAGAACTCTCCGACGGACGAGGATTTTTATCCGTTAGATCACGATTCCGATCTAAGTACCGGCGCTTGGTTTCAATCTCTAACTGCAAATATAGTTTCAGCCACACCAGAAAGCGACGAGGAGCCAATTGATATTCAAGATGATTCTTGGGCTAAACATATGGATACTTTCTAGGATATCCATTTTGAACAGCGTGACCCACCCACAGAAAATAAGCTAGTACAAGTTAATATAGGAATGGAAAAGAATCCAAAATCCATTTTTATAAGCGACACGCTAACTCCCTTAGAAAAAGAGGAACTCGTATCCCTTATCAAGGAATACATAGATGTGTTAGCATGGAGTTACGAAGATATGTCCGGACTCGATCCTCAGATTGCCATGCACCGATTAAATATTAGAGAAGACGCCAAGCCAGTCAAACAACAACAAAGGTGCTTTCGACCAGAATTAATTGAGGCTATAGTTGCTGAGATTAGCAAGCTTATAAAATCAGGATTTATTCGTGAAGAACAACATCCTGACTGGGTGGCCAATATAGTGCCAGTTCGTAAGAAAAACGGTAAGATCTGGATATGCATCGATTTTCGGGATCTAAATGCCGCATGCCCTGAGGACGAATTTCCACTTCCAATTACTGATGTGATGATTGATAATACCTACGGTTACGAGAGGATGTCCTTTATGGATGGCTTCTCGAGTTATAACCAAATTAAGATGCACCCAGATGATGAGAAGCACACGGCTTTCAGAATGCCGTTAGGGTATACTGTTATACAGTAATACCCTTTGGGTTAAAGAACGTCGGTGCCACTTATCAGCGTGCAATGAGCATCATATTCAAAGAACATTTGCATAAAATTGTGGAATGTTACGTAGATGATTTGGCGGTCAAGAGCAAAAATAAAGAAGACCACCTTCAGGATTTGAAAACAGTCTTCAATCTCATGCGAAGACATCACCTGAAGATGAATCCTGCTAAATCTATCATGGGGGTATCCAGTGGAAAGTTCCTGGGGTTCGCAGTTACATCAGAAGGAATTTTTCTTGATCCTGAAAAAATAAAAGCGATCAAAGAAATGCCACCTCCCTAGAATCTTAAAGAGTTGAGGGGGTTACAAGGAAAGTTGGCCTATATCCATCGCTTTATCTCTAATTTATCAGGACGATGCCAACCGTTCTCTAGACTCATGAAGAAAGGGGTTTCCTTCATATGGGATGAAGTATGTCAACAAGTATTTGATGATCTAAAGGAATATCTTACGAAACCCCCTGTCCTCATGGCACCTGTTCGTTCAAGACCATTTCTTATATATGTAAGGGCTATGGATAACACACTAGGAGCGTTACTCGCTCAATATAATGAGCAGGGTCATGAACATGCTCTTTATTACTTAAGTCATACAATGATTGGAGCCGAGCATCGATATACTCCAATTGAAAAAGAATGTTTAGCCCTAGTGTTCGCTGTCCAGAAAATACGACACTATCTTTCAGGTAAACAATCCATGTCATATCCCGGGTCAATCCTCTAAAAAACCTTATAACAAAACCAGGATCTTTAAATTGTAGATTAGCAAAATGGGCATTGCTACTATCACCATATGACATTCACTTTGTTCCCCAAAAGTCCATGAAAGGACAAGCGATCGCTGACTTTCTCGCAGACCATCCAATTTGGAACAATTACAAACCATCAGGGGATATCTCAAAACAGCCGTCAGAAGTCGATACGGTTAACAAAGAATAACCATGGCAGATATTCTTTGATGGTGCTGCAAGACGATCTACTGCAGGAGTGGGGGTGGTACTTATATCCCGGCATAAACACATACTTCCTAATGGATACTCATTGACCGAGCCTTGCACAAATAATGTAGCAGAATATAATACGCTCATTATTGGTTTAAAAATGGCTTTGTAAGGGGTAAATTATTTAGAGGCATATGGAGACTCAAAGTTCATCGTCAATTAGATGACGGGCGAATATAAAGTCAAATATGAAGCCTTCATCCCTTATCATCAACTAGCCATTGAGTTGGCAAATTATTTCGAGCGGTTTTATATCAATCATATACCTTGACATGAGAATATTTATGCGGATGCTCTTGCAGCATTAGCCGCAACATTGGCAATCCCACCAGGATCAGCCAAAAGTATCACTATTGGAAGTAGATAACTTCTCCATCCTGATACAATCTTCCAAGCCAAGGAAGTGTGCCAAGTAGGCCTTACTCTGAAACCCCGTAATTGGCAATTTCCGTTCGTGGATTACGCCTTATATGGGATGCTGCCAGAAGATCTTAAGGAAGCCGCCTCAATAAAGAGGAAAGCCCAGAGATTTTATTATGACCCCACACTTCAGACTTTGTACAGAAAGTCAAGTGACGGTCTCTTACTACGCTGCATTTTGAAAGCAGAGACCGATGAAATGCTTAAAGAGACGCGTGATGGAATATGTGGAGCCCATCAACCCAGCCCGAAACTTGGGGATCGCATAAGAAGGCTATGAAACTATTGGCAGAAAATAATTACTTATGCAATGGCATACACAAAACGATGCCATGCATGCCAGATACACGCTAACTTTATTCATCAACCTCCAGAATACTTACATACTACTATTTCCAGTTGGCCTTTTGAAGCATGGGGGATGGATATTGTGGGGCCAATAACTCCCTCATCATTCAGAGGACATCGGTTCATACTCGTGATAACCGACTATTTTTCGAAATGGGCCGAAGCCATATCCATGAGAGAGGTGAAGATGACAGATGTGATTAAGTTTATCAAGCATCACGTTATATACCGTTTTGGTGTGACTCGAAGGATCATTCATGATAAAGGATCACAGTTCATCAGCCAGGGGTTTTCAAGATTCTGTGATAAGTTCAGAATCAAGAATATCGTTTCAACACCATATAACCCCGCGACTAATGGTTTGGCTGAAGCCTTCAATAAAACGATCATTAAACTTCTTCGAAAATTTATCTCTTCCAACAAGCGAGACTAGGATGAAAAGTTAGGAGAGTGTTTGTGGGCTTATCGCACCACGGTCTGCACCCCTACTAAGGCTACCCCTTTCTCCTTGGTATATGGGGGCGAGGTCGTCTTATCTCTGGAGATCCAAATACCGTCATTAAGAATGGCATTAGCCGCAAAGATGACGACGGAGGAACAACATCAACAAAGATTGCGATAACTAGAAGCGCTAGATGAGAACGTCTCCGGGCTCAACAACAAATGGAGTTGTATCAAGCCCGAGTCTCGCAAGCGTTCAATAAGAACGTCAAATAGAGAACCTTCAAGAAAGGAGACTTGGTTCTAGCTGTTAAAAGGCCAATGGTTATGACCCACAGAACTAAGGGTAAATTTGAGCCCAAGTTGGAAGGACCATTCGTAGTGGAGACGATATACTCTAGTGGAGTTTATCGCTTAATGAAGTAGAATGGTGATAGAATGATGATGCCTATCAACGGCAAATTTCTAAAAAAGTATTATACATAAAAAAAACCGTTACATCTGGTTCTCACCCCTTAGAGTATAACCATCCACGTTCAAGTTACGCGTGTGAGCACTTGAACTTCTTTATTAAATTAAGGCATGTGCAATTAGGCGCCTCTGTCTAAATCAATTATCCTAACCTGATCATCTGGTGTGTGCAATTAAGCGCCTCTGCCAGACTATAGGCATGCTCAATTAAAGCGCCTCTGCCAAAATCAATGATCCTAACCCGATTATTCTGGTATCAGCAATCTAAGTTATGCGAACGAGCCTTGGACTGTTTTTACCAAAATTTTGGACTACCTACATCATCATTTGTTGCGCAAGAAAAGTTTGGAGCTGACAGATAGAAGAATTAAAGAATTATCTTTATTCATGAATTGAAAGAATATGGATAAAGTTACAAATGAATAAAAGAATTCAAAAAATTTTGGGTTCCTTTATTACAATAAACAATAAACAAAAAAACATAGAAAAGAAAAGAAGAAACAAGGGAGTTAAGATTCTCCCAGAAACTTCAACTTATTCTCTGTCTCGTCAATAACTCGACGACCGGTTTCTTCTACAGAATGTTGAGCCTGCCGACGCAAGTCATCGTCATGTATAGTAAGTTACTGGGTCAACTGCTGATGAGCTTCTTCAATAGAACGGCTCCTCATCATGCCCTCTTATTCGAGTTGCCCCTGTTGGAGGATCAACTCTTCTCGCCTCTTCACAGACTCCCCTAGCCGAGACTCACTGGCTTCTAAAATAGCCTGAGCTTTGGTAATAGTCTCCCAGGCTCTGATGATGGATTCCTGACTCCCCTCGATCTCAAAGTCCACCATTTCTAGCCCTCTGAGGACTGACTCATAGTGCTGCTAACTCCCGAGACCAGTCATCCTCTTGATGCCTCAAATCCTCCTGACGAGTCGTTAGCTCTACTCGAATCCATGCCAAATCGATTTCGGTGACCGCTTCCACATCCGCTTGGCGAACTGTGTTCAGCGTTTGCACCTGCTCTTCTAAACCTTCTAGGCAGGCTCGATAAGGAGCTGCTCGGTCACGTCCTCCAATCCTCTCAATATTGTCTAGATAACTGGCCAACATTGGGCGTCCAAGCTCAAGGAAATCTCTCCCATCTAAGATCATCCCGATACATCTCCTCAGCAGCTGCATGAAATCATTAACACTGTGATTAAAGAACTCCTCAAGAGGATCAGCAGTGTCTAACTTAAGCACAGGTAATGCTAAGGAAGATGTAACTGGAGGAGGTGTTGTTTCCGTGCTAGTAGAAGAGGAGGAAGCTCGTCCTTGTACCAGGTTCATGATATGTGGGGCCAGTAAAGCCAGTAAGGAACTGGCTGAACTAGGAATCCGAGCAGAAGTTTCGCTGGTACCAGTCATTCGATCAGCTTCACCAAGGGGAGTAGATTCCGATGGAATATCTCCGTCTGAAACCCCTCCTGTAGCAGAAGTGACCTCAAAGGAAAACTTCAATTGTCTTCATCTCCCATTGGTAAGCGAGCTGGAGCAAGAGGGGCGGATGGAGTCCCTATAGCCATAACTGTTAATGGCGTTAATATAGCTGGCTGAGGAGCTGATGGCGCGCCAACAATAACCAAAAAAGTGTCTTCCGAGCAAATGACCAGTGTTGGAGACAGTAGGCTTGGAGATGGAGAAATGTCTCATGACGTAGCAGCAATATTATCTGTCCTATCGTCACTCCCGAGCTCATCAACTGCAGGAGTCGAAGTTGGAACAAAATGAGGGGCTGGCGTAAAATAGTCTACTCCAAACTCCTCCGCTGAACTGCCCAGTCCGCCCACCGAGCCAGTGGTGCCTGAGTAGTCGACCAGCTCCTCCGATTCCACATTGGTAGTCGAATGCATGGGCGAATAAAGTTGACTACCTGAATCTCAAGAGAAGAAACAAACAGGAGTGTCACATATATACATTCAAAAAAAGGAATAAAATAGAAAGTTAAAAGACCAAAATCATACCAGTAGATATGAGTCCTGTAGTTGGACTAGATAGAGGGCCTGCAGCAGTCTCCAGAAGAGCACCTGTAACGCTACCTTGAGGTTGCGATGCAGTGTGCTCGGTAGACCAAACGACTAGCAAATCTGGTACATTAGCAGCACTTGCAGCTTCTGCTATCACATCTTCCTCTGCCGGTGCTGACGACAGAGTTGAAGCAAGAAGATCCGTAGCAAACTGGACCGCTGCTTCTTCTGGAATCACCAGGGTCTCCCCAGCCAGCTTCTTCTTACGAGCTGGCTCGCCTCTAGTTGTCCCACGACGCTTTATGGTTAGACTTCGAGAGCGAGGGCTATCATCCCTAGCAGGTTGGGGAGCACCTCCAGCCCCAGTATTATCATTACCACCAGCGTCGTCATCATCATCAGAATTGCCTGCATCTGATGGATCGGCCGTCGTGTCAAAGAATTCATCCATTTCTTTCACTCTAACTCTCTTTGCTGCTTTTCGACGAGAGTAGAAGACCTCTATCTCTTTACAACAACTATGATTGATGGAGAAATTTGGTACATCAGCGTTGGCGATGTTGTACCATGTACAAAAGCTTAATGCCATACTCGAGTCTGGCAATTTCTGGGGCAGTGTGAATTCGGCTCTGGTGCCTCCAGCAACAAAATGGAACCAGCATCGCGCCCCCTCATATAAGTTACCCTCGTACGCTAGCCCCCTATTTGGATTCCCTACATAGAGCTGTGAATATCCGAATTGACGAGCAAAACGGCTTGGAATATACGGCTCTATTTAGCACATGGTGTCTTGACGATACACCAGGTGCCCAGGATGAATATTGATGAGCCACCAGAATGCTCCCGAGGATAAATTGGTAAAAATATCCGCTCCCAAAATATCCTTAAATTTTGATCCATATTCTCCACCAGAAAAATCTGGGAAGTATCGGAAGATCTCATAATTTTGGTGGTGGCGGAGCGTCTTACGGATTATCGACATATAATTACTTTTCCACGTGGAACGTTCATACTTCTCCATGAAGAATGGTTTGTCGATTGGACAGTAATCCGCGGTACTCATCAGAGACGGTCAATGCATAACCAGCCACGCCATCAAATATGTATAGGGCATCTCCACCCTAGGGTTCGATGTCTTCACCATAGCAGTCTCCTTAACTACTTTTCCCTTTACAGCTTTTCCTTTATTCTTCTCCACTGGAACAAAGATATTACAGAGGGCTCGAAGTCTGCTCTGGAGGTTGCTAACCATTGCTAGCAAAATCCCGAATGGTCGTCCGTAAGCCAAAAGAACGGCAGGATAAACAACGTTCTTTGCAATGGCTTCTTTGGACAGTGAGGGGACGATGCACCTCTTCAACCATAGCATCAAGAACCCAGCAAGTAAACCCCTATCAGATATGGGGAACTGGGCTTGGTAGTGGAAGTTTTGGAAAACCGTGTCAGGATTGAATCCCCCTCGTTAGACTCGGTGGTGTAAGTGGTGGCTTCCAAATCCGAGATGTGCTGTTTAATCTCTTCAACGCTGACGTGTTTACGTCCGCAGACCATAGGCAGGCTCTCCTTTAAATTTACAAAGAGATAATCTGTCCACTTCTTGTGGCCGATTCCTTGGTTTCTTACTCCAGCAAGGTCAGCATAGATGTGGTAGTGGCACATTATTTCCCAATATGTATGGTAGATGTGCTCATCCCTCGCCTTCAGCATATTCAATTCCTCGACAGTAGGGATATACTCTTCATAAGAGCTTCGCCCATTGATAACCCAGACACTTCGTATATCTCGTTGAGAGTAAGTCCTAACTCACCCATTAGTGTGAAGAAAGTGTCAGTTTCAGGATTGTACATCTCCAAAAAGCTAAAGAGATGGTACGAGCTCTGTGGTAATCCGAATTGGACGTTCCTAATGGCCTTGTATAGACCAATCTCCTTCAAGGTTTGCTTATGGGTGTCCAACACATACTTGACAAGCCGGAACCACCATATGTTGCCCAAGAAATGAATCCATCCAGGCATCCTGAAGTCCTTCGCGGGTACTGACCACCTTTAGCCATAAACTCACTGAGGAAGGTCTTGGCTCGAGTTGAGACCTCCCCAACTGGGTGCTCCTTGGTAACTCTACCAGGAAGGAGCCCAGTAACACACTTAGTGGGACCATCCTGGTAGGCCCCACCTGTGCCAAATTTTTCGGTCGCGACTCCATCATAGTCCCGAGTGAGTTCCCAATCTAACTCACGATGGAAAGATAGCCTCTGTAGATATACCAGAGGATAACTGCGTTCCATGTCAGGTAGGAACATCAGCAAGTCACCGGTCTAATAGAGCAATTTGCTCTCTTCCTCAAACAGAATCTCGTCCGAGTGCTCCATGGCGTCACCAAAAAGGAACCTGGCTTCTCTAGTGCTTCTCGGTTCATTGCTTTGAAGGGAGAATCAGTGATAATCTCCCTTGAAGTTATGGGGCTGTATCTGATCAGTTTCTCTCTGCGCTCCCTTAAACCTGGCTTGTATGCAGGGAGATCGGTGGTGAACCGAAACTGGGTTGTTAGGTCTGCACCCCCAGTAAACCCAAAGTGGTGCCTATGGGAGAGAGGATCCACTGAATAGCCAACTGCAAAAAGAAAAAAATCAGAGTTAGAAAAGATGTTAAGAAAAATTCAAACAAATTTCTAAATATGGAAAAACGGAGCTAAAAATAGTTTCACGCGAGGTCATTCAATAGCTTCGCATTTTGGTAAAACGCGAAGCTAAGAAGCTAAAACGTGAAGTTAGATCTGCAACTTCGCGTAGCAAACGCGATAGTCAGAAGTAACTTCGCGTAATGTGTTAAAGTACAAAATGCGAAGATAATGTGATAGCTTCGTATAGAAGACTAGAGGTCTCTTCTTCTCCAAGCCATCCGGCCGGAGTACAGCGATAATTTCGCCGATGAAGAAGGCGATTAGCCGGTCAAAACCGAGCCAAATCACTCCAAAATCATTCTAAAAGTCCAAAAATGGAGAATCTTACCTCCAATTGGCGTGGCGTAGACTGGGCCGCTGCTGCAGCCACTGCCACAGCCTCTGCCGCCGCTGCTTGCACTGGCCGCCGCCGGTGAGAAAGTGCGTGACGAGGTGCTCTTCTTGGGTGCCATTGATCTCGAAGAAATCTAGAAGAAAATCAAGACGAAAATTGGAGAAAACCGATCGGTTGGATCGCCTGAGAATCCTTGGGTTCTTGATAACTCTCGAATGAGTAAAGGGAAGGAAGGAGAAGACTCTATTTAAGTGGAAAAAAAAAACCCACCCGCCCCTTAGTACTCGGCGCGAGAATCGGAGCGGTTTCTAAGCAAAACGCGAGGATATCTAGGTTCGTGTATTACACTTGTTCAACTCAAAATGCGAAGATAACTTGGTGTTTATTAACTCCGCGTTCAAGTTTGAAGATCCAAAGTATTTCAAAATTTGCTAAGTTTTAAACCATTTAAAAAACTTTGGAAGGGAATCTGTTGGTGGTAAAATTTCCAAAAATTGATTAAAAGGAAATAACTATGCAGAACGCGGAGCTAATTCCGTAGATCCGCGTTTTGGCTATTTAGCCTTGCGTTTGAGTAAAACGCGGAGTTAATTCATAACTCCGCGTTCTGATGATTCTAGCTCTGCATTAACTCCGCGTGAGCAGATTTTTGCTAGAATTCTAAATTGATTGTGATTGAGATTTGGGCTTATCCAATACCCGAATTGAGTCCAATCAGAATTCATATTCAATAGATTTAAATCAAAACTAAAATATTTGATTAGAATCCTTGATTAATACAATTACCTTCCAATTCTATTCAATTGAAAATTCTTATATTGACTCAAGGCTATAAATACCCTCTTGAGGAAGCCTTAGAGGATCTTTTCGGAGCTTTTGTGAAGTTCAAGTTACGCATGAGAGCCTTGAACCCATCAAGACCAGCAGAGAAGATCCAGGGTCGGCCATCTTCTTAATCGAGAAAGAAGACTTCCACGTCAAGATCGTCAAAATGAGCTATTCAATTGATCCCATCGCCACATAGAGCCCACAATTCATTGTAAAAGAGAGCGATAAATTATAAATCCTCTCGTTTATTTTCTTTTGTTCATTTTTCATTGTAATCAACTTATATTCAATGGAAGGAAGCAAGAAGTTTGCGACGAACATCGACGGCTCGTCTTCTTCACCCAGGTCGCATCAAAGAAGGTAGGCAGAAGCAAGAAAGTAATTTTTCTATTTTTTTAAAAATAATTTAGAACTCTAATTCTTTGGATTTCAATATGTACAAATTTGGATGCAATACCATAAAGAGAAATTATCATCTTATATTATTTTGATATTGTAGTATACAAAGTTAACAATTTTGACAGATATGTGCCGCTTTATATGTATGTAAGTCCATTTTCTCAATTTTTTAAATTTTTTGGTTGAATTTTTTTGTGCTATTTAGAGGTTTGAATACTTTAAACTTACCCACTTTATATTTTTTATGAAAATATTTTTTGAAATACATGTTGCTATTTTTATAAATTTTGGACAATTATCTTGTTAGTTTGTTTTGTTCATAGTGAATTAACTATTGACACATTACCTATAATTTTATTGTTTCCCAGATGGATCAACCCCAAGCATCACAAGTTCGTACTACAGTATCAAACAGAAGAAAGAAAATTGTCTCGAAGTTACTGGCGACTCCAATCATCGAATAAATTCAAGAGAAGAGGACCACGTAACCCTGTTAGGAACATATGTTGATGTGTTGCTCTATGTCAACGTTTGTATTATTTGACATATATGTTTAAACAGTTAAGCATAATGATGTATATTTGAAGTTTATATTTTGAAACAAGTTCTACATATTTTCATGTATGTTTATGTGTATTGGTATTTGTTGATATTTGTAATACGTTAATCTGTTAATGAAATTTCCAAACATGTTTTGCATGTATATAAATCTATATGTTGATAAAGAGTTAAGTCTATTTTGTGTGAATATAAATTTATGATGTTCTAACTTCTTTGTTTTTTTTTTTAAATTGAAATCCATGACCTGAAAACTGTTGTCCGGGCTTGAGACCCCGTCCTATATATAACCTCATCCGGGATATATACCCCGGATGAGCTTGGAATTATCCCGAGAGTGTACCCCGGACAACAATCTTAGATAAAAAAGAATGGACCTTATTGTCCGGGATTGGAACCCCATATCAGTGAGGCACTGTCCGGGGTTGAGCCCCTGTAACAGTCACCCACTGTCAAGGGTTGGGGATCCGCAGAGCTGGGTTTGCAAAAACGTAATTCTCACTGTCGAGGACGTGCGACAACTCTAAATTATACTTCAAATTGAGTTAAAAAAATATTTATGCAAACCTCTAAATATGGAAATTCATCCAAATTTTGCTAATTTTGTATTCTTGTTCTCCATCTTCGTCAATCTCTCATCAATCTTTTCTCATCCAACAATAGATTTTCGTTCTCAGATTTACAAAAAACAAAAAAAAAAAATTATCTTAAACATATCCTAGAGAGTAATACAATTAATAGAATTGAAAATTTTTAAGGGAATTTAGGATTTTCAAGATGAGAAATTTTTTCCTTTTTTTTGGCATTTGGGTTCTCGTCGTGCGCGAGGGAAAATAGGCTCATTGCTGAAGGAGGGAAAGTAATGGGTCATGGTGCTCACTAAGAAATATTCATGCCCTTTTTTGTCCAAAAACATAGTGGCACACTTGTAATTATTTCAAATTTTAGTCATGGTGCTCACTAGGAAAAATGCAGTGCGCATTTAGAATTTCCCCATTTTTTTGTAGCCTCTCTTGATGTAGTTTTCGATATCCCTTTTAAGTTGATAGCAATTATCTATAGTCTGGTGTATATTCCTGTGGTATTCATAAAAATATTAAGAGTTTCATTTTTCTGGAGCCAATTTCATCGGTAAGTTACCTTGGAGATTAGTCTCTCCTTCTAGACCTGTTTAAGAATTTGGGTTTTACCTGTGTTTAAGGGAGTAAACTCTTCCTGGATCCCTGGTTAGCGATCACCTCGTGGTATGTCAGGTTTGTGTATTTAATGACTACTTTCTTCTTTGTATTTTATCTCGTTGTCTTCTTACAAAGCCTAAGATTGACGGGTGTCTCTGGAGAATGATTCATAGTCTTCTATCATGGTGTACTTGTCAAACCTGCCAATAGCTTGGTGAAAGAAGTCGGCTTCCTTTTGACAATAGACTTTTAAGAGTGTTTTGTGTTGGATGCCATGAGGGCAATGTTAGACGAGATGTTGGGGAGAAACGTATGACTTAATCGGAAGTATGATGGGCCAAAATACAAAATTGAGAACTAATCTGACTCAAAAAGTTAAGTTGTTAGGTCAATACCCCAATTTTATATTTAAACTCATAAATTTTCTTTGTCCTATCTGATGTAGAACTATAGTCACATATGAACAACTAACAACATACTCTTTGGGTAACCCTTTTGTTACGTATAGCCACACAGTAAGTGGCTATGTGCTCTGGGGATCAGTGATCCTGTTGTGTGTGTTTCTCATGGTTATCTCATGGTTAGAAATCTTGAACTTTGATCCTTTCTTCAGAATTACGCTGAGAGAGGATTATATTCTCTAGATTCAATGTCTAGATTCAATGTCTGAGTACACCAAAAGATCTATCATTCTTCTCCTTAGTACAAAAGTATATTCATGGTTATAATCCTCATGCCTTCTCTTTATGTTTTTCCTGACTGAGCTAATGTTTGGTGGAGAGCGCCAACCAAATTCCCCGGGTTCCTCGTTGATGGAGGGGTTCATACCCAGCAGTTTCAAGTGGGTGATTTCCAATGCTCAAGAGAGAGTGGAAATTTGTGTCTCAAGTCTGCAACTAAGTTCCTGAAAATCACTTCGGGTTACAGGAGTGTTCTTGGATTTACTTAATCATTCATTTTGTTTCCTTATAGCCATCGTTTAGTTGCATTTTCTGCAGACGATACCAATTATTAATGTCAAAAAATTATCCACAAATTTAATCGGGTCAATCGAGGATCAAACAAGAGTTTGGACTTGAATAAGAATTTAACCAGAGTCATGAATATGGAAACTCACAATCTACCATTGAACTACTAGCTAAAAATAGAATTTTAAAGTTAAAGATGTACACAGATATAACGAGATTTCCCTAGCGTACATCCTCGGAGAAATGTCGATGGATCGATGGAATCTTTATATTTGTTAAGAGTTAGAGAGAGACGTGTTTGAAATAATTTTATGTATTTCTTGTATTCTGCTTTTCAAAATATATAGTTGTTTCTGCTTTTCAAAATATATAGATGTACAATGAAACTATTTATGGAAATTTACATATAAGGAAAATATTCATATGCCTAAAAATAAGAAATCCCTGATTTTATGCAATCCATTATTTTGGGAAGATATGATTCTGTCAATAATATTAATGATGAATATAAAATCTCTTGCAAGTAAATTTCTTTCCCTCTAATTACAATCTCTCAATAAAATAGTTTTCAATCTCTTTTCGTCATGGAGGAAAAAGGTATTTATTAATATGTTGGGTCAGTCAAAATTAGTTACAATTCAGGTTGAATTAGAAATTCACAGCTTCCTCATATATCTTGAAGAGAAAGTTTTGGTAATGCCTGAATAGTATTCAAATAGATTTCTAGACCCATAATAAGCTTGTCATCTTGCTTTTGAATTAGATCTGAGTTGGGCTACTCTAAATTATTCTTCCTGAGCCTTGCTAATTAATCTCGCGAATTATTTGCTTATTAGACCTTCTTTCTCGCGGACTTGGACTAGTTAATTTTAATAGTAGGTCTAGAATTTTTCGTGTTATTAAAATGTCAAATCCATATGAGATACTCATTTGGTTTTCCTGCAACTTTGTGCATGTTTTAAAAACAATCGTGTGCAATGGTTTTTTTTTGTTTGTCTTTTATTTCAATTTTTTATCCTTCTTCTGTCTTTCCTTTTTGCCGAAGAAGAACCACTATTATTATTTTCTTTTTTAATACTTGAAGTCGTGATGTCTTTTATTCATTAGGTTAATTTTGAATAGTGTTAATTTGAAGTTTGATAAGACCTATTTCCTTATATTTTTTTCCCAACCTTATGACATAAGAAACTCAAACATATTAACATGATCGATTATAGTGAAATAGAAAAATAAGAGAGGGTTTAAGTTTTGACTTAACATCATTTTATGTTATAAACAGAAACCCTAGTGTGAGACTCTAAGCATTTCTATGCTGGTAATAACATACATCATAGTAAATAAAGAAGAAAACAACTAAATAATCCATAAAAACATTTTCTCAAAAGTTTAATTTCTATTCTTCCCCAATTTTCAGCTAACGTTTACAAATTAATACATCCAACAAAAGTTAACAAAAAATAAAAATCAGTTAATATTAGCGGGAAATTCTATTCAGCGCACACCAAATTACTCTTGACGCATATATTTGAATATTGCAAATAATTACGGGAAATTCTATTTGCACTCGGCATTTTACTCTTGCCGTATGGTTTTGAAACTTATAAATAATTACAAGTTTGTCATTATTTTTTTGTACTAAGTTACACTTATAAACCCCAAACTAAAACTTCTTAAAATTTAGAGTTACGACTCATCGTCTTTCTCCTCTATTTTCTCTCTAAAACCTTAAATAATTTTGTTTATATTTAATAAAAACACATCTCTTACAAAATAATCGATTTGATTTCTTGACCCTTTAAATTTTTTTACATTAACGTTCCTGAGAAGATTAGAAGAATTTTAAATTCTTCGATTTTACCGTGACAAGTGAAATTTGGTTTGGAGTTTGAGTTTTCTTATGCAAATGAAAAATTCTAACATGCTATTGGTGTCAGAGAACAAATCTAAGATACGATTTAAATTTTTTTTTTTAGGTTTTATGTGTATTTTTTTGAAATTTATTATTAATTAGTTTTCTTTTGTGGGGAGACTTCGCTTGTTGGTCGGATATTAATACCCGATGTGCACATTTCTTGGTTGGTATTAATATCCGACCAAAATACTTTTTGCTCTTAAGCTAACATCCGACTCAAACAAAAATAGATAAAAATGAAATTGGACGGGGTGAGGAGTTAGAGAAAAGGAGCAGGGGTATTTTTAGAAAAAAAATTGGACACAGAGAGTAAAATTATGAGTTTATTGCAAAGAGTAACCATGACGCCAAGAATAAAATGCCGTGTGCAAATAGAATTATCCAATAATTACAAATTCGTCATTTTTTTATTTTTACAAAATTACCCTTTCAAATCCAAATCTCTCAGACTGTATAATTATAAGAGAGATTATATAGGTATTGAGAAAACTGGAGCAACCAAAAATTCCCAAGAAGCTGCTTGCGATAAGATTCTTTCGGAACCAACCTTCGCATTCTTTGTGCATCCCCGTGCAAAATGCCCTTCTTCACCGCGCTTATAGCATACATCTGGGGCCGCTATATGTATCAGTCATCTCACCACCGTGGCTTTGCACATCCCTAAACATTTTTAATACAAGACAAGCACAAATTCATAAGCAGAGGGACTGACGAGTAAAAAGAAAATAAGATAGAGGGCTATTCTACTCACAAGACCAGTATGGCCCGGACTGGGCACAATCGTAACAGGAGGCTTCCCTTGGACGGTCATCCACGAAGTCCACACCATTGTTGAAAATAACGCGTTATGAAACCCGTTATTTGCGTTACGTAACCTAACGGAATCTCAACACTACGTAACAACTGGAAATAACTCAGTGCACCGTAACAGTACGTTTTTTACATTATTTTACGTTATATTACATAACGTTACGTTAAATTACGTTATGCTACGTTATTTACAATTATTTTTTTAGTAATTCATATATTGTTGTTGATTATTATTTTGATTATTAGCAAATTGCTGTAATTTTCTTAATTAATTGTTGGCTTGTTTGATTGCTTTTGAATTTTCTAACTTGATAATTTAAGTTTGTTTCTTTATTCACTTGTATTTCTCGTCTGGTTGATAAAATATTTTACTTGTTGATTTTATTGAATTTTTAATTGAACTGAAATCAACAATCATAAATAAGATAAATTGAACATTACAAAATATAAATTACAACAATGATAATAATTGGAATCGAAATAAAAAATTGGAATCTTGCTTTTTTTTTATTTAAATGATGATTGGAAATACGGTTGCAGACTTAATATAATTTATAAAGATATATGAAAATTATTGTAAAACTTAATATAACATTTGAATAGATTATGTATTACAAAATAATTTTATATATTTTAGATATTTTAAATTTATTTTTCAGTTTATTAAAATTATTTTATATGGTTTTATATTTATTTTTATTAAATAAATAGAAAATTGCATAACCTACATTATGCGTTACGCTATTTGCGATATAACCTAACAAAGGCAAAACGTTACGTTACCGTTATCGCTATTTTAAACATTGGTCCACACAACAAAGATGGCCGTAGTTCTTGCAAATATAGCATTGTGTTTCCTGCTCAAGTATAAATAATTTAAATTTACAAGTACAATACTTCTCCCACAAGTTCCACAAGTAGACTTCCAGTATCCACAAAAAAAAAAAAAAGGGAAAAAAACAAAAGAGTATGCTATTTGTGACACCAACTATGAAAATGACACTTTCTAGTTTCTATTCACTAAAGAAACAAAAGAGTTTGTAATTTATTATTAACTAAATTTTATTATTTTGTTGGAGTGAATTGCTAGTGTCACTGGTCGGGTATTAATACCCGACCAATCTTCTGTTTGGTTGGATATTAATATCTCCGATCCATATAAAATGGATGAAGATTGTTAAACTCTATTTTGTATGGGTTTGGTGGGCACTAATTGTGTAAATTTTAAGAAAAACGATGGTAAAGAATTGTTATTTTTAATTAATTTATAGGTTGTGACAGGAAAATTCTATTTGCACATGGCATTTTACTTTTGACGTACGATTTTAAAACTTATAAATAATTACAAGTTTGTCATTATTTTTTTGGACTAAATTACCCTTATAAATTCCAAACTAAGACTTTTTAAAATTTGGAACTACGACCATCTTCCTCCTCTATTTTCTCTCTAAAACCCTAGATGATTTTTTTTTTGTATTTAATAAAAACACATCTCCTACAAAATCATCTATTTGATTTCTTGACCCCTTAAAATTTTTTACATTAATATTCCTGAAAAGATTAGAAAAATTTTAAATTCTTCGATTTCACCGTGACAAGTGAAATTTGAGTTTGGAATTTGCATTTGAGTTTTTTTTTTATACAAATAGAAAATCCCAACATGCAATTGATGTCAGAGAACAAATCTAAAATACATTTAAATTTTTTTTTAAGGTTTTAAATTTTTTTTTAAGGTTTTATACGTATTTGCTTGAAATTTATCGTTAATTAGTTTTTTTTTATTTTAGACTTCGCTTGCTGGTCGGGTATTAATACCCGACCAGAATGTTTCTTGGTCGGGTATTAATACCCGACCAAAATATTTTTTTGCTAAATAGAATTGGATGGGTGAGGAGTTAGAGAAAAAAAAGGAGGGGTATTTTTGGAAAAAAAAATTGGGCACAGAAAATAAAATGACAATATTTCAAAATATGAGTTTGGTGTAAAGAGGAAGCTGGGCGCCAAGAGTAAAATATTGTGCGCAAATAGAATTTCCCTTGTGACAAATTAATATAAAATAGAGGTATTTACAGATCTGTCCCTTAAATCTTTATAAATTATAATTTAGTCCTTCAAATATTCATATTTAGAATTTAGTCCCCTAAATCCTTTAAGTTACTACAATTTAGTCCCTAGTTTATATTTTGGCCCGATTTTTCCATTTTACCCCTGATTTTCTTCACTTAATTTCTCTTCCCTCTTCACCCTCTCTTCTCTTCCCCATCTCTTCTTATTTTTTATTGGATTCCCCCCTTGTTCGCTCCGAGAAAGGGGAGAGTAATGTGTGCTTTAAAAGTAAAACGGTGAGGTGGCCTATCCATCGAATAGCCAGTACAGACTTGATGAAATCCAACCGCTCACAGGCGATATCAGAACAATCAAGCAAGTCCCCCTCCAAAATAAGGGGAGTTTCTAGAGGGGCACATCTTTTTTCCTAGTGAGCCCACTTTTCCTAGTAAGCCCAACATCTCTTTTGAAAAAAAAGAATTTTTTCTACTGAGCACACCAAAAAATTCAAATCTGTCTTCATTTCCATTATAGTGGATCCGGAACTGTATGTCCATATCTACCGTAATGGATCCGTGACTGTAAGTTCGGATCCACCATAGTGAATTTGAACCGTCTAACCCGAATCAATATTTGGAGTTTGTGATGAAGAACGAGTACACTTTTGATTAATGTTTGGAGTTTGCATTAAAAAACGAGCATATTTTTTATCTCGCCGTCTGAGAACAGGGGCGGCGGCGGCGACGGAAGAGTAATGGCGAGGGAGAAGATGAGAGAGATAATAAAGAGGTTGAAGATAAGGGTATTTTTGTCCTAAAATTTAAATGATACAGTTATAAATAAAAGCAAAATTTTAAGTGGGCTCATTGAAAGAAAAAAAAAACAAAAAAAGGAAGGGTGTCCTTCCGAAATTCCCAAAATAAGGCCGATATCATCAGACTCCGTCAAGAATTCAAACTTGAATAGTCCCATCAAACCCTGCCATATCTGCCGCCTCGCCACCGACGATCTCGATCTCGAAGTCACCTTCGGAACCTTCTAGAAGGTACCAAGGAATCATCGCAGGGATATCCGACTCGTCATCCCAGAACTCGATGATGTCAACGGCGAAGTCCTTGTCCTCAACATTGCAGTCGAAGATCTCGATGATGACGATGTCGGACTCTCGGAGGCGTTTCAGGTCGGGAGGCTCGGCAGCCGTTTCGTCTCGGGATGTCTTCATGATACGTTTTTCTCCTTCCAATTCCCATGCCACGGAGAGAATACTTTATTTGGGAAAGAAAAAAATTGCTAGGACTTTGATTTGGGAAAAGTCTATTGACGCACACCACTTTCCGCCCAACTATCTTTCTACGTACACTTTTAATTTTGAATCATTCTATATTTCACTTTTAATTTTGAATCATTCTATATTTACTCAATATGTCAATTTTTTTTTCCGAGTCTAATCCTCTCTTTATTCTTTTCCATCTCATTTCATTCTGGTCGGATATTATTATCATTTGATATTCAATTAAATCAACATATTAATATCCGACCAATGAGTTGTAAGAAGACATCTTAGTCCAAAAAATGATGACAAATTTATAATTTTTATTAGAGATATTTACTGGTTAGTCCCTCAAATCTTCATATATTATGATGTTGTCCTCCAAATCTTCATATTTAGGATTTTGTCCCCCAAATCTTCATATTTAGGATTTTGTCCCCAAAATCTCATAAGTTACAACAATTTAGTCTCCCTATCTAACTTTCCATAATACAGTTAAATATTTGACTATTTTACCCCTATTTTCCTCTTCTATTTTCCTCCTCTCTTCTTCTTCTCTCTTCCTCATCTCTTCCTCCTCTCTCTTCCTCCTCTTCCTCATCTCTTCTTCTTTTTTTCATTATTTCTCATCTCTTACTCCTCTCTTCTTCTTCTATTTTTCTCTCTCTTCTCCTTTTGTTAAAAGAGAAGGAGAAAAGAGAAGGAAGAGAGGAGAAATAATGAAGAAAAGGAGAAGAGAGGAGGAAGAGAGAAGAAGAAGAGAGGAGGAAAATAGAAGAGGAAAAGAGAGGAAAAATGGTCAAATATTTAACTGTGTTAGGAAAAACTAGAGAGGGGGACTAAATTATTGTAATTTATGAAGATTTGGGGACAACATCATAACATATAAAGATTTGAGGGACAAACCAGTAAATACCCCTTTTTTTTAAGAGTTTCAAAAGTAGTATTTTGAGTAAAGTGGTGTGCTTGAATAGAATTTCCCTTTGATTTGGGAAAATTCTATTTGAGTAGAACACTTTGCGAAGTGAGCCCAACTTTCTAAGTTGGGGATTGAAACTCCGAACAGTTTTCACACCGCTCGAGACTAATCTAGAGCAGGTTTAATATTGTTCAGGAATTAATCTCCAACCAGAGTAGCAAACATAGTCAAAAAAATTATTTGCTATTTTTTAATTTTAGAAGTGGGCTCACTTTCTATTGATTTGGGAGGAATGAGGTGGAGCTGGAGATTGATGCAATTTTGGATTGGAAATTCTAAAGTATTACATTCATTTAACTTGAGTACATAAATAATTACAATAATATCCATAAAGATAAAATCAAATAATAATTTAGTTACAGGATATCTCTCAACAACTTTCAATAATTCAAAATATGATCTTAATAACTGAAATCCTAACAATTCATAATACCTGAATAGGAGATAATATCTGATTTGTTAGGTTTTATTATGTCAAAACTCCAGCTCAAGTTAGAGAGTAGATAGAATGAACTAACTTACAGATAAACTTCTGAAATAGTCATGCTAACAGTTTATTCCTTGTAAATAAGATTTTGATGAATGGAGAACAAATTGCTCTTATTTGATAGAGAAGCAAAATAAAAAAAAAAAAAAATCACCTATGTATGAGATCAAAGAGGAGACATGAAAAATAGAGATGCACCCCTCAAATGACAATGTATAAGTAAAATAACTTGCACTATGAATGATCACGTGCAAAGAATAAGAAACGATGTAAGTGTCAATTACAAAAATTGAATGAGGATGTGATCACAAAAAAGTGATCATGGTCACAAAAAAAATTTCATACACATGTTGATTTAGGGTGATTGTGTTATAAGAAGGACAATATAATCACAAAAAGAATAACAACGTGAGGAAAATATTGATAGCTAAAAAATTGGCAAAATATCAACGAGAGACAGAAAACCATCGGAAAGGAGGATAATTGGAAAAAATTATGATGTAATGGAATGTTGATCACAAGCTATGTCCAATGAAACTAGTTGATGAAGATATAGATGAAACTATATCAGAATGGATGATGTTAACGATCATACTTGAAGAGATCTGGATGGAAATCATGTTGAAAATATTACCCGAGGCTTGATATTTTGCCAAAGAATACTATGAAATAATTGCTTCAAAAATAACTTTTGAAAAAAAGACATGTTCGAGTCAGATTCGAGACTAAAATTATAGATCAAGATGGAACCAAGATGGAGGTGATCAATGATGGCAAGACTATTTGAGATAAAGGTTTTGAGATTTTTTTTATGATTGAATAACAACGGAGAAGGATGGCTTGCTGGGCACGCATGAAAGCAGCCCAACGCCAACGTGTGGTTCTGTTCGATGGCACCTAGATGGTTGATTGCTCCGATACCATGATAAAATTTTGATTGAAAATTCCAAAGTATTTCATTCATTCAACTTGAGTGCATAAATAGTTACAATAATATCCATAAAGATAAGATCAAATAACAATTTAGTTATAAGAAACTCCTCAATAAATCAAAATATAATCTTAAAAACTGAAATTCTATTAACTCATATCTGAATAAGAAATAATATTTGATTTGTTAAGTTTTATTATCTCAAACAACTCTCACCGTAATTTCGGAGTTTTGGTACGGTGGAAGGAACTTTAATAGAGTTCCATTCGAGTTTACATAGGGAAGTCAGAGTAGAGTTTTTCAGGTTACTCCCCTGGCTGAATTGATATCAGCCGTCCATTTAACTTGGGTTATGGAAATCATTTATATAAATATAAAGCTCCAACTCCATCGCCATGATTTTTTTCTATTCCTTGTATCTCTATATGATTCCACAAAAAAAAAATAAAAAAATAATTAAAAAAAAGAGAAAATGGAAAAATTAAGAGCACAGAAATAATGAACCACCCACACCAACACTCGTGAGTTTTTTTACCGAGACTAATAAGTTTTTTTTTCTTTTTTTATGTTTTTTTTTTAAATATATGAATTCATCCTATGATTGAAGAAAATGTTGGGTACATTTGAGGGTCAAGTTGAACATGTATCTGGTTAGGGTTCAAGGGCTAAGCGCCTCCGCTGAAGGTGCAAGGTGTAGCTCTCGATCAATTTTTTTTTTATATATAGTAACAATATAAATTCTGTTTTCATTGTTAATATTAATAGGATTACAGCTCCTTATATCGATCTATTTATGAAGAATTCACCATTAAATGTTAGCTGGTAGGAAACAAATTTTCGAACAATAAAAAAAACTAAATTCATCCACAATAAGGAAGCATATCTCTAAAGAAAATAGAATACATCTTCCGTCATGAAACAACATGGATTAAAATTCTACAACTCTGCCTATAAATAACTATAAATACACTAATTTTGGGCATGTATTATTCAAAATTTTAATTAAAAGTAAAAAAAAAAAATTATTTTTCTAATTTAAAATTTTGAATAAAATATGCCAAAAATAGTCTGTTAATGTGCCCATTACTATCCCTATTCATGATTGCTGATTGCAACTACTATGAGAAGAAGATCGGATTAGAGATTAGGCTCGAGTTAGGGCTAGTGTTAGGCTTAGGCTCTGTATTAGGATTTGTGTGGACGTGAGGCTTAGGTTTAGGTTTGCGGCTCCAATTGGGTGGCTAGAAGTATGATTACTTTAGGATTAAGTAGATAATGAATTATCATTTTTTAATACTATAACATATAAAATTACACTAATATTAGCTTTTTCAATAATTAAGTTAAATTTTTAATTAAATTTTAGTATTCAAACAGAAATACTTTATCCCTAATAGCTTTTTAATATAATAATTTTCTACAATTTTTTTAATAAAAATAAGAACAAAATTAAGTTAATTATTCTTTTATTGATTTTGCACTCTTTTACTATTTTTTAGATATTTAATCAAAAATTGAATATTAGCAATCTCTTATTTGTTTATAATATTTAGTACGGTAAAACTTTCCAACAACCCGTTGTGTGTGTGTAAAAGATGTGATATCTGATTTATACCGTTATTATCAAAGATATTTATGTATAAAGGAAGCCTAAGATTCCCACCATTTTAGGCTATATTTGGTTTGAAAGAAAATGAAAGAAAGGAAAAAAAAATAGAAATGGAAGAGAAAAGAAAAGAAACGGAAATAAAATGTAAAAGAAAATTCTCTATTATGATTCCATAAGATAAGAATACCAAGTGATATTTTCTCTCATTTTCTCTTGATTAGAAAAGAGAAATAGAGATAATTTTATACCATAATTTCTCGTATTTTCTTATGAATTTCTTTTTCTCTAATATTCTCCCAAACTAAACATTGGTAATTGAGTTTCTTTCTTATTTCCTTCTTCTTCTTTTTTTTCCTTTCATTTGCCTTCAAATCAAACAGAGCCAGAAAGTAAAACAAAACATAAAATTGCAATCTCATTATTAGTAAAATAATTTATGATGAATCAAATATTCATACATTTCAATTTTTTTGATCTTAGTCAATATATGTAGTCCATTGTACAACAGATTCCGAACCATCCACTTCTACTAAGTTTGGGGAGAAGGAGCGAGGCACATTAATAACAATATCTACAAGCTTGAGAAAAATATTGATATGACTAACTCTTAGTAAAATACAATAAGATAATAATGATGTCCGAGTGAACATCTCCGTCTATTTAAATAATTCACTAGTCTTCCATTTTGTAGTCATTGTGATATTGCTTCGCTTCTGTTGACAGAAAGAAATAAAAAAATTAAATTTACTAGTTAGTTAATATATCAATTAAAAATGTGAAACAAAACAGTTGATCTAGGAGCATAAAGTGCACACAACTCAAAGATTCAAAATTAAGACGTTTTTATGACAAATAACAAACGATATATGAAGAGAATATATGGTAGAAATAGGAATTAATTACCTTGTTTTTTCATTTGTTAGGACGTGCATGCACACAATTGCTATTGTAGTCATTTCATGTCCCACACATGAGTCAGCTCTTATATTGAGCCTTACGTATACCTCATGTTAGGCAATCCTCGGGGATCATGAGTAGAGATGGCTACGCTAACGAGGAAGCTAGACCATCGTCATTTCTCGTAATTGATCTCACCAACTTTCACCATGCATTGCCCCTCGAATTAATGGAGAATTTAATTTTCATTTGCAACTGGAGAAAGAGGCTTGCCATAACTAACGATCTATTTCAATTTATCTGAATAAGAATTTCTCAGATGAAACAGACATCAAAAGCCTGCAACACAAGAATGTGAAAGATTAAATAACATTGAAAATGAAAGATCAAAAATAAAAGAAATTGCATATATATACTTACGTCTCACTATCCTGCAACTGGTGCCCACAAATTCACAAGAAAACTTGTTTGTCAAGATGAGCACAAAGAATGCGTTTATATAGAGAAAGGGTCGAGCTGTATCAGAAGCTCTGCAGGAATTTTTGTGGTGATTCAGAAAATGATGCTTGAGTTGTCAGTTACAAATATATATATATATATATTTTTTAATATCAAATTAAATAATGCATGCACGCAAACAAATAGTTTGCAACGTACATGGGAATTGGAGCCTACTGTTATATGATTAATTCAAACAAATAAATAGTTTGTAACGTACATATGGGAATTAGAGCCTGCCGATTCTCCTGCATTCACCTGTACCCGTTACACTTTTCTTATTTTTTTGTCTTATTAATTAAATAACAGTTGTGAAGCCGTTTCTTTCTTTATAGAGCATATGGGAGGAACTCCTACCGTTTTCATCCGTTACAGTTTTGAATTAACAGAAGCTCATGTGCTGAGGAAATAGTCGTTGGGAGTTAACATATGAGTATAGTCCAATATTGAATAGAACAAGAAAAATTCATAAATTTAAATATAAATTTAGAGCATATATTTATCAGCTTAAGCTTTGTGTTTGAAAAACCATCATGCTCCCAAGCGAGCCTGATGTTTCTCACTGACAATAATATAATTGAAACTTTTTTAAAACCTAATGTCAGTAAAAGAACAATATGTGTAAATGGAGAGTCTCAAAACAAAACTAATATCGTGAATGTAAGCAAAATCTTTATATTGAAGTATAAATACAAGATCTCTCAAAACTCTTTATATCCCTCCATATCTCTCTTTTCTCAAGTTATAAACATTATATATGCAAGATGTCTATCTCTCTGGAGGAGGGTTGTACTTATAGCTATTTTTATATGGACTTATAGTCAAATTTGAGTTACTTGGTTTTGTTGTCATTGATTGCATCATTTTCGTGGTAGTAAAACGATTCATAAGTCATGAAATGAGCTTCCTTATTCTTGAAAGATTTTGTTTCCTTCTCTTTGAGATACTTATTGAGATGTTCCTTATTGAAACATTATTCTTAAGTAAAAAGAGAGTTTAAGCTGAAATATGATTATGAACCATCTTTGAATTGTATTTAAAGACCACTTTCACATGGATTGAGATCGGTTGAATCATCTGGCCTTTCTAAGTACAGTGATTCTCGTTTGATAGCTTTCTACTTGTAGGCTTCAGGTCATTATATGAAATAATAATACCCTCTAACTCCTGAGTTCATTCATATGGGCTCTTGGAGTGTAAATCTTATTTTCCTCGGAGTGTCCAGTAGGTTAACTTGTATTTGGTGACTTGATTTTACTTTTTGACAATTCTGTCCCTAGAATGGATGAACTTCTTAGAATCTATTATGATTCATAAAGTTGGTTTTTAGATCTGTTTTTGGGTAAGAACAGAAGTTAATTAGTAATGTGAATGGTATTGGCAAGATGAGCTACTCGTCTTGAGATCTTATCGAGTTTGAAAAGTACCCTAGCAATTTACATTATTATTGCCCAGATGACTTAAAATAGGTTGTTTGGAGGACTTACACTGAGTGCTCAGGTATCTCATTCAAATGAGATCTCTCTAGGATGGAGGTTCCATATTCACACTCTTGCATAAGTGTTTATGGGATATTTACTATCCTGAGGACTTAGTATCGCATTAAACTACATTTACCCACTTTAGAACATGTTAACATGAGTAGGAGATCCATTTTAGCACCCTACCATAGAAATCAGTGGAAATCCAACTTGTGTGTGTCAAGTTGGTTTGACTGCCTAAAGGACTTACGTTGGACTTTAGGCAACTAAAATATCAACTTTTTAATGGCAATTCATATGAATGGAAAGCCCATATTAGTGTTCTTCCATAACTTGTTTGGCTGAGTTTAATGCATTATAGGTTTCACAACTCACCAATCTTCGGTTAAGCTGGAACTTAGTATGGGTCGAGTTGTTTTTAGGTAATTGGCCTTATACGATTCCGATCATGCTATGCATAATACCTAATTTGGGCATTTTGCTTATTGGGCAATTGTCGGGTGCCATGGCAGCTTCCTTGCAATAATTGAATTTTAGATTGATAGATATATGTCCATACATGACTCTTAACTTGATTAATAACAAACTCTCTTTGTAATATGACAAGTTTAGTAGAGTATGTGCAGGTTAGATATATGCACGAACGAATTAAATAAGACGATGATCAATATGATCAATATGGTCAATGCGACCAATATCAATAAGATGATGCTAATATGACTTCAAGATCAACTTTCATAGAGTTGAAACTTGTAATAACTACTAGAATCAATTATAAGGTTGTAGATTTTTTAATCCTCTTTGAAACTCAACTAAGAAGAGCAAAATCAGAGTTCATAAGTGAAAATATAATTGTTCAAAGAAGTCTTCATAGAGAGACAATCAATAAGATGAAGTATATGTTGTTGTAATGATTTCAAGATGATTTTTCATAATGATGTAATTTGAATCAACTGATGAAATCTATCACAAAGTTGTAGAGCCTTTGAATTTTCATCGAAAAGGCACCAAGAATAGCTCATCGGGGATTGGACAAGAGTTACGGTTGTTTTACTATAGAGCTATAGGGCTAAAAATGATAGCCAAAAGGTATCATCGATGGCAGAACTTCCGCCATCAATGGCAGGCAGCCTGAAAACCACCATCGTTAGATGCTTTTGCTTCCACCATCGATGGCACAGCAAAAGAAAAGGAAGGGTTTTAGGCATGTTTTCAAGGAGATTTGACCTAGGATTGGTTCTCTAAGGGTCAGAAATATGGTAGATGACTGTTACGAGTTGATTTAAGATTGATGAATGAGATTTCATCTCGTATTACTTCCACGAAATGGGTTTTTTATGGAGTTGATTTTAAATATAAAAGAGAATGGTTGAGATTGAAAAGATACCTTTTAGAGATCTTGAAGAATTCAGTTTTTCTTAAAAAAAAGGATAAGCCAATGGAGATCAATAAAGTTCTTCATCAACCATGCACTTTCAACGACATGCCACAATAATATATTTGATTATTTAGGAGTGTAACACAGCCATATGTACAATATCTATATCGTCTTCCAAGTGCTTCAATCTATATCTCTCAAAATTAATCATTAAGGGTTGCAAAATCTTTCTATTTATACTTAATTGATATTAGTTGTGTGAGTTTGAAAACAATTTTTTTACAATCATGTGATTGCTTTTTACGACACGTTCAGGCTGGTTTAATTGAAATTACAATCTGTTAGATTGGAAATTTGTTTAGTGCACTCAAGTCAGGGGTAATTAAAAATTGAGGTTATATGGCATACTCATGCTCGGCTAATTGAGCTTAAGGTTATTTGACATACTTAAGCCTTGTTAATTGAAGAACACTAAGATGGGCTAGGGTTACACTTTGTGTGGATAATATTAAAAAATGACTAGTTTGGAAACTAGGTAGGGTTCTATACTATTTATGATAATGGGTTTGTTGATCTAGATTTTACTAATACTGCAAGTAAAAGCCTCTTTGATTAAGAGGAAGCATGGATGTAGAGATTTTCGAAACCACTGTAAAACTCTTATATATTTTGTTGTGCTCTTTATGTTTGTGGTTGATTGTTTATCTCACTGCTTATAACTTTGTTATTTTATTTACTAGGTTGAAATTTGTAACAATAATATTCACCCCTTGCAGACTTGTGTATCAATACCAATAATGGTATTAGATCCAAATTAGGTTTGATGGCGAGTCTAAGAACTTAACATGCTACTACTCTCATCAAAAGGCATACAATTAATTGTTCTCTACTATTTGATGGCACAAACTGTTGGCAGTGAAAATTTCTAAGTAAATAGGATTTTCCATAACAGAACGCAAAGCTAACTCTATAGCTCCGCGTTTGGGTATTTTAGCCTCGCGTAAACGAGGAGCTATTCAATAGCTCCGCGTTCTGCTTTCTTAGCTCCGCGTTCTGGTTCCTTAGCTCCGCGTGAGCAGATAAACAGAATCTTAAATTGATTGAGATTAAGATTTGGGCTTATCCAAATATCCAAATTAAGTCCGTCAGAACTCTAAATCAAGAGATTTAAATCAAAACTAAGCTATTTGATTAGAATCCTAGATGAGTACAAATTCTATTTAGATAGAAACTCTCATATTATCCTAAGACTATAAATACCCTCTTGAGGAAGCCTTAGGGGATCTTTTGGAAGTTTTTGTGAAGTTCGAGTTACGTGTGAGAGCCTTGAACGAATCAAGACCAGAAAAAATCATCCAAAATCGGCCGGCATCTTTTTCATCAAGAGCAAGAAGACCATCGTCGTTAGATCGTCCGAAGGAGATACTAGATAGATCCCATCGCCACACAGATCCCACGATTCATTGTAAAAGAGAGCGATAAATTATAAATCCTCTCGTTTGTTCTTTTCTTTTGTTCACTTTCGCTGTAATCTAAATTGAATTCAATGGAAGGAAAGCAACAAATTTCTATTGCGAACAAACTGGCGACCACAGTGTGAGAAGTCTCTTTCATCGAAAAGGAGATCGTGGCGCAATCTGACGTCGAGAGGATCAAATCCGATTTAGACATGCTAGTCGTAGAGATCGACCAGCAAAAATACGAGGAGTATATCTCCTCTGAGTCAGGTAATCTGACCGAAACGCGATGCTATCGTCTCGTGCGCTCCAATACCCGAGCATTGGGTAATCGAGTATCCACCGATAAACGGGGACCCTTTGAGATCGCGGCCATAGAGCCGTCATTTGGGCAAGAAACCCTAGCAGGGGGTGATCTCTCTACTGCCAAAGAAGGCTTGAAAACTGGTTTGACCACAGCCCAACTCTGCAACCGAAATCAGAGAGCTAGGCGAAAGACCCTCAAAGCCCACGATAAATGCAAGGCTATTCAGGCAGCAGAATGCGAGCCTACTGTACCTCGCGAACTGGCTTGCGTTAATCGCAAGGCCTGTCAATATCACATTAAATGCGAAACAGCAATTTACGTTAATAGCAAGGAAAAGCCAGCGTGTGATTCTCCACGCGAGGCTAATACTGAGCTGAGCGATAAACGCGAAGCCAGTACAACCTGCGAAAAACGCAAGATTTCTGAAGCTCGCGTAAACCACGAGGATAAAATTTCCCTAGAGCCAGCGTGTGATTCTCCACGTGAAGCTAATAATGAGCTAAGCGATAAACGCGAAGCCAGTACAACATGCGATAAACGTAAGATTTCTGAAGCTCGCGTTAAACGCGAGGATAAATTTTCCCTAGAGCCAGCGTGTGATTCTCCACGCGAGGCTAATACTGAGCCTAGCGATAAACGCGAAGCCAGTAAGACTTGCGTTAATCTCAAAATTTCTGACACTCTCGTACACTGCGAGGATAAAATTTCTCTAGAGCCGGCGTGTGATTCTCCACGCGAGGCTAAAACTGAGCCTAGCGATAAACGCGAAGCCAGTAACACTTGCGTTAATCGTGAGACTCCTTACCTTCGCGTAAATCGTGAAGATGAGTGGCAAATTTGCGTTAATCGCAAAAATCGCTCTAAACGCGAAAATATCACTTGTTTAAATTGCAAAAGTAAGCCAGCATGGAAGACTTTTTCTCCACGCGAGGCTAATATCCCAGAAGATAAACTTTTGCAGAGACGCCAATCCAGCGTGAAATGCGAGGCTAGCGTGCAAAAACGCGAAGCTATTATTCAGCCCCGCGTATCAAAATGCGAAGTTAATTCTCAGCTCCGCGTGCCACAACGCGAAGCTAGTTCTCAGCTCCGCGTAAATCAACCTGAATATAGAATCGGGTTTGATAATCACACTATTGGATCAGGACTGGACTCTAATGATTCCAAGAAGGTTCAGTGGGCCCCTGGACGCTCTCAACAACCAGGTGGCCCCCACGATTCTTCATCATCCAAGGTCACCAATCTCAGAAATTACTTGACAAAAATGAGAAATATGACTTAAGCTCAGCCACACTCAACATGTCACTGTGAGCAGCTCATAACAGCCATATCTGTTGTATTAGATTATTGCTGTTGTATTAAAAAGAGAGTGTCTGTATTTAATAGAATAACTGAGTCTCGTCAAGATACTCCAAAGAGGAGAAAGAATGATCTAAGATACAAAATTAAAGAAAAACAATTAAACGCAGTGACTCAAATATGGTCAGCAAAGGCAAAAATATTATGGAGAAAGAATATGAGTCAGATGCAGACGATGAAAAACCTCATCATTTCACCCAGCTCAAATCAGGCGCTGTCGCTCCTCGAAAATACAAGAAACTTGCAAAAGATTCTTATGATAATGACAGCGATAATTCAGCCATAGCTTTCATACAATCTTATGCATCCTCCCGATCACTGAAATCACACTCGCACGTGGTAGACAGGTCAGATGATATTGACCAGAGGATAGAAGCCCAAGAGCAGCAAAAGGCCATTAATGACCTCAAACTAATACTTCTAAAAGTGGTCAAAAATACCCAGAAGATAGCCGATGTTCGGAACCGCCACTTAAGACAAATGAAGAAACTAAAGAAGAAAAGGCTTATTCGACACATGAGGATGATGACAAATACTCTTTCCATGATCCTCATGGAGAAAAGATAGAGAAATTGCAAAGCCAACTGGATGCCCTAATGCACAAGAAAGAATTAAAAGAATCGAGAGTTTCAAGACCATACCCGCCTGAATGGGATTTGGCACTATATCCCAAAAAGTATAAACCGCTCAAGTTGGAGCCATATGACGGGAAAGGATCTCCCAGTCAGTACATCTATTATTTCTTATTGCAAGCAGGTCATCTGATGGGAAATGATCCCATAATGACCAAGGTATTTGCGAGCACCCTGCAAGGGCCTGCTTTTACATAGTTTATGCAGTTGCTTCCGGGAACCATAAGTACTTGGTATGATGTTGAGAAACACTTCTTGGCACATTTCTTTGAGGATGATACCGAAATATCGGTTCATTCCCTCCTTGCGACGAAACAAGGAGAAGAAGAAACGGTCAAAACTTTCATTGAACGCTTCAAGGAAAAATCCGTGTATTGTCGACACGGTATGACCCATGAAACCCTGGTAGAAACCTGCAAGTATAACTTCAGGACTGGCGTGCTGATAAGAATGGGAGCTGTAGGTCCAAAACTTGGAAAGATCTACTGAAGCAGGGAGAGCAGGCGGAAGATATAATTCGCCGGATTAAAAAATCTCGTAGCACGAGAAACTCTAAAATTAACAGGCCATATCCACAGAATCCTAAAAATAAAGGGAAGGCTGTGATGGCGTCAGTTGCAAATCCAAAGCCAAGACCTCAGAATCCGAGAGGTGCAGGTCAGAATTGGCCCCGCCAAGATAGAACTTATACATTCAAGAAAGAGCAGACAGGTACTATATTCCATCTCCTCCTTAGAAAGGGCATGTTGAAACTTCCGGAAAATAAAAAACCGGAAGACGCTGGTAAAACCAACAACCCTAACTATTGCCTGTACCATCGGAATGTAGGGCACCCAACTAAGGATTGCTATTCTCTTAAGAACAGAATTCAGGCATTGATAGAAGCCGGGATTCTCACACTTAAAGAGAAACAGAAGAAAGTTTCTGCAAATATGGCAATTTTAGTAGTAGGAACCAATGAGTTCCCTGCCAGAGCGATTCCTGTACCAGTAGGGAAGCCAATATCGACACGAAGCACGGGCAGCCCGCACTTGCAAGCTAGCCCCTTGGGTATGCTCCGAACCACAGCTATGACAAAGTCATTCTCATTGGCTAGCAGCCGGATTCGGCTAGGGGTGCCGAAAATATTGACAATGATAAATATCATGTTGCTTCCGCTACTTTTACTAGCCATTAGAATGGCTAATTGAGTGCTAAAAAAAAAATTTGCCTAATGCTGTTAAAGCGGCGGGAAGAGGAGATCAAGTTCCTCACTAACCCTATCATACTGGGGGTAAAAGTATGAAATTAACTACCCGTTAAAGAGGCGGGAAGAGGAGATCAAGTTCCTCACCAAATCTATTTATAGCTGGGGATTTGCTAAAAATTCCGTAAACCTGTCATGTTAAGCTCTTACCTCTGACAGTATGATTTAGATTATTCTCATCTCCGTTCAAGTTACGCGTGAGAGCACTTGGACTAGGCATGTGCAATTAGGCGTCTCTGTCGAAATCTAATGATCATAACTCGATCATCTTGGTATGTACAGTTCAAGTTACGCATAAGAGCCTTGAGTTGCCTCCATTAAATTCTAAGGTATGTGCAATTAGGTGACTCTGTCTAAATTAAATAATCCTTACCCGATCATCCTGGTGTAAGTAGCTAAACGCCTTCACCAAAACTATCATCTAGTTCTTTTCAAAGGGCTTTACCGAGGTTAATAATTGTAACCCGGTCGGTATTAACAATCTAAGTTACGCAAATGAGCCTTGGATTGTTTTACCAAAAACGATGAACTATTTTGATAACTATTTATTTGTTGTGCAAGCAAAATTTGTAGCCAACAGATAAAAAGAAAAAGAATTATCTTTATTCATAAAGCAAAAAGTTACAAAAGTAGAGGGAGTTATAACTCTCCCAAAAACTTCAACCTATTTGTCGACTCATCAATAACTCGACGACGAGTCTCCTTCACCAAGTATTGAGCTTGCTGGCGCAAGTCATCGCCATTTAATGCGAATTGCTGGATCAACCGCTGCTGAGATTCTTCAAAAGCGCGGCTCCTTATTATACCCTCCTATTTAAACTATCTTGTTGATTGTACTGTGCCATACAAGGTGCTTTTCCAGCTCAATTTCCTGGTTCACATGCAAAAAATCTCCTCAGCAAATGTCAACTATGATCTGTTTAAAGTTCTTAGTGGATCATCTGAAGATACTGCTACAAGAATTCTAATGAAGATGCACAAGTTGAATTCGACATGCTACAAGCCCTTATACTTCATTTCTATCGCTTTGGAAAGTGACAGAGATTGTCATCTAACAGAAATGGTCCTCAAGAAAACTTAATGAGCCGCCGCAGAATTCTTGTAACTCCTTCAAAAGTTTACTTTTTGGAGGCAGAGCTTGAAACTCACAACTATGATATGTTTCTGGCTTCCTTAGAGTTACTTTTGCTGATGAAGATTGGTGCATGGTTAGCCTTTAAAGATAGACCAGGGGATAGCTACGTTCCATGCTGGGTAGAAATATCAGCAGGTCGCCAGACTGGTAGAGCCACATGCACTCCTCTTCAAAGAGGAACTGATCTGAATGCCCCCATTGCATCTTCAAAAAGAAATGCCGGCTTCTCCAACACTTCTCGGTTGGTAGCCTCGAAGGCAGCATCAGTTATGATCTCCCGTGCAGTAGCAGGGTAGTACCTGACTAATTTCTCTCTGCGCTCCCTCAGGCCCGGCTTGTATGCAGCTAGAACAGTGGTGAAACTGAATTGGGCTGTCAGATCCGTACCCCAGTGAAACCGAAGTGATGCCTTTGGGAGAGTGGATCCGCTGAGTAGTCAACTGCAAAAGAAGAATCAAGAGTTAGAAAAGTTATTACAAGATCAGAAAATTTTCTAAGTATGGAGACACGGAGTTAAATATAACTCCGCGCGAAGTTAAGGAAATAGCCTCGCGTTTTGACAAAACGCGAAGGATGATAACTTCGCGCGTATAAACGCGACAGTTAGCAAAATTAACTTCGCATTTAGAAACGCGAAGATAACGCGATAACTTCACGTGGAGGAAGACCAGAGGTCTTCTCCTTCTTCTCCAAGCTACTCGGCCGGAGTACGGCGATTTCGCTGGTTAGAAAGGTGATTGGTCGGTCAAAACCGAGCCAAATCACTCCTAAATGGTTTCTAAGAGTCCAAAAATAAAGATTCTTACCGCCGATAGGCGCAGTATGGACTGGCTCGCCGCTGCGGCCACTTCCTCGGCCGCTGCCGCCACTGCTAGCGCCGGCCGCCGACGGTGAGGAGGCGCACGAGGTCACAATCTTCTTGGGCGCCATTGATCTTCGAGGAATCTTGGTGAAATCGAAGGAAAATCGGTCGATCGGGTCGTTCGGGTCGCCTGGTCGCTGGTCGCCTGAGAACTCTAATCTGTGGGTTCTTGAAATCTCTTCGAGTGAAGTGAGGAAGAAGAAGAAGAAGAGACTCTATTTAAATGAGAAAACCCGCCCCTTGGTATTCGGCGCGAGATTCGGTGCAAATTACTGAGCAGTTACTCATTGAAACGCGAAGCTATTAGCTCCGCGCAAGTGATCAAACTGCGAAGATGACTTGGTATTCTAACTCCGCGTTTCAGTTTAAATATCCAAAGTATTTCAAAATTTGCTAAAATTCTAAGTCATTTTGAAAACTTTGGAGGGGGTTCTGTTGGCAGTGAAAATTTCTAAGTAAATAGGATTTTCCACAACAGAACGCGGAGCTAACTTTATAGCTCCGCGTTTGAACAAAACGCAGAGCTATTCAATAGCTCCGCGTTCTGGTTCCTTAGCTCCGCGTTTTGGTGAAATTAACTCCGCGTGAGCAGATAACCAGAATCTTAAATTGATTGAGATTAAGATTTGAGCTTATCCAAATACCCAAATTAAGTCCGATCAGAACTCTAAATCAAGAGATTTAAATCAAAACTAAGATATTTGATTGGAATCCTTGATGAGTACAAATTCCATTTAGATAGAAACTCTCATATTATTCTAAGGCTATAAATACCCTTTTGAGGAAGCCTTAGGGGATCTTTTGGAAGTTTTTGTGAAGTTCGAGTTACGCGTGAGAGCCTTGAATGAATCAAGACCAGAAAAGATCATCCAAAGTCCGCCGGCATCTTCTTCATTAAGAGCAAGAAGACCATCGTCGTCAGATCGTCCAAAGGAACTACTAGATAGATCCCATCGCCACATAGATCCCACAATTCATTGTAAAAGAGAGCGATAGATTATAAATCCTCTCGTTTGTTCTTTTTCTTTTGTTCACTTTCGTTGTAATCTAAGTTGAATTCAATGGAAGGAAAACAACAAATTTCTGCTGCGAACACAAACTACATGTACTGAAAAGATAGGATAAAGTTTTCATGTTGTCCACAGGTTACGATACTTGGCATAGTATAGAGTTTGGCTATAATGAACCTACATTAACTATTGATAACTCTATTGTGACCAAATATAGGTATAAATGGGATGGCAATAATTTGAAGATTTTTCCAATTAATGTTAAAGCAGTAAATGCTTTTTATTTTTCACTTACTGCTTAAAAATTTATCTGCCTGCCTACTTGTGCTATTGTCCAGGCAATGTAGAAAAAAATGGAAGACATCCATGAGGGAACATCTCAAATCAAGAAAGTGAAATTGATAATGTTAATGAATGATTATGAGAATTTCCATATAAAGTCCATTGAATCTATCCAGGACACATTCACAAGTTTACGTATATATTGAAAAATGCGCAAGGACTTGGAAAGGAGTTTCAAAAAGAAGAGCTAATTTAAAAAATTCTTCGCTCTCTTACTTCAGATTGGGATTATAAGATAACTGCAATCGAGAAATCTCTTGACTTGTGAAAAATGCAACTTGAGAATCTCATTGGAAATCTGATGGCACATGAGATGCGGTTAAATGAACAAAAAAAATAATTGGAACAAAACTCTAAGGAAGATACAGTAGCAGATAAAGCCAAGAAGGGTAAGGTTAAGATAGAGTCAAATTCAAGCTCAGATGATGAAGAGGATGATGCTGAAGATAGCTTGCCATTCAAAGGCTTCAAGAGTTTTTTCAACTCAATGGAAGGCCAGAAGGTCCTAAAAAACAAAAGGAAACAATTTAGTAGATAAGTAGGAAGAATAAAATTGAAATTCAAATTTTGACTCGAACCCAATATGTCATACATGTAGAAAGTCTGGTTAATTCCACAATGAATGTCTCTAGAACAAGAAAAAAGCAAAAGGTGAGAAGAAGTGGGACATATCGAGTGGAGAGGATGAGATAAAATCTACATCTAGCAAGAATAAGAGACAAGCGCATCTAGTTCTGATAGCAAAGATAAGCACGTCAAGTAATTCTATGATAGTGATTCTGAAGATGAGGTAGAATCTAGCTACGATGAGCTTTATAATAAATGTGAAGATATATTAGGTGAATTGAGAAACTTGTTGATAAAAATAAATTATTGTTAAAAACTAAATATAACCTAAAGAACGATAATTTGAGTTTAAAAGATAAATTTAAAAAATTCTATTTTAGAGTATTTTAGAGCTAAATGAGTCTAAGAATATAAGTTACTTCACTTTTCGTGATGGTTGGAATATTCTATCTATGAGGAAATGAATGAAATTCTGACTAACAAATTAGATATGCTTACAGCTGAAAATGAAAAACTAGTTTGAAAGTTAGAAACAACATCTTATGAACTCTCCAAAAACCAAAAGAAATTTGAATTTTTTTGTACAACACTAGCTTCTGTAAATGAGCTGCTTACGTCCACAGCATGTGATTTAGAGAAGGCTATCAGAAATTTTACTCTTAGATTAAAAAATTAAAGATGGTCTTATTTAATCAATATTTTGCTAAAACAAAATAAGGACACTCATACTCAACGAAGAAAAAGAGTTTCAAACTTTCTTTTATAAAAGGAAACAATTTAACACTGCATGTTGTTACACACACACTTTATGGCTTAATTGGTTATTTATCTAGTTCATGTCGCATGAATATATAACTAATATTGTCAAATAGATTTGGATATAGATAGATATCACTTATAACCAGAATGGTCCTACATGAGTACCCGGTCACATCGATTCTTTCATGTACGTGCATTTGTGGGTTAGGCAACAAGACAATACTTGGTATCTGAACTCTAGATGCTTGTGATGCATGACAGGTAATAAAATTATATTCCTCAACCTAAAAAAAAATTAAAAAAAAGAAGATGGATATGTGATGTTTGGCAATAATGGAAAAAGTAAGATTGTGAGAGTTGGCAAAATATGTAATGATTCTTTTAAACTCCCTGATGTTTTACTTGTTGATGTTTTAGAATACAATCTTATCTTCATTAACCAACTTTGTAATAAATTTATTTTATTCTCCTTGAGCCTACTAAATATTCCATATAAATCACGAAACAAACTCAATTGTATTTATTGGAAAAGACATGCCAATATTTACACCTTAAAATTTAATATATTTAAATGGTGCAAAATTCCAGGTTGCAAAGAGAGAGGACGTTGATCTATGGCACATGAGACTTAGACATGCTAGCATTAAATTACTACAAAAACTCTTCAAGGAGAAACTAGATTTTTGCCACCTACTATATTACTTTTGAGAGCGCAAAGATGTGTGAAGTATGTGTCAAAGGTGAATTTATTATATCCTCTTTCAAGATCAAGGACCATGTAAGTATTATTGAACCTCTGCATATGCTTCATCCAAACTTATTTGGTCTTGTCAGGACACAAAGTTTAGGTTTTGAGTTCTTCAGTACCCTACCATAATAAATTCACAATATTGCATATCTTCATATTTTTATTATAACTGTTATCTTTTGAACAGGAAAAAATTATTATGAGAGTTTGATAGCAAGGTATATTGCTTGTACATTAGTGTAACATAAATTTTTGTTTTCTAGGTTCCTTTGTTTCTTAATTTTTCTCTAGGCTTCTTAATTTTTATATTTGCAATATCAATAATATAAAAAAAATTAAAAAATGTCGCTTATGTTCTATTTTTAGATGATATGTGGAGTAATTTTCTCAATGGCACATAAGAGGTGAAGTGAAATGATGAGTCGACCATTTCAAAATCTAGTTTATATGTATATCTATATAATTGTTGTTTGACCATGATGCTTGATTGTGGTTTTATTTTTCATAATTTTGTTTAACATGTGCATATAAATCATCTCCATGATGCAAAGTTGTTCTTTTTACTGAGTGGTTTTAAAGTTTACTTTCTATCATAGTCAGTGTGTATATTATTTACAACGACTTCTCATTCAAGATAGCAACATATGCATTGATACATTAAAGAAAAAGAAATATGCAAATATAAATCAAAGATCTAAGATAAGTACATATAAATATTGATATTAAATGCAAAATACTCATCTCAAATGTATACAAAGAGTATCCTTAAAGATGCCAAAGATCTCACTCGTGGATTTAGTCATTTATATGTATTCTCAAGGGTACTTATCCATTACTAAACTCTTCTATTTAGAGATAGTGCATTTTTGCCCACTAAGTACTATCAATCCTTCTTATATGTCCAATCTAGTCAGGGCGATTATGGTACATATTTTGGTATTTTCTTGAAAGTTGATATTTGTTTCATCTTGATCACTTTAATCTATTGTGATTAATTGCATACTTCGTGTGTTTGAATAGTTATTCTTATATTCTTCCTTGTTTTTTGATAGTTGTGTTTTGTGGTTTCGATGCTTTGATATAGATATGGATTATGTTAATGGCCAACTATATCATATGTTGACGACTACTTGTTGACACTATTTTCTTACATAATTTTGGTATCCAACGGTGGTATCATACAAGTTTAGACTCACAAATTATTCTCTCTTACTCTATTTTAACTTATTATTTATTATTTTATGATCATTATCTTTTAATAGTCATTTTGATGTTCCCACCAATGATATCTTTTACTAATAACAAAAGAAGGAAAAATCATTGAAATCACACATTAAGAGGCAGAACTTAATATGATATTTGATTTCTTGAATCACATTATAAGTCAAATTCATGTTTGGATACTTGGATTTAATATCATGAATCATGACATTGCATGTTATGTTATTCTCAATGGCTTGGTCATATACTATTTTAAATGGTTTCGTCTGTTATTATCAAAAGAGAAAATTATTGGATGTATATCTATACAAGATCCTTGATTTAATAAATATCAAACTCTGTTTATAGTATGATAAGCTTAGTAGAGTATGTGCATGTTAGATGGATTATGCAAACGAATCAAGCAAAATGATAATTGATACGACCGATACAGCTGATATTAATGGGCTGATGATGATATGACTTCAAGATCAACTTTTACAGAGTTGAAACTTGGAAATCTATTACAAAGTTGTAGATGTATGAATTCTTTTTGAAATGGTACTAAGAACAGCTCAATCAGAGTTGGATGAGAGAGTTATGGTCATTTTACTGCAAAGCTAAGAGGCTGAAAATGACAGCCAAAAGCTGTCATCGATAGCAGAATTTCCGTCGATGGTGAAAACCTGCAAGTCATAATTGCTATAGGTTTTCGCTTTTTTCATCGATGGTGCAATCGGAGAAAAGATATTATAGGTTTTAGGCCTTTTTTTGCAAAGAGATTTAACCTAGAATTTGTTCTTTAAGAGTCCAAAATATGGTAGGTGACTATTATAAGTTGATTTAGGACTGATGAATGAAATTTCATGTCTTAATACTTCTGTGGAAAGGATTATTTGAGGAGTTGTTTCTCAAGTATAAAAGATAATTGTTGAGATTGTAGATATATCGTTTTGAGATATTGAAGAATTCAATTTTTCTTGAAGAAAGAGGCAAAGCTAGTGGAGATTGATAAGGAGCTTCTTCATCATCCACACAATTTTAAAGACACGCCACAATATTTTTGAGGAGTGCAACACAGCCGGATATACAACATTTACATCGCTTTTCAAGTATTACAATCTATATTTTTCGAACATGATCATCAAGGGCTATATGATCTTTCGATTTGTGCTTAATTGATGTTACTTGTGTGAGTCTCAAAATACTTGTTTATTTAATTGTGTGATTGATTTTTATAACGCACTCAAGCCGGTGTAATTGATATTATAATCCATTAGATTGAGGACATGTATGGTGCACTCAAGATGTATTAAGAATGAGAATATACAATATACTCAAGGCGGGTTAATCAAGGAACATTAGTAGGGTTAGGGAACACTTTGTTTGGATTGTATTGTAGAGGAGACTAGTTTGGGAAACTAGGGTATCATCTCGTACTGCTTATTAGGTTAAGCTTGTGATCTAGGTTTTACTAATACTGCAAATGGAAGCCCCATTGATCAAGAGAAAGAGTGAAGGGATTTTCTGAACTACTGTAAAAAAAAAAAAAAAAAAATGTGTTCTATTGTGCACACTTTATATTTGTAGTTACGTGTTTATTTCGTTACTTGTAACTCTGTTAATTTATTAACTTAGTTCAAATATATAGTAACCTATTCAACTCCCCTCCCCTTCCCCCTCTCCCCTCTAGGCTTGCATATTGATCCAACATAGATCCCCTATCTCCAAATCTAGAGATAAGCTTTCTCATTTATTGGAGAATAAATCGTATGAATCATCTCGAAGAGACGGCGAGCTTAAGTCACAGGATTAACTTAATATCTGGCGAGTTTGTGTTATAAACTCATAATTTGTATATGTAGGCACTAATATGACATAACTAAAAGCCGCAGTTACCAAAACAAAGATTTAAGATAGAACTGCAGGGTTTATGATTTGGAGATCGATGGTCACATTAGTAAGGCACTTCATATCTGGGTCAAGCTTTACCTTTAATTGATTGAACAACCGCAATCGTGTGGCGTTCTGATGATATTGCCACTGAACGACTTCGTTGCCAAGAAGATTGGTAGCTTAGTTATTGCCTCAAAGTGAGTGCTAGGTAAATATGAGTAGTTTTGCTTTATTCGTAGCTCTTTAAGCCTCAGAGTTTTTCTTGTTATTCTTCTATGATTACTATGTTGAGCAATTAATGAGTGAAGTTGCTCGTCATCTATTCTTGGGACACCTTAATGCCTAACCGACGCTCCAGCTTAGGTTTCCCTCAAATTCTAGCCTTTCGTTGTTCTTTAGAGGAGGGACTTGCTCCTTGTTTCTTAACTAGTTTTGTTGATTTATCGAGCAAAGTTCTTGGAACTTTGGTTAAGTAATAGGGGTACGTACTTGGATAAGCTTAAGTCAGCATTGCATTTTTCTTTAGCCCAGGTTTTTCTTGCGACAAATTTCTTTGACTTGATGATCTTTTTGACGCGATTTTATGGGCATTTCGCCAAGTGCAGCTCTTCATGAGCCATATTTGCTTACCTTTTTTGAAACACATCAATTTTAAATATCCATTATTAGTAATCAGATTAAGAATATTAATCATTAAAATAAGTCTTATTAAAGATCATATTATATTGATTGTAAGTATAAGCATATTAGAAATCAAATACTTATTTGACTAGCCGAGTAGAGTTGGCTTCTTTCCGCTAATTCAGTGATTATGGATATAACTCAGTAAAGTTATATCCTTCCCATACTCGTAGAATTAGCCGAGTCGAGTTTACTTCTTTAGGCTACCATGCACATTATGTCGACCATTTTTGGAACAACATTAAGTGATCCATATTATTTGCTTAGTGGATTCGAAATCCTAAGTAATGTTTTCTAGAATAATTAGTAGTGACAACTAATCTTTCGATACTCTTTCTCATTCGTTTACTTAAATAACACCTAGAACAAAATAATCATCTTCCCTATCGATGTTGGATAAAAAATGATGATCGGATATCATGAAAAAGTTCTATGGTCAAAAAATGAATAAAAAAGAGATCAAAATATAACAAAACTGAGTTTATTGATGTTTGTGTAATAATATCAACTTTAAGGCTATATTTGACATACAACGAGATTTAAGTGGAAAATTTTCTTTTAGAAAGAAATTCTAGTGCTCTAAATTCTCTTTTGAATAGTGCTTCAATCAGCTCAATCGGAATTTAGAGTCAAAAAATATGGTTATTTTCTTAAGTGCAATAGTGAACAACAACATTTGGAATCAGCTAACTCCAACCTACCAGTAAATCTACTAATAGGCCAATTACCAGATAGAGAGCTCCAAGCATTGGAGCAACTGGTAGTCTACCGGTAGTTTAGAATGTAGAATTGAATTTTTTGTCTGAATTTGAGTAATTGTTTGAACCTAATCTCAACCATTTCTTATTTCCACTGAATTAAATGTAAAGGATTAATTAAATATTATCAAATCTCATAAGACTCAATAAATATCCAATCATCTCCATATATTGAATGATCATTGTTCTTCTTGTAGATGATCAAAAGATGATTGTCATATATCAAAGAAAAGAAGAGAGCAAATATACTTTTATTATCTTCTTTCTTGTTTACATCAAATCCTTCCACTCTCCTATTTAAAGAGTGATTCTTCTCTGTTCAAAATACACCATTAAAAAGAGGGCCTTTCATCAAGCCATCAAAAGATCCATCTAATCAATCAAACCCTAGAGAGCCACCAAGAAGAGGATTTTTACACCAACAAGATCCTTATTTTCGTCATCTTCCAGTTCAAAATCTTCATTATTGTATTCTAAAGAGAAAACTTTCACATTAAGCCAATTTAAATATGCTGAAGGTCAATTTATTATAGGAAAATCTTCATGTCAATAAAGTCTCTCATATTATTTATGTTCTCTAGAAAATCTCTTTTATTGTGCATAAAAAATAAGATTTTCATATCAAGCCAACCAGAAGATGGTGTAGAATGAAAGTTTTGAGTTAAGATTAACATGCATGTGAGGATGTTAGCCTCACGCTATGCGAGGCTATTAGCCTTGCGGCTAGTTGAGACACGAGGCTGAGTCAACTTTACATGGAATTAATTCCAAAAAGAGTTCCTCTGGATTTTCAATACAAATACAGATCCAATCATATTTAATTACTCCAAATTGAAGATTTAATAATATAATTTCATCCTCATATATAAGGAAACTTACATAATTACTTGATACCTATAAATAGGCATCGAAAGGAGATTTTTGGGGACTTTTGGCAAACTGATCTACGTGCAAGAGCACGTCTAGCAAGTCAACCAGTAGCAAGAAGCCACCTCTCCATCAATTCTCCATGTTCAAAATCTATTCGAGTACCAGATAGTTAATGTGGTACGAGATCGATGCCCCCATAGCTAATTTAAGAACCCATATTTTTTGTAAAAAAGAGCGATATTTTATAAATCCTCTCGTTTTGTTTTCTTTGTTTCTCTTTCATTGTATTTTGAAATCATTGTAATTACAAATTAATGGCAATGAAAGGAAGCATATCTTTTGAAGGAAATAGATGGTTCCGACACCACCTTCATCATCCTCAAAATTGTACCATCAAGTCTTATCATGATCAATGCGAAGGTTTTTATATCAAGCAATCAAGAAGTAGTTTCATATCATTGCAAAGGAGTTCTCTTACTATGTTAACACGATACCTCTATCGAGTAAATTTCTTTATCCTTATTCTTTACGATTGCTATATCAAGATCATCACTGGATCATTAACAAGCCAAAGTGATTGGTTAGACGTCCATTATCATATGTTTCCATAATAAACAAAAAACTATAATTTTTATTGATTGATTATAATAGTGAATTATGTATTCTTACTCTTGTAATTGTTTAATTATATAAAGTTGCAAGCTTTCTCATATTATTATAAGTTTCGAAATTCTACCTGAAACATTCCTTGTTGATTGACCTGCAAATGGTTAAAAAATGATGTTGTACGCTTGCAGTTAAGTTTATATCATCTTAATAAAAACTGATATGTAGATAAAATCACATAATCATCTTGACAATTAACTCCAAATTTCAGTACAAGCATAACTTATAAAAGTTATATCCTTTATAAGTATAATCAATCAAAATAACTTAATGCAATTATAGACTATCAAGATATGAGACTACCTAAGTATGATCTATTAAGTTCCATTAATTTCCGAATTGTTATCTTGAGTAATTTTGCTAGCAAATCATAAAGAAGTTAAAATACGAAAAAAGAATCTAGTTGAATTAAACCATTCTAACCTATTTATCTTCATCTAATCCCAAATATATAAAAAATACATATTCATGAAATCAAAAATAAAGAAAGCAAGATAAGTAGAAAGTGTGATAAAGGAATAAAATTAGAATTTTACTAAGAAATAAGATTACAAAGGAGAGCACCTACAAAGTAAATAAGAAGAAGAACCAAGAAAATCCTAGATTACAAGCTATGTTTTTCCCTTATTGATATAATATGACTCCTCTCCTATTTATAATCCAAGTCCAATACAATTTTATCTCGGAATTTACAATATTAAACCAATCTATAGCTATTATAAATGAATAGTCGAGATAATATTATTTAAAATATTATTGTTTGGTCAAAATCCTGAAAATATATCCTAATAACCCATAACTTGGACTTTTTTTTTAGTCTACAACACTTTAGTAAAACGATCATAACTTTCATATCAACATTCGGATTAAGGTGATTTTTCAACCATTGGAAAGATATTTTCTAAAGAAGTTGAGAGATTGATTAAATTATGGCATACCTTTTTTATTGAATAAAATTGAATATATATATATATATATATATATATATATATATATAATCTCTAATGTAGGGAAAATCAACAAATCATGAACAATCTCTAATGTAGGAAAAGTCAATAAATCTAGAAATTAATATCCTACAAATTAGGGATTACACAAGATCTTAACAAATCTAGAAAACTAATATCTTATGAATTAGGGATTACACAAGATCTTAATTATTTAAATTATAACAAAATAAGATTTTATATTTGCAATTGGTTACGTATCTTTATCATGCTCCCGCAAGATGGAGCACTGTGAGATGATTCCAATCTTGTTTGCCAATTATTGAAAACGAGAACTGGGATGAGGCTTGGTGAGCTCATCTGCTAACTGATCAGCTGATGAGATATGAGCAACCCGAAGAGAACCCCCTTGAACTTGCTTCCGATTGAAGTGGTAGTCTAGAGCAACATGTTTCATGCAAGAATGAAAAACCAGATTTGAGCACAAATTAGTTACACCAACGTTGTCACAGTTGATAACAGGTTGCTGAGGTAGAAGAACATGAAGCTCGATGGGAAGAGAGCAAATCCAACAAATTTCAGCAGCTGTAGTAGCAACAACTCGGTACTCGGCCTCGGTAGAGGAGCGGGCCACCTTCCGTTGTTTCTTTGAACTCCAAGAGATAGGGTTGCGACCCAGGTAGATGAAATAGGCACTGGTGGAAGTGAAATCATTTTTGTTACCAGCCCAGTCTGCGTCTGAGAATGCATATAGAGATAGCAGGGAGTTCCGATAGATGACGACGTTATGATCAATAGTGCCACAAAGATACCGTAGTAGACGTTTGGCAGCAGTTTAATGATCAGTCTTGGGGAAATGCATAAATTGGGACAGCTTGCCGTGTAAGCAATATTCGGGCGTGTGAGGGACAGGTATTGGAGACTGCCAACAATAGCCCTATATTCAGTTGGATCAGACATGGATGAGCCAGAGTGAAGAGTAAGAATTGGAGTAGTGGCAAGTGGTGTGGACACTGGTTTGGCATCGGTCATGTAAGTGCGAAAAAGGAGATCATGGATATAGCGGCACTGAGAGAGAAAGATGTCATGCGGATATGGAGTAACTTCAACTCCAAGAAAATAGGACAGTGGACCAAGATCCTTGAGGGAGAATCTGTTGGAAAGAAAATGAATGAACCTGTGTACAGCTTCGTCATTATTCCCTGTGATAATGATGTCATCAACATAGACCAAGAGATAGATCATAATTCCATAAGTGTTGTAGATGAATAGGGACGTGTCGGCAAGAGAATTTGTGAAGTCGGAAGTGACAAGAAATTGACATAGCTCATGGTACCATGCACGAGGGGCTTGAGACCGTATATGACTTTGCATAGTTTGCAGAAATGATGAGGGTGGTTGATGTCAATGAATCCCTATGGTTGTGTCATAAATACGTCTTTTGAAAGGGAACCTTGGAGAAATGCATTGTTGACATCAAGTTGTCACAGTGCCCAGCCACGAGTGACGGCAAGGAAGAGGATACGTCTGACTGTAGTTGGTTTGACAACCGGACTGAAGGTGTCATAGTAGTCAACATCCGGGCGTTGGTGGAATCCCTTGGCAATAAGGTGTGCTTTGTACCTGTCAACAGATCCATCAGATGAACATTTAGTTCGAAAAATCCACTTGCAGCCAACCACGTTTTGAGACGGATGAGATGGAATAAGGTCCCATGTCCCATTGCGAATAAGAGCATCATACTCCTCAGGCATGGCCAGACACCATTTGGGATCTTTAATGGCCTGGGTCACTGAAGAGGGTTCAAAGTTAGGGTTGGTAGAGAGTTGCGCAGTGAGATTAAGTTTTTGGATTGGTTTTCGAATGTTGTTTTTGGATCGAGTGACTATACCTTGAGGCTAAGGAGGAATGGGTGTGGGGTCTAGTGGCTGTGGTGATTGGAATGCAGTAGAGGCGGATGTGGATGTTGTATTTAGGGAGGCCTAGTGGGCACTAGGGAGTGAGAAAGGTGGAGCCGCGATGTTGGGGCTCGGTGTTGGGCCGCTGTGGTGCTGAGAGGTTGGGGCCGCGGTGCTGAGGGTTGGGTTAGATGGGAGAGAGGAGTGCCTGGATGGTAGGAAAATGGTGGTAGAGGTGGCTGTGGAGTCTTGAGTGGATTCCGCATGAGGGTTAGGCTCAAGAGTGATAGATGGTGTGATGGTGGCCGGAGACATAGATTCATAAGAGAACCAGACGGAGGACGTGGAGGAGGAAGGACGTGGAAGATTGGGTTGAATGGTTATGAATGGCATGATTGACTCTGTAGACATCCAAAAAAATAAGAAGAAGAAGAAAAAGAAAAAAATAGAAAAGAAAAAAAAGGAAATTAATCCTGCGGGGCCCACTAGCTGGAATTATTCCCGCGGGTTGCCACCCGCGGGAATAGTTCCCGCAGGTTGCCACCCACGGGAATAGTTCCCGCGGGTGCCCACCCGCGGGAGCTCTCCCGCGGGTGCCAACCCGCGGGAGTGCTCACGCGGGTGTCAACCCACGGGAGAGCTCCCGTTGGTCCCATCCGCGAGTTACTTTCGCAGTTTTGCTCGCTCCCGTATTTTAACTACGTGATCCGGATTTTCAGAAATTAATTACGTAAATTTGATGGGAGAATTTGAGCCGGATTGGAAGCACTCCTCAATCTATAAAAAAAGGGAGCGAAGTTTAGGAGGGGGATTCTCCCGAGTCTAAAAAAAATCCAGAGAGGAGTTTCCTAATCCAGATCGGATCGTCAACGGAGTACAGAAATAAAACTCTACCGCTGCTAGAACCCACAAAAATAAAGGGGAATCGAAATCAATCGATCCCCACTCTTGTAATCTCGATTTTCTATTTGTAATTTTTTTTCTTTTATTTTTGTAATTCCAAAGTAAATTAGTAATATAAGGAAAATATAATTTTTCGGGCGTACAAGAATTGGCGACCATAGTAGGAGGCTCAGCGGTGCAATCCGATCTTCAAATTCCTCTGGCTTGAACCTAGGCGTCATCGCCAGGTGACGACCAAAAAAAAAACTGAGGCATCATCGCCCAATAAAATTAATAAGGCATCATCGCCTGTTAAAAAAAATTATTATGAGGCATCATCACCCTTAATAAAAAACAAGCTGTCATCGTCTGTCAAAAGAAAAGAGTGAGGTGTCATTGCCCACAAAAAAAAAGAAAATTGACAAGGCATAATCGCCTATCAAAAAAAAAGTAAGACGTGATCGCCTAGAAAAAATTGACAAAGCTGTCAAAAAAATAAATAAATAAAACCGTACGGTGCGGGATTGCTACCCGTGGATTGCACCCGCGGGATTCCCTGTGGGATGCACCCCGCGGGTTGCAAACCATGGGTGCTTCTCAAGGGATGCACCCTGCGAGTTGAACAAAAAAAAAATAAAAATAAATAAATAATGAAAAAATAAAAATAAAAATAAAAAATAAAAATAAATGGACAATAGCTCATCACCTATCATATATATATATATATATATATATATATATATATATATATATATATATATATATATATATATATATATATATATATATATATATATATATATATATATATATAACTAGGCGTCATCGCTAAAATTAGACGTCATCACCCACAAAAAAAATTGACAAAATTCTTTAAAAAATAATAATATAAATATTAAAATTAAAAAAAAGAGAATTGTGCAGTGTGGAAGTGCCACCCGCGGGTTGCAACCCGCTAGGTGCTGAACAAAAAAATAAAAATAAAAATAAAAAATAAAAAATAAAATAAAATAAAAATAATAATTTAAAAAAATAATAAAAATAAAATTTAAATAATAAAAATTATAATAAATAAAAAAATAAAAAATATATAATAAATAAAAATTGAAAAATTAATTAAAAAATTAAATAAAAAAATTAAATAAAAAAATTAAAAATATTTAAAAAATTAAAAAATAATAAAAAATAAAATAAATAATCAAGTTTGGCAAATAACCGAGTGGGAGCCGGCGAGTCGCTCTCCCTCTCTCTCTTCCCTGCGCTGCATCTCAGATCAGGCAAGAAATGAGATTGCAGATAAAAAACAAGCAGCATTGTCATTATGATCTTCCTTGAGTCGTGCACCCTTGAAAGAGGGTCCATATGTTGCTTCTCGTCCCTTGATTACATTACTTGTGGGAGAAAGAGATCGTCTCTCTAAATTGAGAGCAAATGCAAGGAGCTCATGAGCTCGAATTGGTTCAGCGTAAATTCATCCAAATGCAAGACTAAGTTGAGATCAAACCAGTGTAAATTGATCCTGAAGAAGCCCGGCGATGATGCTGCCAAAGAGAACCAGAGGGTGAAGTTCTGACAGTGATGGCAACAACAGCAGCAAGAGAAGTTCACCACCTGCTCGACCAAATGCCCCAACACAATGTCGCCTCCTACAATGCCATGTCCAAATATCGGCAATGAGGTTGAAGAGGGCCACAAGTTGTTTGATATATTACCAAACAAGGACTCCATCTCTTGGAAAACCATGGTCAAAGCCTTTATGCTCAATCAAGAGCGTGTGCAAAGCCGGATGCGAGAAATGAGGCTTTTGTCCATAATGTGTTGCTACTTATGTACATGGCTTGTGGGGAAACCAGCACAGGAAGGAAAATCCTTGATGGGATTCGCTGACGAATAGCAACATTGTAGGCTGTGATAGTTTCTGGGTATTTGAAAGTGGATCCGAAATTGAGGAAGCTTGATTGATTTTCAATGAAGCACCAGTGAAGGGCAAGAGAATATGCAGTTCTACGATCTCTGGTTATGTGCAAAATAACTATTTTAAGGAGGCTCTCGCATCCCGCTGCTGCCTGCAGTCTCCCTTGCTGTTGCTTCGACCGGTCCAAGATGAAGTTCAATATAGCGAACCCCACCATTTGATGCCATAAGAAGCTCAAGATTGTTGATGACCAGAAGCTCTGTGCCTTCAATTACAAGGGGATCTCCCAAGAAGATAACGATGATGCTCTTGGTGAACAGTTCAAGGGTTACGACTTCAAGATCATGGGTGGTTATGACATGCGGGGATTTCCCATGAAGCAGGGAGTGTTGACTCCTAGATGTGTTCACCTGTTGCTGTGCAAGGGAACCCTTGCTTCCATCTGTATGGAAGGTGCAGTGGAGAGCGCGAAAGGAAGTCTATTCGTGGGTGCATTGTTAGCCCCGACCTATCTGTTTTGAACTTGGACAATGATCTTACTGGCTTGACTAATGTCTAGAAGCCAAGGATGAGGGGACCAAAAAAGGCCTCCAAATTTCGCAAATTGTTCAACCTTTCTAAGGTTGATGATGTCCACAGGTATGCCAACACATGTCACCGAACTTTAACTAATGCAAAAGGCAAGAAGTGTAGCAAGGCACCAAAAATTTAGAGGTTCGTCAAGACAGCTTCTGTCTCTACCTTAAAAATTAAAAAAAAATCCGAGATGAACACATTGACTGTATGATGCTTGGATAATGTTTTGTAATCAAGCTGAACATCCTGGAGCTGTGAGCCAACAAAATCTCTATTGCTACAGGCCATGGCTAGCTAGCTACTAATCATGCTTCTCTGCAAGCAATCAACTTAGAAGGGAACCCTGCGCAGAGAAACGTGGGAGATGAGCAGCTCAAAAAAGTACCTCCTCAATCTCCTCCCAATTCTTGCTTACTATAACAAGCGCTCCATCAAATCAAGCGGCACCAAAGAAATCTCAGACCATCCATCCAAACTCATTTCAAGATCAGAGCAAAAACTCCCTCGAAGAAGATCTCATACATCGGGCCTTTGCAAGTTAGCATAAAGCCAGTCAGATGCAGAGCTATGCCCTCGATTGAAATGGTAGTCTAATTCAGAGTGCAAGACTAAACCAGTGCACGAGTCTAACTCGCGCGAGGTTATTCCAGCGTAAAGTTATTTAGACGCGAGGCTAACTCAAGGCTATACCAGCGTAAAGTTATTTGGACGCGAGGTTAACTCAAGGTTATGCCAGCGTAAAGTCATCTAGAGGCGAGGCTAAGTCGAGACCAAGCCAGCGTAAAGTTATCCATAAATGAGGTTATGCTTGCGTATGAAACCAGCGTACGATGCATGGCTATGCCAGCATGGATTGCAAGGCTACGCAAGCACAAAGGTGAGGCTAATATCACAAACTGTCGGCCTAGCACAAAAAATACCAAAATACGAGGCTAAGTGTCAGCCTTGCACAGAAGAAAAAGGACACGGGGCTAAGTGTTAATTGTCAAAATGCGAGGCGAAGTGTTAGTCTTGCACAGAAAAAACCAAAATGTGAGGTTACGCCCGCATGCAACGCGAGGCCAAATCAGCGTAAAATTATTTAAAACGCGAGATTAAACCCCGCGTATAAAGTAAGGTCATGCCAGCATAAAACGCGAGGCAAGTCTACTACAAGACTATGAAACTAAGACTCAGCCCATGTAGAAGTATCAGAATGGAGGCTAATACTAAGCTCTGCCTTGCATTGGATATTTGAAGCGTCAGACTAACCGTGAGCTTCAAGTAGTCCATGATAAAGATGGAAGTAATTGGACTCCATGATCAGCTAAATGAGGTCTACATAGAGGGTGAGACCCATGACCAGAGAACCTCGCATATAACACGAGCTAAGCCCAAAGCAAGAATGCGAGGCTATGCCTGCGTACTACGTGAGGCTAAACCAATGTAAAATTATTTAGTGCATGAAACTAATTTAAGACTAAGACAGCATGAAGTCATCAGACGCTGTTCGCAGCGGAGTTTCTTCGCTTTTCTTCCATTGAATTAGCTTAAATTACAACGAAAGAAAACAAGAAAAAGAAAGAACAAACGAGAGGATTTTATATCTCAATCGCTTTCTTTTACAATGATTTGTGGGATCTGTGGCGATGAGATCTGTCAAGCAGTTTCTTTGGACGATCTGACGTCGAACTCTTCTCTCTTGAAGATGACGGCCGACTGTAAACGATCTTTTCTGGTCTTTCACGAACTCAAGCCTCTATGCGTAACTTGAATTCTCCAAGATACCGAAAAAAAGAAGAAAAGAAGACCGATGATCAGTTATGGATTGATCTATTATTGATTCATGATCCCTAAAGTCTCCTCAAAGAGGGTATTTATAGACTTTAGTAGTTATGAGAGTTTCCATAGGAATAGGAATCAAGATTTCCATAGGAATAGGAATCAAGATTTTTGTATTCATCAAGGATTCTAATCCAATATTTAATATTGATTTAAATCTCTTGATTTGGAATTCTAATTAGATTCAATTTTGGGTATTTGGATAAGTCCAAATCTTAATCTCAATCAATTTGAGATTCTGGTTATCTGCTCACGCGGAGTTAACGCGGAGCTAGAAAACCAGACTGCGGAGCTATTGATTAGATTCGCATTTTGCTCAAACGCGAGGCTAAAAATAGCCAAACGCGGAGCTACGGAGTTAGCTCCACGTTCTGTGTAGAAAATTCCTTTTTACTTAGAAATTTTCACTGCCAATAGAACCCCCTCCAAAATTTTCAAAATGGCTTAGACCTTAGCAAATTTTGAAATACTTTGGATCTTCAATTTTGTGATCAGGTTAAGATCAAGAAATTCGATAGAGGTGCCTAATCGCACATGCCTGAAACTTTGATGGAGGCGGTTCAAGGCTCTCATGCGTAACTTGAACTGCACACACCAAGATGATCATCGATTTCGATAGAGACGCCTAATTGCACATGCCTAGAGTTTAATGGAGGCAATTCAAGGCTCTGATGCGTAACTTGAACTGCACATGCCAAAATAATCGAGTGATGATTATCAAATTTCGACAGAGGCGCCTAATTGCACATGCCTAGTCCAAATGCTCTCACACGTAACTTGAACGGAGATGGGAATAATCCAAATCATACTGTCAGAGATAAAAACTTAACAAGACAGGTTTTATGGGATTTTTAGCAAACTCCCAACTATCAACAGATTTGATTAGCCTTTACCAATCGCCGTTTGCGTTGGGCTAGCCATGCTATTCCCCTCAGCATGGTGAGTTGTCGAGAAATTGATTTCCTCTCCCATTTGCCTTTAACAGCACTGGGTAGTTAATTTCATACTTTTACCCCCAGTATGATAGGGTTGGTGAGAAACTTGATCTCCTCTTCCCGCTGCTTTAACAGCATTAGGCAAAAATTTTTATTTATAGCACTCAATTAGCCGTTCCAATGGCTATTGAGAATAGCAGAAGCACGATGTTTATCATCGTCAATATTTTCGGCACCCCCAGCCAAATCCGGCTGCTAACCAATGAGAACGATTCGATCGCAGCTATGGTTCGAAGCATACCCAAGGGGCCAGCTTGCAAGTGCAGGCTGCCCGTGCTTGGTGTTAATATCGGCTTTCCTACTGGTACAGGGATCGCTCTGGCAGGGAACTTATTGGTTCTTACTACTAAAATTGTTATATTTACAGAAACTTTCTTATATTCCTCTTTAAGTGTGAGAACTCCGGCTTCTATCAATGCTTGAATTCGGTTCTTAAGAGAAAGCAATCCTTAGTTGGGTGCCGACGTTCCGATGGTACAGGTAATAATTAGGGTCGTTGGTTTTACCAACGTCTTCCGGTTTTTCATTTTTCGGAAGTTTTAGCAAGCCCTTTCTGAGGAGGAGATGGAATAGAGTACCGATCTGCTCTGTCTTGAATGTATAAGTTTTATCTTGTCGGGGCTTATTTTGACCTGCACCTCTCGGATTCTGAGGTCTTGGCTTCGAATCTGCAACTGACGCCATCACAGCCTTCCCTTTATTTTTAGGATTATGTGGATGTTGCCTGTTATTCATAGAGTTTCTCGTGTTACGAGATTCCTCAATCCGGCGAATTATATCTTCTACCTGCTCTCCCTGCTTCAGCAGATCTTTCCAAGTTTTGGACTCTACAACTCCCATTCTTATCAACACGCCGGTCCTGAAATTATGCTTGCAGGTTTCCACCAAAGTTTCTTGGGTCATACCGTGTCGACATTGCACGGATTTTTCCCTGAAGCGTTCAATGAAACTCTTGACCGTTTCTTCTTCCCCTTGTTTCGTCGCAAGGAGGGAATGAACCGATATTTCGGTATCATCCTCAAAGAAACGTGCTAAGAACTGCTTCTCGACATCATACCAGTTATTGATAGTATCTGGGGGCAACTGCATGAACCATGTAAAGGCAGGCTCTCGCAAGATACTTGCAAATATCTTGGTCATTATGGGATCATTTCCCATCAGATGACCTGCTTGCGATAAGAAGTAATAGATATCTAACTGGGAGATCATTTCCCGTCATATGGCTCCAACTTGAGCGGTTTATACTTTTCGGGATACAGTGTCAAATCCCATTCAGGTGGGTATGTTTTTGAAACCCCCGATTCTTTCAACTTCTTTTTGTGTATCAGCTCTTCTAGTTGACTTTGCAATTTCTCAATTTTCTCTTTATGTGGATCATGAAAAGAATATTTGTCCTCGTCCTCATGTGTTGAGTGGGCTTTTTCTTCTTTATCTTCCTCGTTCAGTTTGTTGATTAAGATTTCTTCTTCTTTCTTAGCGTTATCCTCAACAATCTTCTGAGTATTTTCGACCACTTTCAAGAGCATCATTCTAAGATCTTCAATTGTCTTTTGTTGCTCCCGAATCATCTTTTCCTGGGCTTCAAATCTTTGATCGATATCATCTGATTTATCCGCCATGTGTGATGCTGACCTTTGTAGCCGAGATGATGCAGCAGAACGAGGTGAAGCTATAGCTGAATTATCGCTGTCGTTGTCATAAGAAGCTTTTGCAAGTTTCTTATAGTTTCGAGGCGGGACAGCTCCTGACTTGAGTCGAGTGTTGTGATGGGGTTCTTCATCACTTGATTCCGAATCATTATACATCTCTACAACTTTCTTCCCCTTTCCGACCATAATGGAAGTTACAATTCTCCATTCTTTTCGGGGAGTAGCTTTTGTTTTCTTAGCACGGTTGTTGTCCGACTCGGTTAACCGATCGAACATTGATACCCTACTCTTATTGCAGCAACAATTATCCACTATAGCGGATACCGCCGTCATAAGTTGTTGGCAATGATAAGAAGATTCGGATTGAACTTGTTCTATACTTCTCTTCTTGGTTAAGTACTCCTTGAGGTCGGTGACTTTAGTCATGGAGTTGTGGGGTCCACTCATCTGCTGAGAGGGTCCAAGAGCCCACTGAAACTTCTTGAGATTACTGGAGCCTAGTTCTGGTCCATTGATGCGACGATCAGCCTGATTTTGTATTCGGGTTGATCTACGCGGAGCTGAGAAATAGCTTCGCATTTTGGAGCGCGGAGTTGAAAGTTATCTTCCCGTTGTGTGTCGCAGGCCTGAAGAATAGCTCCGCATTTTACTACGCTAGCCTCGCATTTTACGCTGGCTTGGCATTTCTTCAGAAGTTTTCCTTCTGGAATCTTAGCCCCGAGTGGAAGAAAATTCCTGCACGCTGGCTTATTCTTGTGATTAACACAAGTCATAACTTCGCGTCTAGTGCCATTTTTACGATTGACGACAATCTGCCAATCATCTTCGCGATTTACGCGGAGGTGAGGCATCTTGCGTTTCTCGCAAGTACTACTGGCTTCGCATTTCTCGCTAAGCTCAGTATTAGTCTCGCGTGGAGAATCACACGCTGGCTGTAAGGAATTTTTATTCTCGCGTTTCTCGCAAGTGTAAAAAATCTTGCATTTATCGCAAGTCGTACTGGCTTCGCGTTCCTCGCTAAGCCCAGCAGTAGCCTCGCATGGAGAATAACATGCTGGCTTTAAGGAATCTTTATCCTCCCGTTTATCGCGAGTGTCAAAAGTCTTGCGTTTCTCGCAAGTGCTACTGGCTCCGCATTTATCGCTAAGCCCAGTAGTAGCCTTGCATGGAAAATCACATGCTGGCTTTAAGGAATTTTTATCCTCGCGTTTCTTGCGAGTGTCAAAAGTCTTGCGTTTCTCGCAAGTGCTACTGGCTACGCGTTTATCGCTAAGCCCAGTAGTAGCCTCGCATGGAAAATCACATACTGGGTTTAAGGAATTTTTATTCTCGCGTTTCTCGCGAGCGTATGAAATCTTGCGTTTATCGCAAGTCGTACTGGCTTCGCGTTCCTCGCTAAGTCCAGCAGTAGCCTCGCATGGAGAATCACATGCTGGATTTAAGGAATCTTTATCCTCGCGTTTATCGCGAGTGTCAAAAGTCTTGCGTTTCTCGCAAGTGCTACTGGCTCTGCGTTTATCGCTAAGCCCAGTAGTAGTCTCGCATGAAAAATCACATGCTGGCTTTAAGGAATTTTTATCCTCGCATTTATCGCGAGTGTCAAAAGTCTTGCGTTTCTCGCAAGTGCTACTGGCTTCTCGTTTATTGCTAAGCCCAGTAGTAGCCTTGCATGGAAAATCACATGCTGGCTTTAAGGAGATTTTATACTCGCGTTTCTCACGAGTGTCAAAAATTTTGCGACTAGCGCAAATCTTACTGGCTTCGCGTTTCTCGCTAAGCTCAGTAATAGCCTCACGCGGAAAATCACACGCTGGCTTTTCCTTGCGATTCACGCAGTTGTTGCTTCGCGTTTAACGCGATAATGACTGGTCTCGCGATTAGCACGAGCCAGTTTGCGAGGGACCATAGCCTCGCATTCTAAGACGTTAGCCTCGCGTCCAAGGTGGGTTTTGAGGGCTTTTCGCCTTGCTCTCCTATTTCTATTTCGGAGTTGGGTTCTGGTCAATCCAGTTCCCAGGCCTTCTTCGGCAGTAGGAAAGTCATCCTCTACTAGGATTTTCTGTCCAAACACCGGCTCTATGGCTGTGGTCTCCAAGGATCCTCGTTCATCGGTGGATACCTTTTTACTCGTTGTTCGTCGCAAAATTTCCTTCGCTTCCTCCCATTGAATTAACTTAAATTACAATGAAAGTGAACAAGATGTAAAAAGAACAAACGAGAGGATTTTATATTTCAATCTCTCTCTTTTACAATATTGTGGGATCTGTGGCGATGGGATCTGTCAAGCAGTTCCTTTGGACGATCGGTACATTGAAATCTTCTCTTTTAAAGATATCGGCCGAATATAGACGATCTTCTCTGGCTTTGATTTGTTCAAGGCTCTCTCGCGTAACTCGAACTTCTCAAGAACTCCAGAAAGAAGATGGTGATTTTCTCTGATCTTCACGAACTCAAGACTCTGTGCGTAACTTGAATTCTCCAAGATTTCAGAAGATGATCGGCAAAGGCTTCAAGGCTCTCTCGCGTACTTGAATTGCCAAAGGATCGATAGGAGACTTCCGATGCCAAAAAGAAAAGCTTGATGATCAAAAGATTGATCTTGTATATCTTGATTCTCCTAAAGTCTCCTCAAAGAGGATATTTATAGACTTTAGTGGTTATGAGAGTTTCCGTAGGAATAGAAATAAAGAGTTCCATAGGAATAGGAATAAAGCTTTCCATAGGAATAGGAATAAAGATTTTTGTATTCATCAAGGATTCTAATCCAATATTTAATATTGATTTAAATCTCTTGATTTAGAATTCTGATTGGATTTAATTTGAGTATTGGATAAGATCAAATCTCAATCACAATCAATTTAGGATTATGATTGGACTTAATTTAGATATTTGGATAAGCCCAAATTATAATTTCAATCAATTTAGGATTCTGCTTATCTGCTCATGCGGAGATAATCTCATCAAAATGCGGAGCTAAGAAACCAGAACGCGGAGCTATTAAACATCTCCGCGTTTTACTCAAACGCGAGGCAAAAGTAGCCAAACGTGGAGCTACTGAGTTAGCTCCGCGTTCTGTTGTGGAAAATCCTGTTAACTTAGAAATTTTCACTGCCAACACCCGTTCCTCGGGTATTAGAGCGCACGCGACGATAGTGTCGCGTTTCGTTCAGGTTACCGGATTCAGAGGAGAGATACTCCTTATACTTCTGCTGGTCGATTTCAACGACGAGCATATCTACGTCGGATCCGATCCTATCGACGTCAGATTGCGCCACGATATCTTTTTCGATGAAAGAGACTTCTCCCACTGTGGTCGCCAGTTTGTTCGCAGCGGAGTTTCTTCGCTTTCCTTCCATTGAATTAGCTTAAATTACAACGAAAGAGAACAAGAAAAAGAAAGAACAAACGAGAGGATTTTATATCTCAATCGCTCTCTTTTACAATGATTTGTGGGATCTGTGGCGATAGGATCTGTCAAGCAGCTCCTTTGGACGATCTGACGTCGAACTCTTCTCTTTTGAAGATGACGGCCGACTGTAGACGATCTTTTCTGGTCTTTCACGAACTCAAGCCTCTATGCGTAACTTGAATTCTCCAAGAAGCCAAAAAAAAGAAGAAAAGAAGACCGATGATCAGTTATGGATTGATCTATTATTAATTCATGATCCCTAAAGTCTCCTCAAAGAGGGTATTTATAGATTTTAGTGGTTATGAGAGTTTCCATAGGAATAGGAATCAAGATTTCTATAGGAATAGGAATCAAGATTTTTGTATTCATCAAGGATTCTAATCCAATATTTAATATTGATTTAAATCTCTTGATTTGGAATTCTGATTGGATTCAATTTTGGGTATTTGGATAAGCCCAAATCTTAATCTCAATCAATTTGAAATTCTGGTTATCTGCTCACGTGGAGTTAACATGGAGCTAGGAAACCAGAATGCGGAGCTATTGATTAGCTCCGCATTTTGCTCAAACGCGAGACTAAAAATAGCCAAACGCAGAGCTACGAAGTTAGCTCCACGTTCTGTGTGGAAAATTCCTTTTTACTTAGAAATTTTCATTGCCAACAGACGCGAGGCTAATTCGAAACTAAACCAGCGTGCATGGTTATACTAGTGCGCGAGGCTATCTGGCAGCCCTGCGTAAAACAGTTGAAACGTAAGGACGCGAGGCTATCTGGCAACCCGCGTGATTTCCATTATCGGAAGAAGATGCTAACACAAGGTTAACTTGCAGTCTGGCATGAAACCTACGGTACACAAAACCAAGCCAGTGTGCATGATTAATATAACGCGCGAGGCTAATCCCGAGTTGGAAGATGAATCTGAATGCGAGGCTAAGTTCCAACCTTGCATAGAAAAAAAATGCAAAAACTAAGTTTTAGCCTAGTATGGAAGTGCTATATGATGTGATAAATTACTGCAAGCGCACAGAATTATTGTAGCGCTGTACAGGTCGTCTCACAGGGATCTAAAGTGTTTTGCGATTCTTACTAATTCTATAGTCTAACGGATTAACAAAGAATTTTGGGTTGAAGTTTGCTTGTTCTAATTAGCCTACGATCTAGAATCCACTAGTTTCCAACCATGTTCTTACTTCTATTATCTTCTTCTCTCATAAAAATTTGATCCTTTTAGTTTAATCTTTATTCAAAGTGCCCTAAGTATGAGCTATCAAGTGGTGTGCAAGTATAACTCATCAAAGATACTACTTTTCATAAAAACAAACTAATTCTTTAGATAATTCAATAAAAAAGATAAAATCAACAACCCCAAACCCTAACTAAGTATAGGCTATCAAGAAACCTAATTCAAGTATAACCTATCAAAGTCTTAATCTTCGAGTTCTTGTATTTTAAACTTTTTATAGAAGAATTATGTCTTTATTATTTTTATTTAAGAAGCAAATACTAGAGACCAATTACATGATGGATCCTAACTTCATCTACATCCTAGAGCTAAACTAATTAGCTACTCATGATTCTAGAAAGCAATTAAATCTAATCTAGAAAGCAAGTAACTCTATACTAGAAAGCAATTAAATCTATCTAAAAAGCAAATAAAGATTAGAAAACAATGGCTTACCTCTGGAGCACGGTATTGTGGCCGCCACCCCTTCAGCAAAACCCTAATTTTATTAATGGAAGACGAGTACAAACTAAATCCTAATCTACATTAACTACTGCATAAAACCTAGAATACAAGGATACGGCCAATATATAGGATTCGGAAATCAAACCCTAATTCTAGAAGAACTAAGAAACCCAACAAATTACATCGAAGCCACGGAAGAAAATTCAGCATGTGGAGCCCACAGTTGGCCGCTAAATGGCGGCTAACACCGCTAAATAGCGATTTTATTTCGAGTAAATCAATTGAAATTTCTTTCACGTGCATCTCTTGTCTTGTGCATTATATTTCCTTGACTGTATTTGACTTTTCATCTCTGTAACATCGTAGTCTTGTAGTTTTTCTAAGTTTTGAAACTTTTCGGATTCTGATTTCCTACTCCAACATTGATTTCTTGCCATCTCCTTTTACGAATCGAATTACCTGAAAAAGGCACTAAAAATACCCGAGTAGCATTTATTTATATACAAAAATAGATAAAATATGAGAGAAAAATACAATATATGATATTCATCACACCCCCACACCTATCTTTTGCTAGTCCTCAAGCAAAACCTAAATCTAAAAAGAAAAATAAAAATCCTAACTCACTTTCGCAGGAATCGCGATTGCACTTAGCACGTGCAATAAGCCTTTAAACCCCTAGGTTACCCTAGTGGACGAGTGTTGTCTCGTGAGGGTTTGCAGTGAATATACCCACAAAATTCAAGAAGAAAATAGATTAAGGAATAAAGAAAAGAAAAATAAGGATAACCGAAAATCAAGAAAAATAGAAATTTTATACAAAGGAAAGAAAAATCTTTTTTTATGATATTTTCATCAATTAATCTCACTAATATACAAACTCAAGAACGCATTTAGATTATCAATTTTCAAATCGAGCGTCATATCAGATACACTTATCATTTTAATCAAAAATTTAAATCTTATCTTTCAATACCTACTAACAGATAATTCATTGGCTCCTATACAACTACGTGCACGTGTGATAGTTTATTTCGGTCTTAGACTCAAACTCTAACTCATGATTCATCTCCTCTCTCATAACAAATTTTTTTCTTTTTTTTTCTTTTTTTTTTTTAAGAATATTTCACCTTTCATGTGAATATTCACGCTTGCTTAGGCGCAACATACCCGATTACTTGGTTCATACTCTTTTCTTTTTTCTTTTTCTTTTTTTTTTTAGAATATTTCACCTTTCATGTGAATATTTACACTTACTTAGGCGCAAAGTACCCGATTACTCAGATCATACTCTTTTTTTCACTCTTGAGGCTATTGCCTTAATACCAGGCGCACCCCATTATTTTATCACTCTCGAGGCTATTGCCTTAGGCTCACCTCATTATTTTATTCTCACTTTTTTTTCTTTTTTTTCTCTTTTTTTTTGTTTAGAGAGAGAAAACTTACTCAATCGTTATCATTTTTGTCCTTAATCTAATAAACTATTGTGAAGTGAAAAATAGATGTATATTTGCCTCAAAACTACTGTTAGCAATATTTATTTTTTTAGATTTTGATCTTTTTCATAAAATTCAAAATGTATCATCCAATCTACTCTCCTATCCAATTTCAAATCTAAATTTGTTCCTTTATCTGTAAGTAGTTTGATCTATTGATAAAAATACATAAGTTTTTTTAATTTATTTTTCTTTTCAGTTTTTTTTTATTTTTTTCAGTTTTTTTATTTTTTTTAGTTAGTTACCCTAAAAACTAACCAAAATGTAAAATAAAGAAACCCAAAAATCTAAAAAAAAAAATCATAAAAACAAAAATAAAATCCTAAAAATCCTAAAAAATAAAAATCTCCTAATCTACTCCCCCACACCTAAACTTGTGTATGCCCTCATACACAAACCAAGGGTGGTAAAATAAAAAAAAGAAAACTATTATACAAATATTATACACTTATTAGAAAATTCAAACGGTTACGACCTCTTGATCGCTTTCCACTCTCATAATGTGTCCTTTTATGTTTTGATATGGATGAACTTAGCCTTTTTGTCAGTTTTGCATTTAATCTCTCCATCTTATTTTTGATTTTTCTCAATTTTTTTCTACTTTTCTTTTTTTTATTCAATAATAAAATTTTGAGGTTGGAAAGCGTACCTTTACCATCGTTCGTATTCCATCCACGAGCATCTTTCATATTTGTAAGTATTTTGGTTTTATCAACGTGTGAAACAACATACTCACTTTGGTATTGTGGAATCATTAGCTCAATTTTGGAGGGCTCTTTTAAGTCATCAGGTACCATGATCTCTTCTTTTTGATGTTCCTTCCTTTCCTCAATTGTTAGGGGCTTGTCATGCAAATTTTCTTCAAACCTGTCATCAAAATTCTCAAAAGAAAATGCCATACCAGTAGACTTATCATTAGTCAAGTTATTATGAATGGATAAAAATTCTTCTTCACAAATTTCTTCACAATTTCCATCAAAAGAATCAAATGATAATGTGTCACTAGCAAGCAAAATATTTTCTTTATCACTGGTTTCTTCATAATTATTGCCACAATGGTCTAAAATAGGTTGATCACAATGTTGAATTATCGACTCATCATGCACAAAACTATTTAATTCATTTTGAAACATATCTACTTCAGAAGATGACTGGAGTGATTGCTCGTTTGAGTCAGATACGTTCAAACTATTAGATGGTTGATCTATAAAAAGTCTAGCTTGAGAAATCGCTTTGAGAAGATCTTCCATACAAGATTCAATTTTAGAGGATGATTTTTGAGATGATGATTTCAGCAAAACTTCCATATCTTTCTCTATTCTACATTTTCGTTCCTCAGACTCATGATCGTAATTTTCCTTATTTTTCTCAAATGATTGCATCTCGAGATCATGAGTGAAATTTGAAGAATGATATGATGGATCCATATACATATTTGATGACAGATATGAAGTGGTTGGAGGTAGATTCTCATGACATACATATCTCGCTTCTAATCTTTTTAATTTTTCATCTAACATGTTCAATTGAATATCTTGTTCATGATTGAATGTAGAACATGAAGATAAATAGCCCATAAAGAAAGGATCAGATGGAGGATTCTCTTGATATGGCTCTTGATTATATGCAAAATTAGAATTATTCATCCATTCATAATTGTAATTTTGTGTATAAGAAGCACTCGTAGGTTCATTATATGTATTGTGAATTTGATTATGACCTAGTCCTAGCGAACTTCCTATCCATGGACACTGATAATAATTATGTTATGGATCACGACAATGATTGCAACCAGTTTGATTTTGAAACTTTTTTTTTTAATTTTTTTTTGTTTGTTTTGAAGAAGGCGGAGAGGGAAAGAGATGGAAAAAAAAAAATAAAAACAATTGAAATATGATTTTTATAATTTTTTATTTTTTTTTTTTAGAATCAAGAACGATAAATACAGAAATACACAAAATTTGAGGGAGAAATGGAAAGATATTGCCGCTAAATAGCGGTATTTACCGCTATTTAGCGGCCAAATCTGGGAGGTTACCTCTCGGATTTTTGCAGTGCACTTCCACAACACTTTCCTTTACTTTGTATATCCTGTATCTAAAGTTCCAGATCTATACACACTCAACACACACTGTTAAGCCGTAAAACGTTAGAAAAAGCAAGAAAAACACCGTCGATCCCCGGCAACGGCGCCAAAAACTTGATGTGATAAATTACTGCAAGCGCACAGTATCGTTGTAGCGCTGTACAGGTTGTCTCACAGGGATCTAAGGTGTTTTGCGATTCTTACTAATTCTATAGTCTAACGGATTAACAAAGAATTTTGGGTTGAAGTTTGCTTGTTCTAATTAGCCTACGATCTAGAATCCACTAGTTTCCAACCATGTTCTTACTTCTATTATCTTCTTCTCTCATAAAAATTTGATCCTTTTAGTTTAATCTTTATTCAAAGTGCCCTAAGTATGAGCTATCAAGTGGTGTGCAAGTATAACTCATCAAAGATACTACTTTTCATAAAAACAAACTAATTCTTTAGATAATTCAATAAAAAAGATAAAATCAACAACCCCAAACCCTAACTAAGTATAGGCTATCAAGAAACCTAATTCAAGTATAACCTATCAAAGTCTTAATCTTCGAGTTCTTGTATTTTAAACTTTTTATAGAAGAATCATGTCTTTATTATTTTTATTTAAGAAGAAAATACTAGAGAGCAATTACATGATGGATCCTAACTTCATCTATATCCTAGAGCTAAACTAATTAGCTACTCATGATTCTAGAAAGCAATTAAATCTAATCTAGAAAGCAAATAACTCTATACTAGAAAGCAATTAAATCTATCTAAAAAGCAAATAAAGATTAGAAAACAATGGCTTACCTCTGGAGCACGGTATTGTGGCCGCCACCCCTTCAGCAAAACCCTAATTTTATTAATGGAAGACGAGTACAAACTAAATCCTAATCTACATTAACTACTGCATAAAACCTAGAATACAAGGATACGGCCAATATATAGGATTCGGAAATCAAACCCTAATTCTAGAAGAACTAAGAAACCCAAAAAATTACATCGAAACTACGGAAGAAAATTAAGCATGTGGAGCCCACAGTTGGCCGCTAAATGGCGGCTAACACCGCTAAATAGCGGTTTTATTTCGAGTAAATCAATTGAAATTTCTTTCACGTGCATCTCTTGTCTTGTGCATTATATTTCCTTGACTGTATTTGACTTTCCATCTCTGTAACATCGTAGTCTTGTAGTTTTTCTAAGTTTAGAAACTTTTCGGACTCTGATTTCCTACTCCAACATTGATTTCTTGCCATCTCCTTGTACGAATCGAATTACCTGAAAAAGGCACTAAAAATACCCGAGTAGCATTTATTTATATACAAAAATAGATAAAATATGAGAAAAAAAATACAATATATGATATTCATCACTATAATGTGAAGACAAGTCTCAACTATGCACAGACTCATCATAATGAAAGGTTAAGACCCAGTCCCGCATAATCTGCCACAAAAATGCATAAAAGTGATTTATTACCATATGATGAACTCTATGAAGAGCCAAATGAGGTTGACACAGGGGGTGAGATGTATAACCAGATAAACTTGCGTATAATGCGAGGTTAAGCCCGAGCAAGAACGCAAGGCTAAACCCCGTGTACAGTACGAGGCCAAATCAGCGTAAAGTTATTTAAACGCGAGGCTATGCTCACGGCTAAAATGCGAAGCTAACTCTCAGTCTCGTATAAACTTCAAAGAATAATAAGCAGTCAATTGAATTACAACGACCATTCAAATGTGGCTCCCATAGGAGATGGACCCCATACCAATAAACCTTGTGTGCAACGCAAAGCAAATTCTGCACACAATACAATGCCAAGCCAGCGTAAAGTCATCTAAACGCTAGCCTATGCTCACGGCCAAATGTAAATCTAACTCTCAGCCCCGCATAGACTTTAAGAAGCGGAAGGTTAAGGTCTGCGTCAGAAACTTAAGGCGCCAAGCCAACCAGGAGCCTTACGTAATATTCGATGAAAAAGAAGGTGGCCTGTAAACTTATAATGGGCTCGTAACCAGTTAAATATGGCCTACTTAGGGGGTGAGACCCGCGTCCAGTAAACATTGCAAACAAAACTAAACTCTGCATATAATGCGCTGCTAAGCCAGCGTAAAATCATTTAAACGCAAGGCTATGTCCGCACGGAGTGAAAAGTTATGCCCGCAATTAAAATGCGAACAAAACTAAACTCTGCATACAATGCGACGCTAAGCCAACGTAAAGTCATCTAAACGCAAGGCTAGGTCCGAACGGAGTGCAAAGTTATGCCCGTAACTAAAATGCGAAACTAACTCAGTATGTAAGGCTAAACCTGCACACAAGTCCAACCCAGCGTATAACGCAAAGTTATACTAGCCCAGTCGTGAGGCTCTGCCAGCTTAAAATATTAGACTAAACCCGCGGATATAGAGCTAAGGTTGCATCTTGAACGTGCAATAACAAATCGAATTGTATCAAGCGCAAATCTCGAGAGCACCTTCAGTAAAAAAGTACAAGAAAGAACTTTCAAAATGGATGATTTGGTCTTAGCCATGACGCACAAGACTAAGGGCAAATTTCAACCAAAGTCGGAGGGCCTATTCGTAGTAGAGATGGTCTATCCAAATAAAACATACCGATTGATCAATCAATACGGTGATCGGATGATGATACAGATCAACGGAAAATTCCTGAAGAAATATTATTATTAAGGGAATGAAGTAATTCGATCTCTTTTTCAACACAAAGAAATACTGGTCATTACTCAGGTGTAGCTTCGCACCCTAACTTGGGTCATAAAATGATAATGGATCTGTCTCTACGACTATGGATAGAGAAAATGTTTGGCCTGTAAGTCCAAACGAAATCTTCACTAACCCATCATGCTGAGGTAAAAGTATAAATTGCCCAACGCCATCAAAATAACGGGAAAAGAATAAATTTCTCGCCAACCCCATCATGCTGGGGGTAAAAAGTATGAATTGCCCAATGCCGTCAAGGCAACGGGAAGAGAACTAGTTTCTCGCTAACCCATCATGCTGGGATAAAAATATGAATTGCCCAACGCCATCAAGGCAACAGGAAGAGAATAAATTTCTCGCCAACCCCATCATGCTGGAGGTAAAAGTATAAAATGCCCAACACCATCAAGGTAATGGGAAGAGAATAAATTTCTCGCCAACCCCATCATGCTGGGGGTAAAAGCATGAACTGCCCAATACCGTAAAGGTAACGGGAAGAGAATAAAATTCTCACCAACCCCATCATATTGGGGTAAAAAGTATGAATTGCTCAACGCCATCAAGGCAATGGGAAGAGAATAAATTTCTCGCCAACCCATCATGCTAGGGTAAAAAGCATAAACTGCCCAACGCCATCAAGGCAACGGGAAAAGAATAAATTTCTCGCCAACCCATCATGCTGGGATAAAAAACATGAACTGTCCAACGCCATCAAGATAACGGGAAGAGAACAAATTTCTCGCCAATCCCATCATGCTATGAGTAAAAGTATGAATTGTCTAACGCCATCAAGGCAACAGCAAAAGAATAAATTTCTCACCAATCCTAACATACTGGGGGGTAAAAAATATGAATTGCCCAACGCCATCAAGGCAACGGGAAGAGAATAAATGTCTCGCCAACCCATCATGCTGGGGTAAAAGCATGAGTTGCCCAACGCCATCAAGGTAATGGGAAAAGAATAAATTTCTCGCCAACCCATCATGCTGGGGTAAAAATATGAGCTGGGTAAAGCATGGCTAGCCAACTCAAACGGTAGTTGGTAAAGACTAATCAAATCCGTTGATAGCTGGAGATTTGCTAAAAACCCTAATTAGATCGATCCCCTATCAAGTTAAGATTTCACCTCTGACAGTAAAACTTCTTCATTAATTTTCTATGACAGAGCCAGTAAGTCTCTAAAATATTTTTCTCCATTAGATCAAGTCCAATAAAATCTCTTGTCATGTTAAGATTTTACCTCTGACAGCAAAACTTTTCTCGTCATTTTTCTCCTGCAGAGCAAGTGACACTCCAAAATATTTGTCAAGTTAAAATCATATCTCTGACATCAGAATTCAAAACTATATGAGATCAAACCCAATTAAATCTTCTATCAAGTTAAGATTTCACTTCTGACAGAAACTCACACTTCATCAAGTCCAATATTACAGTCTTTGATAAACTTGTTTTTGATATCATTAAGTTAAAAATTATCTCTGACGAAAATCATCTCCCTATCAAATTAACAGTTATCTTTGATAGTCAAATTCTAAGGCTAAATACGTTAACCGTCACCTCTATTTAATTAACTCATTCCTATCATGACAAGATTCTCTGAATAGGTCAAGTTTTGAGACATGTTTAATGACACTTCTGTCTTTTCCTGATCCGTCATACTAGATATCACTGAACGGTTAGGATTCTAATGAGCACGTTAACATGATAACTCTACTTAACCTCAAATAAGTATGTTAACATCATACCTCTACTTATCATCTAACGAGCATGTTAACATCATACCTCTGCTTGTCACCCAATGAGTACGTTAACATCATACATCTTCTTGTCATCTAATGAGCACGTTAAAATTATACATCTGCTTGTTATCGAATAAGCATGTTAACAGCATACCTCTGCTCATATTCCAGAAGACACGTTAATAGTTAACTTTGTCTATCAAATCTATTACACGTCTGTCATGCACTTAGCCTCTGAATGAGACGTCAAAAATATTTTTGCATGCGGACAATAAATTTTCTGAAACAAAGCTACAAGCAAAAGTTTGGCTCGGCCGCACAGGTACAATGGCCAGCATCAAGAAAACTCTCTAGAAGCAATCTCTGATACATCGAAGAGATTCAACAGTATATCTCGAGCAACAAAATAGCTGGAAGATAGTGATTTCAGAATATGATTCACACTATACCATAAAAATCAGGATAAAGACTATGAGCTAAAATCAAAGAGTCCAAAATGTCTCGAAATTCGTTATAATACAGAATTTTGAAAATTTTGGAGGGGGTTATGTTGACATCCAAAAAGAAGAAGAAGAAGAAAAAGAAAAAAATAGAAAAGAAAGAAAAGGAAAATTAATCCCACGGGGCCCACCCGCGGGTGCCCACCCGCGGGAGTTCTCCCTATGGTGTCAACCCACAAGAGCGCTCCCGTTGGTCCCATCCGCGGGTTGCTTCTGCAGTTTTGCTCGCTCCCGTACTTTTATTACGTGATCCAAATTTTCGAGAATTAATTACGTAAATCTGATGGGAGAATTTGAGCCGGATTGAAAGTGCTCCTCAATCTATAAAAAAAGGGAGCAGAGTTCAAGAGGGGGATTCTCCAGAGTCCAAAAAAAAATCTAGAGAGGAGTTTTCCAATCCAAATCGGATCGTCAACGCAATACAGAAATAAAACTCTACCGCTAACAGAACCCACAAAAATAAAGGGGAATCGAAATTAATCGATCCCCATTCTTATAATCTCGATTTTCTATTTGTAATTTTTTTTTTCTTTTATTGTTGTAATTCCAAAGTAAATTAGCAATATAAGGAAAATACAATTTTTCGGGTGTACAGACTCGATGAATTTTACATGACGAGATGTGTATAGGCGTGAGGTGAGAGGATCAAGGCATAAATAGGCACTTTGGGTGGAGGAGTAGCCAAGAAAAACACAAGGAGTGGAACGAGGAGCTAGTTTGTATGAAGAATACGGACGCAATCAAGGATAACACAGACAACCAAATCTCCGAAGTTTGGAGTAATTTGGCGGTGTACAGAAGAGTTTGGCACATGGTGAGAAGAGTTGGAGTATGGGTGTGGGTAGACGATTAATGAGGTAGACAGCAGTGGAAAAGGCAAACGACCAGTACGATAAGGGTATGGACACATGCGAAAGAAGTGACAAATATGTTTCTACTATATGACGATGACGACGTTCAGAGTACCCATTATGCTCAGGAGTGTGTGGAGGTGATGTTAGGTGAGATATCCCATTAGAACTGAGAAATGATGAGAATGCTTAGTGTCCCCCCCAATTATCAGAATAAAATGTGATGATTTTTCGTTTGAAGAAGTTTTTCATTAGTTATTTAAACGAGCAAAGACGTCATAGACGTCAGATTTTCTTTCAAGTGGATAAAACCATATGTATTTTCTGAAGTGATCAATAAAAATAACATAATATTTGAAATCATCAATAGAGCGTATAGGGGAGGTCCACACATCGGAAAATATAATTTCAAGCGCAAAGTAGAGACAAGAGTGGATATAGCAAATGGTAACTTGTGACTTTTATTGCATTGATATGCATTATTTTCAGAGATTATGGACTTGAGAGGTCTAATTGAAAAGCAAAAACAATATGCCTAAAAATTGTTAATGATGGATGACCTAAACGATGATGTCACTCAGTCGAAGTGGTCTTGACACTTGAGAAAGTTACCAGTGGAGAAGTCTTGATAGAGTTGACCGGCCATTCATACATACCATTCTTAGTCTGACCCTGTAAAAGTGTTGCCCCATGCAAAAATCCTTCACAAGAAATGTGGTGGGTAAGAATTCAATAGATGTGTTATTGGATTTGCAAAATTGAGAACTAGAAATAAGATTTCTATGCATGTTAGGAACACAAAGCATATTATGAAGAGAAAAGGAATGTGAGGGAGTGTGTAGAGATGTAGTGTGGGAAATAGTGAGATCCGTGCCATCACCGATCACAACGTCGTCAGTCCCTGAATAAGGTGCATGAATGGAGAGATTGCTCGAGTCGGTGGTGACATGGTGCGATGCACCACTATCAAGAAGCCAATTGGAGCCTTCAAAATTATCCGTAATTGCAACATTAGCACGTGGTTGCCATGGAGATGGAGCACGAGGTTGTCATTGTTGAGAAGCTCGTGACTATGGAGTTGACTATGGATTCATTGGTGTCAAACGAAATAGAGGACATTGTTGAACAGTGTGTCCTTGAGCACGACAGCCTTGACATTTTCCAAGATATGGCCAAGGAGGAGGGCGGTCAGACACACATTAGAGTTGGGTATGAAATGTTGATTGTTGTCATTGGCCATGGCTGGAACTGTGTGTAATGGCGACCTGCCACCACGGCTCTGTGATATGGGCGCACTTTTGCACTGAGATTCGGAAGGCTGGCGTTGCGGCACTGAGACGTGGGCACTGCAGCACTGAAGGCTGGCGGCTACTTATGCACGAAAAATGCTAGGGTTTCATGAGAGGGGGAGAGAGAGGTTCAGGAAAGTTGCTCTGATAGCATAAAGAGGTTGAAAGATTGATTAAATTATGGCATACCTTTTTTATTGAATAAAACTGAATATATATACAATCTCTAATGCAGAGAAAGTCAACAAAGTTAGAACAATCTCTAATGTAGGGAAAGTCAACAAATTTAGAAAACTAATATCCTATAAATTAGGGATTACACAATATCTTAACAAATTTAGAAAACTAATATCCTATGAATTAGAGATTATATAAGATCCTAATAATTTAAATTATAACAAAATAAGATTTTAGATTTGCAGTTGGCTACGTATCTTTATCATTTTCAACCTCTACAACTTTTTCCCATATAAGATTTTCTGATTTGAGCTTTATCTCTACAAAGTATGCTTTTTTAAGTTATTTTTACTGCTCATAAGTTTCCGTCTTCACTTTGCTTCACAAACTAGTTTCTTTTCCTTCGATTCGTTGCAAATCCTTGATTATCTACGAAAACACACTAAACATACTCAAGTAACACTTACTTACGTAAAACTAAATAAATAAATAAATAAAATGAATGATGAAATATGCAATTATCAAACTTAAGACTACAAGATATTTAAAGCTGTTTTGGTAGGCAATGAATTTGATGGTGAGAATCTGTTCAGTCGTTCTTTCCCAACTCATAGAGTTGATGTGAGAATCTGTTCAGCCGTTCTTTCCCAACTCATAGAGTTGATTATATGGGAGAGTGCAGGAGCAGTTGAGCTGTTAACATCACTAATTATATTATATTATTGGCAACTGATTATAAATATTTTCACCTATCAAGATTTCGTTAAATTCTTAATGGATGTGCTCACCCATTGTGAAGTTGAATATATCTTTCGAAAAGTGAACTCTTACACAGACTAGCTTGCTAAGCGAGAGAAATTCTTAAATTGTGAATTTGTGTTATTTTCGAATTTCCCTCTGCACTTTCTTAATGACGGAAGTAGATGCCCATGTGCCATATACTGAAAATATTGATATTGATTGTAACCTATAGGCTTTAGTATTAAAAGTTTTAATATATATATATATATATATATATATATATATATATATATATATATAAAAGGATCATATTACTTAGTCACGTGCATTCATTTGCTGACTATGCATCCTGGCCTGATATTTTAGCAAGCAATTAAACTTGTTCAACCATTTTTATTAATTCATGACAGTCAGATATCGTATATGGGTAAATTTTTATTAATTTTATACGAAATTTTGAATTAAAAATAAATTAAAAATTAATTCATTTATGCGTACATTATCATTCATATTTATAAGTGTATAAATACTTGCAAAGTGAAGTTCCCATAATTCAAACTCTTGCCAGTTTTCTAAACTCCATTCCCAGAAGGGCCCTGAAATGAAATGAGTAGTTAATTAACCAAACCATTAGCAAATGTATACCAAATAACCAATCAGCCCATCCACGACAAGCTCATGGCCGACTCCGCCATCCTCGTCTGCCTCCCCGCACTGCTCCTCCCTTTGTCATCGATCCCTGACCGCGCGACGGCAACCGAGTACTCCTTCAGCTCCTTAAGACAGTTATAGCACTTCTGCATCGAAAACACCCTGCTACCCGATCCCCTCATCGTGTTGGTCATCGCCGTTGTGTGCTCGAGCTTCGGCGTTGCAAGGGGCGGCAGCCTGAAGTCCTGCCTCGGCGTAGGAGGAGGCCGCCTGTTCTCCTCCTTCCTGAACACCATCGAGACCGACCGCGAAACCACTGCTGATCTTCTTGTTGATGATGATGGTGGAGGACGAGTAGGAGTGATTGGCAATCTCTTGTTCTTGGTTCTGAGCTTCCACTCTCGCAGCTCGGCGTAGGCGGAGTACATGGGGCCCCGGCGAAAGTGATGAGGGTTGAGGTTGAGATTTTGGAGGCTTGGTGGCACTCCTACCATGAGTTCGGCCATGGGAGTTCTCAAGTTTCTTGATTGCTTGATTTCTTTGATGATTGCTGTAGAGTTTGACAGTCGGAAATTTAAAGGGTTTGGCTTCTGTTCATCTTTGTATTTTTGGTTATTGGGCCGGTGGCTTTGTTTCCAACGGCCATGAAATTGGAATTTGGGATAGGAGTAGTTGGACTGGGCCGGCTGAGAAGAATTGGTCACATGTAGTAATATTTTGTACATTTGGGAGTGGGAAAATAGAAGAGGGGAGAGAGAGAGAGAGAGAGAGAGAGAGGGGCCCAATGCCTCTTCTTTCTTTTCTTTTTATTTTTTATTTTTTTTTTTTGTTTTTAAGATGTCATATGGGGTATGAGACAATGGGCATGGTTGCATTTGTTTTTGGGTATTTACATATCTGTCCCTTACATCTTAATAAATTATAATTTAGTCTTCCACATCTTCATATTTAGAATTTAGTGGCTCAAATCTTTTAAGTTACTACAATTTAATTTCCTAATTTATATTTTGGTCCGATTTTTTCGTTTTACCCCCGATTTATTTCACTTAGTTCCCCTTCCCTCTCTCTTCTTAGTTCTTATTAGGTTCCCCTCTTCTTTTCTCTTATCTCTCTATTCGTTTATTGGGTTCTCCCTCTCTATATTGAGACCAAATGTATTATTATCCACTAAATATATTAAACTTAGAAATAAATTTATCTAATATAAAGAGAGAGAACCCAATAAATGAATTTATATTGAGACTTAAAAGTTTAATACATTTAGTGGAGAATAATACATTTGGTTTCAATATAGAGATGGAGAACCCAATAAATAAATAGAGAGAGAAGAGAAGAATAAGGGGTAATCAAATAAAACTAAGAAGAGAGTGAGAAGAGGGAAGGAGAATTAAGTAAAGGAAAACAGAGGTAAAACGGAAAAATCGGGCCAAAATATAAACTGAGGGACTAAATTGTAGTAAATTAAAGGATTTGAGGGACTAAATTCTAAATATGAAAATGTGGGAGACTAAATTATAATTTATAAAGATTTAAGGGTCAGATCCGTAAATGCCTTTTCTCCTGAATGATCAACAAGGAGGGATAATTTTTAAAATTTGATGTTGAAACAGGTGTTTGGCTTTAGGGTTGTGCTACACTTGCACATCTTTCAAAAGATGAATCGAAAAGATTAATATCGTTAGGGTGTTGGCTCGATGCTAAGGCGGTAAGCAAGAGAGCAGGTTCAGGGGAGGTTCGATGTTCAAGATATAATTGCATTTTTATTGTAGTCACGATGACGATGATAATAATAATAATAAAATTATTGAAGATGTTTTCCATATAGACTTGAAACATTCTCTAATTTATTTTATACATCTGAACTTTCATATTTCTATCATTATACCTAATACTATAAAAAGTGAGATAAGACGTCCTTATAATTTGAAACATATTAATTGGGATAATATTTTTTATTCATAACTTGACTAGTCCAAGTCCCTAAAGAAAAGAATCTATTAAGTAAGGGTTTACGAAACCTATGATTTTAAGAAAAACTCAGAAATACTTGTAAATTAGCATCCTCCTCAGGCAAATATACTGAATTTATCTAGAAAAAAAAAAACAAAATTTAACTCATATGATGAAATTACATGGATTGAAATTCAATTACAATGTCACTACCAAATAATTATAACTACACCCCCTCTGCAATGAGGAGGGGGCATATGTTTTTCTTGAGCTAGAATCTCCTACAAACATTGAGAGGTTGTAATCTTAAAGAGAGAATAGAGAGAGAATAGAGAGTTATTGAGAGACTGTATCTCTAATTCTACAATAAAGCACATGTCGAATGGTACAGTACCACCAAAGACATAGACTCAAGACTACTCTCAGCCAAACCTCATTTACTATATACGCCCTCTCTATGTCAATTTTTTGTTCTTACTGTCAAAGACATACAAACAACACTGACATAAACATGTTCATGCACATTGATTCATGTATTACGACAGTACACAATTTCTCTTTTTAAAAGTGTTATTTGTTGGGTTTAATTCCCTGGGTTTTGAATCCAGATTTAGAACGTGAAGAAGGAGATCCAGCCCCAGTTGAAGACCTGTACTTCGTTGGACAGATCAAGTAACAATAGGCAGGTGAAGTACTCCTGGAGAACTTTTGTATATTTTGTTTATATTTCTTTTTGTCTGGGCACTGCTTTTCTCTTTTGACTCTTTTGTGTTCATATTTAAAGCAGTGTGTCATTTTATATAATAAACTTTTTGTATAAATGAAATCTTTTCAGTTTCAGACATGTTATTTACTTATCTGATTGTGGCAGTACTTACAGTTATTTCAAGATCCTGTGACTGTTGGGTTGTCTAGTGAAAATAATATGTAACGTCCTCCGTTTTGGGAAGCAGCTGAAAAACGGGGGCGTTACAGGACATATCTTTTTCCTAAGTTAGAATCTCCTACAAATATTGAAAGGTTGTAATCTCAAGAGAGAATTGAGAGTTATTGAGAGACTGTATCTCTAATTCTACAATAAAGCACATGTGGAATGGTACATTACTACCAAAGATATAGACTTATGACTCAGCCAAACCTCATTTACTGTATACGCCTCTCTATGTCAATTTTTTGCTCTTACTGTGTAATATTCTCTCTGTAAGTTATTCTCCTAACTTCTATTGAGAGGTTATCGAATCTGTCTTGGCTCAAGGTTCTTTCTAAACCTATTTTCCCATTTGGTTCTCGAATTGGCCCGATCAATCTAACGGTTAATTTTGGAACCAACAAATGGCTTCATTTGTGGTAAATGAAACGACGAACCATGTCTAATTCTCAAGTACAAACTAGCTGACAAGGCCCTCTACGAGAGGAAGTCGAAGCAAAATGCAAGCATGCTGCACGAAGCTGAAAACTTGAGTTCTAGTTATCCGAGCCGAGTTCTACAAACTCGTCACGCAAATCAATGCCCTCATGCAAGTTTGAGGAAGACCACAGCAACCCATAAAGCATCACTGCCAATAACCTAGGTGCGCCAACTAAGCCCACTAAAGACCAAACGCAAACTCGATATATGACTTACCACTGCCAAAAATGTCTAGACGACCATCGACTAAGCATCATCGATATGATAATAATGGCGAGATGACTTTATCTCGCTGAAGAACAACTCTTGAAGATTCATACTCCAAGCTGGTCCTTACAGAATAAGTTTTAAGTTTAAACTCACAAACTTGGGAAACAGACATGATAGCACACTAGATTCATCTAATCATGTCGGCAACTACCGCAGTATCATGCATTTTCAAGGTGCCACCAATGATATCGTATGCAGAGCCTTTTCCGTGAATCTTAGAGAAGGGAACACGGAACTTATAACGCAATGCAAGATCAATTGATTCCTTCTGGCAGCTATGCCATGAGTTTGTTCAATAATTCACCCGAAATGAGAACATAAAGAAAACAGGTGGAATAGACACCTAGCGAGTCATTAAATGACTTTCTAAAGCGATTCAATGAAACCAAGTTCTAAATAGAGGAATACTCTTCCGATATAGTTCCCCCCACACTTATCAATGGGATGAGACCAAGCTCAGCCACTCCATTGGAAAATGGTAACTCTATCTATGCTCTTCAACGAATCGATACTACATGAGTTAAGAGGAATTTGACACGATCTTCGAAGAGAGAGACAATCATAGTATGAAAGGATCACTTTACAAAAATTCCAAGGAGCATGAAACGATATAGAGTTGTTCAAAGCAGCATGGCAATTCTATGCCTTTGAACACAACGTGGACTCAAATTTGAACCTGATCCAAAATGAGGAATTTCTTCCTTAACCACCGCCACTTATCAGAGCTCCTCTCAAAAAAACATATTCTCAACTATTTTGTGAATATTACTGAGATAGCTAGTACAGCACTGAAGACTGGTATGAACTAAAAAGGACATTAAGAACCTCATCGATGAGGTCACCTCAAAAATTTCATTAAAAAAGAGAAAACTCAAAGACAACATATTAGTCCTTTCTTAGAGCTTCAAGCAAACAAGAAGATCATAGAAACCAACTAGGTTATATTATAAGCATCATACAAGAGATGAAGATATATACTTGGCAACGCCCATAAATTACTTGGCTTTGCACCTCATAGTACACAAACTTTATTTATATGTTTTTCTATTCAGTATTTAATCTGGATAACAGATATTTTGAAGTCAGCATTACATATATAGTGATTTTATTCGGGAAACGCCCAACTTGTGAATGCCCACTTGTTGAGTACCTACCTCAAACGCCAACATGGAGAATGCTCACCTCCGCGAATGCCCAAATCAATGAAACTCCACTTCAGCAAATGCATACCTCGGCGGGCGAATGTCCCAACTCGACGAATGCCCACCTCAGCAAATGCCCACCTCGACGAATGCCCACCTTGGTAAATGCTCAATTTGGGGAAAACCCAACTCAGCAAATGCCCACTTCGGTGGGAGCCCACCTTAGCATATGCCCACTTCAGCAAATGGCCCACCTTAGCGCATGCGCACCTTAGTGAAAGCCCAACTCGGTAAAGCCCAATTTGGTAAATACCCACTTCCGCAAGAGCCCACTTTGGCCAATGTCCAATTGATGAGCGCCCATCTTGGTACATGCCCACCTTGGTAAATGTCAAACTCCATGAATCACCATGACGAAAGCCCAATTTTGATGAGAGCCCACTTATTCGACAATACGTTCATATTCAGGCACATAATCGCCTAAGGCAGGAGTTCGCGGAACCTCTCAAACTTCTGACTAATCCCAGGGCAACAGCACAAAAATTCACTAATAATGGACCTCTGATAGCTCAATGACACAAGTTCGCCAGCTATAGTATGGCACTAGTTCGCCAATTACTTTATTTTCACAAGTCACCACCTGACCGCAACTTGAGGGGCTCCCTTGAATAGCTCTCATCGGAATTTCCACAGGAGCACGCCTTTTTTCCTAGTAAGCTCACCCTCTCTTTTAAAAAGAGAGGGATTTTCCTAGTGAACACACCTAAAATTCTAAAAACTATCATTTCTTATTTTTCTCCTAATATTACAGTAAGTTCCGGACTAGACAGTCCGGATCCTCTATGGTAAATCCGGACTTACAGTCTCGGATCTACCTTATCGGATCAAAAATATCGTTTGGATTTCTCCGTAATAGAGAGGTTGAAAATGAAAATAGAGTTGTCATAAAATTTAAATGGCAAAGTTGTAAATAATAAATGATAACTTGCGAAAATAAATATATGATACATGTACAATTTGCTTAAATTTGTATGCGCACAAGACTGCTCATTGCAGATTTGATGATACCAATAGCCAAGTCTATTTCATAGAAGAAGATTTATGCTCATCTGATATATCTCAGACTCTGTGATACTTGTACTTCTGTGTCAAGTTGAACCGACTGATGCTTCCAGTGAACCCTTTGAGCACCAGAGTCCTCACAGCCTCCATCCCTTGTACCAAAGCAGAGTCCACCTAAAAGCAACCAGAACCATGAAAATTTATACACAAACAAATCATGCTACCAATAACAAATCTGATGTAACATTCCCTATTTCGCCATAAATTGTTTCATAGTAGCCAAATTCACAATGCAGCAGAAATAGCATCTCGAATGTATATGAAAGTTTTCAAAAACATCATCCTTTTTGCCTTTTTCGTTATCTTAAGGTTCTAGTTAACCTAAAATGGGGAAGATTAAAACAACTGCCACAGAAAATCTACGTACGAGACTAACCAACTTATGAATAAACATATGGATGACAGTGGACCTCTCACCATTACTTAAGCCTCTAACGTCAGAAAGTAGCAGATACGGAATGCAGCCCCACACTAAGAAGGCAAAGCAAACTAGCTAGGACCAGGTTGGTAAAGTGCTTCGACGATAACAGAAGTGGTCAATTGTCCATGGATTGCAAAGTGCTAATAGAATAGAAACCTTTCCCCAAAAAGAGGGAGGATTCAGGCTCCACACCTTTATCCTCAAACAAAATAAAGAAGAAAAGAAAAGAGGGCAAAGTACGATTCAGAAAACGGAAACAAAGAAGGCCAAGGACAAAACATTTCCAATTAGTAGGGACACAATACTGGCTGAGAAAACTATAGACCAGATATCAAAACCTAGTAAAGCAATAAGACGTGCAGTTTAGCTCATTCAACTAGGAGAAACCTCTCAAAATTCTCCTCAACCATGAAAAACACGAGGAGGAGATCATTAAGGCTGGTACCTACCTATACTTCTATGATTCATCAAATAAACTGCGTCTACTTCCTAGCTCATTGCTGACATGGGGCTGATGTGACACAACAGTGCTAACATAAATCAACAATTTCGCGTGCCGTCCATCTTTTAAAGAAATAAAGCCATGTATGTAATATTTCATATCTCCTTAACGTAAATATTAAAAGTACTCTTCAAACTTTATAAACAAATACTAATTAATTAATATTTATTAAAAATTACATATTAAAAATTTGTGTGGACAAACTGGGTAATGATGGCAGTTTATGAAGTATGGAACACGGACACAAGATATAGATATGACACTATACGGACAGGAAAACATGAAAATGCCAAAAGAGTAGGATACGGAGACACAGGAGAATAAATATGCATATTTATACATGTGAGATATATATATAAACTGTATTAAAACTCGTAATCATTAAGATATGTTTTCTGTAGAAAGAAAAAAGAAAATCTTAATAATTTAAAACATAGATTCTAATCAAGTAATTATATTTAAAAAAAATCTAAATCTATCCAATGGACCATTATTTTGAATAAAATATTTGAAGTCTCTACCTTCTAAAGAATTTAGGAGTTATTAACTTAGTATCTCTTTTTATGTCAAAAAAAAAAAAAAAACTGTCTTTTTAAACAATGACGACCAATGTTTAAAATAGCGATAACGATAACATAACATTTTGTCTCTGTTAGGTTATATCACATATAACGTAACGCATAACGTAGGTTATGTAATTTCCTATTAATTTAATTAAAAATAAATATGAAACTAAATAAAATAACTTTTATAAATTCAAAAATAAATTTAAAATATCTAAAAAAAGAATATAAAACCATTTTGTAATATATATTCTAATCTGATTTTATATTAAGTTTTACTATAATTTTCACATTTATCTTCATAAATTATATTAAGTTTTCAACCATAATTCCAGTTATCATTTAAACAAGAAAAAATAAAATTTTAATTTTTTATTTTATTCCAGTTATTATCATTATTGTAATTTATATTTTGTAATATTCAATTCATCTTATTTGTAATTGTTAATTTCAGTTCAGTTAAAATTTAATAAAATCAACAAATATTTCAGCAACCAGAGAGAAATACAACAAGCGAAAAATGAAACAATCGTAAATTAATAAGTTAGCAATTCATAAACAATCTAACAAGCCAATAACTAATCAAGAAAATTACAACAATTCGCTAATAAGCAAAATAATAATCAACAACAATATATAAATTACTAAAAAAATAATTGTAAATAACGTAACATAATGTAACTTAACATAACGTTACGTAATATAATATAAAATAATATAAAAAATGTATTGTTATGGTACACTGAATTATTTTCAGTTGTTACGTAGCGTTAGGGCTCCATTAGGTTACGGAACGTAATATAACGGGTTTCATAATGTGTTATTTTCAACATTAATGACGACTCCATCGTGCATAACATATAATCTTTATGACTTTTCAAAAGCGAAAACGGTCCTAATACGCAATATATATATAACTTTTTGAAAATGAACACGATTCACTCATGCAAGTTTTTAGGATCCTAAAATTGAACACCGCTTTGGTATCGGCAAGTGACGTGCAAGCGTCAATGCCCGACACGTAACTAAAATGGATAATCACTCACTTTGAAGTGTCTATGCTTCGTAACAGTAGTCATGCAAGAAAATGAGTAAAATGCTCTAAGGGAGCCATCTTAAGTAACTACATAAGGAGGCAAGCTAAAGTACAACATAGGCCAACATCCCTCGTGGTCTCCATGTCTTGAAATGGTTGTGTAAAAGATTTATGCACTTTCAATCACTCTTGACCATGCATTGGGTAATGTTACAAAATGAACAGTTTTTCAATAGTAGACAAATGAGACAACTTGATATAAGATAAAAAAGTGCCTAAATCACACGATATTTTATACAATACTTACATAGAGTATGCCGATATAATGGACGGTTTGGATCGTCCATTTTTCACGATGCCCTACTAAAAGATTTTGGGCCACCTACTTGGACCATAGGTAACGATCTAAGGTGGGATCATGGTACACTTTCCCCAACAAAATTATTTTGATCCATGTTGAGAATAATCCTGTTATGAAATCCGTTATATTGCGTTATAATACCTAAGCAAACTTAACGTTATCTAATAGTAGAAAATAACTCAGTGCATCATAACAGTACATTTTTACGTTATTTTATATTATTTTACGTTATGTTACCTTATATTACGTTATTGTAATAATCCTTATTTTTTTTTATCCATAACTAAATAAATAAACAAATAGATTTAACTATTCATCTTTCCACTTCCATAACCTCTCAAACTCATTCATTCCTCTAGCCCTCCAAATTCCATAACCCCTCAAACTCTTAAAATTCCATATCATCTCAAACCCTTTAAATTCTATAATTCCCTAAATGCTTCACATTCTATAACTCCTAAATCTAACACTATATAAACCTAATCTCTTTTCTAAATTCAATCTTATAGTCATTCTCTAAAATTTTCTCTCTCAATTTGTTGGAGCATCTCGTCGGATCGCTGTCATTGACCACGCCAAAACTGCCACCTCTCGCCAGAGGTTTGCCGGGGAAAACACTATCTTCTTTCTTCTCTTACAACTCTGCTATTTGAGATTGATAAAACTATTTTCTTAAACTTCTACTACATTTATATTATTGGACTCTATGATTAGCTCACTCACTATCTAACGACCCTAATAAACGATATCCACCATTTTATAGACCCAGTAAAATGGATTCAAACACATTTATTAATTTCAAATAGAATTTGGTGTGATCCTATAATTTTGGGCCAAAATATTATCTATAAATCAACTAGGAGTATCGTTTCAAAAATAAATATAAAATAAAACAAAATATGAGGAAAATAATTGATCAGTTAAAGAAAATCCTTATATGTCAAACTTATCAAATAAATTCAACAAATATAAAATCAAATAAAAACATAACCACATAGAAGTTGAATAATATTAATATAAATGTTGAAAATAACACGTTATGAAACCCATTATGTTGCGTTATGAAAACTAACGTTACTTAATAGTCGAAAATAACTCAATGCACCGTAATGGTGCGTTTTTTATGTTATTTTACGCTATTTTATATTATGTTATGTTATGTTAAATTACATTATGTTACGTTATTTACAATAATTTGTAATTGGTTTTTATATTGATTTCGATTATTATTTTGATTGTTAGCGAATTGCTATAGTTTTTTTTACTTGACGGCTTGTTATTTGCTTATTTGATTACTTATGACATTGTTAACTTGTAAATCCTTATTTACTTGTTATAATTCCTTTCCAATTACTGAATTTTTTTTATTATAATTTCTTTCCAATTACTGAAATTTCTTACTTGCTAATTAAATTGAATTCACAACTAATCTAAAATAAACAATTAAAATAATATACATTGAGCATTACAAAATATAAATAACAATATTGATAAAATTAAAAATAAATTTGAAATCTTGTTTTCCTATTTAGATGATGACTAAAATTATAGAATATAATTTAATTTATGAAAATAAATATGAGAATTACTATGAAGCTTATTAGAAATTTAGAATTAATACTGGGATATAATTTTTGTTATATATATTTTTAGAATTTTTAATTCAATTTTCAATTTATAAAATTTATTTTATATAGTTTTATATTTTTTATTAAATAAATATAAAAATGCGTAACCTACATTATATGTTAGGCTATATGCTATATAACCTAATAGAGACAAAACGTTATATTACTGTTATCATTATTTTAAATATTGATTAATATTTCTTTGTTGACATAGGCTTCAAGTTCAGTATTAATACATCATATGCCCAGCTGCACCACCTTACACCTTTTATAAGCCTCTCTTGCCAAACAAATAATATTATACTTCGATGAGGATTAACCGATTCAAATTTTACAAAATATACAACTGACAGCTTATTAGAATATTAGAAGTTACTTTTCTACACTAATATTATTTAATTTTAAAATCAATACTAAGTGCTTTATGAAAATTAGAAACTCTCTAAAAATCACCTGAGTTTATATTAAACAATTTTTAACAAATATATTATAATTCTGTGTAGATTGTTTCGTGTGATTGCTAATTAGTAGATAAGACCTTCGCAAATCAAGATGAGTTCATTTTTGGTCTTACTAATCATGCTATTTTATATATTTGTTGTTCAAATTACATTGTTTATTTTGTATAAATTATTTTGAAATTCATTAATCACTTATAATTCTGTCATTAAATTGACAAAGCACATAGTTAGACTTTAAAACAACTAAAATATACAATATCAGATAAATCAATTAAAAACTATAATCGTGAAAAAAATATTGTTTGTGATATCATTTTGTGTCGTCTAGAAAAGTAGTTTTGTATACTGATTCTCTAATTAAAAAACGTACGTCGCATGGAAAATCTCCCAGCATCCATACACTTACCTGTTCGATATCTCTATGATGTCTCAAATCAATGAATCATTGATATAACCAAGTATGATTTATTTAATAAAGTACGAATCAAACATTTTTGAATTATATTGTCAACAAACTAATATACCTAAATTGAAATATTGTACCGGATATGATCCATATACAAGTTAGAAAAATCAGAATTTAGACATACATGACTACATTGAATGATACTGGGTTGGGAAAAGCTGAATAATGAAAATATACTCTGTTTCGGTTGTAACATGTTAAGTTGTACAACTAAATAATTTGCACACCATGGATGCGTGATAATTTACAAGATCATACCTTACTATTATTCATATTTGCCTGACAGCAGATCCGACTCAGCACCGAACAATCCATGTGACCATTTTCTGAGTCTTTACAGGAGACAATCGAAACAGTAGTATTCCATCACTTAGCTTTTCCAATTACATGACATTCTAGACAAAGTACCTATATTATAAATTGACTTCACTATATGATATTAGGATAACATATATCAATTAGCATCATTATAACAGACATCTTATTTCATATTAATTTAATATTTTCTAAGACTTGTGTTATTATCATGTTTGAATATAATTGTTATATTACGCATTCTTTCCACATATTTTGTTTTGGTCGCTATCTGACGACCAGAATGTGTATACCCAGACTTATCGATAGACACCGAAATTGCTATAAGATGTGCATTTTGAAGAGCATGTTGAAGTTACAGAGTTAACTTATTTTTTTCTTATTTAATTAATTGTATACTGTTATTATTTCATCTGAATCAAACTTCATTCTCATAAATGAAAAGCCAAACTTTTGTTAAACTTTCTATTATAATTATTGAGTATTATTATGGCAAATTCCACTAGAGGTTTTAGCATATTCAAACTGAATATGTTGCCGGTATCTACTACACGAGCTCATATACCGTATATCGGGAGCGGGACGTGACAGTTATGTCACATTATTTACTATTATAATTTTGAGTAAATTTCATATTATGGCAGATTATTTATTATTGACTGCTAGCTTATTAATGCAACTTTTTACTTCATTACTTGTTTTTTGCTTGTTAGATTACTTACAAAAAAATATTGTCGATCTGACATGATTCTTTTTTTGTTCATGTAGCCTATCCCAAATAAACTCCGTCAGTACTATACATTCCCTGTCCCAAAGCAGGATAAAGGAGGGTTGTGGTAGGCCAGTGACAGCCAACGTAAAATATTGTCACATTTTATGACATGAGCCAAAATATAAATTTTGTTGAGACGTTTCCTACTGAGCGACGTGCTACATCGGAGCCTGGATGTAGTGAAAAATGTGTGAGGGTTGCTAGGTCGTCGCCCAGAAGCGACACGCCACGTCGGCGTCCGGATGTGGTGTCAAATATAAGAGAGTTCTCACATGTTAATGAGCGGGTGGGAGTAAAAAAGTTAGCTCATAAACATAAATTTCGGTTGGTATCATGAAATATAGATTTCCTTCCAGATAGATTAGTAGAGTTAGTTGATACTATGATTAGAAGAATGGTTAATATTTTGTGCATGCAGGAGACAAAGTGGGTAGGTGGGAAAGCTAAAGTCATAGAGACTTGGAATTATAAACTTTGGTATACGGATAGAAATAGAAATCGTAATGGGGTAGGTGTGATCATTGATAAGTAATTATTTGGGGATGTAATAGAGATTAGGAGGAAGGGTGATAGAATTTTTTTAGTTAAATTTATTTTAGATTGAGAGATTTTTAATGTCATTAGTGCATATGCACCACAAGTAGAACTTAATGAATCTAGTAAATATCAATTTTGGGAGGATCTACATGAGATAGTATAAGAAATACCCACTAGAGAGAAACTATTTATTGATGATTATCTCAATAGGCATGTAAGAAATATGTAAAAAATAGTCGTAATGGGTTTAATAGTGTACATGGAGAATTTGGTTTTAGAAAAATAAATGAAGCAGATAACTCAATTCTACATTTTGTTTTGTCTTATGATTTAATTTTAGCAAATACTTGGTTTAAAAAGAAAGTTTCTCATTTAGTTATTTTTAAAAGTGGATCGAATGCAAGCCAAATAGATTTCTTTTTAATTAGGAAGGTAGATAGAGCTAGTTACATCGATTATAAGGTAGTGCCAGGTAAGAGTATAGTTACCCAACATAAACTCTTAGTTTTAAATATTCAGATTAGACAAAAACTTAAAAAAATTAAGCGTAACTTAGATCCTAAAATTAAGTGGCGGCGATTAGAAGGTAATCAAAAAGTTTTTGTAGATAGAGTAGTATAAGAAGCAGATTGGAGGGATTATGATTATTCTAATGTAATATGGAACAAAATGGCTAGCTTGCATTAAAAGGATGGCTAAAGATATATTAGGTGAATCGAAGGGCGGTGTTCCACCATGTAAGGATATATCATGGTGAAATGAAAAGGTAAAAAATGCTACTAAGATCCAACGAGACTTTTATAGAGATTTGAATAATAATAATAATAATAATAATAATGGAATAAGTTTTGAGAAATATAAACTAGCAAAGGAGGCTAAGAAAGTTGTTCGGGATGCAAAAACTAAATTATATAAACAAGTGTACGAGAAGTTGGATAATAAAGAGGTAAAAAATGATATATATATATATATATATATATATATATATATATATATATATATATATATATATAATTGCTCGAATAAGAGAGAGAGTCTAAAAACTTATGTACTGTAAAGTGTATTAAAAATGAGGATCAAACGGTTCTAGTTCGAGGCGAAGAGATTAAAGAAAGATGGAAAATTAATTTTGATAGATTATATAATGATAGTTTTACTCAAGATTTGGGAGATCTTACTATTCAATGTGAGGATATGAATCGTAATTTTATGCGCAGAATTAAAGAGTCTGAAGTAAAAGAGGTTTTGAAGAGGATGAAGTTAAGAAAAACTGTTGGTCCAGATAAGATTCTTATAGAGGTATGGAGATACTTAGGAGGGATTTGTATGAGATGGCTAATAGATCTTTTTAATAAGATTTGACAAATTAAAAAAATACCAAATGAATGGAGGAAGAGTACCCTAATACCTCTGTATAAGAATAAGGGCGTTCTAACTATCGGGTAATAAAACTCATGTGTCACACTATAAAGCTTTGGGAAAGAGTAATTGAATATAGATTGCGACAAACTGTTAAAATATCGGAGAACCAGTTTGGATTTATACTAGGACGATCAACGACATAAGCTATTCATTTACTTCGTCAACTTATAAAGCGATTCCGAGAGAGAAATAGAGATTTACATATGGTATTTATTGACTTAGAGAAAATCTATGATAAGGTTCTACGAGAGATATTTTGGTGAACACTAATGAAGAAAAGAGTTTCCACCAAGTATATTGACATAATTAAGAACATGTATGATAGAATAGTAGCCAATATCAGAACATGTGGTGCTTTAACAAGTGATTTTTCTATCACAATTGGATTGCATCAAAAATCTGCATTGAGCCCATTCTTATTTGCTATAGTGATGGATGAGCTTACAAAAGCCATTCAGGATAAGATACCTTGGTGTATGCTATTTGCTGATGATATTATTTTAGTTGATGAGACAAGAGCAGGGGTAAATGCCAAGTTAGAGTTATGGAGATATACATTAGAATCTAGAGGTTTTAGATTGAATAAATCTAAAACAGAGTATATGGAGTGTAAATTTAGTAAATGACGGATCATAAACTATAATATTATAAAACTGGATAGGTAAGAGATACAAATGAGCAGTCAGTTTAGATATTTGGATTATATTATTTAGAATGATGGAGAAATCGATAATGATGTTAACCATAGGATACAAGCTGGCTGGTTAAAATGGAAGAGGGCAATGGGAGTTTTATACAACCGTAACATTCCGTTAAGATTGAAAAAAATTTTTATAAAACTGCTATTAGGCCAGTTTTATTATATGGCACGGAATGTTGGGCTATAAATAAACGTCATCACAGAAAATAAGTGTAGCAGAGATGCGCATGCTCCGTTGGATGAGCGGCAACACTACGAGAGATAAAATGAGATATGAAGATATTCGTGCTAAACTAGGTATAGCTCCCATCGATGAGAAAATGCGAAAAATCGCTTACGATGGTTTGGTCATGTGCAACGTAGTCCTATAAGTGTACCAGTTCGAAAATGAGAGTTTATCAATGTAGGACAAGTTAAAAAACCGAAGAAAATATGAATGGAAGTGATACGCAAAGATATGGAGTTTAGAAGTTTAAATAAGGAGATATTACTTGAGAGAAATGAATGGAGAAGAAATATCAAAGTGATCAATCCGACGTGACTCTTTTTTTGGTTCATGTAGCCTACCCCAAATACTTGGGATAAAAGGTTTTGTTGTTGTTGTAGCCTACCCCAAATACTTGGGATGAAAGGCTTAGTTGTTGGTGTAGATTACTTACAAAATTGATAGCTTGGTAATTTGCGATTATTTTCTGTAATTCCTCTCTACTTGTTGGATTTTCTTAATTGTTATTAATTCTACCTAAACTAAAATAAGCAGTAGAGAATATAAATTGAGCATTACAAAATATAAATTTCATCATTAGTGAAGAATGAAAATTAAATAAATAAATTGAAATATTTTTTCTTGTTTAGCAATGAATGGAATTACAGTTGTGAAATTAATATAATTTATAAATATAAATGTTAAAATTATTATAAAACTTACTAGAAACTTAGAATAGTTTTTATATATTATAGAATGGTTTTCATTCTTTTTTATAGAATTTTTATATTTATTTTAAATTTATAAAAATTATTAGTTATATTTATATTTATTTTTATTAAATAAATAGAAAATTGCATAACCTACGTTATGCATTATGCTATATATGATGTAATTTAAAGGAGGCAAAATGTTACGCTACCAATTTATCGCTATTTTAGACATTGATTTTGACCATTTTTAATCCAATAAATAGAAGGGTTGAAATTGCTAAAACAATGGAATACTAGTCTAAATATTTTAGAAAAATACAAAAAACTAAGGTTTGGTTCCAATTAATGAATACCTGGGAACCACAATATTTCATGTTTAGTTATGCAAAATTTGAAACTTATTTGGGAAACATTTTGAAGCCTAACCATTCAAAAATCTGAGGTTAACCATAATTTTCATATTATTCAAATGTTTGAAGATGTTTTTTTTTTCCTTTTTCTGGCTACTTTTGACCTTATTTTATTTATATTGGCAAACTAGTCAGAAAGATACTTTACTTACATGAGCATATACCCATTTGATCTCTCATGGACCCACAAAATTTTCCACCCTTTAATTATGTATAGTGAATAAATAAAAAGTACTTAAATCTAACAATTTGTTCAAACTAATTATTCCAAATAATTCAATATTATTAGCTAGTTTTTTTTTTATCAAAGAGGTATTTTGGTCTTAACACATTTGACATCACACATAAGTTAAAAAACAATAAGGTCATATATTTCCTAATATTTACTTTGGATCATGATCTCCAATTTCTAGCTTCCTTATGATCAAATTTCATGAGTTTTAAAGTTTATTTATCCTTCTATCAAGTGGATAAAAGATATTATATTCACTGAAAACCGTTAATTTTGTGTCTATTTGATGGAAGGCGAAATCAAAACTAAAATCTAGAAATTGGATATGAGTTATCATAAAAGGTTGACATCATAATAAAAAAAATGAAAAAAAATATTGGAAATAATAGAAATGGCCTGCAGCACAGGAAACTTACATGAGTTGTCGCCTTATTTCCATTATTCTCATGTATATAAAATATGCATTTCCAGGTTATTGTGTGTAATGCATTTAATCAACGAATAATCCGTTGATGCATTATGAGCTCTCAAACCGCACGAATAATGAAACTATGTTTTAGAATATCGAATAAATACCATTGCAATTATAATCCATCAATACATCATACAATCTTCCTATAATTCTTTAGGTTGGTAATATTACTGTGTGAGTTTTCTGCCATAATTTCTATTATTTATGATGAACAATCCCAGTCCTTGTGATGGAAGATGGAGACATTTATCATATAGACATTAAAGGGTTGGAGGAATATGACTTTGCATGGATACTGTGTTGAAACAAATGTTGAAAATAACGCATTATGAAACCCGTTATATTGCGTTACGTAACCTAACGGAACTCCAACACTACGTAACAACTGAAAATAACTCAGTGCACCGTAATAGTACGTTTTTTTATGTTATTTTATGTTATATTACGTAACGTTACGTTAAATTACATTATGTTACGTTATTTACTATTATTTTTTTAGTAATATCTATATTTTTGTTACTTACTATTTTGATTATTAGCGAATTACTGAAATTTTATTACTTGATTTGGCTTGTTTGATTACTTATGGAATTACTAACTTACTAATTAGCGATTGTTTTCTTATTCACTTGTTGTAGTTCCTATACGGTTGCTGAAATATTATATTTATTGATTCTATTGAATTTTTAACTGAATTGAAATCAATAATTACAAATAAAATAAATTAAATATTTGAAAATATAAATTACAATAATAATAAAGAATTGTAATCTTATTTTTTTTTATTTAGGTGATGACTGGAATTACGATTGCGAACTTAATATAATTTATGAAGATAAATGTGAAAATTATTGTAAAATTTAATAAAAATTTAGAATACATTATGTATTACAAAATGGTTATATATTCTTTTTAGGATTTTTTATTTATTTTTCAATTTATAAAGATTATTTTATATAGTTTTATATTTATTTTTATTAAATAAATAGTAAATTGCGTAACCTACGTTATGCGTTACGCTATATGCGACATAACCTAATCAAGGCAAAACGTTACGTTATCGTTATCGTTATCGCTATTTTAAACATTGGTTGAAACATACATTTGCTTTACGCATTCTACAAAAATTAAATTTTTGAATAAGTTAATCACCGCATGCATAACTCCAAATGTTATTATTCACACATACACCTCTCCACCTTCTAATTAAAATTCTTCTGAATCAAACAAATAAATTTAAGTAGATAATTAGAAATCAAATCATGCATCAGTCAATATTACAAACTTCTCTTTAACATCAAAGTATGCAATTAAGTGAGGTGGAATCCCTTTGTATGAGACTTCTCCAACAGCTATTGTGACTTAACTTGAAGACTAGGCTATTGAATAATTTCACATGTTATTTAAAATGTTGGCTATAGTTATCAAACACTGAGGACTGCATACTCGAATACTAGCTGTTTGGTGTGAATTCAATATAATCAAAGAAGCTGTCATTTCATATGGATTGTCAATGAAGACCATGTAAAACTAGTGGGAATTATGAAGTGGCTGGCCATGCCATCACGGAACTGCAATCTCAGAAAGCTACCTCAGGAACTTCGTGAGGAGATTGAGTATATCAAGCTACCCCAAGAACTTTGCGTTTCTTTCCTGATGGCACACTATATGCAGGATTGCAGATGTTTAGAAAATTGTCAAGACTCGAGATACCTAGAGGATTGAGCCATTATAGTAAGTGCAAAGAGAACTACTCATGGATGCAGCAGAGGCCTATTTCGATGTGGCATCCAAGGACAAAATTATGCTATCTAACTTTATACATGAAAGGCATATACTGCAATATCCCACAGTTTCTACAGATTAGCGGCATTAGCCTCCTTCAAATTTCGATGTGGCATCCAAGGACAAAATTATGCTATCTAACTTTATACATGAAAGGCATATACTGCAATATCCCACAGTTTCTACAGATTAGCGGCATTAGCCTCCTTCAAATGCTTCACCACGTCCTCTAACTGTAATGTAATTGCATATAAAGTCAAGGAACGGCATATATCACTAATATCCCACATTATAAAAATTAGCCTCCTTCAAATGCTTCATCATGCTCTCTGAACTGCAATGTAGGTGAACATATAGTCAAAAAAGATAAGTGAATATTTGACGCACCACAGTGCGTATTATGGATTATTGGTGGGAAATTAAGGTTTAATGTGGAAATTGAGGATTTTGGGAAAAAACTAATTAGGGTCCGGATCTCAACACCCAGGTGAATCCAGGTCCACCTTCAATATATACATGAAGAAGGATATATAAAATAATAGCAAGCCATTATACTAGGGTTTCTCAGTTTCATACCATATCATTCATTGCCAAAAAACGGTTTACAGGCCTTATTTATTGAAATCTCAAAGAAACCAAAATCTAATAATATAAAAATAAATTCCTAATCAAATCATAACCAAATCCTGGCCTTTAATTGTCCCCGTCACTCCCCAACTTCAAAGCATTCATTTCCATTGAATGGAGTGAGAACAACTATCAAGCATGACTGAATTGAACTAAACAAACTCTTCGCGCGAAATATCTCAATCGAGAAATAGTAATGATAGTAATAGTTGTGGAACTGGAATGCATTCTTCGATTCTATGCAGATTTGTTGCAATCAATTATATATCTAGAACGACGTATGCTGCAAAAATAGTCAATTGCTGACTATAAGTGACACATGACCGAAAATGTGACATGTAATGGCTGAGCATGACATTGGTATTGTCGGATGGGTTACATTGTCAGCATCATGATCTCTCTAAAACTGAATGCTGCGAGAAAAGATTTAAAATATATTGTAGACAATCATGCAATTTTGGGGACATGGAAACCTTTCAATTGGTGGAGATGAAAATATCGTCAGAGCTGGTTCTGCTCAAAAAAAATCTCTAGAAGTCTCAGCATGTGGTTTTGCAATTTTTGTGGGCTAGACTGAAGTATGTTCTAGTAAGGACAATGATTTAACAATAACTTTAGGCCCAAACTCATCAAAAACTTTTGTTTGAGGATCAAATAGAGAAATATGATCGTCAAGGACTCCAGCTCAACAAGGTTTCTAGCTTTGGACCCCATGTCCAACTCTACTCTGGATTCTGTCACTCATTCTAGTTTAGGATCTCCATCCCATTTTTGTGCCTCTTCTTCATCATAGTTTTAATCTCCGGCTCAGACTCTTATTTATCTTGAGCTTAAACAATATAGACAAACAATATTTTGATAAATAATCTGGAAGGTGTCAAGTATACCAATGATGAAAAAAAAATATATTGCAAGAGACTCCAATCTGCACATAATTTGTAGAATTTCCCCCAATAAAATAGCTTCTCCACCCAAGTTAAGTAGAGCAAACGATACTTTTCTACTAATGTCAGATCATAAATTATGAAAGAAATCTTCAAAATGGCTCTCCCAATTTTTATAATCACATCGATCATCAAAAAAGTAAAAAAAAATGATATAGTAGTATACATATTATACTCAGCTCATAATATACTAGCACTAGTGTTGATGTATCAACCATAATATGAACTCCATGATAATTAACTCAAAATTTGAAACTTCAGCTCAAAAGTTCAAGAAATATCATGGATCTTAGCGGTTTGAATTTTTGGTTTTCTTGTTGTCAATGTTGTTAATCAAAGAAGGGGCTGGCGACGTTGAAGCGGTTCTCAATAAGAACTTCGAGAAAATTCGATAATGATGGCATTGATGTTGGTGCTGAAAAAACTTTTTTCTCAATTTTTTTATACGTTTTCCTCTCTTTTTCCACTTCTGACTATCTCTCCCTTTTTTCTTTTTGTTTTCTCCTTTTTCTCAGATCTAATTTTTTCAAATAAAACAAAAATTAAAAAAGAATGAAGAAGCAAAGGAAGAAGAAAAAGCTAGAGATGAACTTTGTCTGCAATCAGCTTAGAGTTTTGGAAAGTGCAAAAAATTGAAACTTTAACTTTGATACCTATTTGATGAAGAAAAGAAAATAATACAAAAGGTTTATTGGTAAGAAATTAGAGTTTGATATGGAAATTGGAAATTTTGGAGAATAACAAATTAGAGTTCGGACCTCAGTACCCATGCAAATCCACGCCTATTCTCAACAAATCCACAAAGAAAGATTTTAAAAACAATAGCAAGTCAACATGATATGGTTTCTCAAAGTCTAATGTAATATCGTTCTTCTTTGAAAAAAAGGTTTACATGCCTTATTTATAGAAATCTCAAAGGAACCAAAATAAAATAATAATAATAATAAGTCCTAATCAAATTTGGTATCAGAGCTCAAAAGATCCATTTTTCATTCTTTTTACGAAGCCGTAACCTTAGATTCTTGTTCATCATCTTCCATCTTTTTATTTTTGATTTTAGAAAAGTAAAAGAATGAGAAGAGAAAAAGATGAAAAAGAAAGAAACAAAAAAAAGAAAAAGAAAAATTCAATAGCAGTTACATCAAATCCCCTCAAACAGCATCCCAACTCGATGCCAGCGACCCCAATCTTCGACCATCCTCATCAACAGCACATTATTGTCATTGTCGTCACCAAATCACCAGCAATGTCAATGACAAATCCATCATCTTCGTTGGCTCAATCAAAGCCATTAACTAAACTCCAGTCCCCGACATAGTCGTCGCTTCCTAGACCACATGCCAAAGCCCCGATCAAATCTCGATCACTCGCCTGGTACCCTGTGTCTCCAGAGCTTGTTGATAGTGAAGAACATTCCCAACAGTTGCTTTCTAACGACAACAGCAGCAGCGCCTTAGTTCATCGTTTTACCCTTCATTCAGGCTCGATCAGATGATTTGAGTCGAAACTGACTGGTCAGTTGTTGCCATCGATACGACATCAATCACCGGCCTTCTCCCTGACATCAACCAACTTCACATCTCCTCTCAACCACTTGTTGAGTCCACCCACCTCTTCAATTAGTAGCTGCCTCCTAATCAAATTCGAGGTCCAACACGAGTTCCAAGTCCATGATCATAGTTGGATTTGCATCCACGGCATTATAGATAAATCCCCTCCATCATCTGCATCCCTATTTTGAAGACCAAAATCCGGTTCGAACTAGCAATTGACCCCAAGCTAATTTTTTGGGCAGCTGGGTCAACAAAGCATTAAACCCGACCTACTAGCATAGCAGAACCACGAAGGGTATTTGGTGATTTTGGCGCGCATTTCAAACCCTATTCACATAAGATTCGAACCATTTCTAGGCTAATTTTTGAACCTTTTATTAAGAGTTTTTATTTCAGGCCTCACACAAAGATCCCAAAAACTCTCTAAAGGCTTGTGCTACAATTTGGACTTCTATACTTCATCCAGGAAAACCATGGAAAACTCTATGATTAAAAAGGCCCTAACAGAGCTCCGGAACTACGATTAAAAAGACCCTAGCAAACCTTCGGAACTCCGATTAAAAAGACCCTACGATTAAAATGCCAAGAGAACCAATTAGAAATTACAAGCAGTATTAGATATGAGATCCACTTTTAAAAACATAAAACAACATTCTAAGTGTGTGAGAGATGGACACCTTGCTTAAGAGTGTCTCTTGGTTAAGTATTCTAAGTGGAGAGAATGTTTTGGCATGATTACCAATGCCTTCGAAGAGTATCATACAAATAGTATGTCTATTGATAATGATGACGAGTCGAAAATTGTGGGCATATATGTTGCTTTTGAGAATATTAGCAATGTTATGGATGAGTTGGTAGAATCTAGTATACTCAAGCTTATTGATACACATATTCATGGGAAGAGTTTAAATCCATGTGAGATCATGATACTCCTAGATGTACTCCCTACCCCCATAGACGACAGGTTTAGCAGACCCATAAACTCATTTGAACTTCTCCTTCACAAGTATCATGAGAAAATCTATTGGCAGATTGTGTTTAACGATGATACTTAAAAAAATGTTGCAGATTTACATTAAGGAGAGCATAAATTTTCAGTTTGAGATATGGAAATGATCAGGGTTCACGCCAAGAGGTTCCTTTCCAGAACTGTAGTGATCCTTCATGCTTAAAGTACGGATCATTACAAGTTTCTAAGGGATATTGGTTTGCGCATACAAGTTGGATATTTTACGAGAGCTTGGGATTGGCTCAATCTTCGATGGCACATGCTAGACTTAGTATAATACTCCAATAGACTTTTCAGCTACCATTTCCAACCCGTTATCCTCTATAGCAGCTGATTCAAAGAGATTTTCAGTTCTACCACCACCAAAGTGGAGGGATCAGAGGGTGTAGATATTATATTGCAATATGAGATGGTTACCACAATCATAGTAAACTACCAACTATACTTGGTTTGCTGGAAATGTTGGCCCGATTCAACAAAATACTTGGTTGGAAGCTTCCTCTTTCCAGAAGTGTTTGGTTCGCTAGAAAAGATAGCATGATTCAGAGGAAATGGACTAACTTTGCCCAAACTTGCTCGATTCATACCATCCATTCACCGCCAAGGTTTTAAATATCAACTATGGTAGATATATTGGTTAGAAAATTTTCATAACAAATATCGTTATAATGAAGATATCAAAAATATTTAGCAAATATTAGATGTTAATAGTAGACACACACACACACACACACACACACACACACACACACACATATATATATATATATATATATATATATATATATATATGCCTTCCTACTCTAAAACAAATATGAATAAATTAATATGTGCATACGTAATATAAAACTACATAAAAATCATAAAAAAATATACATTCATAGAATATACATACCTTGACAACTTGCATTATACTAATTCCATGATCACTAAATCACTAACCGATAAGTTTTACTATGGCTATAATTTTATAATAAATTTGATATAATTTTTTTGAATTTTACTTAATTTTACCATCATTTAACCATAAATCATTGACCAATAACCCGTAAATCAACATGTAAAAAAAACCACTCTAAGTCAAAGTCTAAATAGAGATAATTAGATACCAATATGCTCAAACAACCAAGAAAAAATAAACTGGATTGGATGGGCCAAAAATAGATCATAATTTTTTGTCCAATTGCAATGGGCTCCGACATCAGTGGATATAGGGCTGATATTTGGATCTCGATATTGTGTTCGTAATAGCAGGTTAGACCTGATATATCAACTATCTTTTCCTGAAAACAATAAACGCACTGAGATTTTCAATATCGTAATAGGTGTCTAAACTGCAATATTAACCAATATTGCGATATTGCAACCGCTAGTTAAAACCTTGTTCACCAATAATGAATGTTTCCAAGCCAAGGAAATTTGATAGTGACAATAAATGGTTAAGATTGATTAGGGATTAGCACTAGTTTTAGTTTTTTTATCTAAGAGTTGATTGGATCATGTTTTTCATTTTATCAGGGTTTAGTTTATTTGCATGTTTTGTGCACGTGTGTGTGTATATATATGTTCTGTAACATGGATGAGATATTGATTTTAAAACCCTAATTAATGGCATGCTTTCCTAATTACTTCTAGATCTTTTTTTGAGTGATTCGTGAGGAAGTGCAAGAATGCTTTGCCCGGATGTAAGTCCCAAATCATATTATCTTTGTATAAGCCCTAGTTCAACATAAAAATCCCAAATACCGACCAGAAAATTCTATATCACTTCCGTTCTGCATCACCTAGCAATTCTAGCGACTGGATGTATATGTCCAATACCACAATACTCATCTTGTGGACCACCTCATAACAACTTTCCTCTTTACAAAAGAAACAAATGCGACTGTCATATCTTAAATCCTAACAAGAGAGACCACTATATTAGCCATTCTCAATCAAATTTTGGTCATTGCTCACTGTTTTACTGTCCGTAACCAAGCATTCTACTGTCAACACTCTTCACCCCAGGTCTAACCCTCCACCTCCAGGAACTAAATAAAGTATAAACTTCTCTAACAAGTTCTGAACTGTTAGATGACTAGCTTAGTCAGATATACCCTACTTGAGTTTCACTGAGACGGTATTAAGCCTTTATGCATACTAATACATATATCAACTCTAGATATTTCAAGCTAGTCTTATAGTGCTCAACCTAAAAGATAACACATATAGAATGGAAAAAAAGAAATGTCCCAATACATGGAAGCTACATTTGTGCATGTATTCAGGTTATGCTCTGAACGAATGTGTTGTATTCCTCATTTCCGCTGACGACTGAAAAAAGTTGAAAAGTCTACTGGACATCATTCGCTTTCTTCATCTGTGATAGGTACTGACACCTCGCTCCTCTTTGCACAATGACATCTGGATTTCTTTCCTTCATGTTAACAAATAGGTCAGATTAAGTATTCACTAATTTCCTAATTGTAATAGGATATGAATTCTCGTTGTATTAGCTTCCAATTTGTACTTGGAATTGGATTCTCATGTAACTATATTTATAGATATGGCCATTGCCCTCATCAAAAATACAAAAAATTTATATTTCTTATTTTCTGTACATGGTATTAGAGGAATCCTAGGCCCATTCTTCTTCTAAAGAAGCTTATTTTTCTTTCTCCTACGATATTCTCTCCTCCACAGTTCCTTACTACTTGTACTCTCTCTTATCCCTCAATATCTTTTTCTTCATTGATCATGTCCATGCAAAAGGACCATGGCTTATTCTGGCTACAATAACCGCAACAAAACAAAAGATATTCTATTCTTTATCTTTTTTATCCTACTTTCTTATATTTCAATCACTTTTTTTTTTCTTTTCTACTTTCTTATCTCTCATCTTGTCTCGTTTTCTTCTTTGTTGACTTGTTCTTCAAGAAAACTTTTGGACTAAGAAAATATTTTTGTCTCTCTCTATTTATCTTTCTATCTCTATTTCTCACAAAATGAGATCCACCAAAAAAGGAGATTGAAATGAGATCCAGCAAAATTCCTATTTTTTCTTCTCATGTGTACCTCCTTAAAAGCGGAGACAACTTTTGTGCTCCTTAAAAATGGAGACATTCTACTATTTGCCAAAAGCTAACTACTTTTGCTTGTCAAAACCCGCTACCACTTGTTGAAGTTCACTACTTGTCAAAGGTTCATTATTGTTGCTTGCCAAAAACCCAATATTGCTACTTGTCAAAAGCTCACTCTAGCCTAATGAAAGTCAAGTAATGGATTCTATTATAGAGTCAGACGATGTTGCTTTTCGCTAAAGATATTCTTTTTCACTTTTTAAAATCAATATTTAAGTCAATAGTTTCGAATAATTTATGAGCAAAGATGCATGCTCTAGCCTGTGGAAGGGGTAATAATAAGAAATAATTTAGTTCAATTTATTAGTTTATTACAGCATGTTAATTCTCATTGTCTTAGATTCCAACATGCATAGGAATTGGATTCTAATGTACTCTATATTTATAGGCACAGCCCTCATCAATAATAACACATCAAACTTCTATTTCTTTTTTCCCCCTACATTTCCATCATCTTGTTAATTCATTGCGTCCACGAAGACCCTCTAAACTCTCTTTCCTCAATCCTTAGAATGAAATTCTGATGGTTCATGGAGTAGCTAAGATGAAAAGTTGTACAGAGGACAATTTTCTTACGTTAAGGGACCTTTTTTTTTTTTTTTTTGCTTGACTAGTTCTTGAAGAAGTATCATGCCATAATCTCATCATATTATAATCCATATGGTGATCAAAATACTAGTTCCTGGTAAGTAATTGAGTATGATATAGATTAAACTATGATAATGCATTTATAGCATTACATTAAAATAGCAGATGGTAATGAAATAACCTTTTGACCACTAAATATAATTGATAGAATAGTTCTGCTCGAAATAGATTATGCTCTACAAAATAGTTGCTCTGCAATATCTAGGTTGTCCAGGGAGACTGGTAGCATATAACAGCATAAAATGTAATCAAATATCTTGGTAGGCCACAAAAACAATATATTTGATGCATTTCATAGACAGATATGAGTTCACAGTCAGAGACTTATTTTTGTGACAACAAAAAAGAAAGGAACAACTGGAAAAAAGAAGAGAGAGAGAGAGAGAGAGAGAGAGAGAGAGAGGTTGTATAGTGCATGATGAAATGAATACCTGTTCACGTTCTTCCAGACTGAATTTCTGTAGCAAATAAGCTCTCATATCCATAGACCCAGGTGGGTTCCCAATGCCTACAGTTATTAACAGTTTCAGCTTCTAGAGTGTGGGTCCACCTTGAGACATATTTAGTAGTTGACTAACCTATGCATAGCCGAGGAAAGTCACGAGAATTATCCAAATGCTCCATTACACTTTTCACTCTGCATACACACAATTATCCAAAAAAAATTAAAAAAGGAATCCGGTATTCAACTAGACAGCATTTTCAAGCAATGAAAATAAACTATTATAACACATACTTTATGCCAACATTTTGACTCAGAATACATCACTAGCTTAAAGAAGGAAGACCATGCATGTAAACTTTCGATGAAAAGTTTAAAAATTCAATCAAAAGTACGATTTAGAAAACTAAAATAGACTACATTCAACGTGCTTAGTGGTTCACGTTTGGGGTTGTGATGTCCATCCACATGAAGATGCAAAATAAAACTCTCAAATCTAAGAGTTCATATGGTTAGCCCATAGATATGCTCCAAAGCTTTTACTGGCTTCTTCATACAGCAATCACAGACAAGAAATAGGAAAACTTGTCCACATTCTGAAGTTTCTCAACTAAAAGTATCCAAGCAAAACTTTGCTGTTCCAATTCCTGAATTGTTAATAACTATGCTTTTTTCCAACCTTCAACTGAAAAGAACAGTAATGTATAGGACTATATGTATAATGAAGAATAAAAGACAAATAAGGATGTAAATGGTGATGATAAATGATGGACAAAACCAGGTTATAATGAAAACAATATGGCATGTAGATATATTGATGTGAACAAGGAAATGAGATTTTAAATTATGGATTATCCAATGAGAACAATACTCTATGGAGATAGATCAAAGCTTATTTACTTCAGATAAGAATATGATTTGAAGATACAGTGAAGTGGACAAGGAGATGAGATTTTAAATATGGATTATCCAAAAGAACAGTACCATATGGAGAGAACATCAAATGCGTATGCGCTTCAGATAACAATATGATGTGAAATACTGACGTGGAAAAGGAGATGATATTTTACATTATGGATTATCCAATGAGAAAGAGAAAACAACCATGAAGATGAGCATGATTTAATACTAACTTATCATTACTCAAAATGGCAAAAGAAATAGAAAAATTACTGCAACAACCATTTTTGTATGTATTCGCAATTACTTGCAACCTCCATTCCACGATGAAAGAGCACTCTATTAAAGCTAACACAACTGCCAATATAGATAGTTATGCTTCGACTTTCATGTCCAATAGCACCACAACTAGAGATGGCTGATAAGTTGTAGTAGTAACAAAGATCAAAATTATCTTGTTATTTTTTTATTTATAATAACTCGACATGAATCTTTATTAGATAAACAAAGTAAATTTTAGACTCTTCTATTTTCCATTAATTATATAAAAAAACTTGATGAAGCTAAAATTTTCTATTTTGCATTTTCTGAAAAAATGAACATAATGAACCTTGGGGCCACCCATTTTTAACTACACTCTTTGAATCTATTACTGACGCCGATATTTGAGCTCTATGTCATTATGCGCTAAGGCTTTCTTGGCTAATCCCCCAGAAAACCACCCTGATGGGCGTTATTGCTCGGTTAGCATTAAGGGGGAGTAAATGATGGAGACTAAAAAAACAAAATGAAGTATCATCCAGGTGACTAATTGAATAAGCTGATGTGTTTTTTCTAAGTTCCATAAAGAGCGCGAACAGGAATGGAAGAGGGATACCACTATGTAGACAAGTTAGGTGACAGAATACGAGGATGATGCCCTAAAGTCCTTGTGCTTTTTTGACTTCTTTGGCCTAGTGATCTTTATGGCGGGAATATAGTCACTGTAATGTTAATTGATTTGCTCATAAGCTCTTTTCCTGGGAAGTGGTTAGTGAACCCGGGGAACACTACCATTTACAACTAATCCTTAATGAATTAAACTTTAATGCAAATGAATACACTTCAATAACAAAATTAAAACATCTATACAGATCAATTGTTTCTTTCTTTTTATACATCAGCTCAAAACCATTTTGTTTTATGTAGTATTACTCCAAATCATCTTCCAGAACTAATCATCCTTAAGAATTTGCAAATAATACCGTTACAACTTCCCATGATAAATGCAAATTTGTAGACAGACATTCTTAGGCTTTCTACAAAAGTAACATCTATTGATTTGATTGTCATGATAGCTTTCTTTCAGTCTATTTATAACTTTTTGACATCATTCTGTTTATCCACATAATAATGAAGATAAAGCCACTCATCCACATACCTATGACAAGATTATATACAAATAATACTACCCAGTTAATAAAAAAGTAAGTCCTATTCCACAAAATTGGTTGAATATCTCTAGATTAAAATAAAAACATTAACCTTGTAATGAAAAACCAATCTCAAACTAGTTCAACTAAATTTCCTTGTTTATTTAATTAAGAACTACTTCATAATTTTAAATTTTTTAAATTTGATGTAAAATCCCCTGTGCAATACACTTGCTTAAAACTAGTCAGTGTAGAAAAATTATCATAAGAAACATACAAGATGAAGCTCATGATAAGACCATCCCATGTCTTATTGTTTCAAAGAGAAAATTAGCATTAAATACCATCTCCATAACCATGTCAGCTCTAAGTTGCTCTAGTATATATACAATATGATATTGGTTTGTGGACAGCACAAGTCTTGAATCCACAACACAACAATACATAGTGCATATAGCGACGATGACATTATGTGCATGCAAAGTATGTTTGATATCATTACCTATAATATGGAATGTACGCAAGAGTAGAGGGAGGTGCAAGCAAATGTGGGCAGCCTAAACCTAATTCATGGCTTTCCATATGTGCATAGGATTTTTCTCCTTAAACTTCGGAGAAATGTAATGTTCCATGCTCCTTTATGGAATCGTTACAATGTTGAGCCCTACAACTTAGCAATTGAATAAGTTGTTGTATCTCATTCTATATTGTTGCATCTCATTCTATACTTAACCCATTTAAGATGTTATCCCAATTCCCAGTCCAACAGATAAGAGAGGATCTCATAAAAGAAATTCCACCAACTTCCTATAGAGTTCAATTTTATTTGTGCTACAACATTTAATCTCTCTTATGGGAGAAAAAAAATTATCTTATACAAATTTGTAGGACATAACACATCAAACCTTTCTATGCGCAATTCATTTATGATATTCTTATTCTAAAGTAGAAAACCACCTTAAGTAGGCTGGAATCTCTAAATAAATAATCAGATTCTTAGTTATGTTGGGTGAGAAAATGATATGATGAATGTATAACTAAAAGCAAAGAATATTAGTTAATTAACTAGAGAAAAATTATCTAAAAACGAGTGGTTTAAAAAACTCAGTTAATATAAAATGTTTCCGAGTTATATAAATCACCAATCACCAGAATCAAGAAAATATAAATTATATGAAGAGACCTTTAAAAATCAAATTGCATTGTGAACTCACTCATGCATTAAACTTTCAACTTCATAGTCCTCGATACATTTGTGATCTAGGATACTCATAAATCTTAGGGTGAATAAAAGAATCATCCGACAAGTATCCATCAAGAGTCATCCCAGTAGCCAACTATCAAGTATGGATTAGATACGGGTACATCTCCTTTTTAGCATCCATGCAAAACACGCTAATCACTTTTCCCACTAGAATGAGGTTAGATATGCAGTACAAGGATCCTTGGCACCATGCAAAGATTGATGAAATTTTATGTCCAGCTTGAAACTTGAGTAAGTTTAAATTGAAGGGTTCTTCAAGTTTTCTAAAAAAAAAGTGGGGGTTTTTATATATATGTCCCTTAAATCTTTAAAAATTTGAATTTAGTCCCCCAAATCTTCATATTTTGAATTTAGTCTCCCAAATCCTTTAAGTTACCTCACTTTAGTCCCCAGCCATATTTTTTACCCGAATTTTCCATTATACCCCTGAGTTATTTCACTTTAATCCTCTTTCTTTCCCTCTTTCTCCTCTCTTTCTTTCCCAGTTAATCTCTAAAGTGAAATAATTCAAGGGAACCCACTAAGAAGAGGAAAGAGAGAGAGAGGAGAAGAATAGAGAGGGAACCCAATAAGAAGAGGAAGAGGGAAGGAAGAGGGAAGGAAGAATAAAGTGATGTAACTCAGGGATATAACGGGAAATTCGGACCAAAAATATGGCTGGAGACTAAAGTGATGTAACTTAAAGCATTTGAGGGACTAAATTCAAAATATGAAGATTTGGGTGACTAAATTCAAATTTTTAAAGATTTAAGGGACACATATGTAAAAACCCCGAAAAAGTATATATTTTCTCAGAAATAATAACAAATAATCTATAACAATAATTAGGAAAAAAATGTTCATAATTACCCATTATGATGTCCATGGCCTCCCTTTGGTTGCAGCCTCATGACACCATTAGGTAAGCTCATTTCATCATAGATCTAAGATAGCCAAGCATTACCAATTTAGATAAATGGCCAATAATAGTATAAAAGAAGTAAATAATCTAAGCAGAACTTATGTAATATAACTGATGCAGACATGATTACCAATAGGATGTGACGCAAGGGGACTTGGTAGTACACAGCAAGTGGCCCAACCTTCATATCAAAATTGAATACCTATTAGATTTTTATTCAAGAATAGAGATATCGAAAAGAAGAAAGAAAAATTTACTCCAATTACACAAGCAATTAACAAATGCCACAATATTGCCAAAATGTTACAACCATACATAGTAATGCCAACAAAGAAATACCTAAAACACATCTCAAACTCAGGTATATACCTATATCAACATATGAAATTAGTAAAGAATATTGGTCAACATCAATAATATTTCAGTGTTTCCTAAGTGAAACATGGGTATAGAAAAACGATTAAATAGATATAGATAACAAAATTTCAAATCTAGGCTGGTACGGACATGGAGATAAGGCCTAAAAAGGGTAGCTTCAAGGTCCACACCTACTAGAGGCAAGGGAGGCTATTGTCTACCCTTGGAATAAGGCACTTACCTAGTCGAGAACAATCTATAAGGGATAAAAGGTACTGAAAGGGGTAGATTTCATCTTTATCCACCCAGACATTATACAAAATGGCAAAACAACTTAAACTATATACAACCATGAACAAGCAATGAATACTTAATTACTACAGTCCATGGGACTGACAATTGAAAACTACAAAATCAGACACTGAAGAATGTTGTGCCTTATGTCAACCTTCTAAGTCATGGGAGTGTGAACCTAACTGATACAGCTTTGTCTACATCATTGTGGAGCTCCAAATAATGCACCTTATCTTAGTGTATTACCTCCATCCCTAGCAAAGAGCTACCACAACCCCGTTGCTAGAATGACAAAATCTAAATATCAGATCAGCTCAGCTCACTTATCAGTCCAGTATAGCTCCACAAGTAATGCTTTCACATTTTTTATATACATCTGAAGTTGTCAAGTCAGGGTACATATCGTGTATCATTATCCTTATGCATCATATTGTATATCACCGGTTAAGATACATAATCAATGCATTGCATGTAACTAAATAGCACATATTATAATATACAACAAAATATGAGTAAATTTAAAACATGAGTAAGCAAATAACACTTGGAGAAATGCTAAAGCAGGTAATATGCAAAAATACAAATCAATATCAATATATAAATAGGTCACTGACATCCAAAGAAAAATGACCATAAGGTCATTAATTAAATGGTCACTAAATACATCCTAGATTCACTTAAAGTTGAAGAATGACATCTTCGTTTTCATCTTCTTCGCTCACACAGACTCCTTCACTATCTATTCATTTCCTTTTGCTAGAGTTGTTAAGAAGAAATCGAGGGCCGCTCCTATCTATATAGTAGAGAAAACAAAGCGATTACGAGACTCTTAGTGTTCTAAATATTATAAGACCCCCCTCAAGCTGTAGCATATATCTTATGCTCACAGGTTGTTAGACAAAGAGGAAAAAAAACTCTACTGTGATAACATCCCCCTCAAGCTAAACATGCCCAGTCATTGGAAAGAGCAAACACAAAAAATAGAAACTACCATGGCACTCCCTTTGAACCATTAAAATAGAACGAAACCAACCAAATTGATGTAAATTCTTCTTGGAATCCAACTGTGAAGTCCATAAAAAAGTGGAATAGTTACTGGAGACAGCTAGGCCAAAGAAAAGTCCAAGTAAAATATGGAGATGGTTTGAATCAAGTAAAGTCTGGAGAATGCCAGGACCGAGTAACAAAGTTATAGACGATAATAAATATCTTCAATAGAAATTTGGTGGATGGACATTAAGAGAATAGGAGAGTAAAGTTAGAGGACATCAGTAGATTATCATCGGTAAGAGAGCATCCATAGATAGTTGTTGATAGGAGGCCCTTGGTAAATCATTGGTAGTAAGAGGATGTTGGTAGATCGCTAACGGCAAATCATTGTCAGTAGTAGGAGGGCACCAACAGATCACTGCTGATAAGAGTGTGTAAGACAATAGAATACTGTAAGTATGTGTGCATCAATAAATCATCGTCTATAAGACATTAGAATATTACCATCAAGAAAATGGTGTCTATAGATAGGCTCATCTATAGACTACCTGGCAATAGGCATACACTCCACGAAAATAGTCGAGTGCATACTTAAAGAATTGCAGAAGATGAAAACCAGAGAATGTCTTGCTCCAACACCATGTCCAAGTTGATAAGAAGAAAGAAGACACACCCATCTAGGGTTGATACATGCTGTTTATATAGTAGAGAAAAAAGAGCAATTACATAAAAAAAACTTTCAATATTCTAAATATTTTAACACCTTCTATTTGGCATCCTTTATTGTTTGCAATTGCATTCAAGTTACAAGATCCAACTAATAATGATAAAAAAAAAACAATCAAATACTAAAATATTAGGAACAAAGAACTAATTGATTGAAATTTCACTATTACTTGTTTGCTTTTCATTTTGGTAAAGCCACTTAATTCTCTTAACTTCAGAACATTCTATAACTTTTATGTAATTGAGGCCTAAGTTCATATCCACGTTGTCCTTCTTTCTTCCATTTATAAGCATAGTTCACATTTGATAGGCAAAGATCACATGTTTTTTTTCAATATCTTCGTATTTATTGCCTCAATTCCAATTTCATGTTGTATCTTAACAAAAAAATGAAGCATTGAGCCTGAGTTCAATTTCTTCCAAAAACCAACAAAAACATGCCAACATAATACCAATTAATCATCCCATCATTATCATCATTTTTGAGAACTCTTACTTTAGTTTCAACATCTTTCTTCTCCCATCTTTTTAAATTCTTCCCTTGGAGCAAATGTCATTAAGGTGTCTATCTTTCATCAATAAGCATATAAATAATCTCATAAGATATTGTAAATGAGAAACAACAATAAAATAATTAAGATTTACTAGATATATATATATATATATATATATATATATATATATATATATATATATATATATATATCTTTCTTTTGAAGATTGATTTCATGTATCTTGAACTTTCATGTCCTCTTTTGTTAAAAGACTAGACCTGTTATGAATTTGTAACCCACGAACAAAAAAGATTCATCTGAATGCTGAGTCCACTAATCATGGCATATGACATATTGTAAGATACAAGTTGTATCATAAGATACACTAACCATATCATTGTAAGATACATTGCCTTATAGTATAAATTTTCTAGTGTATCGTATCATATAATATATAAAGCATATAGTAAGATATTAACTATGTTATACTCCTCAAAAAGTTCTCTGTTTCAAAAAATGCTCCCAAGTCCCTAATCATAGGGTTCTTCGAAACTTCAAGCGTCTTCAATACAAGATTGTAATGGAAAGGTTATGTACTTTTTTTCTGTTTAGTGTCATAACACTCTTTCAAATTTTCCTATTTTTGAAAAAATACCCTTGACTGTTCAAAATCAAACATAAAAATAATGTGAGGGGATATCTTCTAAGCCTCCCATGATTTGGTGTGTTAATTTCAACACAAGATGGTTCAGGAGGCGCTTTCTTAACTATTAAAGATCGTCAGTTACTCTAAAATAACCTTAAATTTCATTTGTAAAACCATTGGACAATTTCTCAGAGGCACAGATATTTACACACGAGTCACATAGACAATTTCTCTAATGGCTGGATAACGAAGTGTGTCGAACTGCTGATCTGTCCTGAAGAGTATATGGAAGCATAACTTGCATTTTGCCCATTTTGTTAGTATTGATTTCACTTAGAAGTTATAGCATATCACTTCTTCATTCAATTAGTAGATACAATTCAAGAATGTCCATTAATTTCCAAATGTACAAGCCCAACAAAACAAAGCATTAAACAGACAGAACTCTAAAACACAACAGTCAGTAATTCTTTAAACAAAAAAAGAAGCTCTATAAAATTCAAGAACAGGCACCAACCGCCTCGCCGCTGAAGTTCATGTAAGCCTGGGGCTTCGCCAGCAAAATCGGCACCTCCCCAATCGAACCTGCACTGATCCACCAACAAAACCCCAATTACAACCCCATACTACCCAAAACCGCATATGCACCCAAAAAAAAAAAAAAAAAAGAATTAATAGAACCAATCAAATACCAATTCCAATTAATGATTTGGACTGAATCGTATTCAGCTGGATCCCTTCGTCTTTTGATATCCTATCCACCATCTCAAACCCAACCTGCCCCATAAAACACCCAATTTTGAATCATTTAATTCAAATAATAGAAGAAAGGAGAAGGAGAATAGAAAGTTGATCTTTTTACGTTGTGCCTGGTGCCGTGGTACTTGTTGCCCGGGTTCCCGAGGCCGACTATGAGCCAGGGCGTGTATTCCACATTCGCTCCCTCGGCCGCAACGGGAATAGATGAGGAGATGAGGAGACTGCATCGCTTCAATCTGAAACGAAATTTAGGGCTAGGGTTAGGGCTAGGGTCTTTGGGAAGAGGAGTGAAGAGGGAGGAGGGGAGAGGACAGAGAGAAGCTAACATGAGCGAAGAGAGGAAGAGGAGACGATGGATTTGGAACTGCGAGGGAGAAAAATCTCGCTGGGGTTTTTATCGTACTTCCTGGGCTTTGGTTGGTTAGACTGGCTTCACTAAAGCCCAAATAAAAAACGTGGGCTGCATTATGGGCTACGATGCACTCCTGGGTTGAGTTTGGGCTGCACTTTACGTGAATTTCATTTTTCTAGACATTCAAGTAATCACGTAGTTAATCGTAACGCAGGACAAGAGCGGATCAGGATTAGAGATTTGAAAATTGAGGGCTTTTTGACAAATTTAGGAGAAGAAAAAGGGTTTGGGAATCCACGCAGGTAAATCCATACCGGCTCTCAAAGAATCCGAATCCTCTCAAACGAATCCATTAGGAAAGATTTTTCAGGAATATAACGAATTCATGCAGCTTTCTCAAAATTCAATTCTTTATTCATCATTAAGATTTTCAAATCAAATATCCAATATATATTTATAGAAAATTCTAATAACATAGATAAGAGTAAATCTCTATTATAAAACAAGATCTAAATCAGACTATAACCAAACTCAAATTCTATCTGAAAAACATATCTGCAAACTCTGTCTACTGATTTTATCCGATCTCCATCAGCACGAACATGAGCACTCGACTCATTTCGAGGTTGATATGTCAAGGCCTTGTTTAGTACTTGATTCAAGATCAATATTTTTAGGTTCGGTTCAGTTTAGGATCAAATTAATTGGATATATTTAGTTTATTAAAACTAATGCAAAATCAAACAATCTTAATGCGGCAAAGAAGCTCGAAAAGGTCTAATATCAATTCATGATCGAACCTGTGAAGGATGAAGTCTGGAGAAAATTCAATAGTCTTTTTTTTTTTTTTTTCCCTTTTAAAATGCCAGAACTCCTTCCTATTTATACTCATTTTGTTGCACAATCATTAGGACTAGCTCTACTATAGCTTATTAAAAGCTTACTTGATTGAATCAAAGATAGTAATGGACGCGTTCACGAACCAATTTTTAGTCATCTCTATATAAAATTTTAAATTAATGTACGCATTCATTACCATCTCTAATTAAATACTGTTAAGTAGATAAATGAACATAGATTCATCAAAAGTCTAAGCTCCTTCAAATAAATATTCGGAACATCCACGATCTAAGTGTTTGACTTATTTGTTGACACTCCATCAAAATTATTTTTTATATGATAACTATATTTAATCACAACTAAAAATGTAAAACCTTAAGATGTAGTTATTGGGGAGAAATGTTGGGCTCTTTAGGAGTCGGCTTCACTCTCCCTTAGACCACAATCTAGGCTCTAATACTAGTTGTTGGGAAAAAACATCGGGCTTCCTAAGAGCATGATGGATTTTAAATATAAAGTTAAGAACCAATCTAATACAAAAGTTTAAGATAATAGTTAGAGGACCCTAATTTATATTTAAATTCATAAACTTTTCTTATTCTATCCGATATGAAACTATGCTCACATAGTTAAATGATTTTGCCTTCTGATTGATCAACATTTGTTGTTTTCACAGGCTATTAGAAATTTTTTTCATCTATTTTTCACATTTTAGTGTTAATAGATATTATTACAATATTTTTATTGTCATCCAAAATATTTTTGCTAATTATAATTAGAGATGGAATTCATATCCACCAAAACAAGCATCTTTCCAAAGTAAAGATGACCACTATCATCTAGTAAAAAAAAGATGATATCCGCTACAATCTAATATTCGTTCAAATCTTAAAATAGAATATTATAGTGATCACAGGTCGGAGTAGGGATGGTAATGGATGTGTTCATGAGTCAATTTTTGGCCCATTTTATACAAAATTTTAAATTAGAAATGAATATTTTATTTTTCCAATTCAAAATTTTGTATAGAAAGAGTAAAAAATTGGTCCGTGGACGCGTCCATTACCATCTCTATGTTGGACTATAAATAAAGTAGACGCAGAGCAAAAATTAGTAAATCTATATGTATTTGTTTAAAAACCGGAATTTGTATTTTCCCCCTCTTAAAATAGAGCTATCAATTTGTTCATATAATGAATAAGTATAAAAATAAAATCTACTTGTTAATTAATTTTTCTTGATTTTGATATATCATCACATATTTGAGACTCAAAATCCTACTCTAGAACATCATTTATTGGCAATTAGAGAAGAATATAACGGTCTTGTTTTTTCAAATGATGGGTACAAGTCCGTACATTTGAAGGCCCATTAAGCAAATGATCTACAAAATTAGTAATGCAAAGGGACCAATTTGGACAGGAGCTTTTTCTCTCTCTAATCATGTGTTATCAAGATTTTCTTTTTCAAAATATAGGAGCTTTTTCTCTCTCTAATCATGTGTTATCAAGATTTTCTTTTTCAAAGAAGTTATATATTTCTAATTCTATCACGATGGTAACTATGGAGTTCTCCGATCGGATTCGAGGGTAGAAGGTTCTGATCGTCACTAGAAAATTTTTCCAACCAAACTCCGACCGATTTTTGTTTCTATAATAATTTCACGCTTATAAATTTTGTACCAAAAAGAAGAAATTTTGTTTATTAATAAAGAAACATGCATATCAAACACCATAGAATTAAAGTAGTGTGCATGTAAGTCATGATTTCATAACCATTAACTTTTTCTTCAATCGGCTACCATAGTGCAAATCTCTATTATATAGAATTCACTCCACCAATTTCATGGGAAATAGTTTCGTTCATCCATCGATCAAAGGCTATAAAACGTTATGCTTGTAGAAAATCATTAATTATGTATCCTCTTAATCAACAAGCAATCTGAAACTAAACACAATGAAATAGAGTATATATAACTCTAGGATAGAGATCATGTCGATCCATTGATGTTCCTCTGAAGATATAGGCTTGGAAATCCTTTTAACCAAACCTCGTTGTATCTGTACACATTTTTCTCTCTGTTTTCTAATTTCTGATAATAGTTCCATTGTACGTTGCAAACTCTCATCTCCATAATTTGGTTGTTTGATCTTAAAATTGATCTGACTAATTTAGTCAATAATTTTTAGTATCAGTGGACCTAAAAACAATTTGTCAATTGTAAACACCTATATTGTGGTGCGCCACTTTGGAGAGGAGCCATTTTGATGTGTCTCTAACTATTTCTTACTTCCAAATCGTGTTGAAAAATACAAATTTTTGTTTATAAATAAAGATTCATGGACATAAACATCATAGAGTTAAAGTGAGTGTTCATGAAGTCATAATTTCATAAACATCAACTTTTTCTTCAATCGCCACCACAGTGCGGATCTCTATCCCATAGATTCACTCAATCAGCTTCATCGAAAATAGTTTTGATCTTCCGTGTTCTTCCACCGATCAAAGGGTATAAAACGTTATGCTTGTGAAAAATCGTTAATTTTGTATCCTCTTAGTCAATGAGCAATCCAAAATCAAATACAATAAAATTGAGTATATGTGAACTAGGACTAGAGTACAATGAGTATATGGAACTCTAGTGTGCTAGAAAAAGGAGGTAGCATTTATGCAGTTATAACTGCAATGTTTCGGTCCTACATTGCTTGATACCCATTAATCTCTTATATATATTATGAATACTAGAATTCATTGAACATTCGAGAATATCAAGTTCCTAATCCTATCTCACTTGGACCCATATTAATATTTTGATTCTACGACAGTTACTTTTTATTGTGCATTACTTTTTAATTTTTTAAAAAAATAATATTTGGTTAAATAATAATTTTTATTTGATGGAGTAAAAATTTAAACAGAGATTGAATATAGATGAAAACCAACTTCTTAGATTGCCTCTTATCTAGAAATTAATTATTTAGATTCTCTTAACCAATAGAATTCTATCTTTAAATATTTAATCTCCTTTAACCAAATAGAAACCGAATACTCTCTCTTCTTCTCAGACGCAGGAAAAAAAATTTACTGAGGAAGGAAAAAAAAAAAAAGGGAAAGGAAAAAATTCAACTAGACAAAAGGTGAGTTTTCTTTAATTCATTGTAACATGTTATTATTTATATTTATTTTTATACCTCCTGTTTTATTTAATTAAAATATAAATTCATGGATAGATACTCTCTATATCGCTGTTTTAAACACAATCTGCTATAGTATGCAACAACTTTAACCTTTTTTATGGAAGTCAAGAAATAGGAGTCTTGAAATTTAGTTAATTTTTCATAAATTTTATCAATTTATTCAATCTTTTTATTATTTCTAATACTTTTTCTCAAAAATCCCAAGCATTTTATTCGTTAAGTTTTGTCATTTCTGCTTAATGTTCAAATTTGGTCAAAACTCTAGTTCACCATCCTCTCTTTCCATTGTACATTATGTCTTTGCATTATCGGTGTTTGTTTCCTGCTTAACCAAATGCCAAATCATGATGTAGAAAAATTAATGAAAATTTCTGTGATTTTGGGTATTTCACTTATTTATCTTTTTCTTTCTAAGAAAAATTCTTTAAAACATCGTATTCTTAAATATTTAGGTAGCTTTATAAAGTTGTCATCCTTTTTGTTTCTTTCTCCGGTTTTTATCAAATGTTACCTAACTTCTAAGATATAAAAAAAAAAAAATAACTTTATTCATTCGATTGACTAATCTGATTGGAGATGGGTTCACTTTTATCATGAAATTAACACTGTATTTATATGGATTAGTTTTCCCTATAGTTATTAGGTATAGGTATTTTGTATTCATATTGTTCCTTTAAATATTTAAAAATTAGACTTTAAAAATAGAGCTGCATAATAGATTTGGCTTGTCTCTCAAGTTTCAGTTATTGTTGGGCTGAAATTGTTAGATACCTACTTATGAAAAACATATTGATCAATTTAATATATCTTGAACAACTAAATTACTAGAAATAAAAGAAAAGAAACCCCAAAAAGAAAGAAAGAAGATGATGATAGATATAGAATTAGGGAAAGAAAAGAAAAAAGGAAGAGAGAGAAATAAGAAGAATGGAGAGGAACCCAATAAGAGGAGGAAGAGGGACTTTCAGGGATATAACGGAAAATTCGGGCTAAAAATTTAATTAGGCCAACGGAAGTTATCAAGAGGGGGATTAAAGTGAAGTAATTTAAAGGATCTGGGGATTAAAACAAAATATGAAGATTTCAGAACTAAAGTCTAATTTTTAAAGATTTAAGGAAATCAATATGTAAAAAACCCTTAATTTAATTATACTTTGCACTATACAGAATATATGCTTGGTTATGTAACTAGATCATTTTTTTTTTTTTATTGGTGCTACCATTCCAATTCCTCCCATGTGGCTAGTCTAAGAGGACTTGTGGCGGGGACATTGATGAGTATGATTAGTTAGGGATTATGATTAGTTTGTCTTTCTTTTTAATTAAGACTCTAGTTTTGTTTAAAATTATATATATGTTTTTTACAAATTTAATTGTTATTAATATTTGAACTCATGTACATGTTCGTAGAATACCAAATATGAATATTTTTTTATATCAAGTCTATATCTTTATACCATTTAAAGATATGTACGGTATCCAAAGGGTTATTTTATCACTTCCAACTCACTTATTCTTATTTATCTATTAAAAAGGAAAAAAATGGAAAATGAACATTGAAAACGAAATATGAAAAAAATGGCACCAAAAACCATTCTACTATGTGTTTGGTGGTAAATCATTAACCACTGTATTGTATATAGTTCTTTAATATTACTATTATTGTCACCGAATATGAAATTTAATAATGATCACCAATCCATTAAATTAAACCAAACAAATTGACATTGAAATCGATATACACTGGTTTTAGAGTGGAAATTTAGTTTCATATGAATTTGAAGGCTGGACGTAAATATGACACTGTTTTCCTTTTTGGGAGGATCGCAATAGACTCTGATCAAAATTGCCACTTTTTCCTTCTTAGAAGGATCGGGATAGGCTCCGATCAAATCTATTGTTCCGTTTTTTCGGATAGACAGGAATGCATTTAAACTAGTCAAGTTCATATTTTCTAAATTTTTAAATACCATAATTAAAAGACGTTAACTGAAAATTAAAAAAAAAAAAGGTAAGAATAACCACACAAAACGTTCAAATATGAGATTTTCTACCATTTATTTGCACATGACTTTTCATGAGACATTATCTTTCTTTTTTTTTTTTACTATTTATCACTGGATCGCTTTACCGATGATCTTGATTATGCATGATCACATGCAGATATTAACCAAGAAGTAGATCCGCCAGAAATATGACCACATGCAGATATTAACCAAGAAGTAGATCCGTCAGAAATAGAACATGACATGACGTATTTCAATGAACAGGCTGGAGGATTCTATTTTAGTTGATTACTTTCGCATTAGGAAAATATAATAAGTGCATATGACACGCAACCTAGTTTTATTTAAGATATTCCCATTGTTTAGAGACAATTTTATCACAGTGATATTTTGTTAGATTTATTTAACAAAAAGAACTTATTATTATTTATATTTCCGTTATATTGTAACTGTAATGTTATTGAGTCTTATCGAATTATCATTTATTGCCGAATGTTTCAACTATCCACGTTACGAGAAGTCGGGCATTATGGATTTGGATATCAAGAAAATATTTAGATAACCCATTTCTGCGGATAGAAAAATTCCTACCCCACACAAAACTGTGGTCCTTTACACACCTAGGGAAGAAAGGACATGATCCACTGTATATGACTCTCCCCTCTTTGCAGGAGTCGATTTTACTTTATGAACACACAATCCAATGGAGTGCATTTATATATATATATATATATATCTAGTAACAAAAGTGAGTGCTGATTGCAGTTCAAGATGAGAGATTCCTACTTGCTTTCTGATGTAACACATGGTCCCCATGACTTTACGCACAACAGGCTAGATTCCCACATACTTTCTCTTCTCCTCATCAGTATATCAAGTCGCCGCCTGATATCTTGTCTCGTCAACACTCATCCTTTTCCCATGTGCCGACAGTAAGAATATTTTTGCTCTCGATAAAAGAGAGAATTTTGAGCAAATACCAAAATTATTTGGGGGTTTTTACAAATCTGTCCCTTACATCTTTAAAAATTAGAATTTAGTCCCCAAATCTTCATATTTATAATTTACTCTCTCAAATCCTTTAAGTTACTACAATTTAGCCCCTCAACTGTATTTTTGGCCTGAATTTTTCGTTATACTCCTGAACTACTTCACTTTAGTCCTCCCTTCTCTCTTCCTCCTCTCTTTTTATTCTTATTGAGTTTCTCTCTTCATTCTTATCCTCTCTCTTTCTTCCCTTTTCTTATTGGGTTCTCCTGAGTTACTTCACATTAGAGATTAACTGGGAGAGAAGAGAGAGAAGAGAAGAATAGAAAGAGGAACCCAATGAGAAGATGAAGAGAGGAGAAAGAGGAAAGAAATGACTAAAGTCAAGTAAATCAGGGGTATAATGGAAAATTCGGGCCAAAAATATGGCTGGGAGACTAAATTGTGGTAACTTAAAAGATTTGAGGGACTGAATTATAAATATGAAGATTTGGTAGACTAAATTCTAATTTTAGAGATTTAAGGGAACTCCAATTATTTATGTGAACCATTGGTGTGTTTGGATGCTTCAGAATTATGAAAGTAAGGAAAAATAAATAGAAGTAACTTCTAAAAATAAAAGTTTTAAATTATCATATGTTTTATATTTTTAATATTTGTTTTTCACTTCTTGATAGAAGGAAGAAATATAAGAGAAATAAAATAATGATTGTTTAGAAGAAAAAAAAAGAAGGAAATGATACAATATTATAAAATATTAATAATTTATTACTTCCAAACTTTATTCCATCCAAAATCTTTGTGGAGTAATATTGAGAAGTTTGGGTGGCACATATGATCAAACTCATCATTGTGGAATTAACTTTCACTTTACTTGTTGGTCAAACAAACACATGAAATAGTGGAAATGAGTTTATTTTCAATACTTTCTTTCTATTTCCATACAAACAAACACACCATAAAGCTCTGTTGAACGTGAAAAGGGTGATTTCTTTGAAAACAATTTAATTTTTATCTCAAAATTTTGATTTTATCACCATGAATTGTAGTTATTTTTTTTATTGCATGTTATAAAAAAGTAAGGTTATAAAGAAATGTCATTCATAGAATATAAATATAACAGAAATGCACATGTTTCATTGGATATGCGGCAACAACACCAAGAGAGATAAACTTAGAAATGAAAATATTCGTGCTAAGTTAGGTATAGCCCATAGATGAGAAGATGCAAGAAAATCGCTTACGATAGTTTGGTCATGTGCAACGTAGACCTACAAATACACCAGTTCGACGAAGAGAGTTTATCAATGTAGAACAAGTTAAAAGAACGAAAGGAATACCGAAAAAAATATGGATGGAGATAATATGAAAAGATATGGATTAAGAGATTTAAATAAGGAGATATTACTTGATAGGAATGAATGGAGAAGGATTATCAATATGATCGATCCGGCGTGATTCTCTTTTGGTTCATATAGCCTACCCGAATACTTGAGATAAGACTTAGCTGTTGTTGTTGTTGTGCATGTTATTGAAAAGCAACATTTATCTAATATAGGTAAGCATTAAGATTAGAAGTTGTATTGCGGAGATTTGTCATTGCAAACATCAACTATGATTTTCTCTATTAAAAAAAAATATTCATACTATTCATTTTTAAAGTTGTTATTATTTTAAAAATTCTTGTGAAAATGGGAAAATCCGAATCCTCTACGTATTCATCGTATCGAATATGTATGTTAACGTATCAGTACCATATTTGATGAATTGGATATCTAGATATCTTCTCTGTATTTGCTCCATTTACAGTAACTCCAATCAAGTAGAGGGGGGGTTAGAACACTTCTTTGAATGTTACTGATTAATCTTTACTCAGCAAATAAAGAGTGTAAAAAAAAATTTAAGAGCTTAAGAAAAGTCCCTACACGTCAAAACACTAGAGCGATAGCTTATTGATCAAAACGGAACAAAAAATGATTTCAGCTCGATAGAAATGAGTGGAAAAGGATCATCTATGTAATCGATTTGGCATTGATTATCTTTGGATGGGTTCATATAACATATCCTAAGTACATGGAATAAAAGACTTAGTGGTTATTGTTGTTTGTTGTTACACTTGATTTTTAGCTCAAACAAAACAAAAACTTCAATTTATCTGTCCATCCCCAATTTCTCCAAAACCCTCAAATTTCAAAATCCTAATTCTAAATACGCTTTCGTTCTGCATCACCCATCCTATGGCGGTCGAGCGGACCAACCCAGTGGCTGTTGGACAGAGCCACTAGCCCACCTCGGATTGGCCGGACGAGACCCATGTCGTGTCATGTTGACCGCTTGGCCCCATGGGTGGGTCATCTCTGGATACATAAAAATGGATCGCAGGACCAGTATGGCACGTGCACGATACAGAAATAGCCCAATACAGCACGGGCTCGTCCCATTCCCGAACGACTAATATAGCCGTTATGGGTGGTTTACGCATTTTTTGCACATTGCCCCCAATAGCTAAAATAGCCATTTAGAAAGTGTTTTTGCAATTTTTTTACAAAAAAAAAAAAATCATTTGGGGGGGGATTTTTTTTCCCCAAACTCTGTAAATACCCCCAATTCATTCATAAAATTATGTCTTCTCTAATTCTCTGTACTCTCTCTTACTCTCAAAATCTCTCTAAAAATTGGTAAAAATTCTTAAGGTCTTAAGACTCTCAACTCTCCCATGTCTGAATGGTTTTCTCCCAATTCGGTTTTAACTTTCAAGTATGAAGATCTTCCTTTAACTTGCAAGATTGAGATACCAATTTAATTTTTAATTATTTTTCTATATTTTAAATAGAAAATGGATGTGATTCCTATATTGTTGGTTTTAGTCATCAAGTCGGTTTTAGTTTTAATATGTTTTAACCCCAAAAATATACAAGATTACAACAACCTTTAGAAGACATGTCCCAAATACCATTCATTGAACCACAAAATTATGACATTTCATAATCACAATCCTTGATTATATTGCGCCTTGTCAACCTACTCACTTTCTTGCCTCTTGACAAAATACACTCACTTTATCTGGAACTTCTAAATTTGATATTTTTAATTAATTTAAAAATAAAACCTAAAGTCTCACCTCAGAAAGTCAAAATGTAAGAACCCGTTAGATCTCAACATGCTATATGTTGAGAGATTGTCTTTCTTACCATAATGTAATTAACTAGTGATATGGAATTATCAATGTGCCATTTTTCTAAATGAGAATGGGTTCTTACATCATGTATTGTTTCTTAAAGTTATATCTTACAAGTTGGCAGACCTTGAATTTTTAGTTCAGGAATTTCGCTAAAATATGGACTGAGATGATGATGTTAGTGCGTTAATTTCTGATGTTAAATCTTATTTAGATGTTATGTGCTCTCAATATGAAGATTAATACGGGACAGGCAACATATCTTATCATTCCGACCTGTTTTTATCTAAGTGTATAAGTATGAAAATACAAGTTACTTTATGGTTTCTTGTCAGCATAAAAAAAAAAATATTTCACATCTCATTTAACGAGTTTTACTACTACATTGATCGTGTTGGAGCTTCTAAAATTAGGAAGAAAGATATAAGAATTTCTATATTTTGTTACGGTAGAAATTAAATGAAAAAACTTATCATGTATTTTCTATATTGCTCGTGATATACTAATTCTATTAGTGTCTATAGTAGTATCAATATTTTCTTTTCGTGCATATGATCAAATTTTGACAGAGTGGAGGAGCTAAATGACAATAAATGTGTTATAGATGTACGTCTATTTGAAAGATTGACAGGATGTGAACACAGAAATCAAAACTAAACACCTGATACTGAGATGGATATCTCCCAAGATGATGAATGAAGTCTCAAAAATGCATTGTAATTGTACATATATTATTTTTTGTATCTAACTTATATAACTCTAGAAATTAATATGGAAAACAAGCTGAGATTGACGGTTAAGATCTTCTTGACTCTCTTGAGTCTATATGGAGTATTCAAACCAGTTCCTATAAAGTTAAATTATATTGTGGAGTCAAAGTGTAATATTTGCATATTTCCATATACAATAAAATGATATGTTTATCATTACAATTTGTCCAATCTTTTTTAGATTAAATCGTATCAATTTTCACTAGTTTTCCAATTTATGTTTTTTTTATATTTAAAAGAACTTTTACCTTTTTAAAGAAAATTTGAGAATTTTTTTTTTATTTTTTTTAATTCTTTTGGATTTTTTAATAATTTTTAAAAATTTTATCTCAAGGGAGCCGTCACGAGCTCGGCCCGACCCACCTATATCTGTTGACTGTACCAGGTGCGATACGTCCCAAGCCTGGGAACGCCCAGCCACGGGTCGGCCTACATACTACCCGAAAGTATTGAGGGAGAATCTCCACCAATTTGAGATAAATTATAACAGTTAGAAAAATTGGAAAAAATTGGAGAAAATCCTGTAAGGAAATTAGAGAGGTTTTCGGGGGTAGTATTTATGGGCTTGGGTAGAAAATGGAAAAAAAAATAAAAATAAAAATTTGCATAAAACACCTGGTATTTTGCAAAAAAATATTGCAAAATGACTGTAATAGCCATTCGGAAAGGCGGACCTAACCCGTGCCAGGCCGTGCTTAGGCACAGATCTGGCCCGGCACATACATGGTCGTGCCCAAACGAGCCTGTCACTAGGAGTGAGTATAATTCGGTTAAAACTGAAATAATCGATCAAAATCAACCCGAATAAGAAAAACTGAACCAAAATAATTCAGTCGGTTTTCGATTTTGAGCTTTGAAAATCAAAACCGAACCGAACAAACCGAATTATTTAAAAATTATATATTTATACACAAATATTTGTATATATATATATATATATATATATATATATATATATATATGAGATTACTGTAGGTGAGCCGCCAGTTCAGGAAAATTTACGTGAGCTAGCGGCAAAACCATAATGATCCAATGATTTTTCTTTAATTTTTTTCTTTAATTACAATCTCTACTTCCTTAACTTCTTTCGGATTAAATTTTATAAATTTTGGAGTTTATTTATCCTTTCATCGATTGCATATAAAATATTTTATTCATTGCAAACAATTAATTTTGTATTAATTTGATGGAGGACCAAATCAAAATTAAAACCCAAGAAATTGGGTATGAGTGAACCCTAGGGGATCGAGATCATAATCCAAAAGATTTTTTTAAAAAAATTTATTGGAGATAGTGGAAATGAACTGCAGCTCAGGTAACATGCGTGAGCTGTCAGCTCATTTCCATCTCTCTCTCTCTATATATATTCAATGCAAATTTGATAATTTGAAGAGATATATTTAATAAAACAATTAAATTATAATTTTTAAATAATTTGTATTTAAAATTCGGTTGTAATTGAACCAAACCAAAGTTTTTTATTTTTATTTCTAATTAGTACAGTTCGATTTTGTTAAAATTTACAAAAATCAAACTCACCCTTACCTGTCGCACTCCACTTTTCTGCCGCACCCGATCAGTTGACCCGATCAGTTGGGGAGTTTCTAGATGGGCACAACATTTTTTCTAATGAGCCCACTTAAAACTTCTATCAAATTACAATCATGCCATCAAATTTTTTGGACCAAAGCACCCGTCTTCTTTCTCCCTTCTTCTTCTCTTCTCAAACGAGAGTTCAGTTAATTAAAAAAAAAAAAAATCTTAAAACCCACAAGAAATAGTGGAAGAGGATCACTAGCGGCAATACCTGGACCGACGATGGTGAAGGCGGCGGCCGCGGGTAAAAGGGAGAAAAGAGATATTAGATAGTGTTGGATTTAAATGAGAGAAGAGGAAGAGAAATGAGGAATTTGGTATTTGGGTTAAAGAAGATGTTTTGGAAGAGAAAAAAAGAGGAAGAGGAAGGAGGAAGATGAAGAGAAGAGGAGAAGAGGTAAGAAGGGGGAGAAAATGAACGGTTTAATAGGGAGAGAATAGAAGAGAAATGAAGTAAGGGAAAAAGTTGGAATGTTTAGACTAACAGTTCCGGATCAGTCATTTTTTATCTGGGCTGTCTAGTTCGGATCAAAAAGCCAGAATTTGGCTCCTTGATTCGAGCTAGACAGCCCGGATCAACCAGTGTGATTCAGGCTAACAGTCCCGGATCACTTCAAATTGATTCGGAACTGTTAGCCCGAATCAAGAACGTGAGAGAGATGAGGAGATGGAAGGATATTTTGGGAATATTAGTGTGCTCACTAAGAAAAACTCTTTCTTTTCGAAAGAGATGATGTGCTCACCAGAAAAAGTGGGCTCATTGGGGCAAAAAAAAAAAAGTGTGCTACTCTAGAAATTCCCGAGCAGTTGTCATCTCTGCCTCCTAGTGCTTGTACCCTTCTGCTATTTAATCCCAAACATCCGACTTTTCTTACTTGTTAGTTCTCTGGTCACGTCCCTTGGAAATCTGACCTTGACTCACATACGCTCTCATCAAAAGTAGTTACCAAGTTAAGGAAGTGTTCGCTACAGAACAAGACATTTGATTTGACAAAAGCCATGACATTTTTGATTTGACAAAAAAGCCAAAATGCAAAAGGCATGGGGACTTGATACCCTCACCCCCATTTCCCTCTAACTCCACTGCTATCCCTGGCGGAAATCAGAGAGCTCACCCGTGAGGGCTGGTGAGTAGGTGTACCCCCTAGGCGTCTCCGTACGTGGCCCGACCCTTGTTTGCTCCCCACTGCACCTCACGTGCAATTTAAAAGAGCTGGTTAGGCTCAGATTGTCACTTGGATTACTCTTGAATCGTGAAAAAAATATTTTCGTCTAAATTTTCCTGACAGTGTATATATATATATATATATATATATATATATATATATATATATATATATATATTTTTGCTATCGAGGAGATCTAAGTGAGAGTTTTAAAATTTAGGAGTGATAAGTTATACACTTTATCGTGTTATAGGGATCTGAGTATAATTAATCTTTTAAAAAATAAATAGCCCTTTATAACCAAGCCAAGTTTATTTCTTGGCAAGAAAGAGACTTGCATTAATGAGACTTGGCTCTATAAATACCACTCGTTTATGATTTGTAAGAGATTTTAGAGTTTGATTTTTAACGGAAATTTAATTTGAGTTGTATTTTAAAAATATGTGTGCACGAGTTTAACTAGAATTTTTTTTTAGTAAGATTTATTGATTCAGAGCCTAGGTTTGGTTCGATAGAAAGTAAAAAAATAAAATAAATAGGAAAAGAGGGGAAAAAGATTCTCTTTTTGTTTTAGGTATGGAAGAAATCCAAAATAAAATTTATGAAGAAATAAAGATTAAAGAGAAAATAAAACTTTGTTCTAAATGGTTTCTATTTTCCTACCATGGTTCCACATGGTAGTAATAATACTAACTAATATTTTCAATAATAAATTATGGGAGTGAAATGGAAAGGATCGAAAATTTTAAGCCATATATTTTTTTTACTTTCTTGTTGATGAGTGCGTGGAAGAAAACACTGTACACATATCCCAACACTGTGATCCATATACATACATATGCACATAAACACACATACGCGCGAGCGCACGCGCTCGCACACACACACACATAGGAAACGAAAAATTTACTGGCGGTGAAGGGAGTTCCTTCATCGTTGCTTAGCTGTCCAATTGCTTAGCTGTCCAATAAAATTATTACAGGTGACGTCATTCAAAGGGCAGTTAAGAGAATTCTTTTATTTGTTATTTTAACTGATGCTACGTGTAATAATTTTATTGGACTATTTAAGAGGTGATGAAGGAACTCCCTTCACCGTCGGTGTATTTCCCGTTTTCTCATATATATATATATATATATATATATATATATATATATATATATATATATATATATATATATATATATATATATATATATATATATATATATATAAAGAGGGAGATAGAGAGAAATAGAAATGAGCTGATAGCTCACGCAAATTAGCTGAGTTGCTGTTCATTTCCATTATCTCCAATATTTTTAAAAAAAAAATTATTGGATTGATTATCAAATTCTTTTCAGGACCATGTTTCTTCTTCCTTAACTTTGTTATGATCAAATTTTATAGGTTTTGAAGTTTATTTAACTTTTTATCAAGTGAATACAAAATATTGTATTCATCAAACATCCTTAATTTTGTATTTAATCGATAGAATAACAAATCGAAACTCAACAGTCATGTTAAATCTCATGTTTTTGTATTGATTATCGATTCGGCTCCGCTATGTATCCTCTGTTTCCTAACCATCGATGCACTAACCTTGCCAATCTTGTAATGGGTTAGATAAAAAAAATATTTTGATATTTTATAATAAAGAGAGTGTACGGATACTATTATCTGGAGTAACAAAAATTGTTCTGTAATTAAAAAAATAATAAAAAGTGACAATTAATTGGGAATATACTTTTAATAAAAAGAGAGTAGAAGCAACTAAAAGAAGGTTGGTTAGTCTCGTGATGGAGGGCGGGACCGCGGAGGGATGGAGAAATGAGGAGCTCTCATGCATCAAGCATCCTAAGTTTGTCTTTATTTTGAATCTCTGATGCTCTCATCTTTCTTATCCTAAATATAATCAGAAGCAGATATGTAATTGTGAAGATAAAATGCTGATTATGAGAATATATACGAAGAAGATGGTGAAATGCATGAGGAAAATGATGAAGTAGAATTCTCGATTTCAAATCCGGAGGAGCAACCACATATTAATGAACAATAAGGGTCTTAGTTGAGATGGTCAGAAAGACTTTGACAACCTTCAACCAGATATACCACTCCGAGTACTTTATGATTACTAATACATGTGAACTAGAAAATTTTCATAAAGACCAGTTTTACGAGTACAAATACAAGTGGAAGAAAGCTATGCAAGAGGAATTCGATTGCTTGCATAAGAACAAAATATATGATCTGGTAGCATTGCCAAGGGATCAAAAATCTATGAAGAACAAATACGTTTTCAAGGTAAAGAACAATGGAAAGAAAGAAGTCAATTACAAATCTCGCCTAATGGTAGAAGGTTTTGAATAGAAACAAAGTATTGATTATGCAGAATTTTTTTTTCTTTTGTTACTAAAATGACTTCTAAAATGACTTGCTATATATCTTGATCTAGAGATTAAACAATTAGATATAAAAACTGCATTTCTCTATGGTAATTTAAAAAAAGAAATTTACATTGAGTAACATGAAGGTTTCAAGGTAAAGGGGAAGGAACACATAATTTGTAAGTTAAAAAAAGAGTCTAAATAGTCTCAAGCAAGGCACCTTTTGTACAAGAAGTTTGATTCTTTATACTTGGCCATGAATATAAGTGGACATCTGCAGATCATTATGTTTATATTAAATATTTTCATGATAATGATTTTATTATTATTTCACTATATCTTGATTATATGCTTGTTGTTGGAAAAGAACCTTTAAAAATTGACAAGTTAAAGAATAGTTGAGCAAGTCCTTTGATATGAAGAACTTAATTCCAGCACAATATATCTTGGAAATGAAAGTTTCTTGTGATAGAAAAAAAAAGTTATGGCTATCGCAAGAGCAGTACATCGAACGGATACTACAGAAGTTCGACATGAAGAACTATAAGCCGATAAGCACACCTCTTGTAGCATATTTTAAATTAAGTGAAAATCATAGTCCCTTCACTAAAAAGGAGAAGGATATTATGAAGAACATCTCATACGCCTTAGTCATTGAAAGTTTAATGTACTCTATGGTATGTATAAGGTCGGACTTAGTGCATGTAGTTGACATGATAAGTAGATTTCTTACCGACCTTGGCAAAGAGTATTGGAATACAGTAAAATTGATCCTAAGGTATCTCAAAAGAACCTCTAAGTTTTGTTTATCTTCTGGTTGTGGTAAACTCAAATTTGGAAGGATACACAAATTCTAATATATCTGGAGATATCGACACTCGAAAATCTACTTCTGGATATCTATTTAGTTTTGCAGGGGGCTCTATATCATAGCAATCCAAATTGCAAAAATATGTTACTTTATCAACTCTGAAGCCGAATATATAGGTGTCATAGAAGCATGTAAGGAGTTTTTGTAAATTAGTTCTCTAAGAGAATTGTGATTGAACCAAGGAACATATACTCTTTACTGAGACAATCAAAGTGTCATCTACTTCAGTAGAAATGTCATATCACTCAAGGACAAAACAAATTGACGTTTGATTTCGTTGGATTTGAAATATCTTGGAAAAACATAGGATGCAACTTGTCAAGATCCAATTATGATGATGAAACATCTATCAAAAAAGAAGTATCAGCTTTGCAGGAGATTAACCGGTATGAAAAGTACTTGAATTATTTACTATAGAAGAGATCCCTTCTCACGTGAATCCAGAGGGGGTGGAGATTGTTGGAAATTTTGTTAATTTCTATGAGTTTGGTAACTGCATATTTATTATATTTCCAAAACACTTATTTTGGAAATATTTATGACATTGATAACTATAAATTTGTTGTATTTTCAAAAATATATTGAAAGTATTCATGCATTTGATAACTATAGATTTATTGTATTTCTAAAGAACTCATCTTGGAAATATTTGGTAATCTCATATGCTTATGAAAGGGAGATACATTTAAAGATGGAGATCATCAAATATTAAGTAAAAGGGAGCCATTGATAGAGCGTTATTCATGAATATTGTTCTGTTGAGAGATAATCTCTAGTGGAGTCTGGATAGAGCTTTGTAATTCTACTTTATTATAGTGAAAGTCATTCAGAATTTGTCTCGTGGTTTTTTCCTTTTACGTTAAAGGATTTTCCATGTAAATTTTTTTTTTTCCCTTCTCTTTATTTTATTTTTATCACTCACTCCAAACATTAGGGCTATTCCCAAATACTAAAAAGTGACGATTAATTGGGAATAAATTTTTAATAAAAAGGGAGCAGAGGAAAGTAATTATAAGAAGGATGGTTGGTCTCGTGACAAAGGGCGGGACCGGAGAGAGATGGAGAAATTAATGGCTCTCATGAATCATGCATCTAGGCTTTGTCTCTTTGTCTCTATTTTGGATATCTGACGCTTCCAATTTCTTCTCTTTGGAAGACTCGAGGAACACAAAACAAGTAAAATGAGGGATTAAACTGCATGTGATAAAGACATTAAGATTTTTCATATAGGCCTTCCTACTATACCTTATTTGTGGGTGACCGTAAGGATATGTTTGTTCGTATGAAAATAAAATAGAAGTAAGACTACTTCCATTACTGTAAGTGTTTGTTTGGTTAAGAAGAAAGTTGAAAGTTACTTCTTACATGGTGAGATTGGAAGAGTTTAGAAAATAAATGAACAAAGAAAGAAAATATTTTTTTTATTTATATTTCATCATTATCATTTAAAAATGGTACTTTTTTCCGTAAAAAATAAATAAAATAAGATAGATAATGTTTAATTTAATTAGTTAAATAATGATTCTTTCACTTCTCAATATACTTCATTCTTCAAATTTTAGCAAACAAACGCAAGAAAAAAAGCTCTTCTATTATTTTAACTTTAGAAGTTACTTTTCAATTTCTTCCTTAATTTTCATTACTTCCATTAGCCAAACACAGCCTAAGTCATTTTCAATGGGCTTGATGATTGTCCTTATGACCTCCCCTTTTTCATTTTGCTATTGGGAAATAGATGTTTTTAGAATATTCTTCATAATTTACAAGCTAGAATTGATGCATTGACTTAACCTTTTCAATTTGTTTTTTTGCAACTTGTTTGAAGATTAGAAAGTGAAAAAGAGGCATGCTTGTTAGGAAAGTGAAATCTTTATTGTTGCCTCTTTATTTAAAAATTTCCAATTTTCCAAGCTATAATCTTTTGATTTTACACTCTTCCTTTCTCAATCCCTATCTTTGACCATCTTTAGTGGTTTAATCCCTTTTTTTTTTTCCTGGAAAAAGGTTTAAATCTTGTTAAAGCACAAGCAAGACCTATAATTTGTAGGTTAAATCTTATATACCTAACAAGCCCCTTCTATTCCTAATAAGTAAATTATGTTGGAGGATGTTTCATACATCATTTATTCTATTCTGAATGCCCTGGATTGAGCAAGTCACTCTCTGCTTTGTGATTTTTGACTTCTGAATTCCTCCATGCAAGTGCTTATTCAATATATTTAGAAGGAAGGAAATATGTGCATTGATTTTATAACTAGCGATGCTTCTATGGTAAAATCTAAGATGGTGTGGTAAGACTTCCTTCACCGACTTATGAAACTTGTAATGATAAATATTTCTTGTGATAGGTACAAGAGGATGCAGTTCCTGAGGACTTCAAAAAAAAAAAAAAAACTCACTTAGAATTCCATTAATTGGGATCTTTGGGAAAGAGAATCAAGTTGGCCCTTGCGAATAACTTGATGCACTATCTCTCTTCAACCCTTTACTTTGAAGCCCCTTCTATTTAGGTATAAAATCTAACAAGTTAATCAACCAAATTCATACTAATTATTTGCAAATGAATCTCAAAATCCATCTCTATCCTTCCTAAATTAGAGCATTAAATCCCAAAACCATCATTTATTAGGAAATAATAAATGCTTTATCTAATTGCAAACTTAAATAAAACTAGCCACTTGCCTTGGATTGCCATTGACCTAGAGTTGCTGTCTCAAATAGGGTCTAAATGCAAAATATAAATACATGACTTATGTGTAAATTCACCCAATACTTTATGTAAAAAACTTCATATCTAATAAAAAATGTCAGTAAGACAAACATCCATCTCTCATTGACTATGCATCTGTCCTCTCCGCTAACAAAATGACAAAAAAAATTTTGTTAAAATTGCTGTACTGCAGTCGTCGGCCCCACCCACTTGGGCGGCTGGGCCAGGCCTCACCCCCACCTGTTATTTTCAATAATTTTCCCAACTTTTTTTTTTTTTTTTACAAAAAGCCCTACGCGCAAAAAGCGTAGAAAGCACAAAAAGGCGATCGCTTTCTCTGCAAGCTCAAGCAAAGCACCCATCTTTTGCCCTCAGATGGTGAAATCTCTCTCCCCGTCTCCTCTCTAGTCTAATAATAATTCTCGGAAGAGCAGGGGGCTATCTGCAAAATGAGCCGCGCCGTCGGTGAGCATCGGCCTCCGCCGCCGCCGCCGCAGCAGCAGCAGCAGCGGAATGCCGCCGGCTGCGTCGGCATCTTCTTCCAGTTCTTCTCCAAAAAGAAGCTCCTCTCGTCCCACAAGCTCCTCCCTCCTCCTCCAGGTAAAAAAAAAAAAAAAGAAGAAACAAAATTAACAAATAACCCCCTAAACTTTAATTTTTTCACTAAAAGTCCCCTCGCCCTTTTCGCAGCGAAGAAGTTTGCCGGCGACGACAGGATGCCTATGACCAAGCTCTTGCTGGTAATCCCTCCAACTCTAATTAACTAAATTGAAATGGGTTTGTAGTTTTTTGCCCTTACGACGTTTGCACGCAACCTGTTTTCTAGATAGCCGAAGAGAACCGAGGAGGGTTCCCGGTGCTCGAAGCCGAGCCCGGACCGGATCTTGGAACCCGAATGCAGACCCCCGGGGTCGTTGCCAGGCTCATGGGGCTTGAATCCATGCCGGTTGCTCACTGTGAGAACCCGAGAAAGGGTTTGGATTCTAAGCTTTGTGGTGGTGAGAGTAGTTTAGGGCATTCTCGGATTGATCGGGGTACGTGTTTGGATAATGTGAGCAATGTGAATGGTGAATTGAGGCTGCAGAAGCTGCAGAAGACTGGAATAGGAGGAGGGTTTTTGGAGCGGCGGTCGGTGGAGGCTTTTCATAAGGGTTTGGTTTATAGGAGTAAGAAGAAGCAGTACAAGCTTGAGACGCCGGTGAAGAGTCCCAGATTGGTTTCGAGAAGCAGTGCTTCGCGGCTAGTTCAGGTTGCGAATAGGATTTTGGAGCCTGGCTTGCAGTCAAGAAGCCGGGCGAAGTGTGCCATTACTTACGAAGGGTCCTGGAGAGATGAAAGAGGAGGAGATGGAGAAAGGTTGAGTGATGCAGTTGCGGGGTCTTGCAAGAGCTGTGGGAGTTCAGTGGGAGTGAAGGATAGTTTGATTGCTGACCGTGGGTCAGCCTCTTCTTCAGATTTGAGTTGCGGGTCTGGAGGGAGCGATGGGACGAAGAATGGTTCAGTGACTGTTCAGTCTAACTTCAAGGCAGAGGAGATGTATATGATGAAAACGCTGCCTGTCCAAGCTAAGCAGAATAAGCATGGAGTGTTTGCTCACAAACCGAAGCTCAATGTGGAGAGTAGAGCTCATGATCTAATGGAGAGGAAGAAGCAATCAGGAAGCATTGGAGATCAGCATAGAGATTGTGCTACTCGAAAGGACAATTCGAGGCAGAGCAAATCACCGATCAGAGAAAGAGTGGTTCAGACTGAGAAGAAACTGAATGAGTTAAATAGGGCCAAAAATTTCGTGGCCATGAACAAGAATGTCAACAATTATGCTCGTTCAAGGTCGCCAACGAAGGTATCAAGCGGCCGAAGGGTTGAGTTGGAGAGGGATGGTTGGGAGAGGAACTTGGCCCGGAAAAGAACTTCGATCAGTGGGAATGCAGAAACATTCAGTACTAACCTTGTCAAGGAAAGATGTGTTAGGAATAATGGGATGAGCAAAAAAGGGATAGTGCCTGTTAGTAATCAGTCTGTCAACAGAAGCTGCACAAAGAGCAACTTGCGGAAGATGGATTGTGATAATATCACTGGGAGCAATGATAATGGTATAGTTTCTTTCACATTTAGTTCACCAATGAGACGTGATTCCAGGTCTACAACTCGTGAAGTGATGACTCAAGTGAGGAGGTGCCAAGGTCTACAACATCAACGAGATGCATGCCACTTGACAAAGTTGGCGGAAGTGAAGAATGGGGGCATGTCTTCCCAAAAGGTAATGGTTTTGAGAGGAGATGAACTAAGCAACATTCTAGAAGAGAAAATCAGGGAACTTTCTTCTTTTGATCGGAATGAGCTTGCGTCAGGGGATGAGTTTCAGGGAAGATCCACAGTCTCGATTCTCGAAGAGCTGTTATCAACTCTTACAACAGTAACTCCAGAATACCATAAGAATGGTGATTGCTGCTCGGACGTGTCCATCCAGACGGAGATTAGTGCATCTCATAAGCAAAGGAACATGGATGGAGAGTTTCAGGTCAGCTGCTTCTATGTCGTTCCTAAGCTTTCGGCGGTAATTCTAGGATCTAAATCTTTGCCTTGCATTTCGCTTTGTTCTCATAGCCTATCCCCTAATGAACTTGAGAATATCTGTAGCTCTTTAAACAAGCTACTGCAAGCATTATTAACTAAAGTTGAAAATTCTACCTGGCAAGTGGCAAGGTTGGATGAGCAGTGATTACTCATTTAGACTACTACTGCAGTTTTTATCATACATTTTGAATTCATCCATTATAATGATAATCCAAGTAACTATAGTAGCTTTCTTGTCACTTTCTCACAGTTAGCATTATTAACTATATAAGAAAGTGGTGGAAATGATAATTTCTACTTATTTCATCATTGCCAACCAAGGCATGTTATCATTGTATTTAATTTCAATTAATTTCTTCTCACATGTTAATACTTTTTTGACAACTCATCCTCTGAGTTTTGAATATTTGACATGTCAGCACAAATTTCGCAGTTCTTTGGTCACTGCAAGTAACAATTTTGAAGGACATTTATATGTTTTGCATTTTAGCGTAGGTTATGATGTTGGGATTGGCCAATAAAAAATTTTAGAGGCAGTGTACCAAATGCTTATGTTTTCACTTAGATAGCTAGTTTGCTTTTAGCCTTAGGATTAATTTTACAGTTGGAATGGCTTTTGATCTCTCCCATGTATAAAATGTTAAAATCTTACAATGCAAGTGGCAATGAGCACATTGAGGTTTGTCTGGCTTATTGGAGAGATCTAACAATTAGTTCTCTTCGAGGTCTGGGATTTATTTAATGAAGTTTTGGAGCTAGCCTGGAACAAACAAGTTTAGTTATTGCAAATTGAGTTTTCATCTTGTGGCTATATATTTGTCTGCTAAAATTTATAGGTCTTTCGGAAAGGACCGATAAATGATAGAAAAACTTCAGATCTTATTAGGTTGCTTCTATGGTATACTCTGCAAATAAATGGATGTAAATCATTTGTTAATTGCAAAACCAATGGATGAAAATTTCTTCAATCTGGTGGATGAAAAGCTTCCAACCAGTGTAAATACCCAATACAGTACAATTACTATGTGCACAAATTTTCCTTCGTAAATTACAACTACCTACTTATGGTCTATTTACTACATAGTATTAAGTTGTGATCATTTAGCACCACGTAAATGTTTATTATTGTTGGTTATATTTTAAATAGCTAACAATTATGGGTTACCTGCTACATACCTTCTATGGTGTAGTAGGCCATTTCATCACTCTGTAACTTTGAGTCGAAGACGAGCTTGACAGTCTAGTTCTCCAAAACTGTTGTGTTTTGTTTGGATCTTCTTGGTTCTTGATGTTACTAGCCTACTTATGCTTGATGTTTTTTTTATATTGGACTACAGGTGCATTTATTGGAATCTTTAGAGATAGTGCGAGTCTCAATGATCGTGCCATCCTGACGCAGGACGGGAGTGGATTAGGGTTAGGCATTTGGAAATTTAGGATTTTTGATAAATTTTGGAAAGAACAAAAAGGTTCGGAAATCCACTCAGGCGAATCCACGCCCACTCTCAACAAATTCACGATAAGAATTTTTTTCGTAACACAGCGAATCCACGCAGGTTTATCAAAATTCAATTCTTTATTTATTCTTCATTATCTTCAAAATACTTCATACAAAACTTATTTATAGAAAAATTCCAACAATAAATGAAAGAACAAAATTCTATCAAAATCAAATAAAATCCTATCAAATTTGATTTTCAAAATCAAACAAAATCAGACAAAATCTATCATATTAGACTTGATCTCTATCAATTCTCCTCAGTTTCAAAGTATTTATTCCCGATGAATGCGAAAATAAGCAATGTCAAATACGTCCAGATTGAATTGATCAACATCCTCCAAGAAACATCTCAATCAGGCCATGGTGACGGTCGAGGGATTATAGCTCGCGTATTAAGTATGAAACCAAAGCGGTGGAGAGGAAATTGGTTTCTTTTGTGAATCGGCTTCAGATGACTGTAGATCTGAAGAACCATTTCTAATGGAAGTAATATAATGGATCTTATTGAAAGTCGAGTTGATATAAGAATCTCACAAAATATTCAAGCCATGAATAGGAGAAGCAAATCTCTTTGAAGCTTCATATGAATCTGTATGGTGAACTTGTAATTTCCTCACAATTTCTGTAAAGAACCTATCAAGGAGAACCAAAGTTTTCACCTCATTATTAACAACAATTTCTTTTCTGGCCAAAGTCTTGCTTTGGAATGGAAGTTCTTGTATTTCTTGTACATCTACAATTGATATGCAAGTACTATTGGTAAACACAAATCTTCAACAAAGTTTCTTACAAAACTTTAGTAAGATATTTTTCAAAGAAACTATAGGTTTCATAGGCATATCATATAGGAGAGTAGGAGGTACTTCTGTTGGTTTTTCATGAACATAATTATCAGGTACATGCTTATATGGCTGAAATTTCTCTGTTGGTTCCATTGAGATATCATCAGAAATATGAACGTTTGAGTTTTCAACTTTTATGGACAGGAAAGAAGTTCTATCTGGCATTAATAGTGGCTCATCATGAACTTGTATATCCGGTGTGGTTGCAAAATACATTCACTATTAAAAATAGGAATATCTGTTTCGACCTTATTGGTGATCCTATTATCGATAATTATTTGACTTCTTTCATCCCTTCGCTTACTGTACTTCCAAAAATATAGTTGTTCGAGTCTTTTATCGAGCCTGGCAAGTCTTGAGGCACATTTTTGGAGCTCATCAATAACATATTGAAGTTTTGATTCTCTTCTTAAGAAAGAGTCATCAGTCATTGTTTTAGGCTCATACGATAAAAACTGATGAGATGATGATAAAAAATTTGGAAGATGATGTTGAGCATACCAATTACGAAAAAAATATTGCAAGATATCTCAATCCAAATATAGTTTATAATCTCCACTCCAAGTATAAACTTCTCCACCCAACTTATGTCGGACGTAATGACATTTTTGTACTGATATTAGATCAAAATATTAAAGAAATTTTGGAGATAATTCTCCCAATCTTTATAATTCTGTCGATCATCAAAACTGTAAAAAACGAATATAGTATCATATATATCACTCTCAACTCGTGATATTTTATCATTAGTATTAATGTAATGACCGTAGAATATGAACCCCATATATAATCAACTCAAAATTTTAGCTCAAAAAGTTCAGAAAATACCGAAGGATCATGGCAGTTCAAAACTAGCTCGGATTCAGACTCCAAATGGGATTCAAATCACAAAATTATCCTAACGGGTATGTTTTTGTTGTTAACGGGTTACTACTATTGGATCTGATCCACTGCTGCACTGAATCCAATTTAAAGTAAAGCATGTTGAATCTGGAGCTTGCGGGTCTGATCTGAAATAAATCAGACTCAAATTCTTTATTCTTGTGGATGCGGGTCGGATTTGATTCAGTGGCTTGGACCCGAACTCATGTGACTTTGGCTTGGCTATTATTTGCTGGATGTTGGCTCGCCTGTTGAAGTGTTGAGGAGAGGAAGGGCGCAGAGGTGCGGGCGATGTGGCAATGTTCCAAGTGTGATATGTATGCTGGATGGCTTTGATCAGGTTGGAGGGATGATAAGGGTTCTGGTCGGAGATGGTTGTTGGCTATTGAAGGCGATGGAATTGTGGGGAAGGGGCTATGAAAATGATATGTTGTGCTGGGATGATTTTGGTGATGATGGAGTGGAGGCGCAAAGTTGCTGTAAGGGTGAGGAATATTGAGTGATGAACTTTTGTTTTTTTTTTTTTTTTGCTTTTTTTGCCCCTTCTTTTTTCTCAGATATCTGAACTCTCTCTTTTTTTTTTCTACGCCCACTCTCAACGAATTCATGAAGAGAGAATCTATGCCCACTCTACGCCCACTCTCAACGAATTCATGAGAGTTTTTTTTTTTTTTGGAATACAGTAAATCCACACGGGTTTCTCAAAATTCAATTCTTTATTCATCCTTCATTAGCTTAAAAGTACTTCAAACAAAACTTATTTATAAGAAAACTCCAACAATAAAGAAAGAACAAAATCCTATCAAAATAAAATAAAATCCTATCAAATAAAATCCTATCAGATTTGATTTTCAAAATTAAACGGCAAAATCCTATCATATCAGACTCGATCTCCATCACATCCTTTGCAGTTATATTCTACTTGTCGCTTTAAATTTTGAGCATTTCATTATGGGTTGAAGAATACTGCTTTTTTTGGCAAGCTTATGCAACACTTGTGATAAAGAAACCTCAAATTTTTATGCGAAATAAATAAATCATACATGGCTGATCTGTTCATTTTTTCTGTTGATGTGCTTGTTTATTTGTTTGATCCTTAAAAAAAGGTGCCATTGGACATGCTCCTCGTCACGTGGTGTAGGCAAATTTGAGTATTTGCAAAATCTCTTTGTTTACAACAGTTCCTAATCTCTAAGTTTGGGTATACAGAAAGGAATTGTTGTATCATTTTATTAAGTAGAGCCACTTCAATAAAGCAATTAAATCAACATAGAACCATATCCATTCATGATGATTGTTGCTAAAATGACAATTGTATAATTTTATATGGTCAGACATTTTATTTTATCCTTTGATGATAAAGTCGATGACATTAATAGAGAATCTTTAGAATATCTAAATGATGTGTTATTGCTATTTTTTACCAGTTCAATTGTTTCGTGAAGAACTGCCCAAGTACTCTTTTAAGTTTGAACTGAGAATACCATAGATAGACTTCATGTGTTTCTTCTTCTTGATAATGCATGGTAGTATAATGCTCCCTTTATTTTTCGTTGTTAGGTCTGAATTATGCGGTGAGAACTGCGTAGACTGTAGACAGTTCGTTTGGTCTTTCCGATATTTGGTTTTATATTAGTGAATAGCTTGATGCTTATTTCGAAGATGTGATGGGCTGGTAGTTTTCCTTGCTGTTAGTAGGCAGAACTGATCTGGCTTAAGTATTTGAGTGACCTATGAGACAACTCTTCTAATGTTTATTTTGCATTATTATTTACTAAATTTGATATCATCTGAGAGAGAATTAAATTACGTAAGAACGGTTAATGCTTGCTAAATTATTATCTGATAAAAGTTGATTATCTTTCAAGAGGAAAGTTAAAAATACATGAAAAAGGTCTAAGGTTGTCATGCACTGAGCAATCTGCTATCAAATATATGCTACTTGAATCGAGGTATTTGGAGCATTACACTCAAGTATCCGTATTAATTTGGATTCTGCACTCTTTTTCCAAAACTTTAGATATCGGTTTAATGAGTTTCCTACCAGATCAGCGTGCACATGTAATTATCAGAGGCATAATGACGCTGCAATAAACTCATAATTTCATTTCTCTCTCTACCTTTGAGGATCTCTCAACCTAATTGTATCATTTGCACACTCCAGTAGCATATACTCCAACATTGTGAAGAACCTTGACGAGCAAAGATGAAGCAAACAAGAGTAAATGACGAAGAAGGAACATATTATTTTCTTTGCCAGGGTAGAACATGTAGGCTTACATAGATCCTCTTTTCCGTTTCTCAACAAAAAAAGCTCGACCTCTATATCAAAATGAGGTAGATGGCCAAATGCTCTAGAAAATACTACGAGCAAAGGAATTAATAGTAGACAAGGTAGCATAAATTAGAAACTCACTCATGCATAATGTAGGCATGAAGGAGGGCAGTTCTTCAATTACAATTTGTGCGGTAAGCTACACCATATGCAGCTGATGCATGACTTTGTTGGGTAGCTTAAGTTGCTAGGGTTACTACAACTAAATCAGCCAAAGTTTGAGTTGTTGTAGCACATGCCAGCCCCAAAATGGCTTTAGATGAGTTAGGGTGTGTTTGGCAGTGCTTCTTCTTATTGATAAGTCCTTTTAAGGGGGCATCCAAAAGTGTTTTTAAAAAAATAGAGCTTTTACATAGTTAAACTGTTACAGCAATTTTAAAATTTGATATGCTCATTCTAGTATTTGAATAAATTTATGTGGAAAACTTTTGTAAGAATGAATATGTGAGAAGGTAGATGAGATTCACGGGAGCATGCAAGAGATTGGAGAAAAAAATAAAATCTTATATATCAAAGATTCAATTTGATACAGGAAAAAGAGCCTTGTGTATGATTTCTTCACAAATAAAGGTGCGCATGTTAGTAGACATCCAAGCACGTATTGATATGGATGAGCAGTCACAGAGTGCCAATTTTCAGGAGAGCTATCCTGCATATTACAAGATAGAATCCTGGTAACATCCTAATATTATTCAATTCTGTTCAGAGACCAAGCTATTATTGCTTTCTCATCGATGATAGTGATTGGTTTTAGTGTATAGGATCCTTACTGAAGCTTGTCCGTATTAGCATATACCCCTTATGAATTTAAGGTTGTAGGGCTATTAACGTATACTTGCAAGTTGTAGTGGATGACTGCTTCAGGAAACCAACAGTGGCTGTACTATGGGCCCTCAATGAGGAAAGGTAAACACTTATTTCCAACCTTGGGGTTTCTGCATATATTCTCTTTATCTCCGTACAATGTCAGTGAATGGATATTGACCTACAGACACGATAGGACCAACAAAATCCTGGATCGCCATAGCGAACTGTAAATTAACTTTTAGTAGGTCCCGTAAAGAATCTATTTGAGCCACTGCATTCTTTATTGAGTTTTGGCTCAATTTCTAGGTTTCTATTTGACTTGGGGTTTATGCGAAACCAATCCTATTTGACTTAGGATTTGTGTCTAATCCTATTTCATTAGGGCTTGTGCTAAACATCCCTAATCTGTATAAGAGGGTTAGATAGGGTCTTTGGAGGTACGTCTCTTTGCATCCTGGTGACCTTTGGAGATCAAGAGATATTTTCTGAGGAAAAAATTCTTTCGTATTCTTTGAAAGTTTTTTGTTGTCTTCTCAATTTTGAGAGAGATCAATTTGTAACTTTGAGAGATTTTAGTTAAATTTGATTCTGTCCGTGGACGTAGAATTTGCTTCAAACCACGTAAATCCATTGTGTTATCTAATTTGATTTATTCTCTCTAAAGTTTCTGTTTTATTGTCTTTTTGATTTCAATAAACCCTAGTTCTCTATTTGGATTATAACTCACACTTCTGCAAAACATTCTGGATGCTCCCTGATGAACCATACCAAATAATGTAAAAAAATTAGGTAAAACAATTGATATGTGTTAGTTTATTTGTATATGTTTTAAAATGTGAGCAAAGATTCACACATTTCTAAGTGCCGAATGCAAATGGACATGTGAGTGTGCTGCACCAATTTCTGGAAAAGAGAAATGTGCTATATATCATAGCTAATAGAGCAGTATGAACTGCTAAGTAGCTTCTTGCATGTTTATTTTCTTTTCTACTCTTGTGATATAGTTAGGAAGTAACTTCTTATCATTAGAAGATCAATAAGCACTTCTTCTAGCAAAATACAAATGCAGTGTCTTCTGACTAATAGATGTTTTCATACGTGTGTCAGGAGAGGGCTCAATCAGCTATCACTGCAACATATTTGACTGGAGTTGTTGATCAGCCAAGCCCAGTATCAATACTGGACGCATCTTTCTCAAATGACAGCTATTCCTTGGGGAGCCTTAATGGAAGCCCAGGTGAGTGCTAATCTTTTTCGTTTCAAAGTGAGACCATTACTATTGTTACTGTCGTTTCAGTTTGTTGTGCTGATGCCTTTTTCCTTCAAACACACATTCTACATATTTTAGCAAACCTTGGATTTCGAGTATCAATCCATTTGCTAACTTATTTTCTGAAGTTTTCTGTACATGTTAGTTTTCAGGGGAAAGAAAAGATAGCAACAAGAAATTGGTTCCTTTTTGATATAAGAAATAATTCATGAGAAAATGAGGACTACAGACCCCTTAGCTTTTCTCCTACTGATTCTTTGGCCACGTTTACTTGGATGAAATTACAAGGCTCTCTTCTTTCTATTCTCTGATATTGCCTGCATGCATTTAACATCTAACTGCTTACTGTTGGCTTCAGGAAGTAAACCACCACAGCTTTGTTTGCCTGAGATGGGTAATACTACACAATCAGCTGATATCGAGGCTGATCTTCAAGATTCAGCTTCTTCCTCAAATATCAGTTGTTTAGTCAACAACAAAACTTCGAGCACACATGGCATTGGAGTCCCAGAAACTGAACTAGGCACCGACTTCGAATCCATTTCAGATGCTGAACTGCTATTCAAGAACATTTCTTTCTATGGGTCCGACAGAACACTAGAGTACTCACTTGATTCGTTTCTTCTCGACTCGCTAGAAAGCATTATAGATGTTTTCTGCTCAAATCTCAAAGCGGCAAAGGAGGGAAATCAACTCAGGGAGTTTCTGTTTGACTGCCTAATGGAATGCTTGGAATCGAAATTCGGCCATTTCTGCAGATCTGGTTTCAGGACATGGCTGAAACTGCCTCCGATACTCTGTAGAGATCAGTTGATGAGAGAGGTTCATGTGGAAATGAGAGGTTGGAGGGATTTGGCGGGAAAAGCCATGGATGATCTCGTCGAGAAGGATATGGCTGTGTCAAACATGAAGTGGACAGGGTGTGAGACAGAAGCATTTGATGCCGGAGTAGAGATTCAGAGCGACATACTCTATGAATTAATCGATGAAATGGTGATAGATCTATGCTGACTCTGAAAGAGAAGTAGTAGATTGTTGTTGTTATCCCCGAGTAATTTCTTACAAGGACACAAGTTGGGTATTTGTTTTTGAATCTGGATGGAGATTTTGTCTGCTATTTGTGTAACCATGGTTTAAGATAAATGTCATTTTGTACAGTGACCGCTGGTTTTTTTTTAGGGTGACGTTAGAATAGTTCAGCTTGTCGAATGGGCTTTTGTACTGGAGGAAATATTCCTTGTTTAATGTTTGCTCTGCAAAAGGTAACTTAACTTGCACCGAGTCTTATAATATTTTCACTTACTGTTTTACTATAGAGTTGTATTATCTTACGGTATCCTATTGCAATGTAATTGATTGTATTTGTGCAACAATAGTGATTGTTCTGGTGATTAAAAATCTTGATATGTCGATGTAGTAAGTGCTTATAGTATCAATTTTACAGGTGGGTAGTTATTCTTTCTACTTTAAGAAAGACATGATGGCTGTTTCTATTGATGAATCGCTCCAGTTATTCGTTTTTTTTTTTTTTTTTTGGCATGTTATCAATATTTTCATGTGTTTTATCTAAATTTATTTTAGTGTAAAATAATGAAACTACAGTTTCTTGTAATAAAGGTTCTAATCATGTCTATTTTAAGTCTCTAGTATGACATAAGTGAAATTTGAATCATTGACTTCTAGAACACTTTCTAGGAGGTTTTACCGCATTGATAGTTTTATTTTATTATTATTTATAATTTTCATCCATATTAATCCTAGTCGTGAAATACTATTTTAATATTTCTGTCATTATATCAAAACTTTAAAGTGACATTATATTAAAATTCTAAAGTTTTTTGTGAGAGTTTACCGAAATTGTTTTGTATTCTAAGAATGAAGGTACTAAGTTAGTTGAATCAGTAGAACTTCATACATTTTCCATTTATTTTAATATCTTTAAATGAGAAATAAAGTATTTTCTATTGTTTAGTTAGAAAGAAAATTTAAAAGGAAAAAAGTGGGAGGAAAATAAGAGAGAATATGGCTCCAAATTTTCTTCTCTTTTTTCTTTTCTCTATGTATCCTAGTGAAAATGAGAGAAAATATTATTTGTTGTGACTACCATACTGGATTATAGCAAGAGAGTGGGAGAAGTTTAGAAAAACTTCTTTTTTCTTATTTTTTAAATTTATTATTTTTTCTTTTTATATTTTCATTTTAGTTTCTCTTTTAACCAAAAAACAAACAAAATCCTATTTCTTTATCCATTTCTTTACTTTCTTCTTTTCCTTTTTCATTTCTTTTTCTTTCTTTCATTTTCTACCAAACCAGTGATGCGCCTAATTTATGCCTTCAAAACTCTTTTCCTAGAAAGCTAATTATCTATGAAGCATCACTCTTGTTTCTTACATTTTTTTTATAGTAAAACTCACATGCACATATTTTTTGCAATATTATCCAAATTGAGCCCTCATCCGGAGTCGAAATTAGAATCTCTTTCAAATTGGAGAGAGTTGATACAACTTGAGCCAAGGCTCAATAGCTCTTATTTTTTATGCATGATGTACAATTCTTTTGTGATAAGGCATTTCAAATAGACTTCCTCAAATCAAACATATTACATGCTCATAACAACTAACAGTGGAGGAGAATAATCCTAGTAACACAAAGTTTTTTCATGCCTACAAATTAATCCTCAATTAACAGGAAAGGCATCAGCCTCTCTATTAATAGGAATGAGAATGGACGGGTCCACGGACCAACTTTTACCAATCTTATTCAAAATTTCGAATTAAAAATAAAAAATTCATTTTTCTAATTCAAAATTTTGAAATAGACTAGTCAAAAATTAACTTCGCCAGTACTATGCACTGCTTGTCCCAAGCCAGAATAAAAGAGAAGGGTTGTGGTAGGTCAGTCACAGCCAACGTAAAATATTGTCACATATTATGATATGAGCCAAAATATGAATTTCGTTGGGGTGTTCCCTACTGAGCAACTCGCTATATCGGAGCCCGGATGTAGTGAAAAATATGTGAGGGTTGTTAGGTCGTGGCCCAGAAGCAACGTGCCATGTCAGCGCCCGGATGTGGTGTCAAATATAAGGGGTTCGCATATCTTAATGAGCAGGTGAGGATAAAAAAGTTAGCTCATAAATATAAATTTCGGTTGATATCATAAAATATATGTTCCCTTACAGGTAAATTAGTAGAGTTAGTTGATATTATAATTAGAAGGAGGGTTAATATTTTGTGCGTGCAGGAGACTAAGTGGGTAGGTGAGAAAGTTAAAGTCATAGAGGCTTGGAGTTAAAAACTTTGGTATACGGGTAGAGATAGAAATCGTAATGGGATAGATGTGATCATAGATAAGTAATTACTTGGGGATATAATGGAGGTTAGGAGGAAGGGTAATAGAATTTTTTTAGTTAAACTTATTTTAGATAGAGAGATTTTTAATGTGATTGGCGCCTTTGTACCACAAGTAGGACTTGATGAATCCAGTAAATATTAATTTTGGGAGGATCTAGATGAGATAGTATAAAGAATATCCGCTAGAGAAAAACTATTTATTGGCGATGATCTCAATGGGCATGTAGAAACTAGTCGTAATGAGTTTGATAGTGTACATGGAGGAATTGGTTTTGGAGAAAAAATAAAGTAGGTAACTCAATTCTAGATTTTGCTTTATCTTATAATTTAATTTTAGCGAATACTTGGTTTAAAAAGAGAGTTTCTCACTTAGTTAATTTTAAAAGTGGATCGAATGCAAGTCAAATAGATTTCTTTTTAATTAGGAGGGTAGATAGAGCTAGTTGTATCGATTGTAAGGTAATGCCAGGTGAGAGTGTAGTTACCCAACATAAGCTCTTAGTTTTATATATTCAGATTAAACAGAAACTTAGAAAAATTAAGTGTAAGTTAGATTTTAAGATTAAGTGGTAGTGATTAGAAGGTAATCAAAAAGTTTTTGTAGATAGAGTAGTATAAGAAACAGATTGGAAAGACCATGATGATTCTAATGTAACATGGAACAAAATGGTTAGCTGCATTAAAAAGATAGTTAAACATATATTTGGTGAGTCGAGAGGCAGTGCTCCACCATGTAAGGATACATCATGGTGGAATGAAGAGGTAAAAAATGCTATTAAGATCAAGCGAGATCTTTATAGAGATTTGAATAATAATAATAATAATAATAATGGAATAAGTTTTTAGAAGTATAAACTAGTAAAAAAGGAGGCTAAGAAAGTTGTTCGGAATGTAAAAACTAAATTATATAAACAAGTGTAAGAGAAGTTCGATAATAAAGATGCAGAAAATGATATATATATAATTGCTCGAATAAGAGAGAGAAGGTCTAAAAACTTATGTATTATAAAGTGTATTAAAGATGAGTATCAGACAATTCTAATTCGAGATGAAGAGATTAAAGAAAGATGGAAAAATTATTTTGATAGATTATATAATGGTAGTTTTACTCAAGATTTGAGAGATCTTACTATTTAATGTGAGGATATGAATCGTAGTTTTATGTGCATAATTAAAGAGTCTGAAGTAAAAGAGGTTTTGAAGCGAATGAAATTAAGAAAAACTGTTGGTCCAGATGAGATTGCTATAGATGTATGGAGATACATAGGAGGGATTGGTGTGAAGTGTCTAACAAATCTTTTTAACAAGATTTGGCAAATTAAGAAATTGTCAAATGAATGGAGGAAGAGTACCCTACTACTTCTGTATAAGAACAAGGGCAATATTCAGAGTTGTTCTAACTATCGGGGAATACAACTCATGTGTTACACTATGAAGCTTTGGGAAAAGGTAATTGAATATAGATTGTGACAAACTGTTAAAATATCGGAGAACCAGTTTGGATTTATGCCGGGACGATCGATGACAGAAACTATTCATTTATTTCGTCAACTTATAGAGCGATTCCGAGAGAGAAATAGAAATTTGTTTATGGTATTTATTGACTTAGAGAAAGCCTATGATAAGCTTTCACGAGAGATACTTTGGTGGACATTGATGAAGAAAATAGTTCTCATCAAATATATCGACATAATTAAGGACATGTATGATGGAATAGTGGCCAATATCAGAACATATGGTGGTTTAACAAGTGATTTTTCTATCACAATTAGATTGCATTAAGGATCTGTATTAAACCCATTCTTATTTGCTATAGTGATGGATGAGCTTACTAAAACCATTCAGGATGAGATACCTTGGTGTATGCTATTTACTGATGATATTGTCTTAGTAGATGAGACAAGAGTAGGGGTAAATACCAAGTTAAAGTTATGGAGGTATATATTAGAATCTAGAGATTTTAGATTAAGTAGGTCTAAAACAAAATATATGGAGTGTAAATTTAGTAAACGACGAATCATAAACTATAATACTGTAAAACTGGATAGGTAAGAGATACAAATGAGCAGTCAGTTTAGATATTTTGGTTCTATTATTTAGAATGATGAAGAGATCGATAATAATGTTAACCATAAGATACAAGCTAGCTGGTTGAAATGGAGGAGGGCAACAGGAGTTTTATGCGACCGTAACATTCCGTTAAGATTGAAAGGAAAATTTTATAGGACTGCTATTAGACCAGTTTTATTATATGACACGAAATGTTGGGTTATAAAGAAACGTCATTCACAGAAGTTAAGTATAGCAGAGATGCGCATGCTACGTTGGATGCGCGGTAACACTAGGAGAGATAAAGTAAGAAATGAACATATTCGTGCTAAACTAGGTGTAACTCCCATTGATGAGAAGATGCGAGAAAATCATTTACAATGGTTTGGTCATGTGCAACGTAGGTTTACAAGTGCACCAGTTCAAAAAGGGGAGTTTATCAATATAGGACAAGTTAAGAGAACGAAGAAAAGACAAAAAAAAATATGGATAGAGGTGATACGCAGAGATATCTGGAGGTTTAAATAAGGAGATATTACTTGATAGAAATGAATGGAAAAGGAGTATCAAAGTGATCGATCCGGCATGATTCTTTTTTTGATTCATATAGACTACACCAAATACTTGGAATAAAAGGCTTAGTTGTTATTGTAGACTAGTCAAAAATTAGCTTTTACACCTACTCATTCTCATCCCTACTCTCCAAGAAAAAGAAGCACACACAAATGCTCATTCCACAAAATAAAATGATGCTAAGAGCATATGAGCAATTAACAAAAAGAAAAGTTCTCATAACTATAACTAGTCAGTTTACAGGTCAACAAGTTCCTCAACTTGCTCCAAAGATAAGTACATGTGCAAATAATAGCAATCTGATACGCAGCGAAATTGAGACAAATTCAGATCATTGATGTAGTTCAATATGAGTTCATGTGTCCTCTATAAAATTTGGTAAGAACAATAATAGCTTCGCCCATAACCAACCTACTTATCCATGGGGTTAGCAATTTTGTTTATTCATTAATATAGTATAAAAAGCTCCATAGGGCCCCTCTCGGCATCAATGCGATCCCTAAATATAATATCATAAACAATTTACATTAAATAGAAAAAATAATGTGGTCATAAGGATCATAAACAACTTAAATTAAACCGAAAAATACAAAACACAGTATATGGATACATAATATTAAAGTGTAGCATAAAATTAAGACCTATAAATATAAATAATCTAAAGTAGAACACAACTAAAAAGTAAATAGTAGCATCAATATCTCCCTTTCTCTCTAGCTCCCCAATCATCAAACATAGTCAATATTTATCTTGACACTCTACTGAATTCTAGTAGTTGCCTTTTTGTTTTTGGGAAGACAGGTTTTCCTATGAACAAGACCTCTTCAACTTACATCCAATCGTAGATGTTCATATGCTTTGTCAAAGTCATTTTAGAGATCTTTGTATGAGATTCTCCGAGCTGAATACTCTAATACTTGGGCTGAGCTTGCTTCATAGCATCAACAATTTGTCCAAACCGTGCCATCAGATTATTGTAGTATTCAAACTTCATGTCAACCTTGCTTGTTCTCCTACTTGATGGTGCAACAGAAAAGTTCATGCCTCTGGTTCCACCGCAACTTGTTCTCAAGTTTGCAATTTACTGTTTCTTACATAATCAGCAGGTGCTTACAGTGACCGTGCCTAAATAGAAATTGGTCCGTCTACTGGGAACATTACTCTGAATGCGAGTGTACACCGATAATAGCGTTGTCTCCAGTAAACAGACCAATTTCTATTTTACTACCTCAACAGAATTATTACACCATTGAATAGGGCATCCCTCATGCACACTATAAGGCTTCAGCCTCGTGCATACAATATCGAAGTTTCTCTGGACCACTAAATTCTTCGTCTATTATCCAGCCGTGTTCTTTTGGATGCTGGGCCGGCTTGTACATCATCTGCACTTGATTTTATCTGCAAAATACCGGTAGATTAGCGAAAAAGAGTATTGAGGGACTAAGAAGAGAATGCCAAATACATCTATGAAACCAAAGAACCAACTCACCTTATCAAGTTTCTCCCTGACTAATTGAACTGTCTGATTCATTGATGGCAATGAGAAGTATTCCTGTACACAGCATAAACACAGCAGGTTGAATCAATGTTTAGTCAAAAACTCTGGTCCTTTAATTTACTGTATTTCAATGTAAGCCAAACAAAATTCAGAGCTATTGCTCGATTATGTAGAAGATAGTAAACTTCATATGCATTCAATCAGATAACAGAACTGAGAAGAGAGAACGACTTTGAACATGTCTGATAACACTCTATGCACAAGTAAAACATGCACAAGTAAAACAGAGCTCCAGGCTAGAAAATTACCTTGTCTGACCAGACATGGCTGATATGAGACGAGTTATCCAATGATCTACATTCCCTACAGAAAAAATATAATTGATATTAGAAAAATTCTTCAAGTGAAGAAATTATAATAAAGTGTAGATTGACAATTGTGTGAGGGCACCCTGGGCGAGGGGCCTGGAATAGTGGTAAGGATGAAGATGCAGTAGCTATAAGAATCAAGTTGACATCGTAGCAAATCCGCTAGTCGAGTTGTAACTACGTGTCGGAAACTAAAAAAAAAAAAGAGGGCAATCCTGTGGCTCTCTACGTGGTCTGAATCTAGCAGAATGGTCTGAATCGAGCTGCAGGTTACAGACCTCAGCCACCTAAGTTAGCTAGCATCAAACACATCAATGAAAAGTTTCTAGATAAAGTGCCATATGACTCCTCTAGGAAAGGGAGGGAATGTTTAAGTTTACTTATTAAAGTTCTGAAACTCCTGAGTATTTGACATTGATGAAGCGTGCCCGACTTGATGCCCCTTCGATCCTTCAGGTCTGTCATCTGCAACAAATATGGTTGTGCCATGAGGGGTGGCATCCGAAAGAAAAATAGAAGAGTTTGGCAACTGAATTGACAGGTAAGAGAATTGAATGGTAGTAAATTAATTAGGCAACTCACGCTTTATGCGGGCTAAGACTTCCTTTCTCCTGCCCTCCAGCTTCTCTTTGGTATCTGAAAGGGTTTCGAACTCAGGAGCATATGAAACCTGAAGCCGGTTCCCAAAAAATACAGACTCGTCCAGTTTTCTCTTAGCAAACCTTCAAAAATGGGTGATTCAATCATCAATGTATGATCCTGACGGTCTATAGCATATTTTCCTAAAATTCTTTTATTTAAGATTCCAAGCTTAAAACAAGATGCAATGGTAAACAGGTATTATAGATCTGCTACTGAATGTATAGCACAAGAAATTTGATATATTTTTTTTTTAACTACTCCTCTTAACATGTCTTGTTTCTGAGAGAACAGAACTTCAACATTCTAATTCATTGCTTTTATTATCTGAGAGATTTTATTTCATTTTTATTACTTCAGAAATGCAAATTTTTCCATCCTGGTAAAATATATAATATCTTTCTAATGTTTGTTCCTGAAACTTCTAGTTTCATATACCTCAAAATATCTAATCCAGTTTCTGCCATGCAACACCGACACATAATTGGACAGGCTAGAGGGAAAATGTATTAAACTCGAATAAAATGTGATCACCTTGCATTGCTGACCTGTGAGAATTTTATCCAGAAAACATCCGTGAAAGGCTCACAATCTTCTGCATCCATGGGTTTACACCTGCCAATAATAAAATGGAAATGGATACGAGCTAAAACAATATATATCAGGAAGATAACAAGCACAGAAAACATGGATCAACGGGAAATCCTGAGTCACAGTTGGAAGTCAGTTTTTCAAAACAACCCACACTTTGGCATAATTATTTCTTTCATTCATATATTTCATCATATTTTGGAAAAAGGACATCAAAATATAGACTTGTACAGAAGTAGACTAAATTTAGAGTATGCTTTGATGTAAAATGTGATAAACAATCAGCTATTTCTAAGAAATAAAGAGCCAATGACTATAGTTTAATATATAAGGACTATATATTGTATTCTCGGAAATGTGTAGGTTGGCATTTGCATTCGATGCATGTCTAAATATTTCTTATCCATGCTGTAACTCTTTATTATATATACATGGACAAACATATATCATCCATCGTCAAGTTGGTGAGTCTTAGTATCTCCCTATCCTACTTGGCAAGGAATTGCCACGTCACAGTCTCCACTGTTTAAAGGCAAAAAGAAAGGCAATGGTGACAAAGTCTCGTATCGATTGAGGCGAGGCACAAAAAAAAATTTCCTGCCTGGCACGAGGCAACAAGAAGTCTAATACAGTATTTATAAACATTGTGTCGTTTAAGAACATTCTTGTTAAATAGTACATATCAACGATTCATACATGAATGACATTAAAATAAAAATTGCCACCATAAGCAAAGCAAAAGCCCATGAATAGAGTTGCAAAGTAGAAAGAGCATATTAGAAGCAATTAATGATCGAATTTCATTTATAAATTTACAAAATCAAAATAATAAAGTATAAAGGCAAATAGGCATAACTAGCAAGTTGCCAGTATTACAGGGTAACAATATATTCAATATGATGATGATAAGTAGGAGCCAGAAATAGGATATCAATAGGACATCGAAGTCTATTAAGATGGACTGAACATTTACAAGCATTATGACAATGTAATAAGGAATTAAATCAAATTGAAGTCAAACATGAAGATTTTAATATGGAATGATACGATTAAATTACAAGGTACACGAGATTGAGCGAAAAGGGAGAAAAAGAAAAGGACAAAATAATATTATAAAGGTGTTGCATACATCTCCTAATTCCCTTCATTTCAATTCTATTTGTACCCTATTTCATCTCTCCTCTACAACAAGCACTCCCAAAGCTCCTCTATGACTAACATTCCAAAAGTAGTTAACACATTAGAAACTATTACTAAGAAGAGGGTTTTTGCAAATAATCTCCCACAAAGATGACTAAGGCGAGCAAATGCAATGCCTTGACTTCATCGCCTAAGGCACTAACTTTAGTTGAGCACCCCAAGCGCTCGCCTCTGTGACATGTGACACCTAGTTATGTATTCAAGCACCAAACCCAGAAAGCATCTTACATGGTTGCATTGTCTTTAAATCAGACACTTAACAAGAAAATATCAACTAGAACTAAAAAGCTCACTTGTACATCTTCTTTCTTGGGCCAACGAAATTAGGTAAGTTTGAAATACTAGAGTTACAGAAAATCCATGTAAAACCTACACGAGAGACCTGGAACATGGTTCCATGTAATCTTCTGAACAATAAATTCAGCAGTACCAAGCATTCGTCATCTCCAGAATCTCATACCACATACAGAAAGACTTATTAGGAAAAAGGAGATGTCATGACCTTTCTATTCATGGCATGTATTGGAATAGAAATTAAAGCAATTATGCCTTTGATGTTGAAAAATAAATAAAGAACGAGTGAGCAACTATCAGATAAATATTCAAAATAAAAGAATTTAACCACCTTAATTCCTCAACCAAAAGAAAACTATAGTTCAATCTAGGAAGTCAGAAGTTATTGAAATGTAGCTGCTAATCCTAATAGACTCTTTCACATGGTTAGGGGTCTGCCTTTAGAGTTTTGCCTTTTCATGCCCCCTTCAATCAAGTTACAGCAGCAAATGAATTCTAATCATTCAAAATGCTTTTTCTTATGTTCCCTCATGCAAAGTATAGTTTGAAATTTTGCCATTTGTCTGAGTTTGAATATGATTGTTAAAGAATAGATATCAGAAAATTTTTGCAAAGTTAGGCATAGGCATTCTGTTTTGTACCAAAAAAATAGCTTATTGCCAAATTAACAATTAATTTAAGAAAGAAAACTTTGAACTACAAATCCGTCATATTCGATAGAATATAACAAACTTAGTTGGCTACTCCATGGAAATATCCCTAGCTTTGCAGCCCATGTACGAATACTCTCCAAATCGACACATTCCTGTACTTCAAATTTGTATATGCCTAGTCATACGCCTGCCATGGACCATGCTTTGGCTCAGGGCACAGACATGCAAACTCCCAATCCAACCACTCCCTTCCCCTCTCTTGGCAAAAAAAGGAAAAGAAAACGAAAAAGAAGAAAAAAGACACTGCCCCATAGTAGTGAAAGATGAAAAAATGAGGGTGTGAGAATGGAGAGGACACCTTTGGTGCTGCATCTTGTAGGAGCAATTGCTCTAATTTGGGCTTGATCCAACAAGATCTTAAGTATGTACTCAGTTTCGTAGGATTACTGATGAAGATCAGGATTTGATTTGGAAATAGATTTGATTTGATTTGGATCTTATTAGGATTTGGATTTTATTAGGATATTTGATTGGATTAGGAGTTTGGATTCTATTATAATTCTGTTTGTTAGAGTTTCTCTATATATATGGGTTTGTATAGAGAATTAAAAAGAGGAGATGAATAATATTTGAAAATTTCTTGAGAAATTTCTGGCATAGATTTCGCTTGAGCAAATCTTTCCTCGTTGATTCGTGGAGAGTGGGCGTGGATTCGCCTGGGTGGATTCCCAAACCCCATAAGTTCATCCCCAATTTATCTATTTTTCCCAATTCATCCAAAAAACCCTAATTTTCAAAACCCTAACCCTAATTTCGCCTCCGTCCTGCATCAAATTTGGTATCAGAGTCTAGATTTTCTTCTCCATCACCATCTTTTTCTTCCACATCTCCATCATCTTTTATTTCGGTTTTTTTTTATTTTGAAAAAAAACAGATATGAAAAAAAAAACAGATCTGAAAAAAAAAAGAAAAAAAAAGATCTAAAAAAAACATATATGAAAAAAAAATTTCTTTTGTCCCATCTTTTTTTCCCCCAACCCATTTTTTTTCCCAACTCAATCCAAACTCCCACCTGAACAACCTCTCCGCCAGAGCAAATCCAACCCAAACTCCCCAAGTTCAGCCCCTCTTTTCCTTCGCCTCCATCTCCTCTTCCACATCTTCTTCTTTTACCTTATCCCCTTCTCCGGATCCACCCCTCCCTTCTCCGGCGAATCCACTACAATAATAGCTGCATAGTAAGCAATAGCAGCACAACAGCAAGCAGCAGCATCAGCAGGAACTGCGATATTAGCTGCAGAACTGCAGCAGCAACAATTTACTGCTGCTGGACAGCAGTAGGACAGCAGTAACAGCTGCAGAACAGCAGTGACAGCAGCTAATAGAAGCATAACAACATGCCAGTGCAGCAGTGAAGGAAAAGTGGTAATTTGGAGCCCGTTCGGAGTCAAATTCGAATCAGATTTGAGGCACTGTTTTCCTGAATTTGTTTCTAACAATTATGACAGGAATTCAGGGCTCTTCAGCAGGCGAACCAACTTCAAAAAACTTTAAGGGACCACTACAAGTGCACGAACTTTTTCGGTATTTGGGTAATATCTAAACTAACCCATTTTCTTCAGCAAAATTTTGCAATTATTTTGTGAAATTCTGCATAAGATTGTTAGTTAGAATTACTAATAATTATTTGCCAACTCATTGCTTGCGTGCATACACACATTTTAGGATTCATTTCCTTACATTTTAAAAAGTAAACCTTAAAAAATTTTATTTGGTCATATAGTGCACACATATAAAATTTGACTGAGTCTAGGAAATTGCATTGCATACGCTTGTTTGATTGTATATTTCTTCGTAACGGTAAAATAACTACTCCAAGTTCTAGTAATGTGGGTGAAAAGTTAGAAATTATGATGAAACAATTAAAAACTATCACTGGACAAATGGAACAGTTTAAAATTGTTAATAAACGATTAGATGCACTAGAACAAATAGACAAGTTAGAAGAACAAAATAATCAAATTTATAAGAATGAATAAAACAAAAGGAATTACGATCAGTATAGAGGTCCAAGAGATCGAAATGAAAGGAATAGAGATGAGAGTATCCCTAAAACTAGACGTGTTGAAGATAATATTACACGTAAAATAAAATTAGAAGCTCCTACATTTGACGGCACTCACGACCCTAAAGTTTTTAGTGACTGGCTCGCAGATATAAATTACTATTTCGAATGGTATGACATGCTTGAAGAGCGTAAAATACGATTTGCTCAGATGCGACTGACAGGGCCCGCTAGGATATATTGGACGTCGGTAGAAAGAGAATGTGACAGATATCTAGATGCAATAGAGATTTGGAATGACATGAAAGATAGATTTAAAGAGAAGTATCTTCCAGTCACATTTAGGAGCCACCTTTTAGATAGGTTGCACAATTTTCACCAGGGAAGCATGACGGTTCAAGAGTACATGACTCAATTTGATAAATTGACACTTCGGTGTAATTTGCGAGAAGACCGACGCCAGGCGATATCTAGGTTTCGTTCTGAACTACGCGCAGACATACGAGCCATGCATATCCATTCTCGGAATATAAGTTCTCTTGCTCAAACTTGTCAATTAGCAGAAGATATAGAACGCTCTCTCAAATTTTCTATTGACCGCAAGTTCACTCCTAGAGCCAGAGAGCAGTCCAGACGTCCTTCTGAAGATAATAAGAGACCTAATACCCAATTCAATAAAGATTTTAAGGGTAAAGCCGTAATGGATGAGTCATCTAAACACGGCACGAGGCGTAGAGTGTTTTAGGTGTCACGAGTATGGGCACAAAGCTTCACAGTGTCCCACTAGAGGTTTACTCGTAGAAGGAGAACATAATGATGATGATGATCTTGAGGAACAAGTATATGAATCAATAGGAAATGCTAGTGAGTCAGACAGGAAAATAGTCATTTCAAATGTGTGCTTAGGCATCGTTAGGTGTCTTTATACTAAAACGAAAGATGAAAATTGGCGTAGATCTAGCGTTTTCACCACGTACATCATATACGGAGAAAAAAGTTATCGAGTGATGATTGACGGAAGTAATTATGTGCATATAATCTCAAGAACAGTTGTTGAGAAAATGAGCCTCAAAACTGAACCCCATCCACAACCATACAACGTAACATGGGTAGATAAAACTACTCAAGTTATTACCTAGCGTTGTCTAGTGCCTATCCAGATGTCAAACTATCAGGACCAGTTTTGATACGATGTGTTAGATATGATCGTCGTGCATATCTTGCTTGGTAGGCCATGATTGTATGATTTAGATGTGACGAGTTTCAGCAAGTCAAAAATACATATACATTCAAATTTAATTGGAAGAAAATTATTTTGAAACCCGCACCACCTAAGTTTAGAGATGAGAGCCCAAAGAGCGAAAAAGTCACAGGCCAGGTACATAAAAAATCTCTTCACCTGGTAAGTCGATCACAGTCCCTCAAGGAGAGCCTAGAAGAGGGACTAGTGTATGCGGTAATTGCTTTAGGAGAGTCTTCTACTCCACCTGTCATTTACCACCCTAAGATTCATTAGATTCTCACTGATTTTCAGGATATCATACTCGATGAGTTACCTGATGAACTTCCTCCCCTTCGGGACATTCAGTATACCATTGACTTTGTGCCAAAGTCCAGTTTGCCCAATTTATCTCATTATAGGATGAATCATGTTGAGCACACTGAGTTGAGAAGATAGATTGATGAGTTATTGCGGAAATATTTTATTAGAGAGAGTTTGAGTCCTTGTGCCGTTCCTGCTCTACTCACACCTAAAAAAGACGATAGCTGGAAGATGTGCATTGACAGTCGCGCCATCAACAGAATTACCGTCAAGTATAGATTTTCCATTCCCAAACTTGATGAGTTATTAGATAGATGGTTGGCTCTCAAATCTTTTCGAAAATAGATTTTCGAAGCAGATATCATCATATTCGTATCCGTGAAGGTGATGAATGGAAAATTGCCTTTAAAATTAAGGACAGATTGTATGAATGGTTGGTCATACTTTTTGGTTTATTTAATACCCAGCATATTTATGAGAGTTATAATCCAGATATTGCGTCGTTTCTTAGGCAAGTTCGTTATTCTCTATTTTGATGACATTCTCATCTTTAGTCGAACCCAAAAAGAGTATCTTTCTCATTTGACACAGGTTTTAGAGACTCTCCGTAAGGAAAAACTGTTTGTCAATTTGAAGAAATGTACATTCTTAGCTTTCTCTGTTCACTTTCTTGGGTTCATTGTCTCTAAAGACGGAATAGCAACAGACCCTGATAAAATTAAGGCCATAAGAGAATGGTCTACTCCTTATACGATCCATGAGACCACGAGCTTGCATGGTCTGGCCACATTTTATAAGAGATTTATTAAGAGATTTAGTACCATCATGGCTCCGATCACTGATTGTTTTAAAAAAGGGGAGTTTCAATGGACTAAATTTGCTACTCATGCTTTCGAGGAAATTAAAAAAAATTGACCACTGCTCTGGTCCTTCACCTTTCAGATTTCTCGAAGGTTTTTGAAATAGCATGTGACGCATCAGGCGTAGGTATAGGTGGTGTTTTGAGCCAAGAAAATTATCCTATCGCCTTTTTTAGCGAAAAGTTGAATGAGACAAAATAACGCTACGATATTTATGATCGAGAGTTTTATACAGTAGTGCAATGTTTACGTCATTTGCGTCACTATTTGCTACCAAAAGAGTTCGTTCTATACTCAGACCATCAAGCTCTATACTATATCAATTCACAAAAGAGAGTAGGGTATCGACACATCAAGTGGCTTGAGTTTATTCAGGAGTACAATTTTGTACTCAAACACTGTGCCGGAACTGAAAATAAAGCCGCTGATGCATTAAGTAGGAAACTTTGCACTTTACAGACGATGAGTGCAAAAGTTATCGGATTTGAGAAATTAATTAAGACTATCCTACTTGTCGGAACTTTGGTGACATCTATTCATCTCTGACATAGAATCCTCCTACTATAGTAGATGCCTTCACCATTATTGATGGTTTTTTATTTCGAGATACCCGTCTATATATTCCCAATACTTCGTTGCGCGATAATATGATTTGAGAAATGCATGCAGGAAGGATCGCAAGTCATTTCGGTCGAGATAAAACTATCATTTTTGTAGAGGACCGATTTTATTGGCCAAGTATTAAACGTGATGTTGCGCGAGTTGTGTCGCATTGTTGAGTTTGTCGGGTAGTTAAGGATAGGAAGCAGAATACAATATTCTATACACCATTACCCATGCCCTTTACACCTTGGGAGCATCTTAGCATGGATTTCATTTTAGGACTCCCTTGCACACTTAGGAAATATGATGCAATATTAGTCGTGGTTGATAAATTTTCCAAAATGGCATATTTTATCCCTTGCCACAAGACTTCGGATACCTCACATGTTGCACACTTATTCTGTAAAGAGATAGTTCGTTTGCATGACCTTCCTAAGTCAATTATTTCTGACAGAGATGTTCGGTTCACAAGTCATTTTTAGCAAAATCTCTGGAAGAAAATGGGTACCACACTTAAATTCTCCACTACTTATCATCCACAGACAGATAATCAGACAGAAGTTGTCAATCGTAACTTAAGTGACTTGCTTCGATATTTAGTGGGTGACCATTTAACCACGTAGGATCTTGTTTTGCCTATAGCGGAGTTTGCATATAATAGTTCAGTCAATAGGTCTACTAGGATGAGTCCATTTGAGGTAGTTACCGGTTATAAAGCTAGAAAACCTATAGACCTTCTTCCCCTCCCTATAGCTGATAGGCCTAGTACCTCAGCAGAGTCTTTTGCACAGCATTTGCATGATTTGAATGATCATATTCGTCGGCAAATAGCAATTAGTAATAATAACTACAAGTCTACAGCAGACTCACATAAAAAGTTACAGGAATTTGCAGTTGATGATGAGGTGATGGTTAGAGTGCGTCCGGAGAGGTTCTCTCCAGGAACCTTGAAGAAACTTCATGCTCGACGTATGGATCCTTACCGAATTCTAAAGAGGATTGGTTCTAATACTTATGAGCTTGCGATTCCCCACAATCTCGGGATCAATCCAGTTTTCAACGTCGAGAATCTGACTCCATACCGTACTTCATTTGATTATCAAGCAGTTATTCCATATCTACCATCATCAGCTTCGCCAAGATATCGACATTTTCCCATCCGCACACCGCCTCCTCCTGCTCCACAAAAGCATCATATAGATCAGATTGAAGATATTCTGGATGATGAGATTGCTTTGACTGCTGATGGTGGATATCAGCGTTATTTGGTACGCAGGCGTGGACGTCCAAACTCAGATTGTACTTGGTTGCGCACCGAAGAAGTCCAGCAGCTCGACTCGGATTTGCTCGATAATTATCATGTTCGTCATTCACCGGAGGTTCATATTTTGAAGCCGGGGAGAATTGATGAAGATCAAGATTTGATTTGAAAATAGATTTGATTTGATTTGGATCTTATTAGGATTTGGATTTTATTAGGCTATTTGATTGGATTAGGAGTCTGGATTCTATTAGGATTCTGTTTGTTAGAGTTTTCCTATATATATGGCTTTGTATGGAGAATTAAAAAGATGAGATGAATAATATTTGAAAATTTCTTGAGAAATTTCTGGCGTGGATTCGCCTGGGTGGATTTCCAAACCCCGTAAGTTCTTCCCCAATTTATCTATTTTTCCCAATTCATCCAAAAAACCCTAATTTTCAAAACCCTAACCCTAATTTCGCCTCCGTCCTGCGTCAATTACTCTGTAGATAATAACACATTTAGAATCCATACCGAATAAGAAACCCCATATTTATGTGATTTGGATGTTGGATTTTAATTTACTCCAATTCAATTGTTAGGTATGCCAATCACTGTTATGGATAAAATGCTTTTGATCATACTATATAATTTTATTTACCCCCATTGTCAGACATGTTCAAAGATGATAATAGACATGAACAAATTGATTTCGCAAAGAGAGAGGATGAGTTAGCTATGACTAAGTAAATAAGAAACTAAGATACGAATATATATATATATATATATATTTGAGTCCTATTGTCAAGTTAGAGTTTGTAAGGATCTAGATCTAGAGAAAAGGTACCACCTTATTGGATAAATACTCCAGGTACCAACTGTTCATGTAATGGGATCCAAAACAGAAAATTGGGTCGAATGCAGACATGATTTTCGAGCAATGGGTTCCCATTGCTGCCCTTTAGATGTTTTATGGGTCGTCGTTAGGAGATACATGGAGATTTTGGCAATGTAGGCATACAGAATTTGCAATTTTTGAATAAAAATACAACTTAGAATAGGATAGAGGAAGTGAATTTCCACACTTGCTCTTCCAATTGAACAAATTAAATTATCTTCCAAGGCATGCTCTCTTCCAAAATAGTACAGGAATTCACTCAACTATACTGTAAATAATGGCTTATGGAGATAACCACCCAATATCATATTTGCAATGATGTTGCTTTTGTGAAGATAATCTATCAAGGAGATCCAAATTTGGAAGTTGTAATAGCTAAAAAAAAGAGGAAGAAGTTTACTTACTCTTCAACATTCCCGTAAGATCCAAACAAATTAGAAAGTTGGTCTCCACATCCTAGTGCTGGCACATTCCGCACTTTTAGATATCTGCCAGTATAGCAATTAAAATATAAAAACCCATCTCCTACAAGTAACTAAAATTTATCTAGAATATGAATAATATTAAGGTTGGAGAACCTCGACTCGTCGCAGACTGTGTAGACACGAATGGCTACAGGAGCATCATCTCTGTATCGTTGTAGTGGCATGGGCTGCAAAATCTGACTAACTCAGTAATTGACTATGATTGTGTATTTTTAAAAAAAAAAAAGCATAGGAAGCAAAAATTTAAGAGAACCTCAAAAAGGCTACAAAAATTTTAAGAGAATTTTAAAAAAGGAATTTAATTTACAAAAATAATACAAAAAATATTATGAGATGATAATTCAACAATCTGAAGCTAAATTATGGAGAAATCGAATAGAAATTTCTCAATAATCAGCTAAGAACTAACTTCTGTGAATTTAACAGAAATTTAAAAAAAAAAAACCCTTGAAAATTGAATTCAAACAATTTCTTATTTGTAACAATGTAACGATTAGGGTACAAAAATCCATCTGCAGATTGTTGCCACTAAATCACTTCAATTATGAGAGGGGAACAATAACAGTAAAGGAGATGAAGCGAGAAAGATAACTTCTTTGAAATCTTCTGGTTTAAAGTTCTAAAGTTCTAAACCTGAATCAAAAGATTGCATTTTCTAACCAGATTCGGATCTCACATAGATCCCATCCAAATCCGTGCAATGAGCTAGCGATAGGTATCAGCCTATCAGGTAAGGTCAGCTCTGGGTACCACTTGATGTGGACCTACATACTCACAGCAAGGCTTGAGAACTTATTCTCGTATACGGTTTCATTCCACATAAATATCATAGTTATGAATGGTCAAAAGTTTCGCCAGTTTCATTATCAGTTCGATTTTGATTCTTCTCAAGGTTATGAATATCTCAATATGTTAAAATATATCAAATTTTTTGTGCCACAATAGAAATAATAGTGTTAAAGATTGCTAAATCCATATGTTAATAATCTCTATATAATAGACATGTAAATAAGAACTCCTTGATTATATCGTAATAGCTCTCAAGTTAATTTTTATAAAAGTTAGCATCTGTTCATTTACAATTTTATGAGCCGTTCGGAGGTTATTTGCAAGTTTGTACATTGAGGCAGGGATTTAAATAATTGGGTCAGGTTTAAATGGGCTTAGATGGAGCCCATTACCCGCACCTATTTAACTTGTTACTTTATCTTATTGGGCTGAGTATGAAGTTGGGTTTTCAGCCTAAAACCAAACTGGTTAGACCTTTCCATGTAAGCGAGCATGTAACCCTAATTGCAAGTGGAAAAAAAACTAAGTAGCGGCAGCAACAGTAGCCAACTTTGTATCTAGAGAGGGCAGAAGACTCCTCTATTTTACTTCAATTTTCTTTTTTTAAAATTATTAATCAAAAAACTTGAAATTTCACTACTCTTTCTCCCATTGATTTTTCTCCGTTGTTATGGCCTGTTACTATCCAAAATTGATATGGACTTTCAGCGCCAAAATGTTTTGGTTAATACCTCAAACCTTAAATCACTAGTATTACTTTTGGATCTGAATATGCTCGATCACTAAGAATCCAGGTTTGTTTCAAAGACCCAGACCCAGATTGTTTAGCAGATAGGGTATTAGAATTTTATTAGAATTTTACATATTTTATTCACTAATATATATTTACCACTACTGTCCTAAAGGGGAATGCAATACACATGCTAGAAATATTAGTGGTAAATAAAAAAATTAATAAGAAAATAAATAAATTAAATTAAAAATATATCTGCATAGGGCCTGTCCAACATTTCCATAAGCAATAGAAATGAGTTTCATTTATTTAGAGGATATATAAAAAAAATTAGACTTTAAAATCCTACAACTTTCAAACAACTGAAATGACCCAAAAGTGTTACAGATATAATTTTAAACTTGACCACCTACTAATAAATAGGCCAAAAGAAATGAGTCATACGTCAAAATAAATAACATGTGGTAGGAACTTCTTCGTTGCAATTTTTTATCCTAATGATTTATGATGTTTTTATTGTATAGATATTGTCTTGGCCACATGCGTAGAATAGCATTATTTCCTTGACTATACTAACAAAAAACAATAAATCTAGCCCTTGGAAATTCTTTTGCGTTTTGAATCAATCAGTCTTTCCAAATTCCCTTACTCGTTGTATCTAACGGAAAAAACAATGTGAATATCATATAGAGATAAAATTACAAACTTGCCAAGCCATTACAATAGCAGGCAAATTCATAATTCACCCTCCCATTTCAAAAAGAATTCAATTGAATAACGCTATGGCATATGACCAAGTATTGCAAAAAAAAAAAGAAAGAAAACCGCGTTGTTCTTATGTAGAAGTTAGAACCATGATAGGTTTGGAACTACAACTAATAAGACATTACCTTAAAGAAGGTTGATGCCATTCAAGGTTACCTAAAAAACAAGAGATACTATGTGATTTTTCTCATCCAATCACAACCCCTAATATCTTCTAACACAATCTACATGTGTGACATTTTAATAATTTCTTAATCATCCAATTTTTAAAAAAAAAAAAAATCCGCAACATCTTCGTATTTACTGTCTACAATATACGGTAATATCAATTTTTGCCACAAGCCACCTACTTATTATTTCAAGATCTATTGTCTCGGATCATCCTCAAATAATCAGCATCAATGCTCAAGAGTATCTCTCTTGGCACCTGAGTACCAAAGTTTTATATCCAACATTAACATAAACCAAAATATGAACTCACCAACTACTGATATCCAAGTCCAGACTACAACGTATACTGTGTTTATGACTACTACATACATAGATTTAACTTCACATAGCATAAATTGTTTTCTTCACAATAGAAATAGAGTATGTATTCACCGTGAACAGTCAGAAGATATCTTAACTATTTAAACTTGTCCTAACTATTTAAATTGGTCCCTTTCCTTTAAGGTGCCTAAAAATATTTATTAAGGGTCAGCCCAAAAAGAACCCAATAGAATGGTATAGCATATAGAGACAGCAACATAAGGCATAAGATATAAGCAAGCAGAAGCTTGGAATGTAATTATTGCATCAGAGCATAAAGAAGAAAGATACTTGTGTCAAGTTTATGGGGTTTAATTCAATCTTGGTATTTAACTTAATTGTTTCAAGTCTTGTGGTATAAGATTACATAAGAATTCTATACATATACCAACATATATATATATATATATATATATATATATATATATATACACACATACACATACACATACACATACACATACACATACACATACACATACACATATAATCTAATGTTTCACATACACATACATATATATATATAATCTAATGTTTCTGATTTTTTCTAATTTTTCCAATATTTCACATTCTAATACATATCAATTTGTATTCCATACATTTACTTACATGCGAATTACGCAAGATGCAGCACATAAGCACATGAATGCAATCTGTCTCCTCCCACAATAACCTTCCACCACAATATAGGTACAAGCATTGCACAATCAGTCCAAGACAACGGCATTCATCTCCTTCTATCCCCTTACCCCTCCAATTAATGGTCACAAACCTCTTCTGCCCCGACCGCACAGGCCAATTTAAACATAAGCCACATGCCCATTTAAAACATAGACCACACATGCCATTTTAAGACGTGCCACCTTGACCAATCTCCTTATCCTTCCATCATATCATTTTCCAAACCCCAAACAGCACTTTGTTACCCAAACATCACATACCACATACTTAATTAGTTTCCCTTCTCACACCAGTAGGCTTCCTCCCTGTTGTATCAATGGAAAGAATGAACATAACAATCACCAAGCACACACAATTTCATCAATCAAACAAATACATGTATCATCACATATTCTTTGTTCCATAATGTATAGTGTCCACATAGTTAGTATTCATAGTTTGCCTTTTTTATTTTGTATTCCATTAATATTGTAACTCCACCAGTGTTGTGTTTAAATATTTATCCTTTCACTGCCTGTACCAAGCCATGATAAAGGAGGAGGGTTCTGGTAGGCCTGTGACAGCCAGCGTAAAATATTATCACATATTATGACATGAGCCAAAATATGAATTACATTACTATCGTATTTTTCTTCCATGTGTTTAGGTTTCGATAAAAATAGACATGTATGCTTATATCACAACAGACAAATGCACACTCATCACAAAGAACATGTGCACTTATATCACAGTGGGCGTGTCCAAATCTGCCATAATGAATATGTGCATGTATAGCACAACAACCATGTGGACATCTATCTTAATGGACACGCACAATTGTCACAATGGGCAGATGCACACAGAACATACATTTACATGCATTATTGTCAACAAAGTAAGAACTCCCATCTATAAGTTCCAACTCATTTCACAAGCCATTCGAAGGTATCATGTTACACAGATATTTTACTTTCAAAGTTTCTATTCTTTTTTACTTTTGATGTATAATTTCATCTATATATGCATAATTCGCCAAAAGTTTAGTTATGCGTAGTGATTTTGTGGAACTAACAAGCTTGTTAATCAAAATCTAACTATTAGGATTTAATGGCTACAAATTATGAAACTATTCATGAATCAACACACATTTCTTACATATTTCTCTTCGTAATCAAGCTTAATCAATTTTTTCTTGTGTATAGCTTGCACATTCCCATGAATGTATATGTATGTACGCACTATTAGTTTGCATGAACATTGGATTTTCATGGAAACATCAAAGAAAAGAAAGAACAAGAAATTTTAACTCATCTTACTTGATTACATAAACACCGGATAGGTATTTATTCTATATACTTTACTTCAATAACATATTCATATCTCATACCATTACTTCCATGGTTATATCTGAATTAGCGGTTTCCTTAATTGGTACATATCATTTTCTCATAATCAAATTTTCCCTAATCATGGGTACACCTTTGGCATAAACAATAAAAGTGTTACATGTACAATATACATTGTCTCGAAATACTATCAACCAAACTTTATGCAACATATATTGCAACCCACGTGACAAGCTCCATGATTCCTTTCAAGTCGTAAACAGACATCTCTCATTTAATTTTAGAATTTTAACTCTTTCATTGGTTAGTGCGTAAGTAAAATTGCAAGAATTTGCATTATATGCAATCTTTGTGGGCTCAAATTTGAGAGCTTAATGGAATCATGGATGAATTGGCTTCAAGGTAAACTGCCATGGAACCAAGTTTGATGAGATCAATTGCATTGTTAAATCTTCCCCTTATGAATAATTCTTTAATATAATGACTTCCTTATGGCATTCATACTACTTGATCCAACAATAAAAAGCTACAAAATGTGTTTATTAATAAAGTGATTTAATCAATTACAAGGACTTTTGACATGTAAGCTTCACAATTTATGGGATTTCAAATAAGAGAACTTTGCTCACCAATTTATAATTTAATATTGATTACTCCAATTCCAAGTTCAATCAATCCCTTCTATACCGCAAACCAATGTTTAAAATAGCGATAACGGTAACGTAACGTTTTGCCTCTATTAGGTTATGTCGCATATAGCATAACGCATAACGTAGGTTATGCAATTTCCTATTTATTTAATAAAAATAAATATCAAACTAAATAAAATAGTTTTTATAAATTAAAAAATAAATTTAAAATTTCTAAAAAAGAATATAAAACCATTTTTAATACATAATCTATTCTAAATTTATATTATGTTTTACAATAATTTTCACATTTATCTTCATAAACTATATTGTCTGCAATTGTAATTCCAGTTATCATCTAAACAAGAAAATAAGATTCTAATTTTTTATTTCAATTTCAATTATTATCATTGTTGAAATTTATATTTTGTAATGTTCAATTTATCTTTCTTGCAATTATTGATTTTAGTTAAAAATTCAATAGAATCAACAAGTAAGATATTTCAGTAATCAAAGAGGAATTGCAATAAGCCAACAACGAAACAATCGCAAATTAGCAAGTTAGCAATTCCACAAGTAATTAAACAAGTCAACAACTAATTAAGTAAAAAAAATTTACAACAACTCACTGATAATGAAAATAATAATCAACAATAATATAAAAATTTTGTAAATAACGTAGCATAACGTAATTTAACATAACATTACGTAATATAACGTAAAATAACATAAAAAATGTATTGTTATGGTGTACTTAGTTATTTTCAGTTGTTACATAGCATTGGGGTTCTGTTAGGTTTCGTAACGCAATATAACAGGTTTCATAACGCGTTATTTTCAACATTGTCGCAAACCCGATGTCATATATATATATATATATATATATATATATATATATATATATATATATATATATATATATATATATATATATAGGGCTTACTGTAGGTGAGCCGCCAGTTTAGGAAAAATTACGTGAGCTAGCGGCAAAATTATAGTGATCCAACAATTTTTCTTCAATTTTTTTGTAGAATTAGTATCTCTACATCCTTAACTTCTTTCAGATCAAATTTCATAAATTTTGGAATATATTTACCTTTTCATCAAGTAGATACAAAATGTTTTATTCATTGAAAACCGTTAATTTTGTATTAACTTGATGAAGAATCAAATCAAAACTAAAACCCAAAAAATTGGGTATGAGTGAACCCTAGGGGATAGAGATCATAATCCAAAATTTTTTTTTTTAAAAATGATTATTGGAGATAGTGGAAATGAACTGCAGCTCCGGTAATTTGCGTGAGCTGTCAGCTCATTTCCATTTTTCTCATATATATATATATATATATATATATATATATATATATATATATATATATATATATATATATATATAAACCAATAAAATTTGTTGCGGGATTGAATCAGATGAAATTATGAAATTTAGGATTACCCTTGTTAATTTGGTTGATGATAATAGTCTTCACCAATCTCCTCCAATTTCTCTCCTTCCTTTTCCCCTTGCCGGCCTTTGGCTCGGGTCTGGTACAGTTGGGACGAACCCACAACGGCGGGACCAACCGACGCCGCGCTGCTCTGCCCGGCGCTGGTGCGGTCCCGACGCCGACCCTAACTTTGTGTTCGTTCAAAAACAAAGTGGATTAGAAGAAATGAGGTAGAAAGGGGAGAAAACGGCAAAATTATGGTTTGGATTTGGTCAGGGATTGGATTAGAGAAGGAAAGGGCTAGGATTTGGGGTTGAATTTGAGGGAGACGGTTGAGAGAGAAAGAGGAGTCAGGACTTCGACGAACACTGATCAACCCCCCCGCCCCCCATTTGTCTGATGGGAATTTCTAAATGGGCACAGCTTTTTTCTAGGGAGCACCCACTCTCTTTTTAAAAGAAAGGATTTTTCCTAGAGCATGCCTATATTTCCATATTATTCTCTATATTTCCATATTATTCTCTACCATCTCCTCCTCTCTTTCCCACGTTCTTCTCCAGGACTCTCTCCCAAACTCCTCTCTTTTTAACACCACATTCTCTCACTCTCTCCCAACCCATCTCTCTCTCCTTCACCTCCTTCATAAAACTTAAAGTCCCTTTTCCAACCTCTCCTAATATTTTGCTGGACCCCAAATCCCTGATCCCGACCACTTCGCCCGCTCGCATCCCGATCGATCCGATCGCTGACGATCCACACTCCGCCACAAGGGTGGGTTAAAAGGAGGAGAGAAGATAATGGTTTTTTTGATTTGAAAGTAAAAATAAAATCCTAATTTTTTGTGTTAATTTTTGCATTTTGATTTAGGAAAAAATTTGGAAATGAGTGTTGATGAGGGTATATTTAGTTGAGGGGAAAATAAATTTGGGAAAAAATAATTTCTTTACATTTTGTTATGGTGAAATTAAAGATTTCATTGGTTAAAATAGTTTAGATTTTATTTTTGTTATCGATAAATGTAGTCTTGGAATTTGTAATAGTGAAGTGCAAAGTTTATATTGTGAATATTAGTTGGTAGTTTTTTGTCATTGGATTGTTAATGTTGATGTTCGAATCGGGAAAAAATTAAAATGTAAATATTGTGTGCTTATGTTATGATATTTAATGGATTTAGATAGGCAAATATATTTAATGGTCCGTCCACCCAAGCCTCAAATCGAGAGGGGGCGCAAGATGTCCCGCAGACAAATACTGAAGAGGTAAAATTTGGTTTTTAATTCTTTGTGATTTTAACAAGTATAATCGTACTTATAAATATTTTGTCATAATATATGCAGAGAATTAATGAAGGTATAGCAATTATTGATCTCTTCTTAGAGCAAGGCGAGACCGCAAGAAAGAGGCGTCCGAGTTTGCTCTATAATGTCCTCATCAAGATAAAATCAGTTATGACCAAGTGCACACAAACTGATATTGATACAGTATTACAACCTGTATCGCAGACCCCCACCGAAGGTCCCAGCTTTGCAAGAGCCGTCAACCCACAAGAAAGCAACCCGCTTAGAAACAACGAAGAATCTAGAATTTGTTGGGTTTTTTTTAATTGATTCTCAAACTATAGCTTATGATGATTGTTAATGTCAACATGGAAATGACGTTGTTAGCATGGAACATATATTGATTTTATTTCGCCGTTTCATGTAAATGAAGTTGTAGTCAAGGATTATATTATATATATGAAGTTGTAGTGTTGGATATCATTCTTTAATTAAATCTTTGAAGCTATGATTGAAATGTTGATACGTTAAATTTTTGTTGTTGTTATTCTTTGTCTTTGAACCTATGAATGAATTGTTGATATTGTATGTTTTGATACCAAATTGGGGGTATAAAACACAGACAAGTACTAATATTTGCTAGGGTATATTATTTATTATATGTATTCCTGGTTGTACACACCGTATTAGAGTATCTCTGGCCATGTATTCTTAATCTGAGTTTACAGAACCGAACCTTTTATGGGTGATCCGGGACTGTAAACCGGATCACCTAGCCAGAGCTCTAGCCCCCTGTCCGGGCTAGCCAGCCCGGAACAATTTGGTTGATCCGGGCTATCAGCCCCGGATCAACCATATTGATCCGGGCTTGCTAGCCCGGATAGGGAGCCAGAATCTTTGGCCCCCTAATCCGGGCTAGCCAGCCCGGATCAATTTGGTTGATCCGGAGCTGATAGCCCAGATCAACCAAACTGATTCGGGCTAGCTAGCCCGGATCAGGAGGCCAAAGATTCTAGTTTCTATGGTTTTTATTTTTTAGAGTTTCACAATGAAAGAACCGATTTAAGCTAAATATAGACTTTAATTTCCGTAATTTTTTACTAAAAAGAGTTAATATTAAAGAGAAATAGGGTTTGGATTCTGAAATGGAATTTTTCCCTCTGCTTTCTGCCTCTGCTCTGCTTTCGCGCTGGAAAAAAAGGGGCACAGAGGGGATGAAGGAGGAGGTGAAGGAAGGGCATTTTTGACCAAAAAAATGATGGCAAAGTGGTAAATAAAGCGATTTTTAAAGTGGGCTCACTAGGAAATATGCTGTACCCATCTAGAAACTCCCTTGTCTGATTAATAAGATATGGGAAGTTCTAAAGGAGCACACCAATTTTCTTTAGGAGCACACTTTAGAACTTGGTTAATATAACATGTTTGCCACAGTTTTTTTGTTTTATTAATGTCTTATTTTCAACCTCTCTGTTCCCCCTCTCTCTCAGCCAGTCCAAATTTTTTTTAATCCTTTAACACACAAACACTTCATCTAAGATTTTTCTTTACTAAATTCCCTCACAAATTAAAATCAAAAGTTGTATCCTTTGTTTGCTAAAAAAAACCTTAAAAAAGAGTCTTTTTTCCTGATTTGGGTCTAAGCAGAAAAAGATAGAGAATACCAATATGGCATTGGTTCCATTCGATGATCAAAAGCCTTTGAAGATTTGAATCCATCTTCCTCTTTCAAACTTTTAATTTTTTAAGTTAGGGTTTAGGATAAAAAAAAATACATATAGAAATGTGATTGAACGAGAAAGAGGAAGTGGGTTTTGGAGTATTCAGGACTAAGAACAATCGTCTAGGTTTTATGCTCGGACAAAATGATGACTATTCGGGTGCCAAGACCTGAACAACAGACATGTAGTAGTTAAAAATACTGTTCGGGGTTTAATCCTGACCAATAGAATTTTATCTGGGGTTATACCTCGGATAGGAATCTAACTGTCCAGGTTAAACCCTGGGGCACAGACAATGGATTTTTTCTTTGTTTTTGTCAAAATAATTATATTTAGCATTTTTATTTTGTATTATATTAAAGATCAATGTGTGAATTTGGTAGTTATAGGATGAAACTTAAGTATAGTGCAACCGAGTCCAAAACGAGTTGGTTATTGACGAAAGTTTGGACTTCACAACAAATCAGGTACGAATTACAGAGTTAACCATGTATACGGAAGTTAACATATTTTCATAAGAAGTCTTATTTATCTATTATGATTATAGATTTTTGCCGTGACGAGCTTTACAGTACGAATAAGTTGTCTTGTTCGGACTGTAAATCTGGACACTAAATTTTTTGGGAACAAAAATTTCATAAAAACTCTCTGTCCGAACTTGCAGTTCAAATAATATTTATATTGTCCAGACTAAAAGACCTCACAAAAAAGTTTTTTCAACCCGGACAATTTGATGGTGCAAATAGTGAATAATTTATTCGGGTTGAAACTCCATACATGATTTCTTAAAAAAGTTGTTGTAAATTCGTTGTCCGGGGTGTGCACACTAGATAAGGTGCATTTTGTTCGAAATGTATACCCCAAACAATGTATTTTTGGTTTGGGCTTTCGGACCGGACAATGAAAAAAATATGCCAACCATGTCTGATTTTAACAATGCAAGTAACTATGACAATGCTTTAAGTATTACTAACAAAAAATACTATTCATGAATGTATTGGAAGTTTGAATATAAAAATATATAACAGAGAATAGCATGGATGACAATAATGTAAAAATAAACTTCATTTGATAACTAAATAACTTAAAATTCAAATATATAAATCAGAATTCTCAAAAGTTAATTTAATTACATTGAATACCGGAATCAAACTCTGACCCCCTAATACACATAGTTTACTGCCTACGGGAGGAGTCTCCGTATGTTAACAATGCAAGCTCCCTCTTGCGTTGCATCTTCATATGTTAGTAAGGAAGGAGTCTCCATGTTCACTTCATGCAGTACGACCATATCATCTTATTTTTCTGGTATGTAACGAATGGATCAATGGTTTACATACAGCTTTATTCCTACTCAATAATGTTGTAGTTTGTATACAAGATGATTCTGATCATCTGTGAAATTCAAAGATTATAACGTTAAAAAATTTAAATTCATTAATATTGAACACACTACATAACAAAGTTTTTTCTATAAAAAAATTAATTAAAGGAAATAATTTGTCAATTAATTTCCATAAACAAGCAACGTGCAAAAATTATTTTAACAATAACAAGAACAACCGAATAATTCATCTTTAATCTACAACAAACAATGGAAAATCTTAGATACACTAGCATACTTTTCTGATTTGATTTATACTTAATTTAATAGACTTCTTATTCTATGCTTTCCCAAGCAAATTTTTGCTTTGACGAAATAAATTCATAATAGTATCAAACTTCATTTGCATAAAAATTTATCTCAATTTGCCGTCATTTGAGTTATAAAATTTATACTAACACATTACAATTTATGTTATATTATGTAGATCTTAAATTTAACTATTTTACTTTTTGCATGATATTTTCCATAAAATCAATATAACCACTCTAAGAAAATCCTAATCCTCATAATACATACACCAAACAATAATTTTCTATATTATCTTCCAAGTTTGTTTAAACACCAATTAAGTCAAGGACAAAAAAGTTCAACAATACATGCCTAAATTGAAATGATTAAAGATGAAATTCACAAAAAAATCAACTAGGGTTCCACAACTTACACTTCATGGAAAAAAAAGGGACAAAGAAAGAGGATGGGAGAGATGCGAAAGAGGATGGGAGAGATGCGGTTGTCGGCATCGCGTGGATGCACCGCAGACTACAGAGTGTTGGATTTTGAGAGTCAGTAGCAGGCCCAGAGCATGGGGCTAGGGCGTGGGCTGACAAGGGAGTACGCCTAAGGCACGAGACTGAGGTGCAAGAGCGAGGGCACAGAGGAGATGGAGAGACGGATTGGTGGAGAGGCGGTTTTAAGAACGTGGTGTGCTCAATGAGGGAAGAAGGAATAAAGGATAACGGGAGAAAATATAGTGTGTTCACTAGGAAAAACACTTTTTAAAAAAAAAAAAAGGTGTGCTTACTAAGAAAGGTGGGCTCACTAAGATAAGTAGTCTGCTCCTTTAGAAACTCCCATAAGATATCTTTTTGATATTTTCCATTTACATTCCTTTGAAACTGCTTTTTCGCACTATCCCCTTCTCTCTCTCTCATACATATACACACACACACGCTTTTTTTTATGTCTTTACATATTTTATACATGTATATCAAAATATATCCTTTCTGTCTCCCATTCATAAAGTCAAAAAATAATTTTCCGTAATAAAACTCAACTTGCAAAATCGTTTAGATCTTAAAACGATAAACAATTTATTGATACTCTTTATTTATAAATAAAATATTGTTTTTCAAAATCAAGGTAAATTCACATAGCGAAGTTCTTTCAAGAGAGGCTTATTGACTACAAGTCATAAATTATATTCATAGAGTAACCATTAATCCAAAAAATCTACGACTCCATTACCTTCACAATGAATAACGTAGTTCAAAATTCTTCGTGATGTTACCTTCCCACTATGTGGCCAATTACTGCACTAAAAAATCCTCCTTGGTCTTAGTTAGTCTTTGAAAATTCACTTAACCACCATACTGAGGACATCCCCCTCCATTCAAATGCGAGTAGCTCGAAGTTCGAATAAGGCACATCGTAGCCCTTTCCATTCACCAATTAACTTGGCTATGAAAATATATTTATCTTGGAGAGGAAAATCTTCTCTCAATAAGCATCCTACCACAAGCAAGGAAGGAAAATTGAAATAAATTTAAAAAATAAAAGTTGAAATAACTTTTTATTCAATATTTCTAGTGGTTATTTGATTACTTTTTGAAGAGAGAAAAGATAGAAAAAAGAAAAGAAATAAAGTATTTTTCTAGAAGAACGCAAAGAAGAAAATACATAAGAAATATAGTATTGATACTTTTTACTCTCAAGTGTTTTCAATCTAAAAACCAAGTGAAATAATTTGAAAAAAATGAGTATGTCACATGGGATCCACCTCATCACTAAGAAGGAACTTCCAATTTATTCGCTAGAGAAACAAATCACAAACAAGAGAAGTTCCTTTTTCTTGAAAACTTAGTTTTTTAATTTAACTAGTGGTAACCTACGTCATATTCCTTAATTTTTCCATCAATTAAATTTATCATTTGACATCATTGAAATCTTAAAACCTTTTCCTATAGAGCATGAGATGTTATTGATTAAGACAACTCGCTTTCGCAACATATGTCATTATTTTCAGTATAATAGTTTTAAAGGGAACCAATATACTAATGTTCAATAATGATGTTTATAGCACCAAGTAAAATATTCTTGGTGTTTTAAAAAATACTAAATTAAATTTATTATAAATATGCATGTTATGATTGTAGAAATTTTCCATATTGAGCACAGTCTACTATCATAATTTTTTTAAATTTTTGCAAGGTTACGATTATTAGCTCGTTACGTTTTTTATGACCAATTTTTAGAAATTTTAGAGTTCATTTACTCATAGGTACAAATAATTGTATTTGTATAAAATCATTAAATTTGTTTCTATTTTATGGAAGGTCAAATCGAACTAAAATCCAAGAATTTAATTATGAAGAAATCATAGAGGGTAGAGACCACTATCCTGAAAAAGAAAATGTTAGATAATGTGAGAGTGAATTTTTAGTGGAAGTTTCTTACGTTGAAATTATAAATATAGTATATTCTGCATATTTTATCATGCATATTTCTATACATCTATGTATTCATATATCTTCAATATATTTAGATATTTGTTAAATATGTTAGAAAGTATTAGTGTTATCCATAGTACATATTTATAAGATTCATCTTCAAGAAAATTCATATGCAACATCTAATACAAATATGATTTTTTTTTTTCACGATTTGAACTCTTAACCTATAGTATCTTATTTTTTATTAAACTGAATTAACTTATCATCCTATCTTTAATTGGTTTTATTTTATTATTCTATCTCAATTTGAATTATTTAATTTATAATTCTAGCTTAATGTAACACCCCAAAACTATCATTACAAATTATCAAGTCAAAAGTTTCTTTCTATAACCCTTCAAATTTAATTTCTAAGGGCACCTCCTTGACATTTTGTGGGGATGAGTTGTTAGAAGAGAGTGAGAGGTGGCATTCTAGTTGACATTTGTCATGCATGCAAGAAACCTTATGACTAGGCTAGAGGATAACGTGACCAAAATGTCCTTAGGTATATATAACCTTATTCTCTCAAAGAGAATTCTTATCAAAAGAACAAAATAAAAATCACTCTTTACCCTTGGTTCTTCTAGTTCGTTGAGTAAAGGAAATAGAAGGGAGGCTTTGCTAAAACAAAGGAGGAGATTAAAGGGAATAGAGGCAAGTATCACCTTATTTTTGTTCTCTCTTTAAATTGTATTTGAGTGCAAGTAGCAAGTATGATTTTTCTTGGAAAGTATTTGATTTGAACTTTGACTATATGATTCCTTTTCTTTATGGATAATTCTACATTATTTCGGATCTGCATACTTAGCTTGATTTACGGATGTTGGCAGTGGAAAATTTCTAAGTAAATAGGATTTTCCACAACAGAATGCGCAGCTAGCCTTTCAGCTTCGCGTTTGGCAATTTTTAGCTTCACGTTTGGCTATTTTCAGCTTCGCATTTGGCAATTTTTAGCTTCGCGTTTGGCAATTTTTAGCTTCACGTTTGGCAATTTTTAGCTTCGCGTTTGGCAATTTTTAGCTTCGCGTTTGGTTATTTTCAGCTTCGCGTTTGGCAATTTTTAGCTTCGTATTTGGCTATTTCAGCTTCGCGTTTGGCTATTTTCAGCTTCAAGAGAAACACGGATTTATACACTTGGCATGATTCGCGGATTTATGATAATATGACATGTGAATATCAACATGATACATGAAGGCAAGATTATTCATGAGAACAAATTCTAGTATCTTTATTACACGACATGAGAACAAATTCTAGTATCTTTATTATACGACATGATAACAAATTCTAGTATTTTTATTACAAGACATGATAACAAGTTCTAGTATCCTTATTACATGACATGAAGTATTCTTATGATACATGTGTACATAATTCCAAATCTTGATTCCTGAACTCTTGATTCTTGTGAAATGATATGTATACAATTTGACATGAAAGTCCACGTGTTTCCTTTAATTCACGTATATCATATGCATTACTAACATGGAAAAAACTACATGATGGATAGATAAGTACTGTATTGTACAAGGATCCTATTGGCCAACTTCTTGATTAGGTGCTGAGGGCCTTTTACTAGCAGCACTGAGTGGTACTTAGCCACCGTCTGATACATGAGTCACCATATGGGTGATGCCCGTTACTTGTTTCATTTAACGGGGTCTGACTTGTAGCACCTAGCGGTGTGTCATGGTTCAACGCCATGAGTTAGAGGCCGGGTCCCGGGTATGCACGGGCACTTTGTACAATATGAGAAACTGCACGGTATCTTATCCATCATTGAGTTTTAATTCCAACACTAACATGATACAGACCTGTTAAATTTTACACGAAGCTTGTGAATGACTTACATAGTTCTGGTTACATGCAACATGATTTATATTTACTTCGCTTACACTTGTCACCTTAACATGATTTGTTTCTGCTATTTGAATGAATAGTCTTACTCAATTCATTTTCAGTATTCTTAGGATACGTTTGTACCAACGCAATTTATTTATTCTTTTATTTATTTGTACTGTGATAGTGCACGTGTTTCTTATTTTTGTGTTACTTGCTGGGTTTAATCTCCTGGGTTTTTTTAAGCCCAGATCACGAAAGTAGAGAAGGGGAGATTGCTCCAGACAACGATTCTTACTCCACCAACCAGGTCGAGTAGAGGATACTAGCACAATACTATTTGGGTACTTCTCACTTCTTGTTCTTGTTTCCTTTTGCTGGGCACTGGTTTAACTTGTAGTATTTAACTCTTTTGTGTAAATATTTAGAGTAGTGTGCCATTTTATGTAATCAACTCTCTGTATAAATAAAATCCTTTCAGTTTCAGACCTGGTTATTCATCTTGACATGGCAGTAGTTGCGGTTATCCCAAGATCATGAGACTGTTGGGTTATTTATAGTATTTAAGCAATGTCGCCCATGAAAAAAAAAAAAAAGGTAGAGCCGAAGTGGGGGCATTACAGATTTGGTATCAGAGCCTAGGTTTAGGTGGGAGATCATATAACTACTGCCACATGAAAACATGTTTAAGATACACTCTCAACATTTCTTCCTTATCTTTGATATCCATCCGATCTAGTATCATACCTATTCTATTATTTCTAATTCATTTGGAACATCTATCTTGAAACTCCATCTGAATAATTTCTCTTGGACCGTCACAGAACGATGACGACCCAATCTTCTACTAGCGCAAACCCAAATCCTACGGGTGAAGAGTCTGAGCTTAGAACTATAGTGGAAAGAGTAGCGCAGACGCAAGAAACTACAACGATAATATTGGAAAGAATGCTACAGTCCAAAGAACAAGAAAGAACTGGGATGGTGTCAGATTTTCGAAGATTGCAGCCATCAGTATTTTTCGGAACAGAAGGACCACTAAAAGCTGAGCAGTGGATTGTGGATATGGAGAATCTTCTGAAGGCAGCAAGGATTCTAAAGGAGAATCGTGTTGAAGTAGTATGCATTCAGTTAGCTGACATAGCTAGAACATGGTGGCTTGCTGAAGAAGTGAAACACCAGGAACCCTTAACTTGGGACAAATTTGTAGAGACATTTCTTGCCAGATTTTTCTACTTATCAGCGAGACAAGAAATAAGGAAGAAATTTCTAGGATTGCAACAAGGAGATCGAACTCTGGATGCATATGCCGCAGAATTTGTGAGGCTGAGCCGATTTGCCCCAACCCTGGTAGCTGATCAGGAGGAAAAGGCACACTTGTTCCAGCAAGGGCTGAGCTCTCATCTGAGGGAGCACTTAGCAGGGCATAACTACAAGACTTATTCAGAAGTGTTTGAAGTGTCATGTCGTTTGGAACAAGTATTCGAGGAGATAG